>OZ012698.1:11838039-11955539 GCA_963942565.1 Maea johnstoni
CCATTGCAAGCGTCTGCTCTCTTTGGGTTTTTGGGTACACCTGCTCCATTTTCAAGAAGGGGTGTACTGTACAGCATTTTATGGCAGTGTCTTGGCACCTGACCTGCGACTTACCCCACACCCGATGTTATTTTTTTTGCCAGGTAGCCCCCCCCCCGCCCCATGTTTTTTAATATTTGACAGACCCCTCGCCCAATGATTTTTTTTTTATCTTGACCCCCTCCCCCCATGATTTTTTAATAGGTGAGCGTTCCACCCCCCCCCCCCCCCCCCCCCATGTATATTCAAATGGAATAGCCCTGACTACTGGCATTGCAGGGGTGGATCCTGCAGCAGCTAAAGCCTACATTTGAACTTGACACCTTTCACAACAAACAAATTGGTACACATCTTTTTTTCTCAGTTTAAACACCAGAGGGCTTTATAATTTTGAACTAAAGCAATATCTCTCGAGTTGTTAAGATGTTTACATCTCTTGTCGGTCTGACAGTGTCAGCCTACCAGGGTATATATTATGTGGCATTGACAGAACATTTTTACTATGCCAAGAAAAAGGAGGCCCAGGCCAGGAATCCGTGAAAAGCCTGTTGCTATAGTAACAAAACATTTGACTAGAAAAATCGAATAAAATGACATAGACAAATATATATATTTTTTAATGGAGTCTAGTTTGTAACTAACAAAACTTTAGCATATATGCTCTGTACAATGAACCCATACAAATTAATCTATGCCAAAAAAGAGCTCATGATAATAACTGACTTTCAGCAGATGACTCAACAAGATGGTGGCAATTAAAGCCCTTTTCTAGTACTTCATCAAATCATAAGTTATCTAAGAGTATCAAACTTCGTGTACTCTGGGGTGCTATATAATATTAATCCATTAAGATTGGACAGATATGGCCTTGTGTTGACTTTAAGCTTCATTCAAAAATGTCCTTTGGTTGGCTTCAGCCTTGGCGTCCTCAGCCAACCGAAGGACATTCAGGCCCCAGCTATAAAGCAACACAATGCCATATCTTCCCAATCTTAATCCCTGTAGGATATGACTTGGTGCTGCTGCAAAATCCTGCAATAGTCTTAGCAACAGGCTATAATTTCATGCAATCAGGAAGTATAGACTTAAAATTATTAAATTATATAGTTCCTGGTGCAATACCTTAAAGGCTCAAGCTCATGTCATCGACTGAGCACCTAGCTGGGCTGCTGTGCCCCTAGTGATTAAGAGATAGCAGTAATAGGGAGCCTGAATTCCCCTTTCCTGCTTTAATTGTCATTCCTGGCTTTCCATAATTGATCACAAGTTCCTAAGATTGAACTTCTTCACTTTTCTATTGTATACTCTAATAAGCCTGGCACGTACCAGGCTAAGTCTTAGCCAGCGGGGTGTCTGGTTGTCATTTGGAAACTCAATTATTTTGTGAGTAATTTCTTAAAATGTTGTTTCCAACATACAAATTGAATTTTTTGAACCCCAATATAAATCCCAAGACATTGTACATAAAAATGATAATAATGCCTTGCTTTGATAAGTAAATACATGTTAATGGTTGTAATCTGAATATGTTGTTGTCTCCCCTAAAAAAATAGGATACCAAAGTTATACACTTGGCAATTTTGGACACCCTGTATCAAAATCCTGGCTAAGACCTTGGCTTACAATTCGTTGATTTGTGGGTTTACATACTGGTTTGAATTTGGTATCATCTCTTTCATTTTTAGGTTACTCCTCAACAAATATCAACGATGTTGGCAGGATTTAATGACCCGAGTGGACTGTATAGCAATGGAGTGACACTAGGCGAAGTTAAATATATCTGTCAAGGTTTAATGGACAAAGTCTTGCGGTTGAAGAAAGGCACGCAAGGTGCCGTAGTGTACAAGACTGGAAAAGCTGTCCTTATTGGAACTTATGAAGCCCCACAGACAGCAGAAGAGTGCAGTGTGCAAGTTGGAAAGATGGCTGACTACCTAATAAACACAGGGTTCTAAAGGTAAGTTGGACCTGTCTATTAACCCTATATATAATGCTGATGGCTAATTTGGCTGATACGAAAGGATGCAAAAAAACTTCTTATTTTTTAAATGATTCAAATCCTGGCAAATGGGTGCTCATCTGAAAGTACTTGGCGAGAGCTATCCAATGAATACCAACATGGCAGGGTTTAGATGGTTTTCAAAGATTTTGCATCCTTGTGCTTTGGACGATAGTAGCCTCAGCATTGGAAGGGTTATAAGCATAAAAAAGTTGTTTGTTTCTTGTAACCCAACCCTAACAAATTTTTACTCGAAAAAAATCCCTACCCTTAAGTTTTTTCCATGCAAAAATCATTCTTCCTCTCTATTAGGGATTGGCTCTTCTAAAAAAAGTTTCACGATCCAATATTGATATTTCTTTAATGATTTAATATCTTACCAATATTTTTTATGATACTGCCTTCCTCCCAAGGAAAGGACCTAATTTTGCTTTGGAAATTTCCTTAATAAATAACAAACTGCATACCAACGGAGACATCCAATGAGCAATTACGCCAATTTTATACACATTTTCTATCTTAAACAATACAATGTGATACTTAACTTTTTATATACAATATTTCTTCGGATACAATATTTCTTCCCATTCAGTATTGATATTTGGTATTATTATTTATGCCCTGTTGGAAAGTGCGGTCCGGCCTGATATACAACTGAAGTCATCCATATCCGCCTCGTGGGATTTGGATGACTGAGGGTGGATATCAGGCCGGACCGTGCTTTCCAACAGGGTGTAACAAATTTATCACCTGCTAATACATCTCATAATATTCTAAAATAACTTTGGAGGCCAGAACAAGGCTGGTGACCTCTAGGGGTCTGATTGAGGGCCAAGTGGTAATATTGAATTCTGCCGTTCGCTATTGAATCGCCAAAGTGTGAACGGCTCTAGGGCTAACACCTATTGACCAATCAATCAGCATAGAGAATTACAGCAGAGCAGGTGAAAGGGTCTTAAAAAAAGTTGTTTCTTTCCTGTTTACAACCCTACCCTAACAAGTTTTTATTCAAAAAAATCCCTACCCTCAAGTTTTTTCCGCCCTCCCAACTCCCAATCAACGTAAAACATGCATAAAACACACATTTTTGACCAAAAAAACAGTGAATTTTTTTTTTTTACCGACCTACCTACTCTATTTTTTTTCGGACCGTTACAGGAAACAAACTATTTTTTTCTAGGCCTGATGTAGCGAGTACCAGTTCCAACCCCTCAGGGACCAACATTAACTTTTGAAGGCACTTGCCCATTCGGGCTGATTAACCCCAAGTTTTGCTTGCCCGAAAAAAAATTCAATTTGCCCCCCAAAATGTTATTTTGCACTTTGTTCATTATTAACACAGTAACATCCTATTTTGGATGCCTCTTTAGCATTTTTATGAGAATAAACTCTATAGAGGCATACAATTCAGAATGACAATCTCACTGTGAAGGGCATTGTTTTGCCGAAATAATGACGATAATCTTGGTCTAACTTTTGTATGGGGTATTAAAGTGGGAATATTGATATGCCTGTTCGGGCTTTTAGATTAGGCCATGAACTTGCCCGAAAGCGTGTTTTTTACTGTCGAACTTGCCCCGGGCAATAGGGCAAGCCTTAGCGTCGTACCCTGCCCCTACATTCTATGAACCCTAGCTCCCACAATGTTTGATGTGGCATCACAAAAAATCTAAATTTTCAGAGTTTGGAAGCAAGGAAGAGCACTTTGAGGCATCCCTCCCTCCTCTTATATTCCTGCACAGCAGGGTCTTAGCTAAGATTTAGAAACTGGGTGCCCAAAATAAGCAATTGTAAAATTTTGGGGCTTACTGTTTTTCATGGGAGACCACAATATACTTAGATTACAACCATAAACATGTAATTACTTATTGGAATAAAGCACAATATACTTAAACATTACCATGGAAATTGTATATAGGTGAATAAGTTTAATTATATGCTTGAAATTGACATTTTAAGAAGTTACTCTCAAAATAGTTTGGGTGTCCTGATGGGTGATTTTTAGAGCTAGTACGATCAATCGGCGGCTCGAGCTATTGCTCGTATCGTCGCCGGCGGCGAGCACTCGAGCCGCCATTACAGCTCGCGGAGTTCGGCGAAAATGTAAATAAAGCCACATCGTCAATCATCCGCCATCTTTTTTGTCTTGCTGACGTCTTTCCCACGTGGGATCCCAGCGAGATCGCACGATAGCAGGACGTGATTGGCTTAGGCAGGCATGGGCCTGTTCTAATTAGCGTGATTGACAGCAATTTACGTTGCTCATTGGCTTAGGCAGGCATGGGGCGGTTCTAAATTAGCGTGATTGACAGCAATTAATTTCGCTCAGCAGTTGATTTCACCGCATGTGCAATGAGTTGTTAGGGCTCGTAATATGTCGATTAATCGCTCGGCAATTTCAGCGATTGATCGAGCCGTTTTTTAGCGGCGAATCCGAGCACTAGTGATTTTTGAGGGACACTTCTAAAGATACCCTGCTGGCTAATCTTAGAGCTAAAGACTGCTGCACAGTGTCTTAGTCAGGATTTAATGAGTATTGAATAATGCTAGAATGTCAAGTATTATTTCTCATGGATGTAATGATTCTAAAACCATTCTTTAAAATTTTGTTGCATTTGTTAGCATATTTCTGGGTATTTGTGCCATTTTTCTACATAAGAAATTTTCAGTTCTCAGAAAATTAGCCTGCTACAATATTTGTTGTGGCATATGCAGGGTCTTAGCTAGGATTTAGAAACTGGGTGCCAAAAATTAGCAATTGTAAAATTTTGGGGCTTACTGTTTTTCATGGGAATACATTCGGGCAAGTGCGAACTAAAATGTACTTGCCCAAAAGCCCTGTTTTCAAAAATTCACTTGCCGCCAAGTTGCCGGGGCAAGTGGGATAGTACTTATGTCGAACCCTGCCCGCCTATTCCTTGTTCATTGATGTCATTGGTAGGTGCTTATGGAATTAAGATCAATATGTAATCAATATTTATCAATACATGTATTTAATGTTTCTTTCCTTTTTGTTTCAGATGGGAGCACTAGCCTTGGGATACAGAATTCCTCATGCCTTTTAGTTTAGTTTAACAAGGAAAAACTAAAACTTCCCAGCTACGAAGCATTGTTACTTGTGACTATTCTGTAGGACACTGGATGCTGCAATACTTAAACAATCACATCCTTCCTCTAGCCCTCCGGACCGTCATTAATCATCTACCTATGCATAGACCTTTCTGCGGGCTTTCTCTGAATGTGATCGTAGCATGCGCCACCTAGTTCATCTTGCTCCGAGACGGCATTCACCAGAACCTTACCCCTAGACCGCCATCTCCTACTAAACATAGACCTTTCTGCAGTTCTCTGACTGTGATAGCTAGGAGTATGCGCCACTTTGTGCATCTTGCTAAAAGATGGCAGTCACCAGAACCTTACCCCTAGACCGTCATCGTCTACATATACAAGCGTTCTCTTGCTGCTGACTGTGATAGGAGTATACGCCAATTTGTTCATCTTGCTCCGAGACAGCAGTCACCAGAACCTTACCCCTAGACCGTCATCACCTACCTATGCATAGACCTTTCTGCAGGCGTTCTCTTGCTCTTGGTTGTGAAAGGAGAATGGCCACTTTGTGCGACTTTATTAAGAAACAGCATGCATTCACCAGAACCTTACACTGTGGTGCAAGCCAGTCAAGGTGGCACAAAATCCATACTGAACACATTTACATCTGGAATGTACATCTGGAAAGTACATGGCAGGGCTCAAAATTAGCTCTAGCCTAGCATTCCCTTGAACTCTCCTGCGGCTTCCTCACATTTCTTCAAGCAGCTCAAATATGTACTGTGTGATATACTCAACAAGCTTATGATGATGCGATTGGGCTCCCTGGAAAAATCTTAATTTTAAGCCCTGCATTTAGTCTAACACCAGAAAATATCTCGATAACAGAGGGGTATTTTAAGAAATATTACACTGGAAGTCGATGCGCCGGTTGGGGTTAACAAATCTCTTTGGGTGTTTTTAAATTTTTACTCTTTTATATTAGTTATGTTTGTATGTTCATATATTTATTGACTTGTAATTCATGTTACAAAAGATTTTCAAGCGTATCAAAGAAGAGTATTACAAGAAATAAGAATTAGGGGTCAACTAACAAAAGGTTAGAAATGATTGAAGAAAACTTCGAGAGCATGAGAGAATAAATCTGTAAACAAAAAAAGGTAGATTCATTGAATCAATATCAAATTTAATGTGTTAAGTTCCTGTACTCCTGATGCAAAACACACCAACCAATGGTACACAATAACGTTGCGAGGAGTATTAATCTCATATTTAACTGAAAACGAAAGTTATGTTTGTCTAAGTTTTTGTATGTATTTGATCAATTTGTGAATGAAGCAGGATTGGACTCGTAGATTTCAGGCTAGGGGCCCAAAAAGATCTTTTTTATAAAAAATGGTCAAAAACAACATTTCTGGTTCTTATACATACTGTGGTGGGCCCCTTAGTCTGAAAAATCTAGAGGCCCACAGCAAAATCTAGGGGGATATGCCCCTGGGCCTCTGGGAAAGTCAGGCTCTGTGAAGGAAATATGGTAGTTATAAGAGGGCTGCCTAGGTAGATAAGTAGATTGATTACTAAGAGGTGTGCCATAACAGTTTGCATAGTTTCAGCATTGCCTTTTGGTCAATTTTAAATATTTCTGTAGTTTTTTAACGAAAATGCCAGTTCTGTTGTAAAAATGTTTGAGGGCATTTTTTGAAGCTGATGAGGAAAAGATTCAGCATTTTACAAAGAAGTTGACGAATGCATGAGGTTACTTTGTAGCTTGCTGGACTGAGATGTATGATATTTTTATTTTTATGCTTATTATAGTTGCTTTGTAGAGAAATTCTATTTTTTCAATGAAACTCAGTCTTTCTCAATTGTAGATAGGTATAGGTGTCTTGTTGAAAGTGATGAATTGAATGTAATGAAAAATCGATCTTTTAAGAAACATAACATATCAAAGGTAGAGGTTTCTCAGAAACATGTAACATTTAAGCCTAGAAGTGAACTTGGTTTCAGAATGAGTCTACAAATAGAAGGTTATACACATGTCCAGGCTGAGTACTTATAATGCTGAATGTATACCTTTGCCCGAATCTCATTGTTAAGGTACATAAGTTTGCCTCCAGCTTAAAGGTCCAGGTTTAATACTTAAAGGAACCTGGGAATATCAATTAGCACCAGTTGTCAAACACGGTATAGTAATGCACTATGAGCGTATTTTTCTATATTTATAATAACATACAGTAATGAATTGAATGCCTTAACAAATCATCATATGATTATCATTATATATGATTAACCAGCTTGCACGTTTAGTTTTTTCAACTTTAGTTACTCTGCCTTCAAGAGGAATCGGACTCACAAATTGTCATGGCATTTTCACTCGTTGACTTGAAATACTTTGGCAGCATTCATTTTGTGTGCAGCGAAGTTTTGGCTAAAAGAAAAGGCCATTCATTTGAATGTCTGAGATAAGTAGGTCAATGTGAGTACCTAGGATAAGTAGGTCAAAGGGTAAGTGCCATTTATTTGAGTGACTGAGATAAGTAGGTCAAAGGGAAAGTGTCATACATTTAATGGTCTGAGAAAAGTAGGTCATTTTTAGTACCTAGGTCTGATAAGTAGGTCAATGAGAAAGTGCCTCATGCATGGGATATGTCTGTCCTTATTACAATATATTGTATGACTAATGTTCAACCATATGGGACCATATGTTATGAGACGTACTTTGTAGATTTAAGGGATGCGAATGGACCAATGTTTTGAATGACCACTTTTTATGAAGGACAGGTAATGTCTACGACGGATGGAGTAATCATTTCATGTTTAGCTTCTTATGATACAAGCTAGTGCCGCACCTACTGCTTTTCCAAGCAGGGTCTTAGCCAGGATTTAAAAAATTTAAAATGCCTGTCCAAAAACGGCTATAGCAAAATTCTGCTCATCCAGAGTTATAGCTATTCAAAGTGCAAGTCCTTTACAAACTGCATTTAATAGCCAATGTCACATAAAAAGGGCAATATACTCTGAAAAGTTGATTTTCAGGAACCCCCACCCCTCTGTCCATAAGACAGGCTGGACAGCTACTGGCTAAGTCCCTGTTTCCCAGTGTTTCGATAGTTGGGCTATGACTGCACTAGGCATTAGGAATATATATATATATATATATATATATATATATATATATATATATATATATATATATATATATATATATATATATATATATATATATATATATATATATATATATATATATATATACATGCTTGAGAGTTCCTACACAGTTGTTGCCTGGACCTACGATACTTTTGACAAAATTATTTGATAGTTGTTGGTATCATTCATATTGAAAGATTTTAATCAGCGCACTACCAACATCTCTCCTTGAGATATTTTGTAAAATCATACTCATTTCCATCAAGTTATTGACTAAAGTATGTTAGATCCGGACAATTTAAGATGGGAGTCTAAGCATTAATGGGTTAACTGCGCTAGACCAACTGGACTAGTTAGGTGAAGCGAGTCAGAGTCCAGTATGCCACCTGGCCTTATCAGAGGACTAGCACTATGTCTCCTCCATTGTCCTCCGTTCATGCCTTATTAAGCATTATAGATGCTGTTGCTGTTACTAATCTTATGAATTCAGAACTTTTGATTGTTATAGCAGTAATGTAATTACTGATTGTTATAACAGTAATGAAATTACTGATTGTTATAACAGTAATATAATTACTGGTTTGAATATTGCCCTCTTACATGTAATGGCACCGTGCCTGACTAGCTGTTATAAGTCTGTACCACTGATCTAAACCTTATGCTGCTGGTAGCTAATTTTGCCAATACAAAAGTATGCAAAAACCTGAAAAATGATCGAAACCCTGCCACATTGATACTCATCTGAGAGTACTCCACGAGAGAATACCAACATGACAGGGTTAAGATGGTGTTTGAGTTTTTTTGTATGTGTTTTTGTGCCTTGGAAGAAATTAGCCTCAGCATTGGAAGGGTTAAAGGTGTAACATTATTGGTAACACCATTTACAGACTGTTCTTCTGTGATACATTGCACACTTTTATACTGTCTGAAGTAAAATAAGGGAAAGCCAGGTCCAAGGGTAGTAGCAGGAGACTCCACCACCAGAAACCTTGTTGGAGTCCATCACAATTAATCAGCATGCAATATCATTTCAGCAGTGTACAAGATTTTTTCTGACAGACATTTTTGGACTTTCTGTACCAACATTCCAATCTCGGGCTGAAGATTGTTTAAAAGTAAACAATATGATAGCGGTTTTGATCTAAAGAAAAAATGTGTTTAAAATAAATCAATTTGAGGTATATACATTTAAGTAAAAATTGCCCTTATCAATAACCAATTCAATAACCGAACTGTAATAATAAATCTTTGGTCCATGTCTTAGCACTAGAATAAACACTGAAACATGCCTGATTGTGATGGTTGCTGTACTATACTGGCTTCAGTGGCTTACAATGCGAGTCAGAGTGGACGCCCTTGTGGTTTTAAATCCTGGTCTTTCCTCTCTTCCTTATTATCGCCCATGATTATGATCAATGCATTGGTCTATAAGATAGACTGCAATCATAGCAGGTGAGTTCATAATGTTTGTTCTTGTTAATCGTTACCGGGATCATCTTTGCAACTGTATTTGTATCACTTCTAAGATGGTAACATTAAAAGTTTTGATTTCTCTACTTTCTACTGTTTTTGTGTTTTGTTTTCCATTTTGTACTGATCTAACCTGTTATTTCCAATAGTTTCATGGCAAGCATTGTCTGAGGGCTTTCCCTGATGGCTGTGTGGTCTAAGGTGTTGCCACTGACTGCTAGCTGTCTCTCACCACTGAGGGGCCTTCCCTGATGGCTGTGTGGTCTAAGGCATTGCCACTGACTGCTAGCTGTCTCTCACCACTGAGGGCCTTCCCTGATGGCTGTGTGGTCCAAGGTGTTGCCACTGACTGCTAGCTGTCTCTCACCACTGAGGGCCTTCCCTGATGGCTGTGTGGTCCAAGGTGTTGCCACTGACTGCTAGCTGTCTCTCACTACTCCCCGGGTTCGAATTCCAGCCGGGGCATGTGAGAAAGCTGCCAGTCAGACTTGGGGTAGGGCACTGCTTTCCAATACAGGCAAACTTGGATATGACGGACCACTGTAGGACGGACTATTGTCTATGACGGACGATATGCTTGGTACCAGTCCAGATTTCTGTATTATTATATATATACTATTTCGGGCCCCTAGTCTGAAAAATCTAGGGGTCCACAGCAAAATCTAGGGGCATATGCCCCTGAGAAAGTCTAACCCTGTTTTCTGGATCATGTCTTTGACAATGAATTGGGAATTCAGAATTATTTTACAAAATATTCGATGGAGAGTTAATAATAATTGATGTTTGATATAGCGCCCTTTCCACCTATAATATTCAAGAGTTGTTGGTAATTTACTGATTGACATTTCTCCAAGTATTCCTATTTATGCTCTTGGCCGTAAGATTTCATAAAAATTGTCTGGCTGCTGAGAGCATTACAAATGGCTTAAGAATATTTGTGACGCGTAAAATGTACGTGTTCCATAGTGAAGATAGCAAAAGAAATGCCTATTTTCATGTAGTGTGACTGTTCCCCTGAAAGGACAAAGGTATTTCGATTTACAATACCTAGGTGATATAGCATGATTCTAGAGATGTTAAAGGAGAGTTAAATTATTGGTCAAAAGCTACTTTCATCAAAATTATGTATCTGGAATTTTGGATTATTGTCACTTTGGGTTTGGATGTCCGAATGACGCCCTGCTGGCTAGCCTAGGACTATACCCACCTGTCTTCGGCCATCAGATAGCAGGGATCAATCTTGGTCATGTGCCTATCAGTTTGTTATTTATATCTAAGACTACTCCCTGGATATCATCCATTCCAACTTGATGGCGTCATCTATGAAGGTATGGTGGTGCATACGAGAGGGCAAGAAATAAAATTGGTCACTACTCAATGTCAAATGCAACATTTTGCTACGACTATAGTAAACTACAAATTTAGACTTGCTAGCGCATTCTTATACCAGAGGGGGCTTTAATTGGCCATTTTCATTTCATTTGTAAGGGAAAAGTCTTTAAAAAGAAGAAATACAACATAAACAGCGTCTTTTGACTTATGGGGTACATATTCACACACCAAATCTCAATGAATTAATTGAAAAAGTAATCCACAGGAAATTTTGAACATTCTTTTTGTTGGCCTCTTTAGGCATATATATTCATTTTCAATCTATGTAAAAAGACAAGGTTGGAATAAAAACTGGCTTGCCTTCAACGTTTTGGAAGAAAATAGAGGCTTAGAAGACCAACACAAGATAGAGGTATGTCCATTTACATCAGCATCATGTACACTTAGGAATAGTTACACATTTAAAATAGGCTCTGAGCAAAGTGTAAATTTGAGTAAACTTTTGATTAAAATGACTTATTAAGCAAGTAGACATCTAAAACAGGTTTCATATACTGAAAAAATATTTATGATATACTTGGGATTGTGAGAACAACCAAGCACCATGCGACTGCCCCCTCTTTTAACAAACTTCTGAACTATGGAGACTTGGGATGCTACTCTGAGTCTCTGTACATTTAGATAAAGGGCACTTTGTTTGCCTCTATTGGTATATTCATTGGCCAGTGCTGAACCAACAGTATGTAAAACTGGCCAAACATTGGTCCTGTTCTGGCCACGACCTGACAAGAAATCTAATAATGTAAGTCATTATGAACATTCTTGGATTAAATTTGATGTGAAGGTGTAGAGGAATCCCCCTCGTTTTATGACGTCACTACTGCTTTCTGATTGGTCCAGGCAGATCAGCTGCGCCGTGCCGGTATGATTCATTCGAAAGTAGTACGTAGCAGGAACTACTTTTGTGGCGGAAGTTCGGCTAGCGAATATATTCACTGACGGCAAATAGGCCCTTTCGATTGTTGCCAGGACCGTAGACGGTACACAGCCAAGTCGCCCAGATAACTAAAAATCATGTCGTGGAATTCTTACATAGACAATCTCATAGCATCAGGAAATGTAGCCAGTGCCCTTATAGCTGGACACGATGGAAATACTTGGGCCACGAGCGACCAGAACTTGCAGGTAAGTCCACCTCACTTTTGCCGGCTAAGACAACTCGTGCCAGACCGGAAGGAAACCTCGCCCCTCTAAAATGAGAAGGCGAATTCTATTCTAGCTTTTTTACTTTCTATCTGAAACTGAATTCACGCATGTAATATGCGAGGCAAGTTGGTGGGTTTGACTTGAGTTGATTTATTGTGTAAAACCATCTCGATGGACGGAATTTTCCCCATTTATTCCATGGCATTCGCGATGAGCTGCGATAGCTTCAAATTCAAAATGGCGGCCGCCATTTGACAGCGGTGTGGCGGAGAGCTGTCAAATCTCAAATGGGGTCTACCAATGGGATCTTTCGAGAACAACTTAAAATTTTGGCCAATTTTTTTCTTCCATTTGGTTGCTTAACTATTGGATTCGTCGAAATCTACGAAGGTGCTCTCCTTACGAACAAGTCGAGCTGACCGGTGTAGGGGCTTGAAATGATGAATATGTATGAATGGTGAATGGTCTGGACATTTCCACAGCAGCGGCTGTGGCTGTGGCATTTAGTGATTAAGACGAGACGTTTATCTTAACGTGCTAGGATTATCAGAAGAATTTTGCAATACAGAAACGTAACAGAATTGTCGAACGATTCTGGTAAGTTGTGTACTAGCATTTTTAATTCAAATCTGCTGGTTTTAAAAGAGGGAAGTCTTTTTCACCCTAATAAAAATGTGAGTCACTTGTGCTGAGCCTGGGCCTGTTTCATGAGAGTGGGCTAATGGTTATCTGGCCAATCTTGGGGGTAACCTAGACTAGGAGACTTGTCCCCTTAAGCTGTCCATACCGTTTGCCGTGGGGGCAAGGGTCCTGCTGTTGTAATTTTTGGAACATGGTAGTGATTAAGCACTGACAGATTTGAATGGGATAACACTCGTATTTGAAGACCAGTGGTTATTTATCATTTCAGACAATATTTTATTTTACTGGCCTCCTCCTTTTTGGAAAAATCTTCGTCCACATGCCAAACCAGGAACCAACAATCATGAGAATCACTTTTTTATTAGTTTAAGACCATTATTCAAAGAAATGACTCTTATGAGCCTTTATTAAGTTCTTACAGTCAAACTCATTCATTGAACTAGTGACAGATTTATTTCTTTACAATACACAGAGTCACAGACTCATGTTCCAGTATTTTGCACTACAAGACTAGTGCCGTTTAGGGAAGGCCTGTCAGAGCAACAATAGCATAGGGACGTAACATTACGGCACGGATGGTCTCGGGGTAACCATTGACTTGTCAGGTTAATTTTGGTTCCACAAGAATCCTTCCAGTCAGCCGTTATCCTGTTACTTCATGCTGAACAGCTAGCAGTTCAGGATAATGAATAGGCTACAATTGATCCTTCAGAAATCATGTTATAAACATCAGTGAAACATAGAGCCAGCATTTTGACGCTTAAGTTCAGAAGTTCCCTTAAATTTTGGTACCAAAACTGAACCCTATATAGGGGGGGGGGGGGGGGGGGTGTGAGGGGCTTGTGAATCCAAGGTGCAACAAAGGTTCAAAAATATATGTTAAGCGGGGGCAAGTTAGGGTATTGTTCTGCTTGTCCAATTGCCATTATTTTGCCAAATCCACTTGCAACGAGGCAAGAGGTTATGTTGCACACTGGGTCTAGTGGAAAGATGGGTGGGAAACTCGAGATTGTTTTTATTTTGTTAACCACTCCTGCTAAATGCTGCGAGCTGTAACAACTGCATCGCCATCTTGGGAGTGACTTTAATTTGATATGTCTGGCAAAGTAATTGGCGAGCCTTTTTAGTGTTGATTGCCTATAGAATGCCATTCAGTATGCTCTCAACACTGGCACTGATGACCTAATTCTATATCACCAGACGAGCGACATATTTTCCGATTGATAACTATTATTTTGATTGCAGTGATAATTTTGAGTGGGGCTAGTGAAACTTAGGCCTGCTAGGCCCACTTAGCCAGTAACATTTCTGGTAATTGTTTGGCCCGGTTATCAGATACGATTTTCATTTACATTTGAGCTAACCCTTCCAATGCTGAGGCTACGTTCGCCCTAAGTACTGAGATGTTAAGTTATTTGAAAAACACCGAAACCCTGTCATATTGGTATTCATTGGATGGCTCTCGCTGAGTACTTTCAGATGAGTACCCTTGTTCACAGGTTTCTATTAGTGTTTCAGTATTTCTTTTTTGCATGATGCTGGCCAAATTAGCCTCCAGCAGAGTTTTAGCCAGGGATTAGAACTGTCACTTGTTGACGCTTCGTGCAAGTTTCGTCCTTGAAATTTTTTGTACTTGATGTGATAAAATAATTTGCTCTATTGGCGAACGATATATGAGCAAATGACTTATGTGTATTAACACATTGAAATGTGACAACTCCTTTTATATTTTTTCAGCTCAGCGCAACTGAAAAGGGTGCACTGTCCAGTGCCTTCGGTGGTTCAGATAATTCATCTTTATACAGTAATGGAGTGTATATAGGAGGCGTTAAATATTTTTTCATTAACATGCCTGACAGCAACACTATGCTTCTGAAGAAGGGCCAGGGTGGTGCAACAGTATGCAAATCGTCACAAGCTTTCATTGTTGGAACATATGGAGAGAACACGACACCCGGAAATAATAACGTGACAGTGGGAAATATGGCAGATTATCTAAGAGGTGCAGGTTATTGAAGGTAAGTTGCCAGGTTCTATCTTAAATGTGGAAGAAGGGTCTCGGCCAGGACTCATAGAAAATGCTCTTCTGCAACCACGGTCTTAGCCAGGATTTAGAAACTGGTGCCCAAAATTGACAATTTTGAAATTTGTGGGTGTCTTATCTTTCAAGGGGGGGTCACAAGATCCTGAGATTATGACCATGAGCATGTTTTAACTGATTGAAATTTATAAGCATGATGTTCTTATACAGGGTCATGAAAATCATATTGGGAGAGGGAAATTTTCAATTCCATGCTTGAAATTGATACTTTATGAAATTATTCACCATTAGTTATGGGTAATGGGTGTACTGAGGGGTGATTTTTGAAGGTTTGGGTGTCCAAATGACACCCAGGCGCCCTGCTGGCTGAGACCATGTCTGCGACAGTGATCACAGAGTTACTGTACATGCTGATATTAATCTCATGTCTACTTTTAGTCCTTATGCAAATTATATGTATTGGTTAGTTATATTTATCATAAGGGCTAGATTACTCTTAAGCCTTTTCTTGGAAGATTGTGTGTTAAGAAATGCTTGGGTGCCAAATAGAATTCCTGATTGAATAAAGAAATTTAATAGATTTTAGCTCGTCTGTTAAGTGTTAAGATTGACATGAAAAACAACAGTCTGTCGCATTAAGTCACTTACAAAAAATAATTGCAACCTTAAGTATGTTGGAACTTGGTTAATTCAAATTTGCTTGGAAAATGTTTCTCATTAGATGTAGCATTATGAAGGTCATTTTACAACTCTCTCTCCCACCCTTCCTCTCTATCTTTCTCTCACACCCTCTCTCTCTCTCTCTCAGATGATTAATATTTTTCTATTTTTTTGTTTCAGATACTGACATTTGCCTTATTTCCATCAGAAGGCTGCCTTGTGATACAGATTTCATTATGCCTTTAGTTTAACAAGGAAGAAATAAAACGACACTTCTTTGAAGCATCAGCATTTGGAACTATTAATTGGAACTACTGATTAGGACATTGGATGCTGCAATTCTTTTATGACTACATCTCTCCTCTAGTCGGATAATCATCTTCTATGCATAGCCTGTTCTGAAGCCTTCCTTCGTAAGATCTTCAATTCTCGTCCCCCCTTTCTCCACTATACCTGCGGCTACCGGCGAGAGAGAATACATCAATCCATGCCCTCTGTTCTTGGACAGCTTGTGCGGAAATTTTACCAAGGTTGCATACCAGTCAAGCAGGGACCTACACACCAAAACGACACCTACTGGGACTTTGACAAATCGCACCAACCTAAGGCGCACGCTAACATGGCAAGGATGATTAGCCTGTTATGATATTTTACTTATGATTTAAGTTTTGCTAGCCTCGAGCAGCTGTATCCTCTTAAAACTGGTGAATGAAGGAAATGATTGTTTTAAATGGTGTTCAGGCAATGTGGAAACCCAAGGGAGAATGGTGCCAACATGGTTTACATAGTTTCAGCATTACAATTATCTTGAATTATCTACCCGTCTGCAGACTTGAATTAAGTAATTTTTTAGGTTTCGGAATTTATTGGGTTTTTTTTTACGCAACTATCAGAAATGAATGTTCTGTTCTAGGTAGGTTTAATGGAATTTTATGATTTTGTGATAGGACAATACCAGTGTGCATTTTACATGTTTGTATTTGACATGTTGGTATGCTGCAATCACAGTCATGCAGTTCCTTTTTGCTTTGAGGTTGTTCTACAGAGATGTTCCACCTTCTGCTAGGGAAATCAGTCTCTGCATTGAGGTGGAAAATTCCTGTAGACATCCGGACTTTGCCGAAACGTAATTCTCGACAACATGGCAATCTGAAGGGATGCCTAGTCACCAAAAGAAGCAACTTAGAACATGACAACAACAGGAAGGCTATTTCCACGGTCGGGCCCTGTACTTAAAATGCAGTATGTACGTTTTAATACAAACCTACCAGTTGGGAAGATAACTGGCCGTTATTTATCGATCAGGATCATGACAGTTAAGATTTGATGGGAATAAGTATTCGGATAGTGGTGATTCTCTATCCGAAATGTTACTGTGTGAATCATGTGCTACCTGGTGCTGGAATACCTAGACTGGGATATTCTGTATCTGTATGGCATGCTCAGTATTAACCCTTATGCTGCTGGTGGCTAATTTGATCAATGCAAATTAATGTGAAAAAAGCTGAAAAATGACCGAAACCCTGGCAAATGGTACTCATCTGAGAGTACTCGATGAGAGCTTTCAAATGAATACCAAGATGATAGGGTTTAGATGATTTTCAAAGATTTTTGAGTTCTTGTGCATCAGACAAAAGTAGTCTCAGCATTGAAAGGGTTAAGGTACACACGTTTGCCTCCAGTTGAAACGATCAGGTTGAAATCTTTAAAATCGAACCATTGGAATTTGAAAAAAAGCACCACTAGTCGAACTTTGTAGTTTTGAGCCTTGGGCATTAATTCTATGTTTATAAGAAAATACAGTAATGTAAGAAATGCTATGTTACAATATACATGTATGATTATTCTATAAGATTAACCAGCTTGCATGTTTAGTTTCTTCCACTTTATTAACTTAGACTTCGAGAGGAATCTTTGTTACGGAAAAAAAACACTTCCATTTAGTTGACTCTAGACCACTTATGTGACTGCACTCATTTGAGTGTCAAAGATAAATAGGTCGGAGCCAAAAGATAGCAGCATTAATCCTGTTGTTCTGAATAAGTAGGTCAGAGCTAATGTGCCCTTTATGGGTCAGGTCATGCCTCATTGCAAACAATAGATTGTAATACAACTAATATTCAACCATATGGGATCAATATTTAGGCCAGGTGTTAAAACATGAGGCTTACTTAAGACTTAAAGAGTCAAGGCCAGGGATGCAAATGGACCACTGCTTTAAGGGACACATTTCTTAGTGACAGATAATTGCTATAGCAGGTGGAAGTCACAATCAAATGCTTCACCTTAGATTCGTGCCTATCATTGGGTTCTTACTGTACCGTATATTAGGGCGTATAGCTTAACCTAATGTTATGGTCATATTAACATGTATTTAATGATTAATGATCTCTTAGGACAAAAATAATATTAAACTTGAGAGAAGGAAGGATCCTGGAATTTCTATCCCCATGCTTTTTGTGTCATCTAAAATAAGCCTCTCGATGCATGATACTTCGTCTTTTGCTGTAACTTGTGCTCTTTTGTTTAAAGGAGAAACATTCTAGATCACGGCGCCCTGAGCAAATCAGTCTTCTGTGAAACAATCAAAACACTTCTGTTCTGTCTTTAAATAGAGGAAGGACCTGGCAGGTCTAAGGCCAGCAGTACGGGGAGCCACCACCAGGGGGCACCACCATCAGTAATCCTCGCTGCCCTGGTAACCAATCACAATCAGCATGCTACCGGAGGTCACACGTATATATGTGGTTTTCGACATGTTTTTCGATTCTGGATTTTATCTGTGCAAACCAATCGGTCAATCCAACAGTAGAACTTCACTATACTCATTTGGAACTGGTGCCAATGAGCTAAAGGGAAAAAACCTAACATGTCTGATTGTGGTGGTCGCTGATACTCCATACTAGCTTGCAGAGTTAGCCAGTATGGATGTATGGCCTTGTGATCATTGCTAGTCCTAGTCTCTACCTTATTATTGCCCATGCATATGATCAGTACATAGATCAGAATGACAATAGACTGCAATCATAGTAGGTAAATAACATATGTTCTTGTTTATCGTTACCAGGATCATCTTTGCAACTCAAATTGTAACATTTTCAAGGCGGTAACATTAAAAGTTTTGATTTCCCAATTTCTTTGTGTTTGTGTGTTTGGTCTGTTTCCAATTGGGTCATATTAACCCTTTCTTGCCTAAGTTCCCCATGGCAAGCTGGGTCTGAGCCAGGATTTATAAAATGCCTGTCCAAAACTACCATATCAAGATGTCTGCCTGCAAGATTTAAATACTGGTACTATCCACATTTAATAGCCTATTGTGTCAAATAGGGCAATCTTCACTTAGAAAATGATTTGTCAGGAAAGGATTAAGTTATTACTCCCAAAATGAAAATTCTTCATAGAAATTTTTGCCTGCCCAAAATGAAAGTTCAGGACACAGGGTGTCCAAAAGATGCTGGAGAGGTTCCGGCTTAGTTCCTGTGCTCTGAATAGTACTTGCGATGTGCTTCTGGTTAGAAAGTCCATTGTTCTCCCTATGTATTCCTAACCACAAGCACCTTGCAAGCATTACAAAAAAAGTTCTATACCTAGGGCCCCAGGACTGGCAAGTTATATCTCAATGTATGATTTTGAAAAGAGCTTACTTAGTCCATTAATTCTAGCAGCTGCCTGACAATTTTATTGAAATCTAGGCAAAAGCAACTGTCTCATACAAGTCCCATATATATTTGAATAATAATTTTATTATTTGATACTTAAAAACTTGCAATTTTCCCAAAAAAAGTATGGATTTGCAATCAAAATAAGACAATACAAGCACAGACAGCTTTGATAGGCAAATTCCTAAGGAAGTTATGTAGACCCCAAGAGTACACTCAATTTTACTGGAGTCAAACTGAATAGTGCTGAATAGCGATAGTATTACTAGCGCAATATTTGTGGCAGACGGGAGTTTAGAGCCTTTAAAATGTTAAAGATGCAATTCAATATATCTCCTTAATGATTAAGTAACTTCACAATATTTGGAACAATACTGCCTTCCAGAGACCCAGTTTTAGTGCGGTCATCTTCAGAAAATACCTATATACAGAAGCAATTAAGTACATTTTATGAATCTTTTAAATTCTTATGGTACTGTATCTAACTTTTTCAATACCACTTTCCTTCATTCAATATCGGTACTTTACCTAGTGGCAGTGGCCTAGGAGCAAGTCTTTATACAGGGGCTAAAGTTACACGTACATGCTTGTCATGGCAAGTAATGTGACCACCAGGTATGTAGAATTCTTTTCACTCGCCTGACCATCTAATAATCCCCCCCAAAATAAAGTAGAAATGTTCCTTGAACAAATCAAATTGAAAATGCATTTCTCAGTCAAGATGGAAATATCTGACTATGTTTCACAGCTATAATTTAACCCATTTATGCTCAAGACTACCAGTAACTCCAAAGCAAATAGAAATAGCAACAAGGGGCTATAAATAAAGAAATATACCATTTTATAAAGGAGAAAGTTGGGTAATAACAAATGAAAATAACACCCCATTTTAAACCATTTACATCTGGAGTGCACAACTGACAACTTTGGACATGCCTTAACAACTAGAGTAATATGTGGAACATTTCAAGAGATGTTGTTTCAACTTATAGGAACAACAACTTATAATCCTTGTGCTGCTTACATGGCTAAGTTGGCCAGTACAAAATATTGCAAAAATCACTGAAACCCTGGTATATGGGTACTCATCTGAGAGTACTCCATGAGGGCTATCTTATGAGTACCAACATGACGGGGTTCAGACGGTTTTCAAAGATCACTTCATTCCTGTGCTTTGGATGAAAGTAGATGTCACTACATGTATTTGAATCAGACCACATGTATGCTCCAGTTATCAAAGGGTTGAAGGAACACCAGTAACTGGGTGAAAAAAGAGAAGATCACAATATTCTTAGAGGAGGAACAACATTGATTGGGGTAACAATAAACCTTAACCCTTATGCTGCTGTTGGCTAATTTGGCCAATGCAAAATGATGCAAAAATGACTGAAACCCTGGCATATGGGTACTCATTTTGGACGAAAGCTGTGACATAAGAAGGGTTAACCCTTCCAATGCTGAGGCTACTTTCGTCCGAAGCACAAGGACGCAGAGCATTTTAAAAAAACAACATATAAACCCTGACTTGTTGGTATTCATTGGATAGCTCTCGCTGAGTACTCTTAGTTGGGTACCGATGTACCAATATGACATGGTTTAGATTGTTTTCAAACATCTTTGCATCCTTGTGTTTTGGATGAAAGTGGCCTTCGTATGGAAAGGGTTTATCTTCTAGAAGTAACTAAAGTTAGTAAAGAGGAAGATGCAACCTCCATCATTATAATATAAAGGAGGACCGGAGGAAGTCGACAGTAAGTAGAATGTTCTATGATGACCTCATCACACAGCTCGTGTGCTCTCTCTCTCTCTCTCTTCTTTCAACAGCTCTCTACTCTGGTTATGAGTCATGCTACACAGCACAGACAGACCGCCTATCAAATCCACACGACTTGTGCCCCGCCGGATCACAGCCCCCTACTTAGTACATGACATATGCGAGTAGCCGATGAATGAGTTTGAGTACTTAGAGGAAGAAAAGAATGGATTTGTAGGGAGAGACCAATAACTATATGCGCTAAAGGGCTATAGGGCAATGACTACCGGTATATAAAGGTATTCGGTTTATGGTCTTGTATCCACCAAAATAACTATATCATAACTATATGCACTGAAGGGCTGGACACGGCAGGGGTCTCTGCTCTGGCATCAGCGTGAGGTCATGAGGAAACAAGGATCAATCAGGCCTCTCGTAGCATTCACTTTACAGAGAAACCTGTGCTCCAGCATCACCTGAGCATGTGCAGAGTATGACATTTTGGCTATTGGTTGAGGCTAGCCTGTTCACTTTTTCAGGTTGACCGGCTGGTGTCTATTCACTTGTTTTTATTTATCCAAGGTTGAGTATAAATGATGTGACCATAAAGTGATCCATGCATTCTTAGATGCATTAGATTCTATAGTTCTGGCGAATATTTTCCCAAAAAGATCCATTGGATTATTATTGACTAATTTTATGTCCATGGATGTTTGGTAATATACAGGAATATCGAATAGACTTTGACCTTATGTAGGAATTTGCCTGGGGCTGCACTGTCCTAATTCACATGATGAACTGTGTCACGTGATCGCTAGTGCCTCGTAGACTAGAAAGGCAGCATATGGATGCTTCGCAACAGGGAATGGAAAGTTCGGGGTCTTCCTTATCTGATTGCATCCCGTGATGAGGGAGGATGGGGGAGGTGATCAAATATCTTAGTACACCTAGTGTGTCACCATCTCGAGTAACATGGGAGGGGTTTGTCAGGGTTGGAGAGGGGGGGGGGGGTGAGTTGATAGTCACTATCGTACACTACTAAGGAAATGGATAGTATTGTGAGGGGTATGACCTAAAAGACCGCCCTTGGCCAGACTTGGGGTATGAAGTAATTGGTAATAGAAAAGTAATACGAAACAGAGTGAGGTAGTTGCATGTGATATTTAGAAGATTTTGCTATCCCGGACCATTAGAGGTAACGTATGGGGCTAATTTCTTTGACTTAGTTTTCCTCTGTCCTGTTTTTATTTGACCAGTTCGTATATACAAAGTATATATTGCCTGAAAGGTCTTCCGATGCGGAATGCATTTAACATTAAGCACAACAAAAGTACCCTTCCAGCAGGGTGTAAGATTGTTGGGGTAAAACAACTATACAAATATGCATCGTGTTTTCAAACTGAGCTCCCATTCACAGATATGGACCAGGCACCTACAGATATCACAAAAGTGAAAAATATACCAAAACGAAGGGAAAGATTTCGCATTACTATTTTTCCTCCGTTCAAACTTTATCATCATCTCTTTCAGAAAAGTTGTTGAAAACTAACAAAAAGAGAATTTTTCAACTTTCAGCTTACATAACTTTTGAACAAGATCAAAATTGGAAAACCCGTAATACCCTTTCCCCTGAAATAGTCAGCCATAACTATGAACATTTTAAACAAATTTGTAAACATTTGATACCCAAAATGTAGTAAAACATGCAGAGGAGGTCTATTTACAGCTGGAGTGCAAATATCGTCTGTCGACTTAACCCTTCCAATGCTAAAGCTACTTTCGTTTCAAGGCACAAGGATGCAAAGATGTTTGATAACCATCAAACCTTGTCATGCTAGTATTCATTGAATAGCTCTTACGGAGTACACTCAGATGAGTACCCATGTGCCAGGGTTTCAGTCATTTTTCAGGTTGTTTGCACAATTTTGCATTGGCCAAATTAGCCACCAACAGCACAGGGGTTAACATTTGGTACCCAAAATTCAGCCAAAAATCAAGCAGGATGGGCATAATTGCATCTGGTGTGCAAACATCGTCTGTCGGCTTAAAGCATAGCGGTAGTTTGTCAATTAGGGTTACAGTACAGACATTTAATTCTTGCACCAATCGACCGGACGTAAACATAAATGACCCACGTAGCTTGGGAATCAAAGCTACGTTCAGTTATGAGGTCATCCATGCCCAGGAAACTGGGTGGCAACCGGCCGTGCGGGCGTGTATCAGAGTCGGGCTGCTCACGCATTAAGTGCTAGAATTAAATGTCTATACTGTACATTTGAAAAACTTGTCAGACCTAAAGCGCGCTTTATAATATTATAAGGGAATTCATTGAGTGATGGATGAGTAGCAACAAGCTGTCACAGTCATCCTTTTTGTAGCTTATTGTTCCTGAAATATTGCCACTTCCATTGTTATGCGGTACGTATGGATGTTCGACGATTTATTCCGCAATGTTTCACAAAACCACGCACAGCATGGTTTAAAAAGTTGATGAATGGATATATAGGATAGTCATTTTTGAAATATGGCATGTATGTATTTTAGAATTGCCACGTGTTGTTTTTCAAAAATGTCGCATTGTTCATTGTGAGATGTTGGCACGGAATTGGATTTTCACGGAGCTGATGAAATTATTCTAATTTTGATTTATCGGTACCCTATGCTGGTTGATATGTTAGAGTGTGTGTATATATATATATATATATATATATATATATATATATATATATATATATATATATATATATATATATATATATATATATATATATATATATATATATATATATATATATATATATACATATATATATATATATATATATATATATATATATATATATATATATATATATATATATATATATACATATATATATATATATATATATATATATATATATATATATATATATATATATATATATATATATATATATATATATATATATATGTGTGTGTGTGTGTGTGTGCACGCACATACATGTATGTATACGCATGTCTGCACGTGTATGTCCTACTGATATCATTACTACTACTACCACCACACACCACTACTACTACTACTACTACTACTACTACTACTACTACTACTACTACTACTACTACTACTACTACTACTACTATTACTACTACTAATACTAGATGCACTGCTTCTACATGTACTACTACCTATTCGACTACTACTACTACTACTACTACTACTACTACTACTACTACTACTACTACTACTACTACTACTACTTCTACTACTGCTACAACTGCTAATGTGACTACTACCACTAATTTGTAAAATAAATTACTACTACTATTGGGCGTCTGCCAGTACTGCCTGGTTGCACGAACACCCATGGATAACATGTCATACAAATAAGCCACAGCACATATGTGCCCCACGTAGCTGTGAATCAAAGCTACGTTCAGTTGTGAGATCATCCATGCATCCATGTCCAGGAAACTGGGTGGGAATCGGGTGTGTGGTCGTCTATCACATCCGGGCTGCCCGCGCACTTAGTGCAGGAATTAAATGGCGGCACTGTAAGTTAAGTCGGCCCCTGGTTAGTACGTTGGATTATGATTCGCGTAGTGACATTTGATGCCAGCCCCCCGCATGCTCGCATAGGATGTCACTTATCAGTTAATTAGTAGCATTAAGTGCCGCTAAACATGCAGGCTTGATTATTATTCATGGCACGCAGACTGGGATGTCTCTATATCCTGGTAGTAGCCGGGCCTGCAACTAGTACACATCATTATCATTATACAGGCGGCTGGGCATTGGCTCGGTGGAGGCCAGCCCTGATGGCCGAGTGGTCCAAAGCGTTATCGTGGATCCGCAATTGACAAAAGCGGTCTGGTAATTTGGGCGAAATCGTTCAGGTCAAAGCATATTTGAGAAAATATTTGAAAGAGGAATGTTGATCCCTTAAGCATTAATGGGTTAACTCTTATGCTGCTGGTGGCTAATTAAAACAATGCAAAAGTATGCAAAAAACCTAAATAATGACTGAAACCCTGGCATATGGGTACTCATCTGAGAGTACTCAGTAAGAGCTATCTAGTCATAGTTGTCGAACATCGTTGTATCCTTCTGATTTGGACAAAAGTAGCCCTAGCATTGGAAGGGTTAAACAGGCGGCTGGGTGTAAGACCGGTGGAGGCCCGCCCTGATGGCCGAGTGGTCTAAAGTGTTGCCATGTGCACTGACTGCTCGATGAGAGTTATGTGAACATTGTTTGAAATACAGTTTCCATAAAGTTTGTCGTCCTATCCAAATATAAACATATACATACAAATTTACGGAGCATATTCTGACCACGCATTGGGTTGATATTTAGTTCGTCTTATCAGTAAGGCTTTGGAATACAAGCCACGGTAATTGCAAACCCCTGTGACAAAACTGAGTAGGTCAGAATTGGAGGGACTTAACATGTGTTTTAAGGTCATGAAAGGTCAAAGGTGGATTTGTAAATAAAGGGGCCGGTGTGTGAGTAGGCATGTCCAGACTTCAAGGAGGCCAGCGAATAATCAGCTAGAGGGTCAGCTGAAGGGCTATAGCTTACCGCTATCCTACCAATCCCCATCTTGTGTTGAACTATGAACATGTTTGGGGTGAGTACTGACCTCGCCTAGATTGCTGGGCTGTCATAGGTATTTCTCCAGTCGTATTTTTCTGGTACCAGGCACTAAGTGGACAAGGTGGACTGGATGGCCGACTTAGTTCACATTTATCCCATCCGTTGAACGGAGGACTCAGTAAGAGTATGCCAATCTGAATACAGTACGAATCCACTACACATATATCACGGATCCACCCCTTCTTGACGTATTAATGTTTGTAGTGGACAAAAGCGGTCTGGTAATTTTGGCGAAATCTTTCAAGTCAAAGCAGATTGAAGAAAATATTTCATGGAGATATGTTGATCAGAATATTACCAACAACTCTCCTTTATCTATTTAGTAAAATTGTTCTTAATTTCCAAGTTATTGTCTAAAGTATCAAAGATCCAGACGACAGTTTTACGAGTAATCCCTACGCATTAATGGGTTAATTACATGCTAGAGTCAGGCCATCACGAGCTTGCTGAGGTGACCAATATATACATCCCTCCAATGTGTATGTGTGGAATTTCGATTTTTCGTCACTTTTTCTGCCATATTGCGGCTAATTCGTGACTAGCCAGTTGTAACTGGTGGAGGAAACCGGAGTACCCGGGGAAAACCACCGCCTAACCCCAAGTCACTGGTAACTTTCCCATATATAACTTCAAAATTATAACAACAAATACATATACATACAGAACAAAGCTATTGCAACACATATAATGATATTTGGAGGGATAACAGACCCCGTAAATCTTTGGTCCAAGGTCTTAAACAGACCATTACCCTTTTAAGAGGAGATGGGTGTGAAAAACTAACCAATTCCATTCCTATTTCGCCTGATATCGTCTACAACATGCGCAGGTGCCCCTCCCCGTTACCCCCTCCGTACAATCCCCTAGAAACCAGGAAAACACCCGATGTAATTAGGTGAATTGGCCAGGCGGGTTTGTTTGGATGCGAATTTGGACGCACGGATTTAGACCAGTGTACGCCCACCTCACAGGTACTTCACAGGGCTAATTTTGGCCAGCCCTCATGAATCACTGGACACACAATGAGGCCAGACGGATGCACAAAAGTGAGGCCACGTCACCTGATCACAATAAGGGCAGGGCGGATGAAGAGATGATTACATCTCAGAATGTGTAACTGATTCTGGGCTGGGAGTACGATGGAGGGAGCGGAAACAAAGTTGAGATTTGGAATTTCGTTTTTCGTCACATTTATGCCAAATTATGGTTAATTCTCGACTAGCCAGTTGATAGTAGTGGAGGAAAGAGGAGTACCCGGCAAAAAGCACCGCCTGACTCCATCTCACTGGCAACTTTCTCACATGCCCAGGTCGGGATTCGAACCCGGGCAGTGGTACAAAGTTGAGAAAATAGCCCACTGACAGACCAATGGCCGATAAGGCTGCAGAGTATGTCGAGTAATTATACGACCACTTCCAATTCATGCAGGCCTGCCCTTGTGGTCGAGTGGTCTAAAGCATTGCCACTGACTGTTCGCCGTTTCTCACCACGTGTTCGAAGCCTGCCGGGCATATGTGGAATGTTGACAGTTACCTGGCAGTCAATTCCCCAGATTGTCAGGCTTTCCTGGCTAGTCACAATTTATCCCATACATGTCAGATACGTGACGATGAACGAGATTCTAAGTTACGATATATATCTCATATATGGGAGAAAATATAACGATAAACGAATTTAACATTTCATTTAAAATGTTCGTTTTTTTAATTTCAAGATAGGGTGGTAACAACTTAGCCAAAATATGGCAGTAACATTTAAGATTTTTGTATCTAAATCCATAATACTCTAATATCGTACACAAGAATTGTATGGATGCATTTATTGTGTGTTATATGTGCCAGCATGTGTTTGTGTGTTTTTCTTTGGTGTGTGTTGTTAAGAAATAAAAAAAAACATGCGTTTTGCAGAAATAAAAATATATATATGGCAGTAACGGCGATGATAAACAACTCCTAAGAAAGTTGAAAAATGTTGTTTGCTTTGTATGTAATTTCCAGATCTCTATAAACAAAAGCTTCAGGGACGGTTTTGTAAATACATTTATTGAAATCACAAAAGTTGAAAATAATCGAATTATTTCAGATTTCAGATTTCCTCGACGAGGATTCGAACTCGTGACCTCAGCAATGGGGGAAGATAGCGAACCGTCGGCGCGCAAAGGTCAGACCACCATTAGGCCATCAAGTCGGCCTCGCTGAAAGATATAGTAGAAGACTGCACCTTGATAATGAGATATTTAAGTATCAAAATATGACCATATAGACATGTGTCTAGATATCATATCGTGATTTACTATACGCATACATTCCCTAATCTGTTTGGTCCATTGGCAAACAAATGCTTTCTGATATTGGACGTTGTCAATTTGTCTTGCAATTGCATCGCTTGGCCAAAGTGTCCTACGGTGTACGTGCTATCACCAATTCTAGTGAAAGTTGCCAATAAGTCGTACGCTTGTTTGTTTTGACCTTTTTGTATTCAAAGTGAAGCAACGTTACTTATATATTTTAAATGCAACACCCTGGTCATCTAGAATTTTTTTTTATTAGATACAAACGAATACAGTGCTCAAATCATAAAAAGCAAAGTTGACAAACAGCGAATCGAGACACATTGTCCAAAAGACCACATTGCAATTATCAGAACGGACTATTCAGTAATTTTATCTACTCTTTAACAACTTTTTTGTTTCAATGTGTCTTGCTTGTATAAAATAATATGGATTGGAAATTGGAACTTCAGTTTTTGTCACTTTTTGTCATAGTTGTAACTGGTAGAGGAAAACGGAGTACCGGGCGAAAGCCACCGCCTACTTCCTGGTCACTGGCAACTCCCCCACATGTTCCGGGTGAGATTCGAACCCGGATAGTGGTAAGAGACTACTAGCAAACAGTGGCAACGCCTTAGGACACATGGCCATCAGGGCAGACACTACAACAACTTGGAACGAACTGTGTTCCGTATGCATACGAAGGCTCGACAATGGATAACGTGGCTGCCACTATATTTTCCTAGAAAAGTCATAACACATTCATTCAAGGAGCATACCGCAATAGTCAGTCATGTTTTGTAAATATTTTGATGGCGTATCAAAATTCGGAGAAATATTTGACTTAAAGATGATGCTCCTCTTAAATTGAAGACCCCCTGTTGAAATAGTTTTCATATGATGCAATCTATTAAGTGTTCTGCTCAAAGTTGTCAGATGTTGTATATATACGCCAGACGGAAATATGTTAACGGGCCCAGTGCTGATCGGATCGTCTGGAGTTAATTTTGGAATGTGCACGATGTTTGATAATTATTATCATTTGGCCGTGGCGAGGCGAGGAAGAACAGGCGTGCGCACGGGTTGGTCTAAAAGTAGGTCAGAAATGATGGCGCCGATGTTTTTGGTCGGAACTATTTGGTTTTGATTGACGTTGTTTATCCACAGGCCGACAGGCAGCGATGACGGCGAGCGGGGTTTTCGGAAGAGCACGTAGTTCACCCATCTGGGAAGCGGCGTGTGGTTAGTCGCTTGATCGGAGATCATTCTTGTGGCTCGCAGCTTGTCTGTGTGTGTGCGAACTAGACTAGCTCCTAGTCTATGGAATACCGTTACGTTACACCGTGAATGTATACGCAACCAGCTGATCTTGCTCAAGAGACTCGGTACGGCTCCTAGCCCAGGTACCAGCATATCTCACTCAACAGCCTCGGCTCGACTTCTAGCCCAGGTGTTGATCATAACCACCGAAGAGGTGCGTTCTGCGCATGTGCGTGAGCAACTTTCTCTATGATGTAAACAAATACTAGTTATCTCATTCGTCTGTCTCCCAGTGACGTCACACTGAGGCAAGATTAGCGGTGCCCAGGGCTTTATTATGTGACCTATGGTGATTCGTCTGTGGCGACCAATCCATGTTCGATTCATCTAAGGTTACACCATGCCTTTCGATGCTTCCATCTCTTTTTTTGAACCTATGTCAGTAAGCAAAGAGGAAGATACCAGGAAGAAGTAGAGGTGGCCAGCTACTAGCTTAGAAAGATCTGAGAGTGATCACCTATTGAGCAAGTATAGAACTGAATGGTAGGAGGAATACAGAATGTGTATACATTAAAGGTAAAGGTATTCGGTAGTCTTGTATCCACCGAAGTGCTCACACGACCTTCCTCCCCTAGCAGGCACTGTACATACAGAAACCGGGGATATTCCAGAGCAACTGGCAGCATATCGCGCACACACTCTAAGCACTGCCTTATTTATGCTAGGTACCCATTTTGCAGCTGGGTAGACTGAAGCCATATGGAATAAACTGTTTTGCCCAAGAACGACCAAAGTGCCCGGAGTGGCGGGGAATCGAACCAGCGACCCTCTGATTACTAGTGCGACACCTAACCAACTGAGCTACTTTGTCCCCTACATTACTGGTAGGTTAGGAACCATGTCAAAAATGTATGGCCATATCGCACTATTTTGCGCACAGAAAGTGAAAAACAATTAAACAATCCAACTAGAGAAATAAATAGTATAAAGGATAAACAATATGCTTCATTGGTCTTTTTTTCTGGGACCAGGAATAGGAGCTTGAAATAACTCCTCAGAGCTTGAAGTGTCCTCAGGGCTGTTGGTTACGAATCATAGACGACCCGAGAGATAAGAAACTGGACATCCTCTGTAATGGGGGTTAGACAATACTTATTGTTCTTATCAGGGTGTATATTAACCCTTATGCTGCTGGTGGCTAATTTGGCCAATACAAAATGATGCAAAAAACTGAAAAATGACTAAAACATTAGATAGCTCTCATTGAGTACTCTGAGATGAATACCCATTTTTCAGGGGTTCATTCACTTTTTTGCATCATTTTGTATTTGCAAAATTAACCACCATCAGCATGAGGGTTAAAGGATGAATAATGTTCAGTAGTAAATACAACATTCAACCAAATACTCTTTATGTCTCTCTTTCGTTCCTCAAGAGGAACTACATTTACACTGGGCGGGGCCGATAAAAAGTCAAACTTAACCCTCATGCTGCTGCTTCCTAATTTTGCCAATACAAGAAAGCTGCAAAAAAGCTGATAAATGACTGAAACCTGGCACATGGGTACTCATCTGACAGTACTCAGCGAGAGCAATCCAATGAATATCAACATGACAGGGTTACCTGATAAGGAACATCCTGCTGGGAAGGATTATCTGATAATTATTGTTCTTATCAAGGTATATCCTGGGTGATATACTGATCTACGTATGCATACAACGTGTAGATAGTTAGGAACATACTTCGGGGTGGGTGTATTACCTGATAACCATTGTTTTTATCAAGGTAGATCCTGGGTGATTCACTGATTTACATTTTAGGTGTGAATAAGGGTGCTGCAGATGACTATGAAATTTAATAAATTACATTCGCCGGGCACGGATTATCAATGGCATCACGCGGAATCATTTGATAATCCCTACCCAGCATACGGACATTTTAGCAGGTGCTCCGGAGAGTTTAAAACTTTGACAGGTGACTCATGGTAACAGTCGCACATGAACTTGGTAATTTGCTCGTCGCAAACTGTCATTTTATACAAGTGCATGGTGCAATATGTATCTCTTATGGCGCAAATATATGTGACAGTGCAACGGCGTGGACATGTTTGCTGGCCGTGTAACGTCTATGATAAGGGCCCCGCCCTGATGGCCTAGTGTTCTGAGGTCTCGCGCCACTGCTCGTGTTCAAATCCCAGTCGAGGCGTGTGTTGAAGATACCAGTGACTCGGGATTAGGTGGTGGTTCTCCAATTTCATCCACCAATTACAACTGGCTAGTCATGAATTAGCCTAACTAAACATGGCAGAAAAAGCGACGATAAGTGAATCTAAAATATATGATACGACCTCGTCCATTGCATGGTATCGCGAGATTCCAGGGATTCCGCGAGACCACAGATAGAGAGCCCTGCCAGAGGGGAACAAGATAGAAGAGCACATTCCTACCTCCCCAGGAGGACTGCTTACAGCATATGCAGCACGTGCTACAGAATTAACCCATTCACGTCTGGAGCGTGCGCATAGTCTGACACTACGGGATTTGCAATAGCTACCATCGTCAATGTTTCTGCTATAGTATGGCTAGGTCGTGGCTAACATGCTGTATGTGGCGGAGTAAACCGGAGTACCAGGCGTAAATCACCGCCTAACACAAAGTCACTGGCAACCTTCTCAAACGCTCGGCCGGGATTCGAAACTAGGCTGTGATGAGGGACAGCAAGCATGCGGTGGCAACACTCGACCATCAGGGCAGGCCCAGGCTCTGTGGAAATATCGTTTATCGCCACCTTTTTCTTCCATATAATGGCTAGAGTAGCCAGTTGTATATGGTGGAAACAGGAATTCTAGGGTCGGGGAAATGATTGCGCACGTCTGCCAGCCCTTTTAGGTAGGATTTGGATTTGGACTTTCGCTTATTGTCATTTTTTTCTGAAAAGTTGATGAATTTAGGCTTTTCTTACGAAAAAAAACATGACGATTTACAAAAAAAAAGAAGGCTCGGAAATAAGGCTATTCCAACAGAAAACATGAAGACAGACAAAATACATATGACAGCCTAGAATTTAGTCTATTTCAACAGCAGCGCGTCTAGGCCTTCGTGTGCAGATTACCAGGCCTGCGCCAAGATTATTTAAGGTCATGACCTCCCTCCAGCGAGCTTCCCTAAAGTCAAGTACATTTACATCGTGTCTTTTTCAGCGCCTCATCAACTGTGCTCAGAACCGGCGAGGAGTATACATGCTAACATATCCATCTCTCTGCTGTATGAAATAAACAAAATTCCCCAAAATCCTGAGGCATGAAGCGGGCACCTAGGCGGGCACCCTCTCGTGCGTGACGTCATCATCCCGCGCCACGCACATGCATTCCAAGACGTCTGTTTACCATGTTTACTATCTGTGTATTAAGGCGTCTGAGCACCAAGCTGCCATTGTGTTGAAGGCATTTTTAGTATCATATATAGATATTTTAAACACATACACAGCCTTTATATTCTAAAGAAATGCAAGCAATTGTATACTATTTTTTCAAGTGAGAGACTTTAAAGTCATATGCCAAAGAATGATATACATGCCGCGGCACAGTTGGAATATCTTAATAACCACACATTTTATTGAGGGCGGGCGGGGGGGGGGGGGGGGGGGGGGGGGGGCTGATATTTGACTGAAATGTATTGCCCCTATTCTAGAAGTTTTCAAGCATTTCTTCATTTGACAAGTTCCGTTTTAATGTGGTCAGACAACCCACTCCAAATGCCACAGTTCAAGGTGCGTGAGAAAACAGAACCCTTGAGATTGATATCAAAACATGTTCTCGGCAGGGTCTCGTGCATCCTTGGCCTATCATTCTCATAACAACTGAATCTTCTTAATACAGTTAAAAATCTTTACTTTTTGACCAATCACAGCAATCGAAAAACGCATTGCGTGACGTCATCATGCCTGCCCTTCCCGCGGCACGCGCCTGCATTCACAGTCGTCTGTTTCTTATCAGAATTTTGTTCGGGGAGCATTCGGCAGACCCAGTGTCAGGTTATATCCAAGCAACCGTAGTAACCCATTTGCATCTGTAGTTCACACATGATGTGAAACTTATATTCGTTATTTGTCTGAAAAGTTATAATTAAGGGAATAATTGATTAAGAGGAGTTGTGAAACTCAATGGGAAACATTCCTAAAAATGTTGTCCTGCTACCACGTAAAACTCTCATATTTGTGACTTGAATATGTGCATTCCTTAGAATTAGATGTGAATGGGTTAATACAAAAGTTCGTATCAGTTTTCTGGCAGAGATGAATTCTGTATCTTCGCCCAAGGTCGACTACGGACTCATTATATAATTAGCTTAAGGGTGCTTCCTCGTACTTTCAGTATTAAATCTGTAAATGTGTGTTTACATAAGCATGTTGTTATGTGCCAACTTGTTTATTAATTGTGTAATCGCTGTTTCTGAGTTATTTGCGGCAGTGTGTGTGCATTCATTATTAACCCATTCACACTCAGAGTTATTGTAGAAAGTATCGTCTGCTACTCTCATACGTTTGAAAATAACTTGGGAATGAAACGAAAGTTCATAAAACATTTGAAGGAGAGTTGTTGCTTAGCTTCTGATCATCATTTCTCCTTCAAAGGTTTTCTAGAAAATGCTTCTGTACGTAAAATATTTCCCAAATCGTCAGGCCGGCTTTGGCTACTCTGAGTGTTAATGGGTTAAACTTAAGGGTACTTCCGCGTACTTTCAGTATTTAAATGTGTGTGTGTTATGCAAGTATGTTGTTTTGTGCCAACTTGTTTATTATTTGTGTAACCGCTGTTTTTGAGTTTGCAGCAGGGTGTGTGTGCGTGCGTGCCAACTGTGCTGAAAAGTGAGACGGCGCCTGTTGGACCATGGTGTTATAGCCTCTAGTTTTTGGCTATCTGGTATCGGAAAGATAAGTACACAGAGAGTAGAAACTGGTCAAATTCCACCATCCTTCTTGCCTGCCTAGCCAAACGGGTTGTCGAGCTAGGTGACTAACTGTAAAGCTTCGTGTTGTTCTTGCGATATGAGTGCGGTTATTCTCCCATAGAATTCTTAACCCTTCCAATGCTGAGGCTTCTTTCATTGAAAAGCTCTCACTGACTGCTCTCAGATAAGAACCATGTGCCAGGGTTTCAGTAAGTTATCAGGTTTTTGCATCATTTTATATTGGTCAAATTGGCCACCACCAGCATATACGTTTTCTACAAGCACCTCGCAAGCACTACGTGCGGGACATCGTGACGTTTTATACTTTGGGTATATACCCTGAGCAATCTTCAATCAACTGGTTAGTAGGCCAAGTATATCTTCATGGTGACACTGCAGAACAGGACAAGTTCCTCGTATTGTCCCAGTGTGTTACATTCCAAACATCGTCAATAGCAGCGCATATTAGATTAGCCATTAGTGCGAACCGATTCGAGCTTGATGATAGAGTATGTCCGGATAGTAATGACAGGGAACTGTCCGTGCGAGAGCCTTACATGTAGCCAGTAGTATGCTCGTAATAATATCCTGGATTTGTTTCTACATTCTGCGCATTGAGAGGCGGACCTTTTGATATTCTGTACGTGTGTGTTCTTTTTTTTTTGGGGGGGGGGGGGGGGGGGGGGGGCTATTCTTCTTTAAGAATAAAGACTGACATTGAAAATCGAGAAAAAAAGTTCTGGCCCTAAAAGTTAATGAAAGTATTCTGGCCCTGAAAATTGAGAATTTTAGGCTCTCGGCTCCACACATGATATCCAGAATGTGTTGATGATGTGCAAATAATGTGCATTTATTCAAAATGGCGATAAAATGTAAAATATTAGCATGCTGTTCAATATAATCATACAAAGTCAAATCAACTCATTCTATTCGCTTTTTCTACTTATGTAAAATACGGATATCTCAAAATAAGAAAGCGTAAATCTCACACTTTGCTGGCACTTTGTCTCATTAATTTACTGAAGAGTTTACAGACAAAAACATTCTCTTCTAACTTACCTCAGAATAATCGTCGATGAAAAAAAGAAAACTCAAGTCTTCAGTTGAGTTTATTTATCAATTTCTGGGAATGTCGTCGACGACCCGTGCCTACACAAATTTCAATTGGTCTCATCTCGAAGCTAAACTAGAAATCGGCTCAGGAGGATAACATAAATTCATCGAAAAGTTCAGAAATCTTGTTCCCCACTAGGGTAGGGTAGGTTTTTCTTCGAGAGGCGTTTACTATAATACCAAATGTTTATGTTAATAAACCTTTGATAATACGAAAGACCATGCGTGACAGTCAGAAAAAAAATCATTCCCACACCTTTTTTCGGGAAACGTCCAAAAATATCCAGCATTTTTCCAACACTTTGGAAAACGTGCGAAAAGAAAAAAAATCCAACACCTTTTAGGAAAATTGTTAGAAACAAAATTTGATTTTATTTCTGCCAGTCACGTAAGCTTTTTCGTACTCTATAATCACCGGGCGTACGTAAATGACTAATGGTTCATGCTCCCGCATACTGGAGGGGTCAGGATATGTCTGGAGGAGGTATCCTAACCATGGCACACTGTGCGGCGTACACATAGCGTGCTAGACTTGCTACAAGTCTGTGTTAAGGTGGAGACCTCCAGTGCCGGCATTTGATTCCTGCACTACCGGTAAATGCGTGGGCGGCCCTGGCATAATGCACGACCGCACGCCCGATTGCCACCAAGTTTCCTTGGCATGGATTCATGGATGACTCACAACTGAACGTAGCTTTGACTCGCAGGCTACGTGGGCCATTGATGCGCTTTGCTTATTTTTGACATTTTATGTATGTGTGTTTGTACAACCAGGGACTGGCGGACGTACGATTGACTGATGCAGGGAATTAAACGTCTGTACTGTAGGATATATGTCATTTCAGCATGATAGACTTATTACAAGTCTGTGTTATGCTATTCAAAAGGGGGCAGCACCATCGGGGACAGGGATAGGGAAAAAACTCAATTGCTCAAGACTCCAAATTGAAGGTAACAACAACTGCACTTGGAAGAAGGATCATGTCACGGATATTGACCCATTGAAGCTTAAGAATTCCCCTTTTATCGCATGTATTTTAAATACTTTTAACAATAGCTTGGAAATAGAGAATGCTTTCAAAAAATATATCAAGGAGAGTTGTAGCCAATGTTGTGATTAACATTTCTCCTTCAAATATTTTCCCAATCATGCTTTATCCTAAGAAATTTAATCAACATTGATAGGCTCCTTTTTGCGCTGAATGAGCATTAATGGGTTAACTCGGATCATCTGCAGTGCTAACAATATCCTACAAACTGAGGTAAAATACATTTTGGATATCAGTGTAGGTAAACACGAGGTGATTTACCGTACAACTTCTAGGTAAAAGTATAACTGTTTCTGTTTCTGTTTCCGGATCATCAGTGTAGAAAAAACCGCATTAAACCCGTTTGTCACAGGAGCGAAATGATAGTCCGACACCTTTGAAGAACAATCATGAAAATTAAATGTTATTTGAAAAATATTTTGATAAAAAAAATTCTCCAAGTCGTGGGATGTGTTATCGAAATATTCCCTTAGGCGTCAAACCACAAGTGCACTTTGGACGTGGATGGGTTAAATTGAAATAAATTGAATGAAACAAAAGACTTGACGCTAGTCTAGTGCGAACCCGACCTGTCCCAGATAGCCGACCTCATTACGGCGTGAAGATTTGCTTGTGTTTGGGAGTCAGCAGGGGAGGTTATACGATATCACCCAAATGGAGACACCCACATTTGGAATAAGGCTTTATTCGGGTGTGCAGCTGTATACTACTAGTAGACTAGTAGTGGCAGAAAAGGAGGTAGCCTTGCTACAAGGCTCTATTATGATTTTACTTTATTCCCTGTTTTCATCTGAGTTCCTAGTATACTGCAGTGCCATCTATCCACAAGGGATGACATTTAAATAGGGCCTGGAAGGCAGGCTAAAAAGGAGGCTGCGAGGATGTAAAATTTAATACTTTCCTTCGTTCTCAATACCGCCCACAATTTCAATTGTAATCGCCCTAATGGGAAATTGAGTTGCAGTAGTATTGAAGAACTCATCTTTATTCAATTCCACTGATGGCCCATAGAGACAGATGGATAATATGTGAGTAAAAGGCCACATTCAGTGAATATTATATTAACCCTCTCACATGGCCTGCCTCATATTTGGAGCGAACACATTGCCTGACACAAAGAAATATTTTGATAATAGAACTATATTATATTAAACATATTTCATATAGAAATGTTATTCTGGATTAGTTTGTTTTAACAATACCCCTTCAAATATCTTTCCAGATAACAAATACTACATTATTTGACGTGTCATATTCAAAGGTGTAAGACAATATTTTCATGTCTGGTGCAAATGAGTTCAGCATCACTAAAATACCCTCCCAGCAGGATCAAGTATATGGGGGTAAACAACTGAAAAAGCATGCTTTGTGATTTCAAATGGAACTCCTATTCATACTTATGAGCAGGTTTTTGAATAAATATGCATGAGAGAATGAATGAATGGGTGATTAAAGGCACATCCAAACTCAAAGGTCATTTAGTGCCATGAAATTTTACTAAGAGTGAAAGAAGAAAAAGAGGGAGAGAAAGAGCAGAGCCTTCAGATCCAAAGAGGACCAATATATATATTTAGATGCAGGGTACCCATAGACAGATCCACACATCCCCCTTCTTTTATGAGGCGAGCAGGGTGCCACACCAGCTTAGGGTTCCCGGGAGGTGCCATAAGGTGTGCCCCTTGCGGGGTTGCAGATCTAGACAGAGGGAATGGTTTCTCCCATTTTATTCTATCTCATTTTTTGCTTCGATTGAATTTAATAGCGCATATAGTAATTGGTCCCTTGCTACATATCCATTCTTTTCTTTATCTAAGCCAGTACCAACAATAATCACACAAAGTCCTCAATGACCCCTGGCAGGGACTTACCCATTCCTGTATATTGGCTATTACTGAATTTTCACCCCCAAATTTCACTTGGGGCTTGGTATGAGAAAAAAAACACATGCCAACATATCTATGGCAGTCTGCGCTATACTAGTATTCTAGGATAACGTCAGTTGTTTTAGTTCTTTTTTAACCCTCAAGGTGGAGCCACGACGACAGCATTGCCCTCTACCTAACCCCTCTGTTGCCAGCGGTGTCGTCTGAAGTTTATTATTATAAGTAGCGATATTTGTTGTTGTTGATACTGTCCAACTCGGTCTGAGAACGAGGCTGGGGTGAAGAAAGCATAATTTGGTCATCAGTAGTTTCAGCAAATTAATCATTTTGCATTTGGAGTACAAGCATAGTCATTAGTCGGATAACTATTTGAACACTACTCTTTCAACAAATATTAGAAAGGTAACTGAAGAGGGAGAGTTTACGTCAACACAACAGGAAAACGAATGGAATATTTTCTACATCGCCAGAGCACGTTTATTCTCCAGATTATCCTAGCTCTTAGACTAGCTCCTAGTCTATGATTTCATTGGATTATGCTTTTCTCTGTTCTAATCTCTATCATTTGCTAATGTCTTGGTGTTAGTTCCTGTGGCTTGTGATAGATGGCACCATGGGTGGGCACACTGGTCAGTCAGAACCATCCAAATGAACCCATGCTGGCCACCTGGTGAGATAATATAGAACTAAATATGGGTAGCAATCTTAAAATGTTATATAAACATTAGGTAAGTTATTAAAGACAACTAAATAAATTTCTTGGCCTTAGGACTAGGCTACCTAGCTCTAGGCCAAACATATTTTAAGTGTTTATATCTTAACTGATAAGTACACGAACACAAATTTGAGTCTACACGTTGGTTCTCATCGTACTCACCAGGTGGCCACATTAAGCTTTTTCCAATTCCAATTATTTGATCAGGGTGACTTCCCATGTGACCAAGAAACTAACACGTATACATTACTTAAACTAAAGTAGAGAAACTAAAACAGAAAAAAGCAATTAGACTGAATTTCTTGCATAGAATTGTCACCTTTCTTTAGTTTTGCTTAGAACACATGGGGCATAAACGCGACCCCCACCCCCTCACAGAAAACGTTAGTCTAGTCCTAGGCCAACTTTACCGACTCAAAACTGTGTCTACCCTGATTTAGTTCATAAATTGCTCACTGGGTCGCCTGGACAGTAAGATTTTTCCAGTTTCTTGAGTCTGACTGACTAGTGTGACCACTCTTGGTGTCATCTATCACCGGCCACAGGAACCAACAACTAGGCATTAAGAAAAAGATAAATTCCAGAACAGAGAAAAGCATAATTTAATAAAATCATGGACGAGGAGCTAGTCTAAGAAAACATACCATCTACAAAGAAATCCTGCTCTCGATCCTGTACAAAAGACTAGAAGCTACTCTAGCTTGAAATGTGAATGGGTTATAACGTCTTTAGACTTCCTTAACCCATTAATACTTTAAAGTTCCTCTAGAAATTGTCGTCTAGATCTATGATACTTTTTACAATAACTTTCGAACTAAAAATGATTATACAAAATATTTGAAGGAGAGTTATTGGCAATGTTCTAATTTAACATTTTTCTCTCAAATATTTTGCCATGTATGCTTTTGCTTGAAAGATTTCATCAAACTTGTCAGGCTGCTTTTGGCCGCTTGGAGCGTTAATGGGTTAAGGTGTGGAGTGATGTCTTGATGCATGGTGCACAGATATCGTGCATAAAGGTCGATTAACCCTTTCCCACCTAGCACTAAGACATGGTTTAACCCTTCCATTGCTGAGGCTACTTTCGTCCAAAGCACAAGGAAGCAAAGAGTTTTGAAAATCATCTAAACCTGTCATGTAGGTATTCATTGGATAGCTCTCGCGGAATACTCTCAAATGTGTACCCATGTGCCAGGGTTCAGTCTTTTTAAAGGGCTTTTTGCATCTTTTTATATTGGCCAAATTAGCCATTAGCAGCATAAGGGTTAAGATTATCTTATTTAATCCTGGTCAGAATTTCTCTTTTCTCTCCTGGCAGAGCCAGAATTTTTCCTCCTGTGGCTGGGCCAGAAAGTTTTTGGACAGGAAACAGAAGTGTGTTTTTTCGAATAATCAAGGCCACAGTTCTTTTTCACAATTTTCAGGGCCTGAAATCTTTTCTTAATTTTCTGTGCTAGAATATATTTTTGTTGGTTTTCAAGGCCAGAATTTGTTTTCAAAAAAAGAAAGACCCCATATATCAAATGGTCTCCCACTTAAAATTCGAGGTGCATAGCACAGACACGATTGCCTGTCAATCTATTCGACAGCGAAAGCAATTATACAGTATCAATCCGCATAACTAATATGCCAATTTATCGGTCTAGTACCACGCCCGCGCCTATTATTACTTTGACCTCTCGTGTGGCTTTCGAGACACTGCGTGTTTTTACAGCCTGAGTATGTGCTGGTAGTCCGGTAAAATATTAACTTAGACTTTAAAAAACAACTGAACTAACAGGAAAAGTATACCAACGGAAAACGGAGTCTGGTCATACTTAGTTATTAACTTACTCACCAGGTGGCTACAGTGAAAGTCTCCCAATTTGTGAGAAAGTTGCCAGTGACGGTGGAAGAGGGGCGCGGTGGTTCTCCCGGGGCACTGGTTTCCTATGCCAACTTACGCATGCTAATCATGACTTGCGTGATATGGTAGAAAAAGTGAGGATAAAGGATAAGGTGCTGACAAGAGTACCTAATCAGTAAAAGAGAAAGGGATTTTTAGTCATATCATAGACTGATAACTAGCCAATAAAAACATATATCCTCTGATTAACAGGTCTATCTAGACTTGTTTCTAGATTGCCCTAGCCACTGAACTACTACATGCAGATCCTAGATGTAGTGTATATTACCATGCCATAAATGCAATACCGTTATCCTCTGAAGGAAGAAAGGATATGGTTTTACGTCGCTTTTAACAGCTTATTATTTTATCCTTCATGACTTCATGTTAGAAGCTCGGATCGTAGGAGAAACGAACAGTTCAAAGGGGTCTACCAATGGGGATATAGCGGAGACTCGAACTTGCGACCTCATGTTTGGGAGGCAAGCACCGTAACCACTAGGACACTATGGATCGCCTAAAATGTACACTGATCAAGCGAAAGTAGTCAGATTAGTTTATTGTATTTACCAATGGGCGGAGCCAGCACAGCTTTGCACGAGTATAACAGCTAGAACTTTAGTAGCTTAGATTTCTAGGCTGTCATTTGTATTTCCAGTCATGTTTTTTATGTTACCAAGCACCAAATACTCTAGTAGGTGGCCATGGTGGTCACGTTAGTTTACACTTATCTCACCAGGGGAATAGAGGATTCAATTTGAGTATGACAAAACCTCTAGAGATAGGAGGACCACGTGGTGCCATCTATCTACCATACCTGGTACTACACCACACTGCTTGGTCAACACAGAAGGGAATGTCAATACAGCATTTTAGGGACTAGGAGCCTATAGTCTAGTACTGTGGACCTGGGAGTAGTAGACAGGGAGTGGGCACTGTGCATGCGTCATCAAATTTCGCTGCCTCACCCCACTATGAGTCATAGATAACATGTGTACCCCAGGATTGGCTGCCTGCTGGTTTCACAGGCCCTGGGTCAGACTGAAATTGCCGCGAAACCAATCACGTGACCAATACTTCCCCAGGCTACACCGCGTAACCCGAGGCGCACATATCCTAGGTACTAGCATGCTGTGCCTATGGGGTTGCGGATCAAGGGGATGTATTTCTCTGTGTGGACACAAGACATGTCATCTGATGCCACCTATGTAGGTCGCTGACAGTACAGTACTGCACTTTGGCTGGCCAACCACTCTGATGGGAAAGTTAACTAATCAGGAAACAGGAATTTCAGTCTAAGTGGCACTTAGAGCTGTCACTCAGCGGTACGAAGAGAATCAATTGGCGATGTACAACAGATAATATCATTTGGCTTCCCCGAGTTGGTGGGACAGCTACGACCTATTTAACCCTTATGCTGCTGCTGGCTAATTTGGCCAATACGAAATGATACAAAAAAATCTGAAAAATGACTGCAACCCTGGCAAATGGGTACTCATCTGAGAATACTCAGTGAGAGCTATCCAATGAATACCGACATGACATGGTTTAGATGCTTTTCAAACATCTTTGCATCAGTGTGTTCCTGAGGAAAGTAGTCTCAATATTGGAAGGGTTAAGATCGTTTATTGACCTACAGATATAGTAAATGATAAGTACTGGGCGTATCTCTCCCTTTTCATGGACATGCTATATCCGTGTTGCAACTTCCCAGCTGGCTACAACTGTATAAAGAAGAATAGGGCCAGTCATGTGGAAGCTTCGCTGACCCATTTTAACCTAACCAGTTAACCCTTAACCCTGAGAATTACATCAGTAGACTTTAATTTTCGAATGTGCGTTGTTATTGTTGTTGATGCTGTTGTTGTTGAGGATTATAACGATACTATATATATATATATATATATATATATATATATATATATATATATATATATATATATATATATATATATATATATATATATATATATATATATATATATATATATATATATATATATATATACCATTTTCACAACACGGATAACTGAGAATATATCAGTAAGTTAATGGCACCGCTTTCTGCCACTCGGCCATCAGGCCCTTGACCACTCGGCCGTCAGGGCAGGGCCCTCTCTCTACTATGCTACTCCAATGAACCTCCCCGCCCCAGTGCATTAGCATGCGGTTGTGGGGAGTGACGCAGCGTGCCTTAGCACATGGAGGAAGTTTTGAAGCCATATCATTTTATTGTCATGACTACTCTAAATATCACTTAAAAGGCTGAACGTGTAGTAATGATTTTTAATTCCTGCGCTTACAGGGCTCAACATTCCCAATGGCATTTGTATGTATGTATGTATCTTTATTGACCATGTCGATTCAACATGTAATAAACATCAGATGAGACATGTATAGATACAAAGAAAAAATATGAACTATCAAAAACAACAAAATATCGACGGTTGATGGAGAGCCAATCATATCAGGCGGTGTCATATGCCCCTAGATTTTGCTGTAGGCCCCTAGATTTTTCAGATTAGATGCCCAAAAATAGCATTATAATAATCAGAAATCCTGTTTTTGACCACTAATCTTTATCAAAATACTTTCTCGGCCCCCCTAGCCTGAAATCTAAGTGTCAGACGTCGACCCTGACTTAATGAGCGGGCAGATCGGGCATAATACACGACTGCTCGCCCGATCGCCACCCACTTTCCTTGCTATGGATGCGACCGCAGTCACAGCTGAATGTCGTTTTGACACGGAGCAACGTGGGTCATTACTATGCTATTTCTTTTACTATTTTATCCATTAACGTTTGCACAACCAGTTGCTGCCAGGCGTTCGGTCGACTGGTGCTGTAATTACATGTCTGCACTGTAACTGCTTTCTGGTAATCCACCGTTGGTGCGGTTGGAGTTTTTCATCCATATCAGACAAAATCTGAATGATATGTTTTTGAAATTGTACTATTATGATTGCACCGTGCGACATAGTTCGAGCTCTAGACAATTCTTCGATTCTAGTCCCTAAAGAGTTAATATTCACTACTGTGTTGATCAAGCAGTGTGGTGAAGTACCAGATATGGTAGATAGATGGCACCACCTGATGCTCCTAACTCTATGGGAATTAGGTGCCTGGTAACAGAAAAAAAATCATGACAGAAAAATACATATGAGAGCCTAAAACTCGGGGCTTCCCTTACTCCAGAACATGGGCGTTGTTTACTGTATGAAATACATTTGCCATTTCGAAAATGGCCAATACGTGACACAAAGTAAACAACGACCATGTTCCCAGTCAGAGTAGCCTGGTTCTCAGGCTCATATAGGTACACTGCCCCCACCACTATATATAGTAGGTTTGATGTCTCTCTTAAACTAGAGATGGCAGCACAGTTTAAAACTGTGTTATCGTACGAATAGCAATACGAGTACTTTGGTATGAGTTATATCCTAAGCTTTTCAAGACCATTACATTCAAAGAGAAGTGGAATTCATCACCAAGAAGTTTTTTCCTCCACCTAGTGCAGATGCGCTCTTGCCTTGGTATTGATAATTTGGATCTACAATATATAACTGGCAATTGCAAGTTTTGAAAACCAGTTATAAAGTATTTCAGGTATTCTGGCAACATATCTACATTCTCCTCAAATTCGTGTTCATCTATAGATTTTTTTAAAGATGAGTACTCTTCCTCTTCTGAGATTCTGCTGGACCATTTCTGCAAAAACTGATCTTGCAATATTTTTAACACACTCATCATAGGCAGCTCAAGTGTGTCCCCTTTGAGGATTAATTAAGAACTAAACCTGGAGTGATGCATCCGGTTAACCCACACAATACAGACTTAGGTGAATAAAACATCCGTGATACAGATCTATAAGGGCGGTGCGTGATGACCAGGATTTCCTGTATACCTCTATACTACATAGGTCATCATAATCATCATTATACATTAGTCGTTCTCTTTATCTAGTATGACACTTGTCAAGATAACTCTCGTGCAACATTGCCCATAGACTGGCCTAGATTTCTAGGCTGTCATTTGTGTTTTTTCTGTCATGTTTTTTTTATGTTAGACCAAACAGTCTAGGTGGCCATAGTGGCCAGTTTAGTTAAGACTTATCTCACCAGGGGAATGGAGGATCCAGTTTGAATGTGACAAACCTGTAGAGATATGGAACCAGGGGGTGCCATCTATGTACCATAACTGGTACTACACCACAACTGCTTGGTCAACAGAGGAGGGAATCTCAACTCGTTAGGGACTAGGAGCCTAGTCTACCCAAAGACTAGCTACAAGCCTGTGTTATCTGGCTCTTTCCTTTAAGTCTCATCCCTGATCCAACCTGAGTTGATTTCACTCCAGGTTTAGTTCTGAATACATCCTCAAGGGGGACACACTGTAGCTGTAGTCCGAGTTTCAAACTGCAACTTCTGAAAACTGTGCTGCCATCTATAGGTTGAGAGAGACATCACACCTATCCTGTAATGGTGGCGGCATGGCGTTACACCTAACTAGGCTACATTGCCCCTGATTGAGGGTGAGCAAAACGAGGGCAGCGAGCCCCTAGATACTAATTTCCCCAAATCCGGCAGGCAATTGAAAGTACCGGTTTATAGTTGGAACAATGTCCGAACTAAATACAGTAATTATCCAAATGATCTCCGCCATCAATGATCTACACCCCCATCCTTGTCACTCCCTTGGCCAAGGGAAAATCCAACCACCACAGCATGTGTTTGTTTAATTGTTTGTTTGTTGACGTGTTTGTCTGAAAGGAATTTACGTTGCTTTAAAAAAAATGGTCATGTAGCGGCACAATAGAAACCTCAACCTGGAAAGAAAATTGCCTCTGGAAAGATTACATACAGTACTCTAAAGAAATTAAAATATTTCCATATACAATTTATCATGGTACTAATGGTAAATTGAAAATACAATTTTCATTCAAAATATATAATTATATCCCCCCGCTACATGCATAGATAAATAAATAATATGATGACTTAAAAACATAACATGATAAAGATGAGGTGAAAATGCTAGATTACAGAATTAGTAAGGCATTTTTTTCACATGACACCAGGGCATTCATTTGGCTTCATTGGGACTGTGTTTAGAAACCGGAAGGACTGAATGGGTAGGGGTTCCCAGGGAAAGTCATTTGGTTTCTCTACCCATAACCCCTATTCAGGAAGGGGGCTTGGGTTAGCTTCCAGAGTCACAGGTTCTTGCTTGAAAATGATTGGGGGTTTATATATACCTTCCTCATTCCACACAGTTCTATGTGGAATATGGTAGTTTCCTGGTACTCGTTACGTTCTTGGTTGAGCAATACACACACACACACACATATATATATACACACACACACACACACACATATATATATATATATATATATATATATATATATATATATATATATATATATATATATATATATATATATATATATATATATATATATATATATATATATAAATATATATATGTATGTATGTATATATATATATATATATACATATATATATATATATATATATATATATATATATATATATATATATATATATATATATATATATATATATATGTGTGTGTGTGTGTGTGTGTTTTATGTCTATAACTATCAATCTATCTATCTATCCATAGCTATATCTTTATCTATGTCTTCCTGTTTAGTAGCAGGAAAGACTGAATGACTTAATGACCTACAGATGGCGCCATATAGCCCGTCATTTCTTCTTAGGCCTGGAAAAAAATTGTTTGTTTCCTGTAACGGTCCGAAAAAATAGGGAAGGTAGGTCGGTAAAATATTTATGGGGGAGATTCTCCAAAAATGTGTATTTTATGCATGCTTAATGTTGATTGGGAGTTGGAAGTTTGGGAAAAACTTTAGGGAAGGTATTTTTAAAGTAAAAACTTGTTAGAGTAGGATTACAGGAAACCTTATTATAATACTCGGACAAAGGCTATTAATATCATCTCGTGAGGTGAGTGTAAATAAAACTGACCACATTGACCAGTGAGAGAAAATAACTAAGTACATAATTCGGAAGTGTTTTTATTATCACTTTTTCTGCCATTTTGATGCTTATTCGCTACTAGCCAGTTGTTTATTGTGCACTCATTCCACCATTTTTGTAGAGTAGACCAACTTAGTTCCGAAAAGTGCCACTAACAATGATTTCTGAAAACACCACCAGGAGTCAACTGAAGAAACCTAAAACATTAAACAAGGGGTTCCATAAGAGAAATAACAAAATACAACATGGATATCATTGAGTAAGAGTGCTATTTTGTCCACATGTGTTGTGGTGGTGCACAGTGACTCACCAGCCAGGGGGGGGGTTCAATGAACACCCCCCCCCCCCCTGGATCCACTATTGCTTTGCATTTGCATCTTGGGCACTGGCACCCCAGTGAGAGAGAGACCCTAAAACTGCATCAAAATACATACAGAATTGTGTACTTTGTTTATTGTCGTCTTTTCTGCCACATTGAGGTTGGTGAAACGTTGGTCTTGTGGATGGGCCAGGGGTACTGGGGTTTCACCATGACTGTGCATGGCGACCTTGAGATACCACCATAGATAGTCATTGTGTGAATGCCACATATACCATTAGAATTATCTGCTATCTGTTCATGGAGCTATGCCAGCCTAATTCATTTATCACTGCTATTGTCTGGGGCATGCTATCTCATCTACATCATCATAGGGTTAGCTGCAGTCAGAATTATACATACCAGTTGCAGATTCCCTAGCTAAAAGCTTGGATTAATGAAAACAATTTATTCATCTAAGGTACAAGCATACTGTGTTTTACCATATATATATATATATATATATATATATATATATATATATATATATATATATATATATATATATATATCTTTATATATATCTTTTTGTGAATTAAATGCTGAATTCTAGAGTTATTTTCATAAGTATCATCAGGTCTCCTGGTATGAATGGGTTAAAGATTTTTTTTGGATATCACCAAATGTCAGATTGTCAGCGTTACTGGCATGGATAGGTCTAACTAGGCACGAAGATCAATGGATGATCTAATACATTACGTGCACCACACTGTAACAGTGAGAATTCTATGATTATTGAGCAGATCAAATGATAGTGATTGGCCAAAGAATCTTTCCCCTTTCTGATCTATACTTCCAACATAAGCTTAGACTGGAATGGGTTATGCAGTTGTATTGTGTGAACAACATAATTTTTGAGAGAAAGAGAGAGAGAGAGAATGAGTGAGTCGGGGGGGGGGGGGGGGGGGAGAGAGAGATTCATACACACATAGCCATATAACAATTTCCAGGGGAGGGGGGCATATGTAGTGTAGAATGAGAATCCCCCCCCCCCCCCCCCCCCACCTTTTCTATTATTGGATCTCAATCAATAAATAATTAAATTTCACAACTATCAATAGTGTATTAAATTGTAGAATGCAAGAGAGAAAGAGAGCAAAAAAACAAAACAAACACAACCATCTTGTTCAAATATCTTTGTTTATTTCCACTAAGTTGAACATGATTTAGCACAACGCTCCATCTTTTCCCAAATTAAATATCAGCCTAGTTTAATCTCCAAGCAAAAGTTGTATGCACACTCATCAATCTTTACAAAAAATTATTCCAACTTTTAAGTTGAAAATAAATCACATCCATACATTTTTTCTATATAATCACTTGTCAAGTCTCATTATAACTTACTCTTAGTCCACCAGGTGGTGTTTAAGGACTGCAAAAGCTCCACCTGGTGGCGATATACAGAGGCTTAGGACAACAAAATAAATGTAATAACAAGCTCTTGTGTAGTAGGGTAAATAGTACACATCGTACCAAGAACAGGGAAGCTCCGACACACCTCTTTTTTATTTTTAAAGAAATCTGTGCAAAAAGATCCAGGGGACAAGATACTCTGGAAATTCCACAAATATTACATCAGGCCCACACAAGTCTCTTTTAATACTCCTAATGAACAACAAAACATATATGTACATATTCAAGTACTCAGCTAGTATTGCTATACCAATTAAGGGCCCCCGATGGATTTATAATAAGAAAAGAAGACCATCCATTCCAATCCCTGCCGAAAGGGGAAGGTGAAAGAATAGATTATACCACCATGCGTTGTGGTTTTAGTGCAATTAGGGCACAGCTGATGAATCTCTGAAATGGCCTGTGATTCGACTAATATGCGTTTATTTTTCAAAAACACAAACATTAAGAAAGTACCAAAAGAAACAATCAACTAACAGGAACTACTCAAAATCAAATAAGTCTGAATCATTTGCATATCATCCACACTGAACCAATTACATTGATATCAGGGCATCTGTCCATTCCGATACTGGAAGTGGAATTAAAGATTTGACAAACTGTTCTAAGTCGAAAACCTCTATAATATCAAAATACACTAATATTATCACAGTTACGGCTTCCATGAGCCTTATGTAAACAAAACTTAAATTATCTTTTTTTTTTCATAATTTAGCAGTCAACCTTTCTTCATAGAGCCTTAGGCCAAGAAGAAACAGAAAATAAAATTTAAAGTAAATCAAAGAAAATTATTGTAAGGATTACACTGAAAATACACATCAATGCCCCAGGCATATCACCTTTTACTTCGATGATGAATAATTATTATTTCTATTGATGTATTAGTTACAGTGTGTGCTTAGAATCGTTCAATATAATGAAACACAATTTCAACTTTGTGGTTTTCTTCGAGATAGATATGTGTGTGAGTTCACACATCAACCCTAATGCTGCTGGTGGCTAATTTGGCCAATACAAAAAGATGCAAAAAACCTGAAAATGACTGAAACCCTGATATACTGGTACTCATCTGAAAGTAATCAGTGAGAGGTTACCAATAAATACCAACATGACAGGGTTTAATGGTTTGCATCCTTGAAATTTGGACGAAAGTAGCCTCAGCATTGGATGGGTTAACCTATACATGACTGGAGACCTCATGAGTAGTATTGTCTGCATTTACGCTACATTTGAAAATAACTCAATACACAAAATATTCAAAGGAGTTATCAAGTGGACGTTGATGCACATTCCTCCATCAAATGTGTGTGTGTATGTATATACATATATATATATATATATATATATATATATATATATATATATATATATATATATATATATATATATATGTATAATATATATATATATATATATATATATATATATATATATATATATATATATATATATATACTCACACACATACATATATACATGATGAAATATGCAGGTATAAATGGCATATATAACAGGGTCTACAATACAAGCCTTCTGCCTGATAGTGGAACATACTCTATCCTATTGGATAGAAGTTGAACCAACAGATTTGCCTGGTTGGCCCCTGTATACATACAACCCACACAACAACAGGCCTGGTTACAGCAGCAGCAGCAGCGGGCCCGACCGATCCAACCCGTGTGAAAAACAGGCACCGTGCATGGTGAAGGGCTGTGTTAAGTAATTACACACAGGAGCTGTTGTTGGTGGGGCGGTGGGCGACCTTCATGCCTCAATGCCCAGGAAAAGCTGCTCGAGCAACATAACTATCAGGATGTATTCTGAACCTTTTGTTCTCTACCTGGTTGGGTTTGGTACATTTGTATTCATCCTGTCTCTAGTGTTGTGGAGGTTATAGTAATAGAAGGGGAGGTGGGAGGGGGTCTAAAACCACACCTTGTAATAGCTTGGATCTATTAATTGAGCGTGACTTTGGAATTTAGAAAAATTTCACAAAATGTGTCAAGTCTGTTGGTTGAGTTAGGATCATCATTGCCCTTGTACAAACACACACACATATGTATAAATATATATATATATATATATATATATATATATATATATATATATATATATATATATATATATATATATATATATGTATATATATATATATATATGTGTGTGTGTGTGCGTGTGTGTGAGAACTCAAAGCTCTGCCTGTAGCAGGCCAAAAAGCCCATTACTGTTTTAAGAATATCTTTCTCTGTGAGTAGAACTATACTAGTAGTCCACTACAGAAGTGAACGGGTTAGGTCACATGTATGTTTTGCAGCCACAATTTAACAAATCTCTTCTTTCTGGTAGGGATTGTTTTATTATACAAATAGAGGGGAGGGGAGGTAGCAAAAATAGAACTTACTTTTCTCCAGCATCATAGAAAATTAAGCTCCCCACCGCCGGTACTTCAATATTCAAGATTTGCCCAAAAACCAATACTGACTTGCTCCATGACATACAGTTAATAAATATGAAAATAGGTTAGGAAAGGTTTTATTGCCCCTTGCTTACTCAAGTCCTGATCTGCATTCCACACACAGTATGCATATATATATATATATATATATATATATATATATATATATATATATATATATATATATATATATATACATACATATATATATAAATATATATATACATACATATGTATATATATATATATATCTTGTTTTTCAAAATGGACAAAAGCATTTTAGAAGGAAAATGCCTCACAATATTTTCAATTTGCGAGAGCCTTAGAGGGACCCATATTGGTAGATCATGTTGATTATGAAGGAGATGGTAGGAACTTCCCATATTCTCGGTCAATGTTCAAAAAGAAACAAAATTACAGAAGATCCGTATTGTTTTCTGCAAGAAAGCCTCCCCCGTCTTCATCATCATTCATCACAAAGCATTTATAATACAGCGCAACTGCCCATGTTAAGATGGCAGAAGTTCACAATGAATTCCCCATGGGGCCACAACAATGGCATATTCTGAGATTGCCACCATTTGGGATCTAAGAATGCCTGATAACATAAATCATTTGAAATTTAACCAGGGAAATGTACTTAACCTTTATGCTGGTGGTGGCTAATTTGGGTAATACAAAATGATGCAAAAAACCTGATAAATTAACTGAAACCCTGGCAAATGGGTACTCTTCTGAGGGTATGCATCGAGAGCTATTCAATGAATACCAACATGACAGGGTTTAGATGAATTTTGAAAATCTTTGCGTCCTTGTGCATTGGATGAAAGTAGCCACAGCATTAGAAGGGTTGAACAAATACTTGAAAGCTTGTTTCACAAGATAGGATTCTGTCTCTACATTCTAGGTGAGTGTTAAAACCTTATGCTGCTGGTGGCTGATTTGACCAATACAATATGATGCAAAAATCCTGAAATATGACTGAAACCCTGTCAAATGGGTACTCATCTGAAAGTACTCAACGAGAGCTTTCCAATGAATACCAACTTGACAGGGTTAAGATGGTTTTCAAAAATATTTGCGTCCCTGTGCTTTGGATGGAAGTAGCCTTAGCATTGGAAGGGTTAAGACATTCAAGTTATAGAGCAAGTTACAGACACCATTCATCACAGTTCAGCTGAAGCCATTCATGCCAGATTATTTTGGTGAATAAAAAAGCATATGTATTTTTTTTCTTTTGAACATACATCTCTTTTATTTGTTTTTTTTGCAGCCCTCACATGGAATTCATTGCAAACAGTCTGCCATTTTTTCTGCCCAGGCTTGACCTGCTTCAAGCATTGCCCTATGGTCCAAACTTCTTTCTTACTTATAGGTGAAGAAACATGGCCTTCCACCCACCATTTTGACTGCCTTTTAATTAGATAAAGATAGCAGGACTTTTTATTATTTTACTTTTATTCTCTCGATCCACACTCCTCATGAAAAAAAAACAACAAAAAACCAACAACACAAAATGAGTTTACCGAGTGATGATTATTACATTGCTGACATTTAATTCCTGCACTAAATGTGTGAGCAGCCTAGGCATAATAAACGACCACACCCCCCAATGCCACCCAGTTTTCTGGGCATGGATGCCCTCATATGCCCCTCATTCACAAGCTACTTCGGTAATTGGCTAACATTTTTGACGTTATCCATGGGTGTTTGTACAAGCAGGCACTGGCAGACGTCCGGTCGACTTGTGCAGGAATTAAATGTCTACACTGGAGACTGATTAATCGTACTTTTCTAGAAGAAAGGTTTCACGCCCCTCCCACATTATCATTTATCACTAGCACACGTCCGGTCGACCGGTGCAGGAATTAAATGTCTGTACTGTAGATCGATTAATCGTACTTTCCCAAAAGAAAGGTTTCACGCCCCTCCCACATTATCATTTATCACTAGCACACGTCCGGTCGACCGGTGCAGGAATTAAATGTCTGTACTGTAGATTTATTAATCGTACTTTCCCAAAAGAAAGGTTTCACGCCCCTCCCACCTCACCACTCATCAGAAAGACCTTTGGATCAGTTGAACAATACGGTGGCGCCCCCTGTGGCTACGAGAGATGGAAGGAGAGCTGCCCCTCGCGAGCGGCTATTTGTAGCTTCTCCCTCATGACGTCCTTGCTGGTGTACTCTGGCAGCTTGAGATAGTTGACGCAGGTCATCACAGACGGCAGGAAGTCGTCGGGGTTCTCCGACGGATCACACGTCTTACGCACGATCGTCAGTGGAGGCGAAAGACTCTTGTAGCCTGGAAAAACACAAAGAAGAGTGAGTGGAGTGAGCGTGTGTGTGCGCATACAAACACCTGCAAATTACTCAGTCTCACTTGAGACCTTATTCTGGAGAGACATTGACGCCAAATAAGAACTGAGAGAATTTAAGATCAATGTGTCAGCTTACAATATTGCTTAATATTTTAAATGAAAACCAACTTCTAGTTCCCATCACTTTTTTGTTCCCAACATATCGCCATTCCCCCTTTCTCAATCATTCTAATTTATTACACCATGCTGAAAAGATACATCCAGTACTATGGATAGGTACTGGTACTCAAATATCAACTACCGATACCGAATGACGAAAATTATTGTATCAAAAAAGTTCATTACTGTATCATATTGTTAAAGACTTAAAACGTAAACAATTGACTTAATCACAACCAGGCTAAGGAACTTTTCTGATGCTAAGGGTTCTAAACTTAACAAAATTTGGTCCTGGGGATGAAGGCAGTATCGATAAAACATGGTTAAAATACTGATAAGGTATCTTATCATTAGGAAAATATCAATGTTGTGTTAAAATATAAACTGTGCCAACCCCTATCCAGTATTTTGTTTTTGAGAGAGATAAAGACAATATAGTGAAAATTTTAACCATGCCAACCCCTATCCAGAACTAAGTTTTCGATGGAGAGAAAAACTGATCTAGTGAATGCTTACCTCCTACTGGCAACCTCGGTGAGCCGGTGACGAACTGGAGGAACTTGCGCTGCTCGCCCGTGTCGTAGGAGCTGAGGATCTCGTACAGGTGTTTGACGGCGCGACTGTCGTGTGTGTAGCCATGATCGGGGCGACAGCATTCCATCAGGACCTTCATCTCCCACACCTCGTCTGTGCTGCCACAGTAAAGCTGCTCTAACTGAAAACACAATGGTACAACGTCTTATTAGAGTATATACTATATAGTTAGTCCAAAATAGAGAACCCGAGTCTCATTAAAATGGCTCTATAACTAGGGCTGTACACCGGAATCCGGTACCAGCACCGTACCGAATACCGCTTCGCAAAATACCGGTGCATACTCGTTTCAAATTTTAACTGTATGCTTATCGGTATTTTGCAAATCACAACAACCAAAGCAGCCCATATTACAAGAAAATCTGAAGCCAATTGTACAAGAAAAGTTGTACTTACGGCTGCCGAACTTGTTAACTTCGAAGGTACGCTATAGCGAAGTGAGTACCATATCGCTGTCGCCAGTGTTTGTTGTGATTGTTATTGCCACCGCGTAGTGGCGCTGCATATCGCTACTACGCGGTGGCGATAACAATCACAACAAACACTATGGCGGCAGCGATATGGTACCCCCTTCGCTATAGCGTACCTTTCATGTTAACAAGTTTTCGGCAGACGTAAGTACAATTTGATGATGTTATCGATGAACTTAACAGAGATTGATATGTTATCGATGTATGTCAGGAACTAGGCTAAGTGCGTACTTAGCATAGTTCAAGATACCGATAGCAGTGCCGTTAAAATATTGTATCGTTTCTTTGGTACTGGTTATAGTACCGTACCGCTTCACCCTTAGCGGAATGCAGCCCTATCTATAACAGGCTTCTTGTAGTTGAGGTTTGTTTACAGTAACAGTCAAAAAATATATAAATAAATAAATAATCTAAACATATATATATATATATATATATATATATATATATATATATATATATATATTTATATATATATATATATATATATATATATATATATATATATATATATATATATATATATATATATATATATATATATATATATATATATATAAAAATATATATATATATAGGGTATTTTTTTCCTCTTCAAAACATGCATGTTGTATGTTTGGGAGTTGGAAGAGCGAAAAAAAAAACACTTTAGAGTAGGGATATTTTTGAGTAAAAACTTGTAAGGGTCGGCTTACAGGAAACCAGCTACTTTTTTCAGGCCTAAGGAAAACCTATGGTTAACGTTGAGAGTGTCCTACTTACCTCTTCGGGGTAGAAGCAGAGTATATTGCTGAGTGAGAAGACAGATTCAAAGCCCTCCTTGAACGCCTCGAACTGCCGCGTCACGCCTTCCACCAGTGTCCAGTGAACAACAAGCTGAAAGACAGAGAGGAAAATGATTAATCTATCGATACTTAGATTAGTGTCATCTAGATCCATGATACTTTTGGAAAAAAACAAAAACTTTAGAATGATTCATGAATTCATTAACCTTTATGCTGGTGGTGGCTAATTTTGCCTATATAAAGTGATGCAAAAAAGCATAAGTGAAACCCTGGCATAGGGTTACACATTTGTGAGTACTCAGTGAGAGCTGTCTAACGAGTACCAACATGACAGGGTTTAGATGGTTTTCAAATTTCTTTGCACCCTTGTGTTTTGGGCAGAAGTAGACTTAGCATTGGAAGTGTTAAGTAATTGAAAGGAAGTTGTAGGATGCATTCCAAAAATCATATATCCTTAAAATGTTTTCCAGAATGTATTTTTCAGAGAGAGATCACCCAAGTTGACAGGCAATTTTGGGTGCTAAACGTATGCATGTCTGAACTTACCCTAATGTATTCCTCCAGATTGTCTAGTGTGACTGGCATGTCTCGCCCGCCCTTTTTTAGTTCTATGTTGGGGTAGCCTGGTAGTAGGTAGTCTAGATCAAGATCCTCTATTGTACAGCCATCCATCGTCAGGCTCTGTAAGGCTAGCTGCCGACTCTCTGGGGTCTACAAATAAATACAATAAATAAATAAATAAATAATTAAATTTTATTGACTCAGCACACACACATGTAAACCATAATTAGTGTAAAACTAACCATGGTAGCCGAGTGAAATAAGTCATAAACTATAACTATTTGATAACTATATGATACTTATTACTTAACTTTTTCAATACAATAATTTTCCCAATTCAATATTGGTATTTGGTACTGTATCGAGTACCGGTACCTATCCCTATCAAAGCCTTAAGAGACCACATAGTCATGAGGTCGTACAGTGCTACAAGCGAGCCCTTCGGGTGAATATATATATTTTTTAATGTGAAGTTTTTCGTTTATTGCATACCGCAAACAAACAAAAATATATCATCCCATTATACATACAAACAGAATGGTGCTAGACTTACATGAGATGTGTCCAACTCTATCCTCCTTTTCTGCCGGACGATGTCCTCCAGCTGACTGAAAGACTTGTAGAGCACGGGGTCCACGAACTGTAGGCTGCTTACATTGAGACTGAGCTCCTGGGACAGGATCCATTTATAAAACACTAAGCTAAGCGGCAGGTCAATCTGAAAGAGAATCAGTTCAATATCAAAATCAATTTGTCAACAATTTAACAGTATGGGGGAAAGGGGGGGTTGATATCGCACGGGCGTCAGCCAGCAGGGTGTGAAGGAGAAAACCTTGAACTCGCACATCAGAAAACCCATGTTTCAGTTTGAAATTCCTAAAAAGTCAGGTTCACACAAAAAATTGAAACCTTTCACTTCAATATCTTGTGAGTTCTTTTAGAAAACTAAAAATCAGTAATTTAATATATTTGTGGTCACCATCTTAATACTATGAAGTCTCCAAAACCAGGACACTAATTCTTTAAAAGATTGCCAACTTTGGACATCCATATACAACATCCTGGCTAAGGCTCTCCATACAATATCGCATATACAAATGCTAAGGGGTTACCATGTAAGTGTACCTATATATGAAAAATGAAGTCCCATTGGTGTTTGTGCTTAAAGGACAATTCCACCATGAATAAAACATGGGCTCAGATAGTGTATTAGGGTATACTCTACTTAGATCCAGGACCCCACAACTACCCACCTTCATATAAGAAGTTTATTGGTGTTTAAAGTCATGATTTTCAAACAGGAAGTGGGTCTCTGGGGGCGGCCATTTTGAAACCAGAAGATAACAGAATAGTTGCACTTAAGATAGGCAGCTGTCATCAGCAGCCAGTACTAGCTGCTGGGAGTGTGGCTTCTTCACAGCTTATATGTGTGTGTATATGTGTGTGGATTCACCATCTACATAATGGTCCAATACAAGGCTCACACCTCATTCACTTGTAATTGAAAATCATTGATAATCTGTATAAAAACTAAGAAAATTTGATTTGCTATTTAGAGTAGCAATCATGCAAAGTATGACAATTACACTCCAAGTGTGACATCCACCTGTTTATATTCACTTGTCAATTGCAGACAATTAACTTCCTCTTTTTATCATTGAGGTGATGTTAATAATGTAAATGATAGTAGCAATTCATCTATAACTACCACTTTTGATGATAATACCAATAATAATGATAATTCAAAATGTGATTATAATATGCACAGCCATTCTGTGTCCCTAGCAATTTAGTGGTTTGATGCATTTTGTTAACTGATATTCAAATGAGTGTGAAATTCCTATGTTAAACAGTTTAGTGAGAATAAAAATTGGACCAAATACATTGTGTCCTGTTTCCTCTGGTAGATGAAATTTGACAGAGATCAAATGACATTTTTATTGAGTTTACATAGACACACTAGATTCTGCAAGTTTAAGATGTCACCTTTGAGTAAAATCCTTACCCTTCCCACCGCTCTCGACCACATTTAGATTAGATTTAAATTATTGTTTGTTTTTATTGAAATACATGGTAGTTGTGAATTGGCAGGAAATGGTAAGTTGGGTAGATATCAACAATTTCAAGCACTTCCCTGAATTGAAAACACCCCATGGGACTTCAGGTACTCAGGAAACTTCAACACCATTATGTGGATTGCTATTACCATTGCAGGAAGTGAATCTGAGGAACTAACAATCAATCAGTCAGGTAATGAAATTGACCTGGCTAGTACTGTCAATCTAAGGAACACCTTAGGTTTGTAAGTCTAGTTTTGGAATTTTGGAATTATCAAGGGGAGTCATTTGATACTGACCTTTTTCAGCTGTCATACAAACAACCAAAATGAAGAGAAATATGACTCTGATGTTGGTGGTATAGAATAGATAATACACAAATTTGGGGATCTAGCTTAAGCAAACAAATTCAAAACAAATGTAAAGTGTACTTTTATCTCTCTCCCTTTGTTAGACATTTTATTGTACCCTCTAAATAAAGAAATATCTTCCATGTCCAACAACTGGATGTAACAGATCTTACATTTGTTTTTGTGCGCTTTTAGGCCCTTTCTTTTCTCTCTTGTTGACCATGGCTCTGTGTGGGTTTAAAACTAAATATTGGAGGCACTGTATCAGGTTTCAGGTGTTTACGGATCCTTGAAATCTAAGTCTTTCTTGTAGTTCAGTCTCAAAACAAGATTCCTCAAAATGTTCATGACAAACTTTTTTGGCATTATCAAAAGAGTAGTTTTTCACTGTCCATCCTGTCCCAATGTTGAATAGCCATCTTGCTGCGAAATCCTTCTTTTCTGGTTTAATCCTTGGGTTAGGAAAGGAGAAGAAGGAAATTCCTTCCTTTCCCCTTGTCAGATCTGTTATAGCATCCATATAAGCAGCACAAGTCACCATTTTCACAACATTGTTTGTTGTCTCATGTGTACACTAGACAGGCTCTGGCAGCTCTGCATACAGGAAGTAGAGCGATTGTGACATCATGAACTGGCTGTCAGATGGATTCTGGCAGGGCATTGTGGGATACAATGGCGCCCATGGTGTTCAGCTGGGATGGCTGGTTGGGGGTGGTAAATAAGTGCAATTTCACAGGTAGGGAAGCCAAACAGTATTCAGGTGAACAGGGACAGTAAAGTACACATATCAAAGTATGTTCTCAGCATATAATAGCCTAATGGTGTAATTGTCCTTTAATAATAATTGAATAATAATTGATATTTGATATAGCGCTCTTTCCACCTATAATGTGCTTACCATTCTTGAATCCATAACCGCCTTTGCAATAAACTTGCCCATGAATTTGAACTTGTTCTTGACTTTTGTGACTAGAGCTGCCTTGGCGTTTCTTCCCAGCGGTGATGGGAACAGACCACAGGGACTATGTATGTACTGTTCAGCTACCTCTGAACCTGGAAACAAAACAAGACATTGAAAATGAAGAACCAGCAGTATTAAATATTCAGGTGTGAGCATTAATGGGTTAACTCATTCATGACTGGATAAAATAACATTGGAATAAAAAAAATACATAGCAAATGAAGAAATGGCAGTACTAAATATCCAACTGTGAGCATTGATGGATTAACTCATTCATGCCTGGATAAAATAACAAAGGAATAGGAAAGACACACAATGTTTTAATTCTTATGTTGCTGGAGGCTTATTTGGCCAATGGAAAATGAGGAACAACACCTGAAAACTTGAAACCCAGGCACATGGGTACTCATCTGTGAGTACTTAAATAGCGAGAGCTATCCAATGAGTACCGATATGACAAGGTTGAGAATGGTATTCAAAAATCTTTGCAACCTTGTGCTTTGGATGAAAGTAGCCTCAGCATTGGAAAGGTTAAAATTAGAAGTTGACGTACCATTTGGGTTTGGCACTTTCACTATCTCTCCTCTCCAGATGTCCAGGTCAGCTTTCTGGAACTCCTTCGACACCAGTGCATAGAACTCTAGGGTAGGACCAAGGCCTGTTCCAACCTACAATACAGCAACACACATCAGTCAATAATGTACTAAGCGAACAAATAAAGAGGGATAAATGATGAACATCATGTAAGATCTTCATATAGATAAATCACCTTATATTAAAGAAGAAACTTTGTACTAAGCCAACAAATAAAGAAGGACACCATTCACAATACTCAGTAATTTAGACCACCCTAGGAATTTGGGCCACTATAATTATTTTGTAAAATAATTATTGGGAAATATGGACCACCCTTTATCTATCACTGGTAGCTTTTTCAAAAAGTATGGACAACTTTTACTCTGCTTTGTCAGTATTTTCATAAAACATGGGCCACATTCAACCCATAAAAATTGTAATCATAAAAAAGTGTCCTAAATTACTGAAAATTTACAGCGAATGATAAACATCCCATAAGATCTCTATATAGGTAAATTAATTTATATCAAAGAAACCTCATTTCCCTATTGAATTACACATTCAAAATGAAAACTACATATTCAAAGCAACAGAGGTCTTTTCATAAAGTAAAAGATAAAACTGGGGGCAGGAAAATGTGTTCACATCTCTGGGGTGTTCACAATGAGAAATTTACATGTATGAGTAATTGTCGCTATATTTGACCTCTGAACTTACCTCATTTTCATATTGCACCTCTAGTAGAGCCTTGGAGTTTCCCAGTTCCTCCATGACTTTCTCAGCCTGCTTCAGGAGGTCATTTCTGGACACCACTCTCTGAAATAAATGTGTACATAACATTAATCAATATTTGGGCATCCTGTTTATCAAGGAAGACCGCAATATACTCGGATTACAATTATAAACATATATTTACGTATTCAATTATATGCATGAAACTAAGATTTAAAGAAATTCCCAACAAAGAAATTTGGGTGTTCTGAGTGGTAAATTTCAAGGCTTTGAGTGTCTAAATGACACCCAGAGGCCAGGGTCTTAGCCAGGATTTTAAAGTACCTGTCCAAAACGTCAATGCCAAAAAATTCTGCCCGTCCAGATGTAGCTACTGGGCTACTTCAAATCCTAATAGCCTATTGTCAAAAAGAGCAATTTACACATCATCCATGACCTAAAAGTTGGCTTGTTAAGAAAATATTAAGTTATTACTCCAAAAAAATCAAAATAGGAAATTCTTCATAGGAATTTGTCCAATAAGGAGTTTTTCTGGTAACTGCCTGTCCTTAGGTCATGGCTAAGTCCCTGCTCTTGATTCTATTTATTTCATTTTATATCTTATTTTATTTTATCTTATTTTATTCTATTTTATTCATTTATCTATTTATTTGTATTTTCTTACCTTCCTCCTGTCTAGACGAGGAGCCACTCGCTCGCTGCCGTCTGCACTGCTCGTGTCTGTGTTCGTGTCCTGGAGCCGCATCATCGCGCGGTCACGGTCAAACGACGTCGCGTAGAACAACATCTGCCGAGTGTCGAACGGCAGCAGAAATGGACTAAAGGGAGGGAGAAAACAATAAGGAGATGATAAACAACAAGTTCATAAAACGTACATCAGGTAATTTTGTGAGAAAATTTGATGTTTAATTATTTCAGACTTTCATGATGTGAATTTTGTCAGATCTAAAGGTAACAGAAATGGACTAAGTGGTGGGGATAAAACAATATGGAATTAGTATGGGAGATGAAAAACATATTTACAAAACATACATCAGGTATATTTGTGGTGAGAAAGTAATGATGTAATAATTATTTTAGGTTTTTATGATATGAATTTTTTTGTCAGATCTAACAGCCGCAGAAATGGACTACATAGCGGGAATACAAACAATAGGGAATAAGTAAGTTTACAAGACATACTTCGGGTAACTTTTTTGTGAGAAAATTTAATGTAAAATATAATGATGATAATAATGAACAAACTAACTAACTAAATAAATAAGTAAGTTTTTGTTTACCATGCAGCAGCTATCTCTGGCAGCCAGTTGGGCAGGTTTCCTGTCATGATGACTAGCGGGTCCTGGAGTTGCCGGTTGGCCTTGGCTGTGATTTTACTGCTCAGAAACTCGTAATTTGATAACACAGGCTGGTAGGAGGGAGTCTACAAGAAAGAAGGTTACATTTAAAAAAAAATTAATTTCATAAAAAATCAACACAATTCATGATTGTGAACGATATATTATGAGTGAGTTAAGTGGAGATCATTTGTATTTGTAATCATTTACAGAAATGGCTTAGTTAAGACAGGTACCTTCTGTCTAGTTGTTGCCTTTTCAATTTGGGGTCATAAAGAAAATCACTAATTACCTTTACCTTACAGTCAAATTTCCACCAATATATAAACGGAAATATAACAATCATTTACTTCCTGAAACAGTCCTATCAGGAACACCTCAATGTCAAATTTTTCCCAAAAATATTGCTGAAATGTAATCAAGAACTTCCCATGTTTTCCAGACCACATGCACCCCAGAAGAGATGCATAACCCTTCAAATGCTGAGGCTACTTTCGTCAAATGCACAAGAATGAAAAAATATATGAAAATCATCCTAACCAAGTCATATGGGTATTCATATGAAAGCCCTCATTGAGCACTATCAGATGAGTCTCCATTTGCCAGGGTTTCAATCATTTTTAAGGTCTTTTGAATATTTTTGTATTTGTCAAATTAGCCACCAGCAACATAAGGGTTAATACAAAAGAGTGGTTTCTGCTTACCTCATATAAGGATCCCCAGTACCTATTGAGGGCCTGCAGGACGCGTAATAGTGCTAGGACCTGCATGGCGGGGTCCTGTACTGTGACCACTGGAGGTAGCTGAGACACCAGGTAAGCGTCTAAACACGGCATGATGGGAGGACAAACACCCTCTGAAATACAATAACAAAATATGATATATAATCTGAGGAAACATGGCTTCGAGGGTGAGCGAATCTGGATTGATAGTGCATGGGAAATTACCAACAATGCAGATTTATTCATGCACAAGAATCATTTCACATTTCATCCAAAAGCGGCTTTAAGATCTCTAGACCCAGCGAAAATAAAATTCTGTATTTGAATGCGTTACCCTCGTGTAATAAAGATCATTATTATAATTATCAGCATTATTATTATTATTATATAAAGTGGTAAAATAGAGGAATGACTCACCACACCAGAGCTCATCCTTTTTTGATCTTGCAGCTGCTTTACTACTCTTTAACTCTGCTTTTGTCTTCTTGGGACTGGAAGCTAATGTGCTGGAACCCTCTTCCTCTGGCGCTGGCCGGTACCTACACAATAGAAAACAATATAGTAAACAATGGTAAAACAATAGTAAACAATAGAAAACAATACTAAAACAATAGAATAGAAAAATTGTTGACTGGTTCTATTATAAGAACTGACAAAGTGATGTTGTTTTCTACACAGAGTTGGAGAGTAGAATGAACAGGACCTTAGCCACACTTTTCTTGTAGTCTCTTCTTGTAGATAATAAATATAAAATTTAAATATAAAATATACATACAATCATATATTTGAAGATTTTATAATCAATTCCAGCTAGTTGATATCAAGGTTTCAGTTATTTCCAAGTTTTTTTGCATCATTTTGTATTGGTCAAATTGGCCAATTAAGGGCTAAGCATTAATGAATTAAATCAGCTTATTTTGGGGTGTCCTACTAACCATATGGTATGAGACTGCACCCAGATGCCGGTGTGGCCGAGGGGGTTCTCTGTGTCTGTGTCGGTCTCGTTGCCGTCCTGTCGCCCCATGTGACTGAACTGCTTGACGGCCTGGTAGACCGTCATGTTGTACGGCAGCACGTGGTTGCCGATCAGGAACTCCAGCTTGTGCCGCGCCGTACCCTGCTGAATGTTCACAGCCGCCTGCAACAATAAACGGCGAAAATATACATACAGTGAAGAGTATTTGTAGATATGTTATGAATATAGGCATTTTGTGGAAAATGGTTAAACAGTTGTTAATCAGAACCAAACCATTATTTCAATGAATCTATCACCTATTAGGGATTTCTAGGATCCTACACGACTTTTCCCAACAAAACGTATAAGGCAATAATGCCATTAAGTACCATTAACTAAAGCGTTAACATACTGTACTGTTTCATTGGTACTGATACCATACTGCTTCTTTCTTAGTAGAAGTATCCATCCCTAGGCATGTACAGAATAAACATACTATAGAGAATAAACATACTATACAACTAGCACGTTCCATAGTGTATATACTCTTTTCTTAAATCATAAGCAATAAGCAAAAAAAAATCCAACACCGACAGCTGTTCTACATGTAGTGTATTAAAGCTAGAACAGCGTAGAAAGTGCAGATAGGAATGATGAGGGTGCATACCGCCCAGAAACTGGCGCATGTTCCTACCATGGTATCGTCGATGTCTTCGTCGGAGTTGTCGTCGTCGCTGCCTTCGTCGTCGGCGTCGGGCCGCACGCGCCCGTAACCCCGCATCACCAGGTAGCGCTCTATAGCCTGCACCAGGGCCAGCGGGTCGATCTTCACCGGACCGCCCTTCCACTGACGCAGATTCGTGCATTCAGGATGGCGCTGTAAATGGCACTGGAAACAGAAAATGCTATTGTTATATTTAAGATTCTTTTAAATGTGTACTTAAGTGCAAGTAGATTAAACCGCAATCTCCTTCAAATATTGCGCTAAATTATTCCCTGATTTCCCATATTCCAGAAGACAACAACTAGAGGAACTCAAGGATTAATAGCTTAATTGGTCGAGTATGAAAACCCCATACTGTAAAACCCATTATTATCGCGCTCCTTTTAATTTCACGCATTTCGCGCTAGGTGATGATAACGCGTATATTACTGGCGCTGATATACGTTCAAAATAGCATAACAATGCCCCATCTAGTGGTGATACATTTGATGCGTGTAATTAAATGTCCGCGATCAGATTCAGACGGCAGTTGCGTGAATAAAAAGGGGCGCAGTTATAAAAGGTTTTACAGTACGTAGAGAGTAGCATTTGAACCTATGTTCACAAAGGTGCTCCAGGCACAAATGAGCTGAATATACAATACCGCATAACTGGTACTTTTTACCAGCAGCATAAAGGTTAAATACAAGCTGACTATACATACCTTCAGTTGATGAGTATTGAAGAACTTGAGGGCATTGGAGCCTCGACTGGACCCGCTGGCTGCTCCTGGAAGGTCATGAACTTTCACCTGAAACTGAACAAAAGAAACACATGGTAAGCAGTGGTGCACGTCAGGGTCTAAGCCAGGATTTAGAAACTGGGTGCCCAAAATTGACAATTATAACATTTTTGGGCATCCACTAGGACTTCTATTGACATGGTATTTATAGGCTTGAGATTGGCATCACTATTATTGTGATACCGATCCCGATGCCAAGCTTTAGCGTCGTTTTTTGAAGTTGCTGGAATTCACTAACATCTACACTTGTTGCACTTACTTAAATGTTCAGTTTCTTTTTCAATGTAAGGGACACACTATTCTGGACGACTTCTTGCTATTTCCTTAGTGCTTAATTCTACCAGCAAAATCAAAAACAATCAATTTGTAATTATGGAGTTGAAACTAGAGTTTGAGACTGCAGCTTTTGAGTGCTTGGGAGGATTTGGTAAGTTTTTTACCTGCTCTAAGTGATGTAAGCACCCCATGAGTTTACTGACTAGGGGTGTCATGGCCGGGGCTGTGGACAGATCAAGTTCCTTCACCACTGTCACATCTGGAGCCTGAAACAAAGAGAAATATCTAAGGTCAGAAAACTATCAAACAGTACATCTTTGGGCCCCCTGCAGAAACTTGAGTGAGCTGCAGGAGAGTTCAAGAGAGCCCTGCGCTCCCAGCTCCAGCTAATTTCGAGCTACAGCTGTCATTCTTACAGACCGAATTGGTGGATCAACATAGTTCAGGTGGCAAAAATCGGATCGGTAAAAATACTGAAATATCGATCCAGTCTTTAAACTTCCTGCCCCCTACTTAACGGCAGACTTTTGTGCCATCTCACTTTCCTGAAGTTCGCTCGTGTTGTTCGTCGGCTTGAGAAGCTTCCAGAAAAACATTGCAAGTAAGCTTGATGCATTTAAAAAAAGATTCTCCAGATTGGTGACAATCCTTTGCCACCTTGGGTGTTGATGTGCTTTACCAATAAGTACTAAAATGCTATATATAGTTTATACTCTAGTAGTCCAGTAGCCAGATCAAGAAAAGGGCTCTATTTTAGAAGTTAGGTTAACCCGAGAGCTAGAAAATTTCCGTTGGTATCATGTTTTAGGCCCACACTTGGGGCATACCGCCAGGGTGGATGTAGACTTCAGAAGTGGTGCACATCTTTTTTATGGGGTCATGTCTTAGACACCCCAATATATGTAAAAAGGCTCCAAAATGGTCAAAATAATAGGTATAGGGGTAGGAAAGGCACCCTAAAACACTCATAACTCAGCTTGAACCAACCATAGGAATGAGTGTTTGGTATCAAAAGTTAGGTATGAAAGAGAAGTATCTTTTGAAATAGTAAATACATCACCAACTCTATCCCATGATGTAATAAAGGTCATTCAAGGTCAAAATGGCTGCCAAATCAAGAATCTGGGATTTTCCGATATTCTATAGTTTCCGTTTATGAACTTCTCAGTTTTTTTGACGGTATGTATTTCTTTTTTGTAGCCACTTTTTCTGAAGGAATGTCTTTTAATGGAATTGTTGAACATTTTAGAAAGCTCATTGACTAGAGTTTTAAGTCCAATTTTGAGCTGTAAGGTACAAAGTAGGGTACCAAGCCCACCTGGAGACCCCAAAAAGTGCCTAAAATGGTAAAAAATTGAAAATCAAAATGAGTTTATCTTAAGTTTTGTAAGTAGGAAGGGAGCAGATGATGTACCAAAACATCAGGTTTAATTTTCTCCTCAATCTGGGAGATTATGGAAAAATGATATTGAAATTAAGGGGTTGTTGAAGGTCAAATAAAGGTCAAAATGTCATTTTTCCTCTAAAAAATTCATATTTTGATCAAGAAATTTTGATGAAGTAGTTGTGTTTTGTCACTATTTAATTTCCAAACCAAGTTACCACAATGATTGACTGATAAATAATCTCAAATTTGGTCCAACAAATCATTTTTTACCATTTACCGGTGAAAATGAAGTAGTCTTAAGTCAATATGGAGGTGTGGAAGGTGGCATTTGGCTATTCCATGCTTATAATAAGTGTTTACGAACGGGTTGTGAGAAGGTGCTAGTATGGGACCACTGTTTAGGTCATAAAAGTTGTGAGCATCAAACAATATAGGCATTGTTTGGTATCAATTTTTTTGTTGTAAGACAGTCTTTCCATTCCATGCAACCAACCAAGGGTAGGGTCTATTGTTGCGATACTAGAGGTCATTCAAGGTCAAACTAACCCCAATTTCATAATTTGAGGCATTTTGTCTTTGAATTTTCCATTAAACAGCTTATCATATTCTCCTAGAATACATATTTTATCCTGGAAATATTTTTAGGTGAGATATAATTTTTAAAAAGGATTCTGAGACATTTTTAGGTCATTTCAAGAGAAAGTCTGGACCAATTTGGAATATTTCAGGACCTAAATTACAAATGCCTGGTTACGGGTGCACTCAAATATTTAAGTGAAGCAGCAGAAAGTTGACATAACAGATCGAGTCATATCTTATGGTATGTCAGTTTGCATTTTCAATAGGGAGAATAAGCCATTTAACTTGCGGCATTACTTGCCTATTGTGTTTGTCATGTAAGATTATAAAGGCAGTGTAAAATATCTCTGAGATTTAAGGAAAAAATGAAGGTCAAATAAAGGTCAAATATCATTTTTTCTCTAAAAAAAATCATATTTAGAAGGAGAAATGTTGATGGAGTACTTTGTGTTTGTTATTACATAATATCCTAACCACATTACCACACTAATTGACAGACAAGATACCTTAGATATGTTTTAGCAAAACATTTCCACCCTTTACCTGTGAAAATGAAGTAGTTTTAAGTCAATATGGAGGTGTGGAAGGTGGCATTTGACTATTCCATTCATATAATAAGTGTTTACGAACGGGTTGTGAGAAGGTGCTAGTATGGGACCACTGTTTAGGTCATAAAAGTTGTGGGCTTTAAACATTATAGGCATTGTTTGGTACCTAAATGTTTGTTGTAAGACAATCTTTCCATTCCATGCAACCAACCTAGGGTAGGGTCTATTGTTGTGATACTAGAGGTCATTCAAGGTCAAATTAACCCCAATTTCATGATTTAAGGCATTTTGTCTTTGGATTTTCCACTTAGCAGCTTATCAAATTCTCCTAGAATACATATTTTATCCTGGAAATATTTTTAGGTGAAAAATATTTCTTAAAAAGGATTCTGAGACATTTTCAGGTCATTTCAAGAGAAAGTTTGAGCAAATCTGGAATATTTAGGGGCCAAAATGACAAAATGCCTGATTGCGGGTGCACTCAAATATTTAAGTGAAGCAGCAGAAAGTTGACATAACAGATAGAGACTCATATCTTATGGTATGCCAGCTTTCATTTTTAATAGGGAGAATAAGTCTTTTAACTTGCCTATTATGTTTTTATGTAAGATTATAAAGGCAGTGTAAAATATCTTTGAGATTTAAGGAAAAAATGAAGGTCAAATAAAGGTCAAAATGTCATTTTTTCTCTAAAATGTTCAAATTTTGATGAGGTACTTCTGTTTTGTCATTACATAATTTCCTAAGCCTGTCACCACAACAATTGACAGACAAGATACCTTAGATATGTTTTAGCAAAACATTTCCACCCTTTACCTGTGAAAATGAAGTAGTTTTAAGTCAATATGGAGGTGTGGAAGGTGGCATTTGACTATTCCATTCATATAATAAGTGTTTACGAACGGGTTGTGAGAAGGTGCTAGTATGGGACCACTGTTTAGGTCATAAAAGTTGTGGGCTTTAAACATTATAGGCATTGTTTGGTACCTAAATGTTTGTTGTAAGACAATCTTTCCATTCCATGCAACCAACCTAGGGTAGGGTCTATTGTTGTGATACTAGAGGTCATTCAAGGTCAAATTAACCCCAATTTCATGATTTAAGGCATTTTGTCTTTGGATTTTCCACTTAGCAGCTTATCAAATTCTCCTAGAATACATATTTTATCCTGGAAATATTTTTAGGTGAAAAATATTTCTTAAAAAGGATTCTGAGACATTTTCAGGTCATTTCAAGAGAAAGTTTGAGCAAATCTGGAATATTTAGGGGCCAAAATGACAAAATGCCTGATTGCGGGTGCACTCAAATATTTAAGTGAAGCAGCAGAAAGTTGACATAACAGATAGAGACTCATATCTTATGGTATGCCAGCTTTCATTTTTAATAGGGAGAATAAGTCTTTTAACTTGCCTATTATGTTTTTATGTAAGATTATAAAGGCAGTGTAAAATATCTTTGAGATTTAAGGAAAAAATGAAGGTCAAATAAAGGTCAAAATGTCATTTTTTCTCTAAAATGTTCAAATTTTGATGAGGTACTTCTGTTTTGTCATTACATAATTTCCTAAGCCTGTCACCACAACAATTGACAGACAAGATACCTTAGATATGTTTTAACAAAAAAAAATACCCTTTACCTGTGAAAATGAAGTCTAGTTTCAAGGTAACATGCAGATGTGGAATGTGCTATTGGACAATTCATGCCTAATCGAGTTGATAGCAAGTGCTAGTAACATATGGGACCACTGTTTAGGTCATAAAAGTTGTGAGCACCAAACATTATAGGCATTGTTTGCTATCAAAATGCTTGTTGTAAGACACTCTTTCCATTTCATGCAACCAGGCTAGGGTAGGGCATTTTGCTGTGATATAAGAGGTCATTCAAGGTCAAACTACCCCCAATTTCATGACTTAAAGGTATTTAGTTTATAGTCTTGTATCCACCGAAGTGCTCACACTTAAGGCATTTTGTCTTTGAATTGCCTGTGTATTATCTCATCAAATTCTCCTAGAATACATATCTAATGATATCTTTTCCTGCAAATATTAGTTTTAGGTGAGAAATGTCTTTTAAAAGAGAAACTTATGCCTTTTAAGGTTATTTCAAGACAAAGTCTGTGCTAATCGTGAATATTTAGGCATCAAAATGACTAAATGCCGGATTTTAGGTGCACCCAAATATCAATTTAGCAGCAGAAAGTTGACACAACAGCCGTATCATATGGTACGTGAGCTTTCATTTTCAATTGGGCATATATGCCTTTTAACTTGCCAATTTGTGTTTGCCACGTAAGGTTAAGGATAGCGTTAAATATTATTGAGATTTAAGGAAAAATGGTATGTCAAACCAAGGTCAAAAGGACAGATAGATCATTTTCGACTTTGAATATTCACGATTAGAACGGACTTAGTCTTGAAATAACCTTAAAAGGCATGAGTTTCTCTTTTAAAAGATATTTCTCACCTAAAAATAATATTTGCAGGAAAGAATGTCATTAAATATGTATTTTAGGAGAACTTAATGAGATACTACACAGGCAATTCAAAGACAAAATGCCTTAAGTCATGAAATTGGGGGTAGTTTGACCTTGAATGACCTCTTATATCACAGCAAAATGCCCTACCCTAGCCTGGTTGCATGAAATGGAAAGATTGTCTTACGACAAGCATTTTGATAGCAAACAATGCCTATAATGTTTGGTGCTCACAACTTTTATGACCTAAACAATGGTCCCATATGTTACTGGCACTTGCTAACAACTCGATTAGGCATGAATTGTCCAATAGCACATTCCACATCTGCATATTACCTTGAAACTAGTACTTCATTTTCACAGGTAAAGGGTAAACTTTTTTTGTTAAAACATATTTAAGGTATCTTGTCTGTCAATTAAAGTGGTGACATGCTTAGGAAATTATGTATTGACAAAAAAGAAGTACCTCATCAAAATTTGAACTTTTTAGAGAAAAAATGACCTTTTGATCTTTATTTGACCTTCATTTTGTCCTTAAATCTCAAAGATATTTTACACTGCCTTTATAATCTTACATAAAAAACACAATAGGCAAGTTAAAAGACTTATTCTCCCTATTAAAAATGAAAGCTGACATGCCATAAGATATGAGTCTCTATCTGTTATGTCAACTTTCTGCTGCTTCACTTAAATATTTGAGTGCACCCGTAATCAGGCATTTTGTCATTTTGGCCCCTAAATATTCAAGATTGGCTCAAACTTTCTCTTAAAATGACCTGAAAATGTTTCAGAATCCTTTTTGAAAAGAAATTCTCACCTAAAAATATTTCCAGGATAAAAAATGTATTCTAGAAGAACACAAAGTACTCCATCAAAATTTCTCCTTCTAAATATGATTTTTTTTAGAGAAAAAATGATATTTGACCTTTATTTGACCTTCATTTTTTCCTTAAATCTCAGAGATATTTTACACTGCCTTTATAATCTTACATGACAAACACAATAGGCAAGTAATGCCGCAAGTTAAATGGCTTATTCGCCCTATTGAAAATGCAAACTGACATACCATAAGATATGACTCGATCTGTTATGTCAACTTTCTGCTGCTTCACTTAAATATTTGAGTGCACCCGTAACCAGGCATTTGTAATTTAGGTCCTGAAATATTCCAAATTGGTCCAGACTTTATCTTGAAATGACCTAAAAATGTCTCAGAATCCTTTTTAAAAATTATATCTCACCTAAAAATATTTCCAGGATAAAATATGTATTCTGGGAGAATATGATAAGCTGCCAAGTGGAAAATTCAAAGACAAAATGCCTTAAATCATGAAATTGGGGTTAGTTTGACATTGAATGACCTCTAGTATCACAACAATAGACCCTACCCTAGGTTGGTTGCATGGAATGGAAAGATTGTCTTACAACAAACATTTAGATACCAAACAATGCCTATAATCTTTGGTGCTCACAACTTTTATGACCTAAACAGTGGTCCCATACTAGCACCTTCTCACAACCCATTCGTAAACACTTATTATAAATATGGAATAGCCAAATACCACCTTCCACACCTCCATATTGACTTAAAACTACTTCATTTTCACAGGCAAAGGGTGGAAATGTTTTGCTAAAACATATTTAAGGTATCGTGTCTGTCAATTAGTGTGGTAATGTGGTTAGGATATTATGTAATTACAAAACACTAAGTACTCCATCAACATTTCTTCATCAAAATTTGAATTTTTTAGAGAAAAAATGATGTTTTGACCTTTATTTGACCTTCATTTTTTCCTTAAATCTCAGAGATATTTTACACTGCCTTTATAATCTTACATGACAAACACAATAGGCAAGTAATGCCGCAAGTTAAAAGGCTTATTCTCCCTTCAGAAAATGAAAACTGACATACCATAAGATATGACTCGATCTGTTATGTCAACTTTCTGCTGCTTCACTTAAATATGTGAATGCACCCGTAACCAGGCATTTTGTAATTTTGGTCCTGAAATATTCGAAATTGGTCCAGACTTTCTCTTGAAATGACCTAAAAGTGTCTCAGAATCCTTTTTAAAAATTATATCTCACCTTAAAGTATTTCCAGGATAAAATATGTACTCTAGGAGAATATGATAAGCTGTTTAATGGAAAATTCAAAGACAAAATGCCTCGAATTATGAAATTGGGGTTAGTTTGACCTTGAATGACCTCTAGTATCGCAACAATAGACCCTACCCTTGGTTGGTTGCATGGAATGGAAAGACTGTCTTACAACAAAAAAATTGATACCAAACAATGCCTATATTGTTTGATGCTCACAACTTTTATGACCTAAACAGTGGTCCCATACTAGCACCTTCTCACAACCCGTTCGTAAACACTTATTATAAGCATGGAATAGCCAAATGCCACCTTCCACACCTCCATATTGACTTAAGACTACTTCATTTTCACCGGTAAATGGTAAAAAATGATTTGTTGGACCAAATTTGAGATTATTTATCCGTCAATCATTGTGGTAACTTGGTTTGGAAATTAAATAGTGACAAAACACAACTACTTCATCAAAATTTCTTGATCAAAATATGAATTTTTTAGAGGAAAAATGACATTTTGACCTTTATTTGACCATCAACAACCCCTTAATTTCAATATCATTTTTCCATAATCTCCCAGATTGAGGAGAAAATTAAACCTGATGTTTTGGTACATCATCTGCTCCCTTCCTAATTATAAAACTTAAGATAAAGTCATTTTGATTTTCAAATTTTTACCATTTTAGGCACTTTTTGGGGTCTCCAGGTGGGCTTGGTACCCTACTTTGTACCTTACAGCTCAAAATTGGACTTAAAACTCTAGTCAATTAACTTTCTAAAATGTTCAACAATTCCATTAAAAGACATTCCTTCAGAAAAAGTGGCTACAAAAAAGAAATACATACCGTCAAAAAAACTGAAAAGTTTAAAAACGGAAACTATAGAATATCGGAAAATCCCAGATTCTTGATTTGGCAGCCATTTTGACCTTGAACGACCTTTATTACATCATGGGATAGAGTTAGTTATGTATTTACTATTTCAAAAGATACTTCTCATTCATACCAACTTTTTGATACCAAACACTCATCCCTATGTTTGGTTTAAGCTGAGTTATGAGTGTTTTAGGGTGCCTTTCCTACCCCTATACCTATTATTTTGACCATTTTGGGGCCTTTGTACACATATTGGGGTGTCTAAGACATGACCCCATAAAAAAGATGTGCACCACTTCTGAAGTCTACATCCACCCTGGCGGTATGCCCCAAGTGTGGGCCTAAAACATGATACCAACGGAAATTTTCTAGCTCTCGGGTTAACCTGAATCCCAAAAATGGGTGGCTGGCTACTGTACTATAGTGTTTCCTATCCTAACCGATTCGATCTAATGGACACACAGATTTGACAAATATTTTGTAGATTATCAAATAGAAATAAATCAGATACCAATGACAGCCCTATTTCTACCCCAAGACTTGTTCTGTATCTCTATTGAGAAGAGCACTTACTGGACAGTAGAGGAAGACGTGCAGTTTGAGATCACATGTCCCAAATTACTGAGAACTTACGGTATCTCTAATGAATATAGCACTTACTGGACAGTTGTGGAAGACGTGCAGTTTGAGATCACGTCCCAAATTACTGATAATTTACAGTATCTCTATTGAGAAGAGCACACGTGTCCCAAAATACTGATAATTTACAGTATCTCTATTGAGAATAGCACTTACTGCACAGTTGAGGAAGACATGCAGGAACCTGCGCAGTTTGAGATCACTTGCCCCAAATTACAGATAAGTTACGCCGCAGGGTCTTAGCCAGGATTGAGAAACTGGGTGTCCAAATTTGGCAATTGTAATATTTGGGTGTCCAAGTTTTCACGGGAAATGATAATAGACATGTACTCAGGTTACCACCATTAACATGCATCTACTTACTCCCCAAAATATTTGGGTGTCCTGAAGGGTGGTTTTTGAGGGTTTGGGCGTCCAAATGACACCCAGACGCCCTGCAGGCTAAGACTATGAATAGCACTTACTGGACAGTTGAGGAAGACGTGCAGGAACCTGCGCAGTTTGAGATCGCGACGGCAGCCAGTGGGGTCCGTGAGGTATAGGAGGAGCGTGCCCACCAGTCCACTGTGTATGATCTCGAACGGGGACACATCACTCGACTGCATGATTCTGGCGATCTCACCCAGGGACTCAACTTCTTCCGCCTAAAAATCGAGAATCAGAAAATCAACACTCAATTTGTTTATTGTTCTTTTTTATATATTAATTAGTCACCTTTTCTTTAAGGCCTACAAATAAAAAACGGCAAATAAAAATGACTTTTTTTTAATGTTTGTGTTTTGTTGTATTTAAGTTATTTGCAGCATTTAGCTTAAAGGTTGTTTATTTATTTAAGAAGAGGTTTATCATGCAGATGTCACAGATAATATATATATATATATATATATATATATATATATATATATTATAATATATATATATATATATATATATATATATATATATATATATATATATATATATATATATATATATATACACATACATACAAACATACATACATACACACACACACCTAGAAATTGTGCTAGCCAAACCTCCTAGGTGTTCTGGAGTGTGTTTTATTACAGGTAAGGTATCAAGCCTGCTGGTTAAGGTCCTAGCTGTTCCTTACCTTCATGAGGAGTTCTGTAGCATTACAGAGCCGGTTGAGCACATCGAGTGCTGGGTGACTACTGCCATGATTCTCCTCACCAAAATACTCCAGAGAAAACTTCAGGGCTGAAGTGAAAATAACAACACAAGCAAATTAATTACAAGGGAACCATAGGCCTGAAGCAAACACACAAACACAATCAAATTAATTACAAGGGAACTATAGACTCTCATAAACAAAATCCTCCTCATCAGTGTAGCACCAATAATAAACAACTTAATTGAGGGTCTCAGCCAGGATCTAAAAACTGGGTGTCCAAAATAGACATTTGACAATGCTCACATTTTTGGGCGTCTTATTTTTCAAGGGAGAGCAGATTATAACTGTAAACATGTTTTTATTTATTAAGATATGGCATAATATCCTTATACAATGTTATGGGAATTGTACTGAGGTGAGAATTACTCACATTTTTTGGGTGTCCTGGGGGATGATTTTTGAGGGTTTGGGTGACGAAATGACGCCCATACAGCCTGCTGGCTAAGACAATGGACTCATACAATGTGACCTATCTTCCAAAACATAGATTTCACTTAGTGCCTTAGAATTTCCTGGGACCCACCTTGTTCTCTAATCCATGACTTAATCTTGTCTTTATTGCTAGCGAGGTTTGATGAGCTGCTGGACTTGGTCAGCAGGGGCTCCTTGGGGGGTAGGGGCCTCTCAGGGGGCGTGGCGCTGGACTTTCCCCACCTACTAGGGTTAAGGCTGGCCAGGAATGACGTCTTGGGGGTAGCACCACTAGTTTTACTCTCTTTACCTGGAATGATGATAATAATATTCATTGACTGTAAATTCTCATTCACAAAATATCAAAATACAAATAATATATAAAGGTATATAATCTACGATGCATAATAGATTTATACTAAACACAACATGCACATGATTCAAACATTGGTAACGTGACAACAGTTTATAAACAATTCTTTATGAATTAATTTAAGACCGAGTGTTGTAAGGCATTGTAACAAAAATTGTAATTCTGGATAAAGTTACTAACCTCCTGGAGACCTGCCTCTCCCAGTGGGTGTGGACCGTCCACCCAGACTTGGCGTCCCGGTCGCCTTCATCATCCACAGGTCGGCCGGGCTCTCGTCCCCGCGACTCCCCTTCCTCGTCGTGGCTCTCTTAGGCGGCTTCTTCCTCTTCAGAACATCACTTAATCTCCTACAAACAAAACACAGAACAACTTTATAACACAGGTCTCAAGTGGCCTTCATCATCCACAGGTCGGCCGGACTCTCGTCCCCGCGACTCCCCTTCCTCGTCGTGGCTCTCTTAGGCGGCTTCTTCCTCTTCAGAACATCACTTAATCTCCTGCAAACAAAACACAGAACAACTTTATAACACAGGTCTCAAGTGGCCTTCATCATCCACAGGTCGGCCGGACTCTCGTCCCCGCGACTCCCCTTCCTCGTCGTGGCTCTCTTAGGCGGCTTCTTCCTCTTCAGAACATCACTTAATCTCCTACAAACAAAACACAGAACAACTTTATAACACAGGTCTCAAGTGGCCTTCATCATCAACAGGTCGGCCGGACTCTCGTCCCCGCGACTCCCCTTCCTCGTCGTGGCTCTCTTAGGCGGCTTCTTCCTCTTCAGAACATCACTTAATCTCCTACAAACAAAACACAGAACAACTTTATAACACAGGTCTCAAGTGGCCTTCATCATCAACAGGTCGGCCGGGCTCTCGTCCCCACGACTCCCCTTCCTCGTCGTCGCTCTCTTAGGCGGCTTCTTCCTCTTCAGAACATCACTTAATCTCCTACAAACAAAACACAGAACAACTTTATAACACAGGTCTCAAGTGGCCTTCATCATCCACAAGTCGGCCGGGCTCTCGTCCCCGCGACTCCCCTTCCTCGTCGTGGCTCTCTTAGGCGGCTTCTTCCTCTTCAGCACATCACTTAATCTCCTACAAACAAAACACAGAACAACTTTATAACACAGGTCTCAAGTGGCCTTCATCATCCACAGGTCGGCCGGGCTCTCGTCACCACGGCTTCCCTTCCTCGTCGTCGCTCTCTTAGGCGGCTTCTTCCTCTTCAGCACATCACTTAATCTCCTGCAAGCAAAAACACAGAACAACTTTATAACACAGGTCTCAAGTGGCCTTCATCATCCACAGGTCGGCCGGGCTCTCGTCCCCGCGGCTCCCCTTCCTCGTCGTGGCTCTCTTAGGCGGCTTCTTCCTCTTCAGCACATCACTTAATCTCCTGCAAACAAAAAACACAGAACAACTTTATAACACAGGTCTCAAGTGGCCTTCATCATCCACAGGTCGGCCGGACTCTCGTCCCCGCGACTCCCCTTCCTCGTCGTCGCTCTCTTAGGCGGCTTCTTCCTCTTCAGAACATCACTTAATCTCCTACAAACAAAACACAGAACAACTTTATAACACAGGTCTCAAGTGGCCTTCATCATCCACAGGTCGGCCGGGCTCTCGTCCCCACGACTCCCCTTCCTCGTCGTCGCTCTCTTAGGCGGCTTCTTCCTCTTCAGAACATCACTTAATCTCCTACAAACAAATCACAGAACAACTTTATAACACAGGTCTCAAGTGGCCTTCATCATCCACAGGTCGGCCGGGCTCTCGTCCCCACGACTCCCCTTCCTCGTCGTCGCTCTCTTAGGCGGCTTCTTCCTCTTCAGAACATCACTTAATCTCCTACAAACAAAACACAGAACAACTTTATAACACAGGTCTCAAGTGGCCTTCATCATCCACAGGTCGGCCGGGCTCTCGTCCCCGCGGCTCCCCTTCCTCGTCGTCGCTCTCTTAGGCGGCTTCTTCCTCTTCAGAACATCACTTAATCTCCTACAAACAAAACACAGAACAACTTTATAACACAGGTCTCAAGTGGCCTTCATCATCCACAGGTCGGCCGGACTCTCGTCCCCGCGGCTCCCCTTCCTCGTCGTGGCTCTCTTAGGCGGCTTCTTCCTCTTCAGAACATCACTTAATCTCCTGCAAACAAAACACAGAACAACTTTATAACACAGGTCTCAAGTGGCCTTCATCATCCACAGGTCGGCCGGGCTCTCGTCCCCGCGACTCCCCTTCCTCGTCGTGGCTCTCTTAGGCGGCTTCTTCCTCTTCAGAACATCACTTAATCTCCTGCAAGCAAAAACCAGAACAACTTTATAACACAGGTCTCAAGTGGCCTTCATCATCCACAGGTCGGCCGGGCTCTCGTCCCCGCGACTACCCTTCCTCGTCGTCGCTCTCTTAGGCGGCTTCTTCCTCTTCAGAACATCACTTAATCTCCTACAAACAAAACACAGAACAACTTTATAACACAGGTCTCAAGTGGCCTTCATCATCCACAGGTCGGCCGGACTCTCGTCCCCGCGGCTCCCCTTCCTCGTCGTCGCTCTCTTAGGCGGCTTCTTCCTCTTCAGAACATCACTTAATCTCCTACAAACAAAAAACACAGAACAACTTTATAACACAGGTCTCAAGTGGCCTTCATCATCCACAGGTCGGCCGGGCTCTCGTCCCCGCGACTACCCTTCCTCGTCGTGGCTCTCTTAGGCGGCTTCTTCCTCTTCAGAACATCACTTAATCTCCTACAAACAAAAAACACAGAACAACTTTATAACACAGGTCTCAAGTGGCCTTCATCATCCACAGGTCGGCCGGGCTCTCGTCCCCACGACTCCCCTTCCTCGTCGTCGCTCTCTTAGGCGGCTTCTTCCTCTTCAGAACATCACTTAATCTCCTGCAAGCAAAAACACAGAACAACTTTATAACACAGGTCTCAAGTGGCCTTCATCATCAACAGGTCGGCCGGGCTCTCGTCCCCACGACTCCCCTTCCTCGTCGTCGCTCTCTTAGGCGGCTTCTTCCTCTTCAGAACATCACTTAATCTCCTGCAAGCAAAAACACAGAACAACTTTATAACACAGGTCTCAAGTGACCTTCATCATCAACAGGTCGGCCGGACTCTCGTCCCCGCGGCTACCCTTCCTCGTCGTGGCTCTCTTAGGCGGCTTCTTCCTCTTCAGAACATCACTTAATCTCCTACAAACAAAACACAGAACAACTTTATAACACAGGTCTCAAGTGGCCTTCATCATCCACAGGTCGGCCGGGCTCTCGTCCCCGCGACTACCCTTCCTCGTCGTCGCTCTCTTAGGCGGCTTCTTCCTCTTCAGCACATCACTTAATCTCCTGCAAACAAAACATCACTCATGTCAGGACAATTTGATACAGACAAAAGAGTTTTATTCAGACAAAAGGGTCTCAAGCATAGTCTTAGCCAGCAGGGCATCTTGGCGTCATATGGACACCCAACCCCCCCCCCCCCCCCCCCCCCCAAAAAAAAACACCCTACAGGGCACCCAAAATCTTTTGGGAGGAATTTCATAAAATGCCAATTTCAAGCATATATTATATTTTTTCTCACCTCAATGTATTTTCAATGGCATTGTAAATGCACATAATACTTAATTTCATATTAAGTAAATACATGTTTATGTTTGTAATCAGAGTATATTGATTTGTGGTCTCCCTTAAAAAATAGGATACCCAAAAGTTTCACTACTGCCAATTTCGGCAATCCAGTTTCTAAATCCTGGCTAAGACACTGGTCTCAAGTCTTTCCTATTCAGTACATCACAGTAAATCTCCTTGACTTAGGTGAGTATAACTTCATAAAGACATGTGAGGTGGTGGTTTTCGCTGGGTACCCTCGCTTCCTCCACAACTTACAATGAGCTTGTCTCAACTAAGCCGCAATATGGCAGAAAAGTGACGAAAAATGTGACGAAATTCCCGAATTAACTTACATTTGTCCTGGGCTGGCGGCGTTCCTGTCACCGTCTGCTGTGGATGCCGCGGCGGCGGCTCCGGGAAGCGCCTCGGACTTCTCGGGGCTGCTGCTGGCGGAGGAGGAGATGGAGTCCTTGGAGGCGCTGGCCTGACCGTGGTCCTTCTTGTCCTTCTGAGGCGACTCTAGGGACTCCGGCTGAGACAGGCGGCGCACCTGGTGCATCACACCTGAAAATATACCATGCTTAGTGAGGGCATAATCTCTTATTGGAAACTCAAGTTATCAGCTCCATCTTAGCCAACAAACTTTTTACTTTTAAGTTGACAGCAAAATCATACAAAATCAAGTGACTGGGTCACTTGTAGTATTGTTGGAAATAACACGAATGGATAATATTGTTAAAGAAATATCAATATTTTATTGTGAATATTTAGAAGGTATCAAAAATATGATTCATTCATTTCAATAAATCTTCTATATATATTGAGAAATGTATTATGATTACTGTATAAACAAAATATGCATATGCAGGAGGGCTTGGATTCCAATTTTAAAGACAACTTATTTCGCTTACCTTCTCTTCTGAAAAATATGCTGAATATCATAGGCAGTTTTTCCATCAATATGTGAGCCATCTGGATTGCCGAGACCACTACCTTCAGGTCTTGTGAGGCCATCATGGCAGCTATGTGACTGAAAAACAAACATAGGATTACTTCTTTGTTGTCTTCCAAAAGATAAGAAATAGAATTTAGAGATGCTGTGTTTTATCAAGCTTTTTTACTCAAATGCCTGTTACAAGGTATTCTTATTTGTTTGACCTACTTAACAATTTGCTAATGTACTGAAAACCACAAAATATACACTTGCCATTTTTATTTGCACAATTTGGAAAATATAAACCTGTTCATGCTTAAGAGATACCCATGAAAAATGTTTTGGCTGGAGCTAGGATAACTATGAAATTAACTTCAGCATTTTTTTTTTATAATTTAACTTCAGCATTTAGTACTCATGAAAGAAAATGTAAAATATGTGAATTACAGTTGTTGGAATGATTTTGATTTATGATTCACCTTCAAATACTTCCCAAAATATGCTTTTACCCCATCCAGGGCATGTGGCTTAGGGAGTGAATTTGCATGGGTATCTATTGGCAAAGCAGCTATTGATACTGAACCTACCTTGATACTGGGTGATTCTTTAAGACCTCCTTCAGCAAGTCTGCCGTTGCATAATAGATCATTCTGAGAATGGCCTGCAAGCACTTGTGTCTCACTGTGGGGCCAGCCTATAAGAGAAAAAAAGCAATACAAACATGAATGATAACCATGATTAGGTGATAGGGTTAAAACAAGGCTGTGCAAAGTCTTATACAGTGAAATCTTGGAGATATGAACACCTTGAGACCAGGCCTAAAGCGTTCACCTCAGGGGTGGAGGCTAGATCTGTAGGTATCTATGCAAACAGTTCATTTGTTTAATACTAATCAGAGCAATACACCTCATTTGACTGTGAATAGGGTTTCGATGAAGGTGCATGCTAGGTCTGTATGTACCTATGTAAATTGTTTATTTGTTTAGTACTTACCGAAGAACTATAGACCTCGTAGAGGACTGCGAATAAGGTTTTGATGAAGGCGGAGGCGAGGTCTGTGTTCTCCTGTAAAACATCAGCTCTGGAATCACTGCGCACCACGCCATCTCGACTGGAAGCTGAAAAACACAACAAAAATTCAATGTGAATATTTCTGAAACTGGCTTACACAATGCTGTTTTGCACTTTAACACATTTCTGACACTAGCACCCCAAAATGCCATGATAGTTTGGTAACTGATTTGTGAAGAAAGCATTGCAAGGAAAATACTTTTGCAGGAGCAATGTTAATCAGAACTAAAGGTAAAAGTCCTCTTCAAATATTTTTTGAATATATACTCTTATTCCATAGCAAAATTTACATACCACAAACATGGGTCCAAATGATACTATCTTTGAGATCTACGAGCATGAATGTGTCACATGAACAAATATGCTTAGAAGTAAAATTGTTTCAACAAATTAAGGTAACAGAAGAAGTTTTATATCATCATTTCATATATCTTGCTGCTTAAATCAAGTACCTCTTAACCCTAGGGAAGAAGTAGTGTAAAGGAGGTTGAACATACCTGCGGCATGCGATGCCAGTGGGTTGACCTTCCTCTGTACGGGGCGAGCGGTACCAGTGTCTTCGTTAATCTGCTGCATGGAATTGAAGTCTATTGTGTACGTCCTGCCCATTGTGGATAAACTGACCTCATCCTCTCCAGACTGGTGAGCCGCCTACACAAATGATGGTGAGAAATTGGTATTAGGAAAAGATCTTACTCTTAAGTATCATTTGTTGTTGTTGATTTCAACAAACTAATACCAACAAATATAATTACCCCAAAATTTATAGATGTATATGATGAATATGACAATGGGTGCTAATGACCTTACTGCAGTCTACATACAAACAAATCGGAATGGTCGACCATGGGTCGAGCATGGCGTGACGACCGAATGCTCGACCATACGAGTAATCGTCCGAGCACTAATATATATATATATATATATATGTATATATATATATATATATATATACATATAAAGATACACACACACACGTAAGTGTGCATGTTCTTTTTTCATATTCTTAAAACGTTCTAAATAATGAATGGTATACACCTACCTCGACTATTCTGCTGTCTATGATAGAATAGGGGTGCCAGAGGCTGCGGTCGTCTCTCCACTGCCAGATCACTGCGTCTGTGTTGATTTGTGAACCTTTCCTTAACATGGCATCCACAGAGAATATACCATCAGAGGGCAGCTTGGGCATCAGCTCCCTACAATACCAGCGACAAAGACATGAAAATACGTAAAAAGAACAAGAGCAGATCATCAACTATATAATTAAAGCATCAGGATTTCTGTAAGTTTTGTTGTCACTTTCCTGTCACTGGAGGCTAAATTGTGACTAGCAAGTAATATATGGGAGGAAATGTTACACAAGGAAGTAGTCGGTAATAATTATGATATTTAAGAATGATATAAAGGGAGAAGTTAGACAATAAATACACTATCTTAGTCAGGTGTTCTTGAAAGGGAAATATCAATTATCTGAATTTGTCTTCATCATAATCAAATCATCCATGGTCACATTGTTTCTGCATGTAGGATTTGCAACTGGGAAAATTTATTCCTGGCAAATTACTCACCCAATTAAGCAGACTATTTCATACAGCTCTTGAGGGGTTCTGGACACAAGCTGAAATAAAGATGACAAATAAATGAAACATCTCTCTCTCTGTTTCTCTCACTAACTTATTCATTCGTTCACTCTCTCCCCCCCCCCCCCTTTCTTTCTCCATCTCTCCCTTAGAAACACGCACATACTATAATTTGCTCTTGAATTGAGTCTTTAAATATAAGTCATGCATTCCAAGCTTGTCAGTTTGTCTAGTTCATGTGATAGTTATCGAAATTCCTAAAAGATTCTAATTTATCCACTTATAGTCATAATGATGTAGCGGAAACAGTCATGCCTGCAGCACCCAGAACAGGCTTTTTCATTTGTTCTCATGCAACAATTTAAAAGAAAATAATGGTTTAATCAGGACTAACTGGATCTTTCCTTTGAACAATTTAACAGTTGATGATTTATTATCAAGTAATGTTAAAATACATATCAATATTATTTTTTTTGTTGCTATCAGAGTTTTTGTTGAGTCATTTGTCTTACCTCTATCCCCTGAGTTGCCTGTTCTGACGAACCAACCAGTAAGTAGCACAAAGTATCAGCAATACCTACAACCAAAATTAATATATCAAACCAAAAAAACTATCAATCCATATTAATTTCAGGCAGTATCATTTAAAATATTATCATAATGTTCAGGAAATAACAATATTGCATTGCATAGTCTTAGCCAAGATTTTGAAAGTGGGTGCCCAAATTAAGGTATCATAAAATTTTGGGGCATCCAATATTCTGAAATAGACCATAATATCTTCAATTTACAAACATAAGGATGCATTTTCTCATCAAGAAGCTGAATAATATCTTGAAGTATTGTCGTAGCATCCACATAGAAATAAAGAATTCGAAATTATTAGCTTGAAATTAGCATTTCTAGGAACCTATCACCAAATAATTGGGTGTCCAGATGTGGGATTTTTGAGGGTTTGGGTGTCCAAAAGATGCCACGACACCCTACTGGCTAAGACTATGGCCACACCCTAATGGCAGTGTACTTACGTTGCTTGAGGAGCACTACAGCCAGGTCGGGGCAGCTCGCACACATCACAGCCAACATCCTTATCACCATAACAAACGTCCCACTGCTGATTATAGGGGGCACCACCATCAGCTGAATCAGAAAACAGATAATATTCTCAATAACACCATAACAAATGTCCCACTACTGATTATAGGGGGCACCACCATCATCTGAATCAGAAAACAGATAACATCCTTATCACCATAACAAATGTCCCACTACTGATTATAGGGGGCACCACCATCAGCTGAATCAGAAAACAGATAACATCCTTATCACCATAACAAATGTCCCACTACTGATTATAGGGGGCACCACCATCAGCTGAATCAGAAAACAGATAACATCCTTATCACCATAACAAATGTCCCACAGCTGATTATAGGGGTCACCACCATCAGCTGAATCAGATAACATCCTTATCACCATAACAAATGTCCCACAGCTGAATATAGGGGGCACCACCATCAGCTGAATCAGAAAACAGATAACATCCTTATCACCATAACAAATGTCCCACAGCTGATTATAGGGGGCACCACCATCAGCTGAATCAGAAAACAGATAACATCCTTATCACCATAACAAATGTCCCACAGCTGATTATAGGGGTCACCACCATCAGCTGAATCAGATAACATCCTTATCACCATAACAAATGTCCCACAGCTGAATATAGGGGGCACCACCATCAGCTGAATCAGAAAACAGACAACATCCTTATCACCATAACAAACGTCCTACTACTGATTATAGGGGGCACCACCATCAGCTGAATCAGAAAACATAATATCCTTATCACCATAACAAACGTCCTACTACTGATTATAGGGGGCACCACCATCAGCTGAATCAGAAAACATAATATCCTTATCACCATAACAAACGCCCTACTACTGATTATAGGGGGCACCACCATCAGCTGAATCAGAAAACATAACATCCTTATCACCATAACAAACGCCCTACTACTGATTATAGGGGGCACCACCATCAGCTGAATCAGAAAACAGACAGCTGACAATACGTACCTTCAGGTGAAAAAATCATTTTACTCCAGGCCTTGGCCAGAATACTAAAACTAGTCATTCAAAATGAAAAATTCTAATTAAAATGTGCATCTATCATTCCAAGGGAGAAATTGAAATTGAATTTCTTTTTAGAAATTTCGGACCCATAAGGTTTTGGTATCCTGGCTTGTGATTTTCTGGGCTCGAAATTAAGTGTTTTTTTTCCAGGGAGCCGTATTATATATTCAAAAGCTACCTCAAGGTGTTGTGTATAGAAACCAGTAGATCTTTGGGCTCCCTGAAAAAATTTGAGGGAGCCGCAGGAAAATTCAAGGGAGCCGTGGGCTAATGGCACCCCCTAATTTCGAGCCCTGGAGTTGGTCTTGGTTTTATCGTGAATCGTTGAACTTTGACCTACCAGTTGCTGTATGTTGTTCAGAAGCCCATGTGCGGCAATCTCCTTCAGTATGCGATCATCGGCCTGGAAGTTCTCGACCAGACGCGAGAAGCAGAGACAGCAGCTCTCCACGGATTTCTTATCCGAGTGGCTGAGTCGGGTACTAACGAGCGGCAGGGATTCGCGCACGTGCTGGAACTCGTCTGAGTTCATATTTTGGCAGCAGTTGGCCGTGATGGCGAGTGCTGCCCTCTGGGCCGTGATGGAGAAAAAGTCCAGGTACATGAGGCAAGCGGCGATGCCACCCTGTAACACAGAAAAGAATGCAATTATTTAAGTAAGCTGCTTATATAATTTTCTTCCTATCTCTAGTCGTAAGCTTCTATGCAGCATAATCATAGGAAAAATCATGTATAAGCTTTTGCACTTAATTCTACCGTAGTTCATAAGTAATCAGGCAATACAGAAAATTTTGACTTCTACCACATGGAAGGACGAGGTTCTACCCTTAGATGTACTATACAAAGCGTATTATTTTTATCTTTTGGATAAAATTAGGATGCTAAATGACAAGTGTGTTACTCACTGCTTGTAGTATAGACTTGCTGTGTCTCCTTGAGAGCATCTCCAGGGCTGTCAGTGACTGCTCAGCTACATCCATACACTGGATCACTTGCAGCTACAATACAAAACAACAGTCTCACAGATACGTCATAACACAAAACATCCATACACTGGATCACTTGTAGCTACAATACAAAACAACAGTGTCACACAGGGTCTTAGCCAGGATTTAGATGCTTGGTGCCAATAATGAAAATTGCAGATGTTTTGGGCATCCAATTTTTCAAGTGGGACCACAATTTACTCAGATTTCAACCATGAATATGCATGAACTTATTGAAATAAACATAATATCCTTATGAAATGTCATGGGAATTATACATTGGCGAAAAAATTGAATTATATGCTTGAGATTGACATTTTATGAAATTCCTTACTTAATTTTTTAGGTGTCCTGAACAGTAATTTTTTAGGGTTTGGGTGTCCAAGTTGCTTAGTTGTAACGGGTGGAGGAAGCCGGAGCACCAGGCAAAGACCACCACCTAACCCCAAGTCACTGGTAACTTTCTCACATTTTTGGAATGTTACAAGGAACATTATTTCTTTTTGGGCCTTTGTAGCAGAAAAAGTGACAATATATATATACAATATATATATATATATAAATATATACAACTAAATTCCTAATCTGAACTGACCTTTTCTAGGAAGACGGGCACGGCGTCAACGACGACTGCGGAGGATCGCGGCAGGGCCTCCATCATGTAGGTGAGCGCGCGGCACGCGTGGTTCATCATGTCAAAGTTGTGCTCCATCTGTAGCAGGGTGATGAGAGCAGGGACGACCTGCTTCACCGGGAATCCTGCCAGAGTGTCCTCATTACCCATCACTAGCAGCTGAAACACACAGAAATAATCATTATCATAATAATAATAATACCAGGGAATTTCTAATCTATTTGTCTAGTAATATAGATTATTATATTTTGAGGGTCATGGCGATTATCATATCCATGTATATAACTGAAATAAGAAAGATCATTATTATTATTATCATTAATATCATTATTATCATTAGTTATCATTATTATTATTACTTCTATTGTTATCATCATCATTATCATTATTAGTATCATTTTATTTATCAAACAAGCTTGAAAAATAACAACAAATTTCAGGTTATTTAGCAAACCAGCTTGATAAATAGCCTGTCGAATCTACTTTTCTTATAGAGGTTCTTGGACGCGTGTGCTAGAGAATGATATTTCTTACACGAGGGGACAGAATTTTCATCTTGGAACGAGCCTCTGGCGAGTTCCATGATGAAAATTCTGTCCCCAATGTAAGAAATATCATACTCTAGCACACAAGTTAAAGAACCTATTTCTACCACGTCCCATAGATAAATAAACAGTAAATAATCGGGGAAGCTTTACATATAATGAGCGTAACTGAGCAAGTGCCTGGCATTTCTAGGTCACGTTGCTTAGCAATGAACATGGTGCATTGTTCCATATATGGCAATCTTTACCAAATATGGTAATAAAATCATTCCAAATACCCATTGGGAATCAAATTTCTTCAATTGGTATTTCAGCCCCATAGTGGTAGAAAATGCTAACCATGATACTTCTTAAGTCTCATGCAAAAAGTACTGTCTCAGTCTGCAATATATTTTTTTAATAAATGGTAATAGCATTTGATTATTGCCGAATGACAGGATCTTATGTAATACGCTAATTTGCTTCCATGAGTTATTTATTGAACCTGTCAGATTCTCCTGACCTACCTGGCACATTTCTATGACAGCTGTGAGTTGCTGGCCCTCGTCTCCACTGGCCTGGATCCCTTGCAGCAACTGCTGGGCTTTATTCACTGAAAACACGAATAGTAATGAGGGGAATACTGTATAACTGGTAATTTTTACAGGCATTCAATTTTCGCTATTCTCGTGCTCTCTATGATTGCGCCAAAATAACATCCTTCAAAAAAACATCCTGCGTTGTGTCGTTTTGTTTGAGTGCTTGAATGCACAAATTTTAAGATTTTAATCTTTAAAGTAGCAGGGCTGTAAAACGAGATATTTACCACTCCAAAGCCGTATTAAGTATATCTACTGCAGGAAGCTTAAAATCGGAGCCTGCAAACTTATGACATATTGTTAATATTGTTGATTTTAAAGCTGTAAGTATAGCTTTTCATTTGAGCATTCTTTCCATCAAAAGAGCTGACTCTCTGTGCTATACGGTTAGGTTTTGTGCCTATACCAAGAGAGCAAAAATTACATGGCATTAATATTTACTGCAACATATATAATTATTCAACCTCTGATTTAGATGATCAATTGCAGTTTTATGAGATAGATTATCTTGTATTAGCCTATTGATTGATTGAGGAAAAGGAAAACGGCATATCAACAACACATTTATTTTTAGTCCACCATTGCTCACTCAGAATGGCTGATGATCTAACCTAAAAAATTGGACCAAGTACAAACATAATATATATATATATATATATATATATATATATATATATATATATATATATATATATATATATATATATATATATATATATATATATATATGTCATGACACAGATTGAAATTGGTAAGGATTTTAAATTGGGTTGACACAAATCTAAATCCAAGCTATGAAGGGGAAGCAAGGATTTTAATTTATGTTGACACAAGTATCAATGAAGGGGAGGTAAGGAATTCAATTTATGTTGACAAAGACAAAGAATAAAATTAATTTGTTATAAAATTACCAAAGGGGGTTTAGTCTGCTCATTTCCCTCATCTTACCTCCCCTTCATTGATACTAACCCTAGGATTTAGATTTGTGTCAACACAAATTAAAATGTTTACCTCCCCTCTATTAATTTTGATACTGAGCTAGGATTTAGATTTGTGTCGACACAAATTAAAATCCTTACCACTCCTCTATTAATACTGAGCTAGGATTTAGATATGTGTCGCAACAAATTAAAATCCTTGCTAGGATTTAGATCTGTGTCGACACAATTTAAAATTGGGTGGTAACAAATCAAAATTCTAATGTGTGTCAGCTAAAACCTGGTAACAAATTGAAATCGCGATTTGTGTCGACACAAATTAGAATTCTAATCTGTGTCGACACAATTTAAAATCCTTACCAATTTCAATCTGTGTCATGACATATATATATATATATATATATATATATATATATATATATATATATATATATATATATATATATATATATATATATATATATATATATATATATAAATATATATATATATATATATATATATATATATATATATATATATATATATTTACACACATATATATATACACACACATAAATCATATGATTGTACTCACTTGTGCCACCGCTCATAGACCTGTGAAGTAGCTGGTGCATTCTGGGTCCCAAGGCCCCAAACAGGTGTGAAGGGAGTCCTCTGGCTTCAAGCAGAGCTGAAATACAAAAAATACACAATCAAAATAACACCAATTTCTGTGATGCTGACTATCAATATGTACAAAAACAACAATGACAACAAAAACAACAAAACAAAATCAAAATAACAATTTCTGTGGAACTGGCTATCAATATGTACAAAAATTACGTCATTTCAATCGTTTATTTCTTTACAATCCAATGCTGCCAGACTGTTTTGGTGCTATCTCCGATAAAAGGCAATTGGTGAAAATATTTGAAGGAAAGATGTTAACTATGTACATCCTTACATTCTCCTCCAAATGTTTTTTACAAGATCATGCTTGATTCTAGATTTATTTTCATAAGTATTATAGATCCAAGGATATTTCTAGGCATGAATGAGTTTGCCCATTAAATTAATGGCATTAATGCCTAACTCCTAAGATTTTCCCTTGAAATTGGCATCTGCTTGTATAATACTTATGACAAAAAGTGGGAAAAGAATAATGATTTTACAAAGTGTTTGAGGCAAAGTTGTTGGTTCAGTCCAGATTGACATTTCTCCTTCAAATGTTTTCCTAATTATGCTTCTGTCTGAATGATTTCATCAAAATTGCCAGGCTGCTTTTGGCATCTATGGGTATATATGGGTTAAAATTCCTGGGATTTTCCAAATCTTTTTAAAGAAATGTTGATCAGGACATGACCAATAATACTCTTGATATGTCATTTTTTTTTTTTACTTAATTCAAAACATATCTTCATAAGTACCATAGGTCAAAGACAACAGCTGTCATCAAAATCTCCAGGCATGGGTTAATAAATGACTAGTATTAACCCATTTGTGTCTGTAGCAGCTAAAAACTGCCTAATAATTTTTGTGATATCTCACTAACAAAAAAACAAATCTAAAAGAATTGAAGGAAAAGTGTCCATCAGAATTCTTTCAACAACTCTCCTTGAAATATTTTGCAGATTTATGCTGAATTACAAAGTTATTTTGATAAGTATGACAGGTGCAGACGACACTGGTCATGTAAATCTGGAGGCTGATTTGGCCAATACAAAAATGATGCAAAAAACCTGAAAAATGACTGAAACACTAGCACATGGGTACTCATCTGAGAGTACTCTGCAAGAGCTTTCCAATGAATACCAACATGACAGAGTTTAGATGATTTTCAAAAATCTTTAAATCCTTGTGCTTTGTATGAAAGTGGCCTACGTATAGAAAGGGTTAATAAGTACACTAAATGTGTGTTACCTAGAGGAATCTCCTCCAAAAGTTCAGTTCTCTCTATCAGAGCCATTGAGACTGCTTCAGTCCACTACCATAGTATAATACACTGTTCTCTAGCCGCCACTTGTATGCTATTCTATGTCAAAGGGTTGATGCAATGGCCTATACATACACCACTATGAGTCATCCAAGGGCTAATAGGCAATACCCTATGACATCACCACATGCCACACCATTTTTGGGGCTATTTGCAGTGACGCATGTAATCAAATCATCATAACGATCAAATCACCATAAAAACATTGCGGTACATAATAATAAGACTTTCAGTCCAATTCCCATGTGCTACCCATGTGCTACTCATGAATACTTCAACATACTGAGATTTCATGCTTATTTTGATCTTGAATTCAATATGATGATGATACTTAGTAATAATAATAATAATAATAATAATGATGATAATGATAACAATAATGATATTAATGCTAATAATAATGACAATAATGCTAATAATAATAATAATAATAATAATGATAACTATGATAGTGAAACTTATAATGATAATAATAACGATAATAGTATTAATAATAGTAATAAAAATAGCAATAATTATAATTATTATCAAAATTATAATAATAATAATAATTATCATAACGATAAGGTTGATGATGATGATGATGATAAAAGATAGAAAGAAGAAAACTAACGCAAAACATTGCTTCATGTTTTAGCATGTCCTACTGTCCCACTTATAAATGTCAACACTACTGCAAAATACATATATATATACCAATAGGATTTAGGTCTGATGCTAGTTCTGGAATTCTAGCCAAGTTGTATGAACAGTGATTAGACTTACCCTGCAGTCTTCCCATATCTGACTCCTCCGACTCGCTTTCTGATGTGGCCATGGCTGAGGCGGCTGCTGAAACAACAAGTAAATAGGATAAGACAACCTGAACATCAACTATTAGGTCTAACCTATCCAGTTCACCAAGTTTTGTACATATCTCCTATTTGGAATAGCCGTATACAGGGCATGTACCAGGGACTGAAAAAACTCAAGGTTGGTGTTGAATATGGTTGGGAGGTACTATACTATTATCGTTTCAGGGCCTACAGCAGGGTTTGGCATACTTCATACTTTGGAGTGCAAAAAATCTGAAGGGTGTATGTGCTACTTTAAATCTATGCATTCAGGCACTCAAACAAAGCAGATCTATACAAAGCAGGAAATTTATTTGAAGGATGTTATTTTGGCGCTATCGTGGGAAGCGCGAAAAAAAGCGAAAGTTACGCACCCCAATTTTGTAAGGTGGTCAGGTGACCATGATATGACCAGTCAGAGCAGGGAATGAGCAGTAGGCATTTAATAAAGGTACTTACCTGATGCTCCGGCTGATGTCTCCTCGCCTGGTCCTGCTCGTGGGTTGCTGGGGTCGGACAGGTCCTGTCCCGACATGCCGCCGCTGCTGCTGGTGGTGTGCGGTGGTTTCGACGTCCCTCCTCCTCCTACTCCCTGCTGCCCGCCGCTGCTACTGTATCCACTACTACTCGCCGCTACCGTGGAGGGCTGAGGAGCTCCCGGAGCTGCTGCTGATCCTCTCTTCGAGGCTGATGAGGAACGTCGACCACTGAAACAACAACACCAACAGAGACATTAGCAGTACTCAAGTTATATAACACACCTCTATAGTACAGCAACACCTATTACCGTAAATTCTCGGATATGTGGGCCATCGATCGTGAACGGCAAATCTGGGCACGATGTCTGAGCTTTGCTATTTTAGGCTAATATTGGCCACCATCAACCAAGAAAATTCGTAATTAATAAAAAAGTGGCCCATATTTGCAAGAATGTACGGTAAGACCCTACATACATACACATACATATCCTCTTTTGGAGGTTGATGCAACAACAGCAACAGTTCAAACTAAATTTCTTCGGATTTAGCTCAGAGACTGACACTCTCAATTCTAGGTTCTTAACATTGACTTAACATTGAAAACACTAAAAACAAGAATTCCAAGTATATTCTATCTGTTATTAAAAATAACTCTATATACAGCATGTTAAGCAAGTGAAGAGTGGATTTTCACAACCTTGAAATAACAGCAACATCAGCATCACTCGGTTATATAACACACCTTTATAGTACAGCAACACCTGTTACGACCCTACATACAGCAGTTGGGAGTTGCAGGGCTCGATAGCCACCAAAATAATATGGTAATTCATAGTGTTGTTCCGATTAAAAGGAGATCTCACTTTTTTTACTTTCAATTTTGATGGACACTTCCAATTTCTGAAGACCAATTTTCATGATTAAATTCTTTTTCTATCTATGTATAATTAAAAGATATCTTTTTTGTTTTTCCATTAGTATTTCTACCTTGTTTCTGCAGTTATTATCCTGAATTTTCATGAAAAATGCACAACACATGATGTGTGATGCACATTGGGAAGGGACGAAGGGTCAATGTGCACAAAAACCATCTCCCAATAAAAACTGATCATTGACTACTCTGGTGGAATGATGATGATCAGTCCTCAGAATTTGCAAGATTCCCAACACTAGTTAGGCCTAAAAAAAAAGTTGTTTGTTTCCTGTAACCCTACCCTAACAAGTTTTTATTCAAAAAATCCCTACCCTAAAGTAGGACTGTCATTGACATCCATTTTTTTTCGATTCGATCATTGACATTTTATTTTTCGATTCCGATTATTTCGATTCGATTTTGAAGAACTGCTGTAATAGAGTATTTCCACATGTTCCACACTATTTTTGTGGCTAGGATCCTAAGATTCCCATGATGCAAAGCCAATGAAGGCTTCCTCAACAGTTTTTGATTGAATACTTGAGTTTCTCTTCAAAATTCTTAATAGCGTTGGCTAAAAATGGAGTAAAAGGCTGAAAAAATGTGTTTCTATTAATTGACATATCAATTGACATAATATCTTTTTCGATTAATTGGAAAAATTATTTCGATCGATCGATACTTGTCATATCAATGACAGTCCTACCCTAGTTTTTTTCGCCCTCCCAACTCCCAATCAACGTAAAACATACATAAAACACACATTTTTGACCAAAAAAAAAATAATGCAAAAATTTTTTTTTTTACCCACCTACCTACCCTATTTTTACAGGAAACAAACAATTTATTTTTTAGGCCTTATATAACCCATCTCTGCAGCAACCCCTGTTGGGACCCTACATACACCCGTTGTGAGTTGCAGGGTTCGAAAGCCACCAAAATAATAAGGTAATTCGGAAGGACAAGTTGTGCACATCAAGCCCTTAATTCCAAAAGAAATTTAAGCCAACTCAGTATTCAGGTTGTAAAGAGGGTCGAGTGAGGTCATTTTCAAACTTCCAATGGAATCTTCCTATGATTTGCAATTGAACAGTAGATTGTAATTATCTACAGTACATGTTTTCAAGGTTCAAGTTCATTGCTATGATTGACACATGATGGGGCCCCTGTTAACCAATTTGCAAGCATAGATTAGAGCAGTGCACTTGGCCCAACAGCCTCGAACATAACTTATCATATTATTATAGGGTAGTATTTGAACATATTAAACCTAATAATACTTATTATGAGTTCCTCTAGAAATATTGTCATCTGCTATTTATAAGCAGTGATAAGAAAGGGTGTGTTAGGTGGTCTGTGCTAGGTTTGTGTTTCTTACATAGACGAGTCGACCACTCTAGCTCGAGCTCGGCTCGTCTGCCTCCAGTACTCGAGTCACTCAAGTTCTTGAGGGGTGAGTGCAGCTCTACCAATTTTAAGCACCTAGTTTCTAAATCCCGACTAAGACCATGTTTGTGCTCAGTCACACTTTAAGCCTGCCACCGTAGTCTTAGCCAGCAGGGCTTCTCAGCTTCATTTGGACACCCCAACCCTCAAAATACTAAGGACAACCATTTTATTGTAAGTATTTTCTAGAAATGTCAATTTCAAGCATATAAGGATAATCTGAGTATATCGTGGCCTCACTTGAAAAAATGGACGCCCAAAATTTTTCCAGTTGTCATTTTTGGGCACCCATTTTGGAAATCCTGGCTAAGACCCAGCCTACCACAATTTATGGGCAAGAAGACAGCTTTTATACCATGCTTTCCCTATCAGTATCAAATTGGATAAATCCTCAAAATGGACCTTGAAATGATGATACATAACTTACCCCAGGCTGCTGTGGCAAATACCCATGATAGTGTGAATTATTATCAGTTTTGCCAGCTCATAGACATGAGACAGCAGTGTGGGCCCAATCAACAACAATCAAAACAATTGCTGCAGCATCTCTGACCCAAAAAGGTCAATCAAATTTGTAAATCAAACTAATGCCTGACAATCAATAGAAACTAAGGCCTAAAAAAAAAGTTGTTTGTTTCCTGTTAGGTACCCTAAAAAGTTTTTATTCAAAAAATCCCTACCCTAAATTTTTTTCCACCCTCTCAACTCCCAATCAACGTAAAACATGCATAAAACACACATTTTTGACCAAAAAAATTGTCCCAAAAATATTCTTTTACCGACCTACCTACCCTATTTTTTTTCGGACCGTTACAGGAAACTAACAATTTTTTTCTAGGCCTAAGACATCTAGATTAAATTACTGAAATCCAGATTCTATAAATAGTAATTTCTTGAAATTTGAGATAATTAATATACGCATGTATAGATGATATTTGTGTGGATAATCAATAAAAAGGTCATATATATATGTGACTTGCTAAAATAACTTAACTAGGAAATGGGTACATGTATAAGTAGGCCACTTCCTGGAAGAACATGTGGGGCAGCCTCGTTGATTCAGTGATCAGGATGAGGGCCCAGGGTTCGAAATTCAGAATTTTTCCAGGGAACCAAATTGCATCTTCATAAGCCTCAAAGGTTTTGAGGGAGCTGCAGGCAGGGTTTTAGGTCAGATTTTAAAAATGCCTGTCTAAACCAGCAATTAACAACATTTCTGCCACATCAAGCTACTCAGCTTATTCAAATCCTTAAACCAAAGGAAACCCAGCCTGCTGGATAAGGCCTAGAAAAAAATTATTTCTCCTGTAACAGTTCGGAAAAAAAAATAGGGTATGTGGGTAGGGGGTGATTTTTGCAGGTTTGGACATCCAATGACAGGGCTCAACATTAAGAAAAAACTGCACAAGCCCAGCAGGGCTAGTTACCGTAACTTTTACTAGCCCTGAAATATTTTTGCTAGCCCTGATATTTATAACAAAATTTTTTCGAATAGTGACCTACCCCATAGCCTCTGTTGATAACATAAAAAGAATGCAGGGGCATTTCACAGTAATTGGTCCGCAGACCTCAAATTTTCAAAATGGATTTATGATATTCTTTCAACTTAGTTAAAAAAGAAAACATTCTACGGTTCACATTCATGATTATTTTTTTTCTGACTTAAGTATGTTTGGAGATATCGCAATTTTAATCCAATGTTCTGTATTCCACAGGGTGCGAACGGGACATTTGAAAAATTGAGATATTTCAACTATATTTCTATATTTTTACTAATTACTTTAACAGACATGATAATTTATGGCTATGTAATCAAGTGATTATGGAAAAATAGCAGAAATATTTCAAAAGCATACTTAAATGGCCTGTCCTAGATGCAGATGTCCCGTTCGCACCCTTTCAACTTCCAAAAGTTTTGATATTTTCAAAATTAGGCATGTCATTAAAAAATCAATAAGGAATCTCCTCCTATCCACTATATACTACATTATGAGTTATCAGAAATGTGTATTAACTCCATGTGTAGCAGTACATTACAACTTTTAAAAAGGGTGCGAACGGGACAGTATGGTTGCGAACGGGACACTTTGGGTGATATTTCTATATACTTGAACTCCCTCTCTTCATATAGAAGATCACTGTACATTTGAATTAAGTTATCTGAGTATATAAGCTGGAAATGGAATCAATATTTCTGCAAATATCATTAGTTTTACTAGACTTAGGGTCTCATACCTATTTGGGAGCCTGGGAGGTACTGAACTCCTGCATCGAAAGGTTAATTTGGTATTCACCATTTCACCTCTGTGTATGGATACAATGGATACTTGAGTGATATTAACTGCTATTGATAAAGAGTAGCTTTTTAATTATGGTTTATATGCTTGTATTAGCTTCTTATTTGATTGAAAAGGGTGATTGTATGTACCTAAAGGAAGTAATATCATCTGGATTTTATGTACTAGAAAGTCACATCGAAATTAGATGAATCTTCATAAAATACTAATTAATGTAAAACAACCCCTTATTTATGATGAATTCTGGTAATCAGATGATAGCCTTTACATGTGTAGAATAGTTAATTCATGTTTTTTTTGAAAATATATGGTAGCCTTCACTTTTGAGTGCATTATCAAGGATGCTTCGAGTTGAAATTCTGCTCCGTACTTTCAGCAGGTACCTTCCATAACAGAAAATTAAAATTCTCCCTTGTAGCAGCATAAATTCATACTTAAAAGTTTTTTTTGCTTCTCAGCTTGGTATAATATCCTAATATGATGTTTTTGGGTATTTTCCTAATACTTTCTTGATAAAAAGACTTGTTTTTCTTCATGGGACAAAAGTGTCCCGTTCGCATCCGTCCCGTTCGCAACCGACTTCACATGATAAATATCAAAATTTTTCTTTCATAAAGCACGTTTCTGGAAAACAAAGGTAATCATGGTGTGCTTAAGTATTTAGGTGATCTAGTCATGCTACTTATACAGATGTAGAGTTGGTAACAAAGCAGAAATTTTGAAAGTAGCGAATTTTTCAAAATGTCATTTAACTCAATTCAACACAATACACTGTGCCAGCGTATTGTGTTGAATTGAGTTAAATTATCATCCAGGTATGCAGAGCCAAAAGAAGGCTTCATACTTTTTTAAGCGCCAATATTTCTATCTAGCCCCTTGGGGCTACTTATAGGTAGAATGTACTAGCCCTGACTCTCAATAACTAGCCCGGGGCTACAGGGCTAGCCTTAACGTCGAGCCCTGAATGACGCTCCCAGACACCCAGCTGGCTATGACTGATCGATAAGGCCTAAAAATAGTTGTTTGTTTCCTGTAACCCTACCCTAACAACTTTTTATTCAAAGAAATCCCTCACTTTAAAAGTTTTTTCCGCCCTCCCAACTCACAATCAATGTAAAACATGCATAAAACATACATTGTTGACCAAAAAAATGATCCAAAAATTATTTTTTTTACCGACCTACCTACCCTTTCTATTTCAGACCGTTACAGGAAACAAACAATTTCTTTTTTTAGGCCATAGAAGGGTTAGCTACTCACCTACTGCTTGCGCAGGAGCCCGTGGTTTTGCTGCGTCTGCTCCGCCGTAAGCTGTCAAGCTCCGGCGGCTCTCCGGCACTGCGCTTGTGCCCCTTCTTACTCTTGCTGCTACTACGAGAAGTGCTAGCCTCGCTAGCCTGTGCTTCACCTGTGGTTGTAGAACTAGGGTTGCCGTCTACTCGCAGACGAGCCCTTTTCTTTGGGATCACAAACTCTGTGCAGTTGCCTTGAGCGCCCTGTTGCTGCCCTGTGCTAGTCGCAGGGAGAGGGATACCTTCCTTTTGAGGGTCACTTTTCTTAGACTTCTTTTTGCTCGATTTCTTCGACTTTTCCTTAGAGTCTTTCTGCGGTGGAACTAACGGTTGTGGCTCCTGCAAACTGCTACCACTTGATACACAAAATGCCCCAGCTAGAGAGTTACTCAGAGCGGCTTCAGAGGTTACAGTAGCAGACCTCAATGACCAAGAACGTTTCCTTTTGGCTTTTTTGTTCTTGCTAGGAGAAGAGTTGGCTGAACTGTGCAGCACACTGTTATTGTTGGCCTTTTTCTTGCCTTTGTGGCTTGTATTGTCTAGTGTCTGTTCCTGTGTAGAGGGGTCTCTACCAGTCCTGCTTCGGGACGCTTTTCTCTTCCTCTTGTTGGCCTTCTTACTAGGTACACTATCCGCTGCTGTACTGTTCGCCTCACAGCTGGCCTTCTTTGAGCCTTTCCCTTTACCTGTCGTGGGGACAGCAGCTGTCTCTGTTTCCTCCGCTCTACTTGATGTAGTACTGGACTGACTACGAGTCCTCGGACGACGAGTAGGTATAACGACCCCCTCGAATTCTATCTCCTTTTTCTTTCCTCGGCCCCTGTGTTTGTTATTCTGATGACCCTCTTCAGGTGCTTGTTTATTTCCTTTGTTAACTTGATTGCAAGGTGCAGCAGTAGCCGCGGCGGCGGCGACCTTATTGACCTTTTCTGTCTTGGGGTGGGCTCCCTGTGAGTGCTGACCCTTGGGCTTAGCGGACCCCCTCTCCTGAAGTGTGCTGGTGCAGTGGTCTGGATTCACTACGATGCTGGACGGATGGCCTTGTTTAGAACTAGAACCACCAGACCTACAGTGGGAAGGAAATTGGTTACAATTAGAACCATATTGGTGATAAAGAAACAATACTCAATGGGGTTCAATTTGATAGGAGGTTAATTATATAACTGATGTCAAATGTGGGGAATCTAATGACTACTCAGTGATCAGAAGCTAATATCAAAAATAGTCTTGAAGTTCATAATTTTCAAACTAAAGAGTAAGGTTTTATATGCTGAACATGAAGAGTACTTATCTGATCGGAAGGCTGAACTATCTTAGCATGATTGTAGGGGGTGAATAATTAGATTATTGAACCCTTATTATAAATTACATTGAGAATTTAGGTTACTTCAATATGAACTCTAGTCTTAACCTATTCATGCCCAGAGATCCCAAAAAATGACTTAAGAAAATAACTTAGCACATTGAGGTTTTTTGGGAAAAGGCGTGGTTATTATCCTAAAAACTTTTGCCGGCCCAAAAAGGTTCTCAGGAAACTGCCTGTCCAAATGATAGGCCTGATGGGTTGTGGCCAAGTCCCTGGTTAATGGGTAAACCCTTATGCTGCTGGTGGCTAATCTAGTCAATATGACATGATGACTAAAGGCTGAGAAATGATTGAAACCCTGGCAAATGGGTACTCATCTGATAGTGCTCAGCAAGAGCTTTCAAATGAATACCAACATGACAGGGTTAAGATGATTTTCCTAACTTTTTGCTTTTTTGTGCATTGGACGAAATTAACCTCAGCATGAGAAGGGTTAAGTGACTTACCTGTGTCTCTGTTTTTGAGTGGTTGTGGGTATGGTATTGTAGAAGGCTGGAGCTGCTGCAGCAGTGGCTGCTGCCCCAGCGTGGTGTCTGGTTAAGGGTTTAAGTGACTTACCTGTGTCTCTGTTTTTGAGTGGTTGTGGGTATGGTATTGTAGAAGGCTGGAGCTGCTGCAGCAATGGCTGCTGCCCCAGCGTGGTGTCTGGTTAAGGGTTTAAGTGACTTACCTGTGTCTCTGTTTTTGAGTGGTTGTGGGTATGGTATTGTAGAAGGCTGGAGCTGCTGCAGCAATGGCTGCTGCCCCAGCGTGGTGTCTGGTTAAGGGTTTAAGTGACTTACCTGTGTCTCTGTTTTTGAGTGGTTGTGGGTATGGTATTGTAGAAGGCTGGAGCTGCTGCAGCAATGGCTGCTGCCCCAGCGTGGTGTCTGGTTAAGGGTTTAAGTGACTTACCTGTGTCTCTGTTTTTGAGTGGTTGTGGGTATGGTATTGTAGAAGGCTGGAGCTGCTGCAGCAGTGGCTGCTGCCCCAGCGTGGTGTCTGGTTAAGGGTTTAAGTGACTTACCTGTGTCTCTGTTTTTGAGTGGTTGTGGGTATGGTATTGTAGAAGGCTGGAGCTGCTGCAGCAGTGGCTGCTGCCCCAGCGTGGTGTCTGGTTAAGGGTTTAAGTGACTTACCTGTGTCTCTGTTTTTGAGTGGTTGTGGGTATGGTATTGTAGAAGGCTGGAGCTGCTGCAGCAGTGGCTGCTGCCCCAGCGTGGTGTCTGGTTAAGGGTTTAAGTGACTTACCTGTGTCTCTGTTTTTGAGTGGTTGTGGGTATGGTATTGTAGAAGGCTGGAGCTGCTGCAGCAATGGCTGCTGCCCCAGCGTGGTGTCTGGTTAAGGGTTTAAGTGACTTACCTGTGTCTCTGTTTTTGAGTGGTTGTGGGTATGGTATTGTAGAAGGCTGGAGCTGCTGCAGCAATGGCTGCTGCCCCAGCGTGGTGTCTGGTTAAGGGTTTAAGTGACTTACCTGTGTCTCTGTTTTTGAGTGGTTGTGGGTATGGTATTGTAGAAGGCTGGAGCTGCTGCAGCAATGGCTGCTGCCCCAGCGTGGTGTCTGGTTAAGGGTTTAAGTGACTTACCTGTGTCTCTGTTTTTGAGTGGTTGTGGGTATGGTATTGTAGAAGGCTGGAGCTGCTGCAGCAGTGGCTGCTGCCCCAGCGTGGTGTCTGGTTAAGGGTTTAAGTGACTTACCTGTGTCTCTGTTTTTGAGTGGTTGTGGGTATGGTATTGTAGAAGGCTGGAGCTGCTGCAGCAGTGGCTGCTGCCCCAGCGTGGTGTCTGGTTAAGGGTTTAAGTGACTTACCTGTGTCTCTGTTTTTGAGTGGTTGTGGGTATGGTATTGTAGAAGGCTGGAGCTGCTGCAGCAATGGCTGCTGCCCCAGCGTGGTGTCTGGTTAAGGGTTTAAGTGACTTACCTGTGTCTCTGTTTTTGAGTGGTTGTGGGTATGGTATTGTAGAAGGCTGGAGCTGCTGCAGCAGTGGCTGCTGCCCCAGCGTGGTGTCTGGTTAAGGGGTTAAGTGACTTACCTGTGTCTCTGTTTTTGAGTGGTTGTGGGTATGGTATTGTAGAAGGCTGGAGCTGCTGCAGCAATGGCTGCTGCCCCAGCGTGGTGTCTGGTTAAGGGTTTAAGTGACTTACCTGTGTCTCTGTTTTTGAGTGGTTGTGGGTATGGTATTGTAGAAGGCTGGAGCTGCTGCAGCAGTGGCTGCTGCCCCAGCGTGGTGTCTGGTTAAGGGGTTAAGTGACTTACCTGTGTCTCTGTTTTTGAGTGGTTGTGGGTATGGTATTGTAGAAGGCTGGAGCTGCTGCAGCAATGGCTGCTGCCCCAGCGTGGTGTCTGGTTGACCGTCTCAGTGACCCCCCGGGTTGATGTTCAGGTTGGTCGGCCATAAGGGAAGCACAGCCACTGGCACATGCCAGAGTCCTTAGGCTTCCTGAAACGACACAAGCAGAGGAACATCACTTAAAAGATAAAAATTGTAAAATAAAATGTACATATACACATTAATGATTAACACAAATACATCCTAAGGCCTTAACCAACAGGCAGGGCCTCACTCTTAGCTATGATTTTAAAAATGCCTGTGAGAAAGAGCAATCACAAAATTTCAGCCCATCCAAATTTAGCTAAGTAAGTACTTCAAATCCTTATAGTATCAAATAGACAAACTGGTCAATAAGAGCAATTTACACGTCAGCCATGTCTTAGATGGTTTATGAAAATATTTGGTTATTGCCCACAAGAAGTCACAATTATGAATTTTTAAAAGAAACTTTGACTGTCCAAAAAGGAAGTTTTCAGGAAATATATACATTACATGGTCCCCCTGTTTTATGATTGCTTATGGTGGACACCCAGTTTCCAGGACACAGCCTTTCGGAGAATTATAAATGAAAACAAAATACACACTATAAGGTCTTAGAGAACCTCTAGTATAGAGCCCTTCCAAAATTCAACCCTCCTGGCCCCAGTGACACATTTCACTGGAAACCATACAAAGAAAATTTAGAAGGCCATGTTCTTTTTTTATTTGCCCCAAGAGCTAAGAAATTGAAGCTACTAATGTTAATATTTTGTTAACCCTGGATTCTTTCCTCAAAGAAAAACTGATGATTCATGTTTTTCTTGGAAAATCTGACAAAAAAACGTATGGAAGTAGACAATACTTCATGTATTTAAATCAAACTTCTACTTTACCCAGTGGGCAACAAAAAAAGGAATGAAAAACTGAGGCCATTTTTGCAAGTGGGAAATAATAGTAAATTTTTATGCTACCATGTAGTTGAGCAGTACACACATTTCATTAGTGGATTGTGTTTGCTGGCGCACTGCCCACATAAAAAAGTACACCAAGTGTATTAGACACTATATCTTTTGAAACCCTAATCTGTCATGAAGACATGAACTCATGACAGGATAATAGCCCTAAACCATGTTTATGTTGATTTCAAGGAAGTAAACGCAGTTTTGTAGTCCTTTATCTACTTAAAACAGTACCAACAAATTCTAGTCATCTATGAAGGCTGCGGAAGTAAATGCACACACCAATGCAAATACATACAAGTTCTCTGTATAAAACTGATGATACCTGGTCTATAAACATTACACAAAAACAAATCTAGATTGGGATATTAAAAATAATCTCTTTAATTATCTGAGATTATTTTTTTCCTTAAAGAGCTCTTATTTTAATTTGAAGAATTTTTGGTTATAAATATTCATTCCTAGCCTAAAAGAGCGTGTTTTCATTTTCCTTTCTTTGTTAAAACCATTGTTGTATTTCTAGGTAATGAGCTTCTTTCAATGCAGCCGAGCAGGCTTCTTATGCAAACATGCTATGACTGCACTGAATACCTGGTGGGTTCAGGCTCCAGCCGCAACCTTTGCTGTAGTAACTAGGTTACACAGAGTGACGTCATCACAATGGTCCCCACTGAACAGACTTAAGGGCTAATGGGCTATGGCTCAGTTTCAAAACACTCAGCTCTTTCTTTTTGCACAGGTTTTCCAATGGGTTATATAAATCAACCTTATGGTATGTTTATAATGGTTGTCAGATGCTTGGACCAGATGTTGGCCAACACAAGGATTCATTGTGTTATTTGTGTAGGCCAGGATTTTAGAGGATGCCCTGTCCCGGTCCAAAACAGTAATGCCAAAATATCTGCTTGTCTAGATTTAGCTACTCAGCTACTTCAGATGCTTAAAAGTCGATTGTGTAAACACTAAACAGGACAATTTACACTTCAGCCATTTCCTAGAAGCCTTTGAGTTTCCAAAAGGGAGGGTAAATTCAGGAACTGCCTGTCTAAATTTTAAAAGACATGCTGGTTGGATCCTGGCCAAGTCCTTGACAAGGAATGAGAATTATTACAGAAATGGCTTAGTGCTTCCAATACCGACATACTTGAAAAGGAGTCAAATTAACCCCACTAGGGGGAATTATCTCCTTTCCTTTTAAGAAAGATCTAGCTGCACACACAATTGTCCATATCAAGAAAGGTATAGAATTAGAGAAAGGGAGCAGAGTTTTTAAGAGACAGCATACAAGAAAACACCATTAAAATACCTCTAGGGCTCGAAATTAAGTTGTTTTTTTTACAGGGAGCCCAATTGCATCTTTAAAAGTTACCTAAAGGTGTTGTGTATAGAAATCAGTATATCTTTGGGCTCCCTGCAAAAATTTGAGAGAGCCGCATGAGAATTCAAGGGACACCTGGGCTCCTGGAACCCCTAATTTTGAGCCCTGGACCCTAAGGAGGAATTATCACCCATCATTCAAGAAAGTTAAATTGCAAACACAGCTGTGCATATGAAGATAGGGATAACATCAGATAATTTGGGTGCTACTGGTACCTAAAGCTGTAAGCCTATTGTGACCGGGCACACCTGTCACTATAATCATGAAAATAATCTCAGACCCTGCAAACATGTTACAAGTATGGACGATGCTCCCTAGGGTCTACTGCTTAGTTTCGGATTTGTCATTTATAAAGAACCAAAATGCAGGGGTCGAAATTCAACAGAAATTTTTCTAGAGCCTGTGAACATTTTACATCAGGCAGCTTTAGATCTTACTGGTACACTAACAGCAATACCAGGGCTCAAAATAAGCTTGTTGCAGGACCCCAGAACTCCCTTGAATACTCCCATCTCCCTCTAATTTCTGCAGGGAAACCAAAGATGTACTGGTTTCCATACACAACACCTTAAAGCAGCCTTTGAAGATGCAATTGGGCTACCTGAAAAAAATGACCCCTGGATACCTAAAGCTACAGAGTCCCATTTTAACCTATTTACATCTGGAGCAGCTGTAGTGCATAGTGCATACACACTGACTGACACACATGGCAATCATTTGATAACAAAGCAACAATTTGACCTAGGTAATGGCATTGTTCTTGTCAAGTCTAACAGTTATTCTTTGACCCATTTATGTTTGCAGTGGCCAAAAGCAGTCTGATAGAGGAACTCATAAGCTTCATTACAGGATCTTAGCCAGCAGGGCATCTGGGTGTCCTTTTGGACACCCAAACCTTGGAAAGTACCCCTCAGAACACCCAATTTCTTCTTTGTGGGGAATTCTTAATATGTCAATCTCAACCATATTTATATTGAAAATTCTCATCTCCATATAATTCCCATAACATTGTATGAAGATATGATGACTTATTTTGATGAATTTATACATCGTTATGGTTGAAATCAAAGTATATTGTGGTCCCCCTTAAAATGTGGACGCCTAATATTGTTACACAAATTCTGTTAATTTTGGGCACCCAGTTTCTAAATCCTGGCTAAGACCCTGCTTTATTAAATTAAATATGTTCTTGAACAACCCAATAATGATATGAAGAGCTTTTGGACCATGTGTACTGCTCAGATCTATGCAAATGGGTTAATCATAACATGAACTTGAACCTTGAAAACATGTACTGTAGATACTCCTTACTGTTCAATTGCATTCATAGGAAGATTCCATTGGAAGTTTGAAAACGACCTTAGTTGACCCTCTTTGCAACCTGTGACATCAAGACTGCTCAAAACATCATTAAAACCTATCTATAGCACCATGAACTTCTAACAAAGCCAAAATCAATCCTTTGTTCTAGATATCAATTGTGGAGTCAGCAATTAAGGCACTACTCTGAGCAGCTGAGCTACAAGGTTAACAGGTGCAGACGGTGTGACAGACACTAAACTATGATGTTATATAGGATTGTAGACTTAGCCTGCCAGGGCGTCTGGGCATCATTTTGACATTCAGGCCATCAAAACCACCCTTCAGGAATCAGGACACCCACATTTTTTGTTGTGAGCAATTTCTTGATATGTCAATTGAAAGCATATAATTGATTTTTTTCACATCAATATAATTCCCATGCCATTTTCTATCAGGATGGACAATTTGGACATTTCACCTTATTTTGAAACGTAAATACAAGTTTATGGTTGTAGTGTGAGTGTATTGTGGTCTCCCTTAAATTGGATGTCCAGAATTGTTCCAATTGTCAATTTTGGGCAACCAGTTTCAAAATCCTGGCTAAGACCCTGTATTTGACAACTTCACACCTACATAATAAGTTATTGACAGGGTTCAACCAAAAGATTTTAAGCTAGGAGCCCGAACAACAGATTGTCAACAAAATTGCACTGGGTATATTGAGATTTCTGGCTCCTAACAGCCAATTTCTAGGGGCCCGAAGGTAAATCTAGGGTGATTTGGCTCCTAAATCCCACTGTAGTTGAACCATGTATTGTAACTACAAAGTTACCCTAACATTAGCAACCTTACATCTCTATTTTTGTCAAGCACAATTGAGACCTTAAGGTGGACATGTAATGAGCATACCCTGAAAATTTGTCACATACATGACTACGAGAAAATACACAGGAACCACTAGCTTCTAAACGTTTTCCCCTTCCAGCCTAGAGATTCAGCTCTCAAACAAATTAAGGACAATTTCATCCCCACATGTATACTCCTCAATTAACTAACTAGTACCATATTGATATTAAATCTGATGTATGGTAAAACTTATCAACTTGAACAACTCTCTAAATTAAACACATAGATCTATAAATATTGTTGTCACCCCGGGGACAGTTAACTGAACAATTCCTGAATGTCCTCTAAAACCAATTTTTTACTGGATGATTTTGAACTAATGAAAACCTTTGTTAGTTGAAAAACTGAAAAAGGTTGATACTTTATCTACAACGTCCAATGTTCTAGTTGTAACAGGTTTTTCTTAATGAATTTCAATATTTATTAGCATATTATGCTATATGAATTTAGGAAAATTAAGTACTTCCTTATAAAATGACCTAGGCTAGAGTTTCCCAAGGGCTAAGATGCTTGATAAGTGGGACATTGCTAACTCAGAAACTGAAAGTTACCATAGCTAATAGAGTTTGATTTACTTTCTATTAAGTACATATAAATGTCATGTCTCATAACGACCAATAGCAGGTGAAAACTGTAATGACACCACTAAAAATACAGATGCCATGTTCAAACATGCAAAGTTGGCTTTGTATCTGGGCCATAGTTCACTTATCTAATGATTGCCAGAAGGTGTTGTGCAACAAATGTACACTTAACATTAGTTAACAACAAGGACAGCAGTCAATATATTTAGCATGTATGCCTGGTTGCAAAGCAACTAATCATGCCCTATCATGAAATAACCACATCTGCACAGCAACTCTCTTGCACATACGGGTACCTATATTTGCTATAACTAAGAGATAGGAATGGTTTGTTATTTTCCTAGAGGTTTCATTATCGATTATTGACAATATAACAAATACACGTGCTTGGAAGCAAATTGCGGAGTGCATGTATTCATTATCTGAAAATGGGCATATCTGCCACATTCGTCCGCCATTTTGATTCTCTTATTTTGCTCAGAACGCTGTAAAAATCCCCTTATAAGGTCATCAATCAGCCAAAGTATGGCACTACTGGCATCAAAATTGAAGGATGACTATCTGTAGTAACTACTGCATGAAAGCGGACTGTCTCAAGTAAACTAATTGCAATTATTCAAGGATTTTCTAATTAGACCAGCAGAAACAAAGACACCACTTTCCAGAAGCTTACGACATAACTGCAACATTTGCCACCTTTAAAACAGCCGTATGTACAACCAACCAACTAATAAATCGAGAAGAAAGGAAGATGACATACTTATGGAATACAAATGTTGTCAATTATCTGTCGTCTTGGTCGATTCCAGCAAAATATTGTTAGATTTTGGTCATTCTTGGTATGCTGGATCGATGTGTGTCTTCGAGCACCCGAGCACGAGAGCTTGTGTTCTTCATCCGCGGAACTATTTTGTTATGGTTGCTTTGTGAGGTCTTAAGTAGACCTACTCCTAGATATTTTTTGATAATAACAATCAATAATAGTCCTTATTGTTTTTCATAATAAAATTGGAAGTGTTTGCACATGTAATAAGAAAAGCTCAATGTATTTTGTTCTATATTCCTACGCGCTAGCAATCAGGTCCAGACAGTTGGGTAGGTCTAAATTTAGAGCACGACCACTCAGCTGTTTTGGTTGAGTGAAGCACATGCATGGACATATCATGGCCCTTAGATGCACCAGGACATATATTAATATATTTTTCTTGTATGCACATTTATCCGACTGGGATGCATTATCCCTACATTCAACTGCAGTAGATATTGACCTTTGACACGCAATCTGTAAATCATTTTTGTGGCCAATCAATACTTTAATATATCAATTCTGGGAGTAAGATTAGGGGAGTGGAAACAGTGGGAAATGGCAACATCTGTCTCCTGGTCGTTGCCTTGACAACTGAGCTGGGCCAGTCATCATCCCTTCACATCAGCTCTAGTATAGAGTCAATTTCATCATGTAACTGTTGGATTTTAAGTGAAATATGGTTCCATTCATTTTTTACTTTCACTTTTTACTTTCACTTTCTATATTCACCGTTAATGCTTAAGAGTATTTCCACCAGAAACTGTAGTCTGGATCTGTGATACTTTTGACAATAACTTTGAAATTTATAATAATTTTAAAATATATTTGAAGGAGAATTCTTGGTAATATTCAGATTAACATTTCCCCATCATTTATTTCCTATAGATACCTATGCATTTGACTGCACGAATTTATTAAAATTATCAGACTGTTGTGAGCATAATGAGTTAAACTTATAATATTTTCGTTGTATAATGCCCTTTCTAAAATCAATTTAAATAGGGAACCCATTTCTTACTTTTAGTAAAGCAGCGTTTTGTAAAGGTGTGGTTAGAACATTTCAAATGTTAACTTGCATATTAATTTTCATTCATATTCATAACCAAAAGGCATTAATTAAAGTTTAGAAGGAAGTTTTAATTGGCAAATTCAATTTTTTTCATTTTTCCTCAAAATAATCGATTCACAAAAATCCAGACATTACCAAATTTCTGAAAGTCACTTGTGATTAGATTTCGATGTTCAAAATTAGTGCACTAGTGGCACACACATGTGCTCAGACGATGCCACAAGCATGAGCTAGCCTTGGCAAGATGGATGCCCCCGTAAAGCTGGCTCAGGCCTGTTTACTTTACTGCTATTTAGAATAGACATATATAGTCATGGTATATATTCAATAGAAATCTGTTTTTAAAAACAATTTCTTTTCAAAATTGGCATTGGTGTCAGGAGAATTGCAATTAAATATTTTAGTCTGTTCAATACTCAATAGGTGTCATCGGTGTAGAGTATCGTAAGACCTTAAAACCATTCCAGTGCTGAGGCTACTTTCGCCCTAAGCACAAGGATGCAAAGATCTTTGAAAAAAAACCCATCGCCACCCTGTTAGGGTTTCTGCATCATTTCGTATTGGTCAAATTAGCCACCACCACTATAAGGGTTAAGGAACAGACAGGGAAACGCTCGTGCCTGTACCTTTAATTATATACAGACTGAAAAAAAGATGCCCCTGCCAAGTACCCCGAGTTAAATAAGTGCGTTCCGTATACGATAGATGGCAGCACTTGTGGCCCACCATCAAGGTACGGGTGGGCGATCATCGGGATGTTTGGGGATTAATAGATTATCAGATATTTTGCTGCCTGCTGAAAAAAAGTATAGAATCAGCCTACAAATCGTTTGTTACTTAGAAATCTAATACATGTATATGGTAAATACAAGAATATTTAACCTGTAAATATCATCTTTCCCATTTCACACAAGGGTATCACTGTTTAAACTCAATCGGACATGTTTATTCTTTGAATACTTTTCATTCTAGTATCGAATATGATCAAATAGAACTGTTGATATATCAATTTGATAACGCATGGTTCCAGGAAAAGTCCACAAATGTAAACCCCTAAGAATGTGCTGATGACGATTTCGTCGATTTAAAACTGAACTCTTTGAGTCAAATTCTTTTGTTATTGTTTTACCATACTGTGGATATATGTTGCAATCACATTGCTCCCTCCCTTGCACGGGTCATATCGGATTTTCAGTGGAATTTCGTCACTTTTTCTGCCATATTGCGGTTAAGTCGTAACTAAGTGGTTTGTAAATGGTGGAGGAAATCGGAGTACACGTCAAAAACCACCGCCTTACTCCAAGTCACGGTCACCGGCAACTTTCTCACATACACCGACCGGGATTCGACCCGGACAGTGGGTAGAGACCGCTATCGGTCATTGGCAACGCTTTACACCACATGGCCGTCAGGGCAGGCCGTCCGGATTTTTTTTTTTTTTGCAAGCCTAAAAAAAGGAACAGGCCTTTTTTGTTTATTTTCCTGCGTGCCGGGCAATCACGACCATGCCAAAGACATCCTACATATTACAAATAAGTCAAGTTTGAGTACCATAAGGGAATGTATATGAGACAAGAAATTCGCATCAACAATAGAATAAACATTCGTTTTATATAAATATATTGTATCTTGTTATTCTTCAAAATAATCCAGCAAGATACCCCACCTTTGCTCAAGTTTGTCCTCTCTATCACAGAGTGTATATTTGTATTTCTCATACTTGTAAAGATTTTTCACCTGGATTTTAATACTATCAAATGTTGGGATAGTAATGCCTCGTCACTTTTTCTGCCATATTGCGGTTAAGTCGTAACTAAGTGGTTTGTAAATGGTGGAGGAAATCGGAGTACACGTCAAAAACCACCGCCTTACTCCAAGTCACGGTCACCGGCAACTTTCTCACATACACCGACCGGGATTCGACCCGGACAGTGGGTAGAGACCGCTATCGGTCATTGGCAACGCTTTGTCAGGGCAGGCCGTCCGGATTTTTTAGTGTGGCATTGCAAGATTATTATGATTAATATTCGCCAGGATTGAGAATCGTTGCCTTTATTGAGCAAGCATACAGACCGTGTTTCATTTATGCTGCTGAAGCTTGGATTTGAATTCAGCTCGGCGTAAGTGAGAAAGTTTACAGTGACTCAACGTTAGGCGGCGGTTTTCCCCGGTTGCTCTTGTTTCCTCTACCATCAACAACTGGTCAGTGACGATTTAGACGTAATGTGGGAAAACAGATGACGACAAACTAAATTTTGAAATTTCCGAATCTACTCAAAAATACACTGCAGTTATACCTGGGACGACCCAAAACACTGGCACCAGATCTTACAATTGAATGCATTATTGTCGGATGTTAGTGAACCATGGTTGGCCCTAGTTTAGGGGGAATGAAGTTGGAAGATTTGAAATGCGCTGGCACATTTACTATATATACGATTACTTGCTTCACCTAAAGACGCTTCACAGTCACCGGTGTCAGATTTAACCCTTCCAATGCTGAGCCGACTTTCGCCCAAAGCAAGTACAAGGATCCGATGCAAAGATTTTTGAAAAACATCTAAACCCTGTCATGTTGGTATTCAGTAGGATTCAATTAGTCTGTTAGGGTTTTGCATCGTTGCGTATTGGTCAAATTAGTCACCAGCAGCATAAGCTAGGTAGAGGAACTGACAGTGAAACGCTAGTGCCTGAACCTTTGACTGAAAATCGATGCCAAGGACCAGAGTTAAATTAGTGTGTCCATTTAACGATAGATGGCAGCACGCGTAGTCCATCATCAGTTACAGGCAGGTAATCATCGGGATGTTTAGGGAATAGTAAATTATCAGATATATTGCTGCCTGCTGAAAAAAAATGAATATAAAAACATAAAACACGAATACTTTGCACTGGTGGAATAACTAGCAATTTCTGAGTTGAAAATGATCTTGAATGGGCTGAGCCTATGAATACAAATGTCCTGGATTGCAGTTGTAATACTGGTATATAGATTTGAAATCAAGGTGCTTCAGCAGTTCAGTGGAGGCTTTAAGTGTATAATCCGACTTCTCTAGAATACAGCATGTATATCTATTATATCAGAGGGTCGATATACTGTATAGATGCAAAGCACATAGACACCCAAACTGCCTGAAAACCATAACATTAAACTTCTGGATAGTGCAAAACAAATGAAAATATTGATCAAAATAAAGAGAAAATGACAACACCCAAAAGTTTTTATTTGACGCCCAAATTATGCAACAGCAAGGTTTTTAAAGTCCAATATGGGTTTATGTGTAAACATAACCTGAGGCATACCGCAAAATAAACTCATAGTACGCTGCCAACTCTACACAGTTTATGCTTGCGGCCGATTAAAAAAAAGACTAGTGGCGCCACGCTGTACTGAAGTATCTTCATGTATAAACCAACAATGAACCTGGCCTTAGTAGGCCTTGGTAGGCCAGAAGATGCCGAGTGGTAAAAATCGCGCGAAAACGATATTGGTTGTTTACTGAAATACAAAAGGGGCAAATAACAACAGGAAAATACTGCCGTAATTATGGGCGTAAAATAAGTATGGAATGGCATATGACCAATATACGATAGTGCGGGTGTGAACGGCAGAAAAAATAAATGTTCTGCTGTTTTTGGAAAAACGGCAGATGAAATCAATTTAAATTTTTTTTCTGCTGTTTTTGGAAAAACGGTGGATTTTTTTTCAGTCGTTCACACCTGCACCATCGTACCAATAATTCGACTTTTGAAAAAAAATCAACCTGACTGAAAAAACATTCAACTTAAACAGAAAAATGATTCAAATTGAATACAAACCAATTCAACACGGCAACAACAATTCAACCTGTATTCTTCAATATCATTATGCCAGATATAAAAGAACTTTTCCCATTCAATATTGGTATTAAGTATCTTATCTAATACCTGTACCTATCCCTACAAATAATATCCCTTCAACCCCTGATTTTTTTAATTCATTCATGCCTCAGGAAATTCTCAGGCATTGATTCCGTAGAAAATAAGTCTGGAAAACAACAATTGTAATTTCACAAAATAGTTTAATGAGACCTTTTTAGTTGACGTGTGACTTACAATGGATCAAATGTGAAAGAGCAAGTAAGAAAATACATTTTTACACCGTTTTGTGGGGAAAGAATTTTTTTATCACGTCTGTTTTTTTGGGGAGAGAAAATAAAAAACTTTTTAATTTCAAGCCCGTTTTTTGTGGAGAGAAAATAAAAAAACTTTATTTTCACGACTGTTTTTTGGGAGCGATGGTGCAAGTGTGAGCGGCAGAAAAAAAATTCTAATTTTTTTTCTCTACCGTTTATTTTTCCAAAACAGAAAAAAATTTAAATTTTTTTCTCCAACGTTTTTCCAAAAACAGCAGATTTTTTTTTCTGCTGTTTTGGAGAAAAAACGGTGGAGAAAAAAAAATTGAATTTTTTTTTCTGCCGCTCACACTTGCACCATCGTAGGGGAGAGATAATAGAAAAAACTTTTTTTTCTCTCCCCCCCCCCTCCCGAAACGGTCATGAAAATAAAAAGTTTTTTATTTGCTCTTTCACAATTGGTCCATCGTAGTGACTGACATTTTTCCTTAAATGATTTGCCAAAAGATGCTCTTCAAAATACCGGTAGTCATTATCTCACTGCTATTGGCATGAGTAGGTTCAAAGGTTCAATGGAAGGTTCATTGTACTGCATTCTTTTAATGTACTAATCTACTTGTACCGGTGAAGCCCTAAGACTTCCAGGGCGGTCTTAGTCTTGTGGCGGGGTTAGTTCAACAAGATTAAACCTTACGTATGCATCTGATGTTTTTTTTAACTGCCGATGTCTTTTTGATACCGTTATGTAGGATAACAGAAACGGGAAAATAGGTAGGGTTTATGTCTGAACTAGTGGCGGGGTGAGAGCTTGGGCTTTCCTATGTTTCGCTGGTAATAACCTTAGTTCAATGATATTGAACCTTACTATATGCAACGATATCTTACTATGAAATCATAAACGGGAAAATAGGTAGGGTTTATGTCTGAACTAATAATAACCTGATCATTTTCCCCGGGGGAAACCTTCGTTACGTATTTCGCGGAAGAAGGGGTCTTTTTTAAGACCTCCGCATGTCCGCGATTTTGTAAAAGAAGGGTACTTTTTTGTACCCAGGTAGGAAGTTTGGGGTCAAAATCCCCTTACAATCCACGAAACATACGCGGCTCTGACGCCGAGTGACTCCCGAAGTATCTGGGCTTTCGCCACTTGCTGCCGCTAAACACGCAGAGGATTATAAAACCTAAAGTTAAAATACGTGTCCCCGTTCATCCAATGTCAGTGTTTTGATAAAAGAAGGGGTGTTTATTTAGTGGAAAAAGTCAAGTTTTTTTAAAATTAAAATAAGGGTGCTTTTTTGACCAGAAATCAGTGCTTTATGGGTATTTTTTAATTTTGATAACGAACGTATGCGCCCCCCTAAATACCCAATTGCCCCCCCCCCCCCCCCCCCCCCCCGGTCATTTTCTAACAAACTATCCTGTAAGGCATGGCTAAAGGTTGGAAGTAGCTAGTTAGCTATATATGGATGTGTAAAAAATTTGTGATTGCTATTTTTGACCATTCCTCAAATCCGGGCTAAGACTCTCGGTATTTTTGGAATTTCGGTTTTCGTCACTTTTTTGCCAGATTGTAACTGGTGGAGGAAATCGGGGTAACCGACAAAACCACCGCCAAATCCCAAGTCACTGGCAACTTTCTCACATGTCCCTGGAAGGATTTAAATCCGGACAGTGGTGAGAGACAGCTAGAAGTCAGTGGCAACTGACATCTATCAATTACTTCCCTGTGCTCAACGAATTACGGAAAGGCAAGAAGTACATTTTGAAGCGAACTAAACAACTGAATTGATAAGTAACAACAAAAAAATAAATGAAAAGTAATACATTTGTAAATAGAAATTTGGACAAAGTCGAGTGATCGGAGATTTTGGTATGCAACTCTAACTCCGTTTGGCATGAGTGAACTGCCGAAACGAATCAACTTTTACACTTGCAGAAATAATTCAACATGCATTCGTCTATATCTGTCATAATGATATTGAAGAATGCAGGTTGAAATGTTTTCGCCTTGCTGAATTGTTTTGTAGTTAAAATTGAATCCTTTTTCTTTTTAAGTATAATTTTTCTCAGTTAGGTTGAATGTTTTTTTTCAAAAGTTGAATTATTGGTCATATGGCATTGCATAATATATATTGTGACTGAAAAAGCTTAGATGACGATCCGGATGGATATGAGGCCAGAAAACTGCCAATGCAGAGGCTACTTTTGTCCAAAGCAAAAGGACGCAAAGTAAGTTTTTTGAAAACCATTTTAACCCCATCATGTTGGTATTCATTGGAAAGCTCTTGATGAGTACCCATCTTCCAGGGTTTCAGTCATTTTAAGTTTTTTTGCATCATTGTGTAATGGCCAAATTTGCCACCATCCCCAGTCAGTATAAGGGTAAAATGCTATTATAGCTTGCAACTCATTTCGATAATACGATGGACCAAGTGTGAAAGAGAAAATATTTAAATATTTATTTTTACCACCATATTTTGGGGGTAGAAAATAAATTTAAATATATTTTCACTCCCGTTTATTGGGGAGAGAAAATATATTTAAATATATTTTCACTCCAATTTACTGGGGAAAGAAAATATATTTAGATTTATTTTCTCCCCCCAAAATACGGTGGTGAAAAAAAATATTTAAATATTTTCTCATTCACACTTGGTCCATCGTACGATAAGTCATAAAATGTGTATTTAAAGCTTCTGGTGGGGTCAGGAGGCCGAGTTGGATCCTGGCGGACATGTATAGTGAAATTATGTCATGTGCTCTTTATAGCAATAAGCTATAATATTTGATATGCTGCTTCCTCCAATTTAGAAAATAGGCAACACGACTTCATAATTGCACAATGTGACACAACACCATTTCAAAACCCTGGCTGATGCCTTGTTCTGTGTTACTAGTATGTGATATCAGTGAGTTTTTGTAATATAAGCTCCCAAGTTGATACATACCTGTCAACATTCAACCATATAAAATCAGGAGATTTCAGATGGTTCACTATTGGAGCCTCTTTCGCGGCATTTTGTTTAGTTCCAATCCTGGCCACCAGGGGTCAGGTGAGTAGTTTAAACTAGGAATGGGCTATTAAATTTCACAGGAGTTGGCAAAAATGTGTTTTTGAAGACAAAATAATTCTATGAGGTGGTGAATTTTCCTTGTCAGCCATTGAATATTTTTCTTGAGATGCTAGTCCACGATGCACCTTCACCTCCTAATGCCATAGAACAGTAGGTGTCTGAATGATAATTCCAATTAGTAAGGGATTATCTATGAGTACCTACCGAAAGGGACAAATTACTACACACTGTAATTGGGCCAGGTGAGATAATCTGAAAAGAGAGGAGCAGACTGACCTACTTGCTGAGAAAAAAATGGAGGACTTTTCAAAGTCAGCAGCTAATCAGTAAATTTCTTCATATCAGGTGCTCAATCAGTAGACAGCAATTTTGGGGTCTGAAATCAGTAGAGTACTGCTCAAATCAGTAGAGTTGACAGGTATGTGATATCAATGCATTATCCCATTCATACCTGTAGATCAATTTAAAGAGTGTCGTCTGAACCTGTCATACTTTTGAAAATAACTTTGGAATGAAGCATTAATTCGCAAAATATTTGTAGATAGAGTTCTGATTAACAACTCTCCTTCAAATATTTTCTGAATATTGCTTTTGTTAGAGAGATATAACCAAAATAGTCAGGCGGTTTTGGGCGCTCCAGGGCCTGCACTGATGGCCGTGTGGTCTAAGGCGTTGCCACTGTCCGGGTTAGAATCCTACCCAGGGCATGTAAGAAAGTTGCCAGTGACTTGGGGGTAGGCGGTGGTTTTCCTCCCCCAGTTACAACTGGCTAGTCATGACAGCCACAATTTGGCAAAAAAGTGACGAAAAATGAAATTCCAAATTTTGGGCGCTCCAGGCATGAATGGGTTATAAATAAAATCACAAGACAACAGTTTTAAAATGGGGATCATTAGATTTATTCATCAACAATAACAATAATACAAATGCGATACAAATGAAAGGAAGCAATGTCTGTATGTACAAATCTGCAAGATCATATGCTAGCTTTAACTCATTCCAAATACCACTCTTTTTAACAACTTTGGTACATATGCTTTAATATTTTCTGACAAATGGAACACAAAAATCATAGTGTGAATCAGAATGATTCAGTATAACAATAATTTTACTCTTCACTTTGTATTGAAACCATAAATGACCAACTAATATCACTTCATCAAATTATTCATTCTGCATATAGGCGACCATTTGCAAAGGTCAGGAGAGGCAGTTTGTATCTCAATGTACAATTTGAATAGTTCCTCTTAAGCATTAGTGGGTTAAGCCCATTTATGGTGAATGAAAGAGATCAGTAATACAACAAAGACTCTACTCTAAAAGGAATCACAGGAAATCCACACTTAAAGCTACATTTTAATTCCATCCTTCAGTTGTTGTTGATGACGTTTTAACCCTTCCAATGCTAAGGCTACTTTCGTCCAAGGCACAAGAACGCAGAA
>OZ012698.1:11960539-12023039 GCA_963942565.1 Maea johnstoni
TAGTGGTAGTAGTAGTAGTAGTAGTAGTAGTAGTAGTAATAATTATAACAATAATAATAAAAATATTACCATAAAAAATAATTAAAGAAATAATAATAATCATTGTGATGATAATAATAATGATAATAATAATAATAATAATAATAATAATAATAATAATAATAATAACAATAATAATAATAATAATAATAATGATACTACTACTACTACTACTACTACTACTACTACTACTACTACTACTACTACTACTTCTACTACTACTACTACTACTACTACTACTAATAATAATAATAGTAATAATGATAATAATAATAATAATAATAATAAAAAAAAAAATAATAATAATAATAATGATAAAAAATATTATCATCAAAAATAATAATAATGATAATAATAATAATAATAATAATAGTAATGATTATAATTATTATCATAAAAATATTAACAATGATGATGATGAAAAAAACATGCTATCATCTATCATCATACTGTTTTACAAGGTTATCATGTTTTACCTGTAACTGCAGTTTATTGGTGAAGAAGAGTTTCTTCCAGCCGATCCCGTTCTCAGCTGCCAGTTGCTGGAGGTCGTCCGTGACTGGTGTCTCACTGTTCATCCTATAGATCAGCTCCCAGAGTTCATCACTTGTGCAGATCTACAACAACATCAACAACACAAAATCTTTGCTAAATTACTGGCATTACATACATGAATATGACTGGGGACACCTGGGCAAGGCGGGCCACATCCTCCAATTCAAGGTAGGAAATGGTGTGAATAAGAATCATTTAAGAGTACTAGTCTGAAGATTTTCAAGGGGGGGGGGGGGGCAGATATTTTTTTGTGATTTTCAGGGCCAATTTTTCCCTTTTTTTGACACCTGTGCAAGGCGGGCCACATCCTCGAGGTAGGACATGATGTGGATGAGAATCAGCCGAGGGAGGTAGTCAGAAGATTACCAGGGCAAGGGGGGATGGAGGGGGGGGGGACCAATTACCGTTACATACTTAATTAATGAATTTGTAGTTTGGAGACTATAATAGGGAAATGCTCTGTCTACTCACCTCGTTGAATTTTTTTGACACTTGTGCAAGGCGGGCCACATCCTCGAGTTCGAGATAGGACATGATGTGAATAAGAATCAGCCTAGGGAGCCTGGGTAGATAATCAATATTGCCCCGGGCCAAGTTCTTAACGTATTCCAGCATCTCCTTGCCAAACGCCCTGTGGATCTCACCTGAAACAGACACCAACGAGAATGTCAACAGGGAACACAAGATTAAACACATACCATATTTGTCAGAGTAAGTGCACCCGCCCACCCTGTTTTAGGAAAAATATTGGAAGGGGCAAGCAATATTAAAACCCCTTTCATAGCTGTAATTTCCCCTCCCTTTACAGCCTTGAAATATTTTCATATAGGGTGTATATATGTCAGTTGTGGCAGTCACGTATTGGCCAGGGATAAGTGCTATGATCTGCACAGCGCACTGTGTGCTTTTTTGTATGATTACAGTAATAACGGTAACAATTTATACCTTAGACACAATAATCAACTACTACGCAAGAATCACATAATACAAGTAACGCAAACTGTTCATATCTAAGAAATAATTAAAAGAGTTGACTATTTCTCAAAATAACAGAATCTGCTACAGATGGTATAAAAATAGGGCTTAAACATCTTTAACCCTCTCATGCCTGGATATTTTCTTGATAAGAATTGTCTGGAAGTTTGGAGTTTTTGAAAATAACTCAGGTATTATTCAGAGTCTCAAAATATCTGAAGGAGAGTTGGGGATTGGATTTTGTTAAACATTTCTTCTTTAAATATTTTCTGAAAATTTCCTATATGAAAGAGAGATGTTACCAAAAGAGTCAACAAAATAGTTGGTTTTGGGTGATAGAGACATACATTTGTTAAAGCCAGGGCTGCATGTAAACACAAGGCAAATCCCTAGGACACGGGTATCAATTATACATTAAATGGATAGAAATCAACAGTAGATTGTGTAATAAAAGGTACAAGGTAGGCTATTAAATGTCCAAGTTCAAAATGCTGTTCTTCTAGGACTCAGCTGTCACCTTTTCATGGTATATCTTGCTACAGTGTTGGAAATGGTAACAAAGGGTCTCACTTCCCATGGAAACCTTATAAATGGGGTAAATACCAAAAATTACAAACTAGATGTAATTTAACCCATAAATGCCCACAGAGGCCAAGAGCAGCATGACAATTTTGCTAAAATATTTCAAGCCAATTAAAGCATATTTGAAGGGATACATTTGAAGGGGAAATTTTATTAAAACATCACCAACGACTTTCCTTTTTGTAATATTATTCTCAAAGCCAGAGTTGTCAAAATATCGTAGATCCAGATGACAATACATATATATGAAAGTATGAGCATTAATGGGTTTAAAATAATGAAAACAACCATGCTGAAAAATGACGCAAATAGTATCGACTCAAATCTGCTTACTTCTATTACAATGTATATATGCAAATTGATACATGCCATAGGCATTGGTAAAACATGGAGCAATTTCATGCCAAAATAATGCAATAAAAAAAGAAAAAAAACTATGGGTGGATCCATAGTCTTAGCCAGCACGGTGGCTGGGCATCTGTTGACCATCCAAACCCTCAAAAATTCCCCCTCAGGACACCCAAATCTCTTTTGCGAGAAGTTTCTTAAAATTTCAATTTCTAGCATATAATAGATTTTTTTTCAATTCAATATAATCCCATGATACTGTATAAGAATATTATGCCTTATTTCAGGAAGTTAATACATGATTTATATGGTAATCAGATGCGCAAAAATTTTACAATTGCCAGTTTTGGGCAACCAGTTTTGAATACCCTGGGTGAATCATAACTGAATTTCCTTTTTTAGGCTTTTCCAAGACCTAATAATGATAAATAATATGAGCCATCGGTTTAGGCTTATGAGCCATTTTGCTATTAATCCATTTTATTTGGAGCATAAACATGGTTTGGCACATATGGAAGTATCATGATAATAAAAGGACACTTTGTGAAATATATTTGACTGAGAGTTGTAATGTTTCTGTTTGTTCTTCGGGGCTCAAAATTAAGTGTTTTTTTTTCAGGGAGCCCAATTGCATCTTCAAAAGCTACTTAAAGGTGTTGTGTAAAGATACCAGGGTCTGACAGCACAAAGAATCTTAAGTGTTTGTCTTCAACAAATGAAAATTTTTACATCAACAGCAATAGCAATCGACAAGTTAGTTTTTTGACTTAAGATTCTTTGTGCAGTCGGCCCCAGTACATCTTTGGGCTCCCTGCAGAAATCTGAGGAAGCCACAGGAGAATTCAAGGGCGCCCTGGGTTCCAGGCTCTAGCTTATTTCGAGCCCTGGTCTTCAAATTATATTTCTATCTACATTATTACTCTATTTGATGAGCCAGTTCAAAGCTGTTAGTCCAAAAAAATCACTTAGCAAGATGGTTCTAGGACAATATCCCCCCGGACAATATCCCCCCGGACAATATCCTCCGGACAATATCCCCCCGGACAATATCCCCCCAGGACAAAATCCCCCCGGACAAAATCCCCCAATTCCAATATCCCCCGGACAAAATCCCCCCGGACAATATCCCCCCGGAAGATGTCTCTAGTAAAACATGTGTTAGTAAAAACATTTTTTTTTTAATTCCTGTTTTAAATTGCCCTAAAACATGTGTAAGTATTTTTTTTTAATTCCAGTGTTTTAAATTATCCTAAAACATGTGTTAGTAAAAAAGAATCTAAAAATTAAAAAAAATTCCAGTGTTTTGAATTATCCTAAAAAATGTGTTAGTATTTTATTTTTTTTTAATTAAAAAAAATTCCAGTGTTTTGAATTATCCTTAAACATGTGTTAGTAATTCATTTTTTAAATTCAAAAAAAATCCCAGTGTTTTAAATTATCCTTAAACATGTTATAGTGAATTTTTTTTTTAAAATTAAAAAAAGAATCCAGTGTTTTAAATTATCCTAAAACATGTGTTAGTATTTTTTTTTAAATTCCAGTGTTTTAAATTATCCTAAAACATGTGTAAGTAAAACTTTTTTAAATTTTAGAAAAAAATTCCAGTGTTTTAAATTAAATCAATTTTTTTACTAACACATGTTTTAGGATAATTTAAAACACTGGAATTTTTCAAATTTTTTTAAAAATCTTTTTACTTACACATGTTTTAGGATAATTTTAAACACTAGAATTTTTTTTAATTTTTTACCAACACATGTTTTAGGATAATTTAAAACACTGGATTTTTTTTTACTAACACATGTTTTAGGATAATTTAAAACACTGGAATTAAAAAAAATAATAATTTTTTTACAGAACACATGTATAAGGATAATTTAAAACAATGGAATTTAAAAAAAATATTTCTACTAACACATGTTTTACTAGAGATATCATCCGGGGGGATATTGTCCGGGGGGATATTGTCTGGGGGGGTTGTGTCCTGGGGGGATATTGTCCGGGGGATATTGTCCGGGGGGATATTGTCCTAATACCTAGCAAGATAAAGGGTTAAACCACTGTTACAGTAGTTCAATTTCGCAATTTCCTCATTTTTGGACAAAGGGTTTGGCATGCTATTTGATGAACATACACAGTACAGTAGAAGCTAAAGGGTTACATCAATGTTGCAGTAGTGCAATTTCGTAATCTCCTCATTCTTCGAAAAAGGGTTAGGCGTGCTATTTGATGTAGAAGCTAAAGGGTTAAATCACTGTTACAGTAGTGCAATTTCGTAATTTCCTCGCTTTTCGACAAAAGGTTAGGCGTGCTATTTGATGAACATACCTTCAAAAGACATTGCATGCTTGGAGTGATAATAAGAGTAGATTAGATGTCGAGGCCCATTCTTCTCTTCTCTTTAACATTGAGATCAATACATAACCTTCTCAGAGAATACCAGCATTAGTAGACCCCTACAAGCAGTAATCAGACCTCCACAGACACCAATTTTTTTTTTGTCTTTACAGCGGCATACTAGATCCATTACTAAGGGAAAAGGATTGGCTCTAAGCAGGGATCTTTTGGACATGAGTCAGTTAATTTCCTAAAAACCTCCTTATTGGACAGGCAAAAAAACATCTATTAAGAATTTCTACATGTATAGCACTCAAAGTTGGCCTCACTATTTTGGTAAAATCTTTGCAACCAGAGCTTCTTCTTGGAAGTAATTTAATGAGAAATGCACATTAGAGCCTATACATTCAAATGTTTTGATTTTAATTTTGACTTTTTGGGGATGATAACCAAATATTTTCCTAGCAAACCATCTTTTTGGACATAGCTGAAGTGTGAATTGCCTATTTTGACACAATAGGCTATTCAATGTAGTTGGTAGTTTAAAATTGAGAAAAAATGTCTATATAGTTTTTTTTTGCTATTGGTGCTTTCATAGATATTAGATTCATGTAGCTCTGATATGAAGTAAACTACGTACTTTTGCGAATTAAAAAGAGTCTGCGCTCATCAGCATAACTAGGATTTTGGACCACGCCACCTCAAAATTGGGTAGTCTAGCCAGGCAAATTAATACTGTACACCATGTTAATTTTGCGCATATCAATAATGTGCTCAGTAGCAGGGAGAATTTAAGTATGTATGTCACTGTCAGCAAGCAGCGGCCTAAATTTTCAGGTAGTCTAAATCTGCAAACTTGATCCATTACTCTGGGAAAAGGATTGGCTCTATAAGGGCTGGGAGGGTTGATCTGCGAGGTGGCAATGGGAGTATAATCAATTCAAAAGAGATTTGTCAGTTGCATTCTTACAAACTTTCCCCCTTCAAATATTTTCAAAAATAATGTATCCTTTTACCAAAAAGAAATCTCCAAAATGGACAGGTCATCTTGGGATGTAACAGATATGAAAGGGGTTAATTTGAACAACAGAAACATGTACAGGGCTCGACACTAACGGTCAACCGCTGGCCCCTGGCCAGCAAAAATTACCCAAAACGGCTTCGGGCCAGTAGAAACAGACCTCTACTGGTCCTACAGGGACAGTAAACATTTGTGTTCTGGACGGGCAATTCCAGAAGATAAAGGTTTAGACAGGACAGGGAGCCCGGAAAGGCTCTTTGAACAGAAGGGTGCCGCATTTGACTCCACGGCTCAGCGTTGATATGGGCTCTCATAACGGCATGTATATAGGCATTAGCGGACGATGTCTGTGGGTCACCAGCAAAGATACCATTCACTCACAAGTCACATTATACACAATGACAGTTAACTATTGTGTACTCGGTCATCTTATAGTGGCCAAGATAATCGTGACAACTACGATGTGTTCATGCCACAAACCGTCAAATGTCGTAAAATTACATTACGACCGCAGCGTGAGAACTAACTTCAATTAGGCCTATCTTTGTATACACTGGTTCCTGACACTGTGTTACGTCTATGTGGCCAGTAATGTGTATAACTATCACTGAGGTTTATGGAAAGGTTTGAGGCTGGCAACCACAGGTAATGCTTTTAAAATGTGTAATTCTTGTACTAAATTTTACATTGCGTTTTGATATGATTCAATGTGTGATAATATTTTTTGTCTCTCCTCATCTACATATTTCTGTGACTTGAAGGGGAATGTTTTTGTTAATCATTTCCATTTTTTTTATACACCAAGCACTATTTTATCATTCTTATTATCATTCTAATTTCTATTATCATTATCATTATTATCTTTATTATTATCATTATTATTATTATCATTATTATTACACTTGCACTGACAAGTGGTAGAAAAAGGATATATGATAATGATTTAGGTCTAAAGGTAGTGCTGCCAATTTCTTTTTATAAACCTAGCTACTTTTACAATCAGTGTGTACATTTTTTTTCTGCTCATCAGGCACTTTCACATCTTTAGTTCTTATACATGCCATTTGTATATGAATAAAAAAGTTGATTTCCGAAATATATGTAGATGAAATAACAATAAAAAATTAATATTGTCGGTGAATTTTATGTAATATTTTTTTTTCTTGTTATGTTAACACATATCTGTGAATGATTGATATTCAAAAGAAAAAATTGTAGGACCAGTGAAAATTTCACAGGACCAGTAGATCCTAGGTGTTACTGGTCCTACAGGGCCAGTAACTGTTTGAGTAAGCGTCGAGGCCTGATGTACATTCGGCATACATAGTAATGTCTAATTCTGAAATTAATATAGAAAAGATTGGATTTCAAATTTGCCATGTTGGTCAAATCAGGTGTGATTTTATACTTGCCTGGCTGTTATTTTTACTTGCCATGGCAAGAAGGCAAGCGTACATGTTAATAAGTGCCTGCAGTCTTAAAGCACACATTGTATATAATCTCTCAAGACCTTGCAGGAAGAGCCTCGAGGTCAGGCACACATGCAATCATGTTGTTATACTTAACCCTTCTGATACTGATGCTACATACATGCAAAGCACAATAAGGCCGCAAAGATTTTTGAAATCAATTTAAACCTGGTCATGTTGGTATTCATTGGATAGCTTTCGCTGAGTCCTCTGAGATGGGTACCCACGTGTCATGATTTCAGTCATTTTTCAGGTTCTTTTGCATAATTTTGTATTTCTCAAATTAGCTGACAGCAGCATAAGGGTTATATGTTTTCATATTAGATGATTTACACTTAAGCTTAAGAGACCCATATTGTAAGCTTCCACCTTCTCTAAACTTTATAAACTCTATCAAAAACAAGTAAACACCTTACTTCTTAATCTCCCAGAAAAAAAAATCAATAACTAATCAGACTGACTAGGAAAAAACACTAATTGAAATAGGCTGGGTATTTGTTATGTGAAAGATTCCTCGAAAAATATTCCTTGCGTGCAACGTGGGCTGCTGTTTATAGTAAATCTCCCTGACATGCATGCCTATTCTCTCCTTGGCTGATTGAAAATATTGAACAAAGAGGTAATTCCTAACACCCATCCAGAGGTCTGCCAGACTTCATAATAGTGATAATGGCAAAAACAACCTTTAAGTAGACCGAAGTATGCAGGTCTGTGAGAGAGATTCGGCTCAGTAATTATAGTGGTGTGATGATGATGTTGATGATGATGATGATGATGGTGATGATGATGATGGTGATGATGATGATGATGATGATGATGATGATACTACTACTACTTCTACTACTACTACTTCTACTATGATAATGATGATGGTAATGATAATTACAATAATAATAATGTAATAATAACAATGATGATAATAATAATAATAACAATAATAATACTAATAATGATAATAATAATAATAATAGAAGAATAATACTACTACTAATAATAACAATAATGATGACAATGATAATAATAATAATTATAAAATAATAATAATGCTTATAATGAAAACAATAATAATAACAACAACAATAATGATAAGGCCTAAAAAAAGAAATGATTTGTTTCCTGTAACGGTCCGGAAAAAAATAGGGTAGGTAGGTCGGTGAAAAAAATATTTTTTGATTATTTCTTTTGGTCAAAAATGTGTGTTTTATGCATGTTTTACGTTGATTGGCAGTTGGAAGGGCAGAAAAAACTTTAGGGTAAGGATTTTTTTGAATAAAAACTTGTTAGGGTAGCGTTACAGGAAACAAACAACTTTTTTCAGACCTAATAATAATAATAATAATAATAATAATAATAATAATAATAATAATAATAATAACAATAATAATAGTAATAATAATAATAACAATAATAACAATAATTATAATAATAATAATAATAATAATGGTAATAATAATAATAATAATAATGATAATAATAATGATGATGATAATAATAATAATAATAATAATAATAATAATAATAATAATAATAATAATAATAATAATAATAATAATGATAATAATAGCAACAATGAGGATGACATTTGAAATCAGAGGAACAGCTTAATCAATATATAACATATGTTTGTACTTCATTATATATAATATTTATACAATGCCTATTGTTACCGGCAATGTAAGCTATGAAGTGGCTGACATATAGGGTGTAATAATAGCACGCATTGATTCCCATTAGCCAAATCAATACTCTTGTCAATCAGTTTAGTAGTATGTGCATAATCATTGATTTATTACTACATATTGTATAAAACATGCTAACAGTATTGGAAGATTATACATGTTCCTATAATAGTGGACCCAGGATGAAGCCAGGGAGTCTGCATTAAAATACTAACTTTTGTGGTCAAATTTTGAGCCTTAGCTGAGCTAATGCACACATTATATGATAATAATTATGATTATCATGATAATAATGACAATGATTAATGATAATAATAATAATAATAATGATAATACAATAACAATAAAAATGATGATGATAACAATCATCATCATCATCATCATAACAATAATAATAATAGTAATACTACTACTACTACTACTACTACTACTAATAATAATAATGTTGTTGATGATAATGATAAAATTTGCATTATACAGCATTATTTCTATCTGAAAAAGTTCATGAGCTCTGGAGGAAATTCTGGTTTATTTCCCTAGTTTGTGATTCTAAGTTCTAATGATGCTTCATTTTCTGATTACTAGTGCATGTTTATGAAATGTAATTCAGCGAAATTCACCTGTAACCAACATGCACTCATCATTATACCTGCCTCCTTGATGATATTACATAGAAGTATTGAATTCACCCCAGCATAGGGGTCCATTAATAGAAAGATTGTCCACAATTGCATTGGCGTTGAATGAAGGCTGAATGTCAGGGAATCAGGCAAAGAAGTAATATCTAGTGCCACCTCCCATTACTCAGAGTGATCAAAATAATTGGCGTTTCCTTCACTCACCATAGCAATCGCTTAGCAAAATTACCTTTGTTTAAGAACTAAGGTAATTTTTTATATAGATTAAATACAGATGTGGAAAGAAAGTTCACTAATGATAGCTAAATATACCACACATCAAATCAAATATTCACAGCTCATAGAGTGTTGCCAGACTTTAATTTCTTTATTATTAGGAATTGTTTGCAACCTCCAGTGCCCAGTATTTGTTGCCATGCCATGCCATGCACGAAGCCTAGCAACGACATTTTTTGTTTGTGTAGAGTGAAATCCACACCAGATAGGTCAGGGACAATGGCAGCTGGCATCCTACATGGGGAATGCCCTGGCAACCTTGGACCAACAACAGGTGGGACTTTCAGGAATTCGTTTATCGTCCATTTTTCTACCATGTAGCGTCTTATTACCCTTCTAATGCAAAGTCTATTTATTGGGGCTAAATAAAATGTATCATTCAAACCAACAACTGATGAAACTGCATTGGGGTCAGAAATTCAATTATCAACACTTTTTCTGTCATGCTTGTGCTAAATTGTATCATTGTATCACTCAAAAACAGCAATTACAGGGATTTGTTATGTCATTTGTTGTCAATTTTTTTGAGACAGTGAGGCTAAATTTTGACTAGCCAGTTGTCATTGGTGGAGGAAACCTGAGTACCTGGGGAAAATAACCACCTAACCCCAAGTCTCTGGTAACTTTCTCACATGCCTCGACTCGTGCCAGATATAAACCAAGGCAGTGGTGTGAGACAGCAAGCAGTCTGTGGGAATGCTTTAAACCAATTGGCCTTTTGCACAGGCAGAAGGTTTCAGAAATATGATCCATTGCATGGTGGGCACCGCCAGAAATTGTAATGGACATTGACTCTCTTTCTTATGTAAGAACTTTCAAAGATAATGTTTGTTGCAGAAGCCCTAAACTTTATTAGTGCTTGGATAGTTAGTTTAAGTCAAGACAAGTTAATTTTCTCAATGCAATCCCTAATGCTACCAAAGGTATACTCAGGTTTCCTCAACTACTTAGATCTGGCTAGTTACGACTAGCCAAAAAAGTGACAATAATCAAAATACCAAATTCCCCCATTGGAACATTCACTGAATACCAGCCCACAACTAGGTTAATAGCTCCACATTATAAATTAGGAACAGGATGCACTATTATAGGAAAGCGTCATGACAATAACAATTGCTGATTCTGGCCACCCAGTTTCCAAATGCTGGCTAAGACCCTGCCTGGTACCCACAATGACAATATCCCTTTATGAATACCTGAGTCATTAATGATTTCTTGTCAACAATCTGTATTAAATGCAGGACTGTGGTAAGAAGCAAATGTCACCAGTTATACTGGGGATCGATATGGCCATTAGGCGAGGAATAGGGCATGACTGATAATGAGGACTATCATTGATCCACCAAGTAATGGAGAACAATAGAATTGCCATTGTTCTTATTGTTACAGCAGCATCTATTACACAGGTACCCACCTCACTCACCTGGGGCTTTACAACCTCAGATTTTTGCCTGTCTCAGACAAAAGCATTGGTTTCCGATTTGAAACCTTTGAAAACAATAAAAAATTTGAACATTTTTGTCAGATTTGGCCAGAGACCAAGTTGCTAGACTATGCATGACTCAAACTGATGGCCGAGTCCAGTTATCTAATTGGCATACATCGCAAGCATTGTCAATTGACTATATGATGAATGAAATTTGACCTCATTTTTCCAAATGAATATATAAGCCAATGAAATTCTATTGCATTTTGCTTACAGATACACAAGTTGTGAATACAAATATGTAGGGCAGTCATCGATACGCCTCACATCGATGTACCGACAATTGCAGTCAATCGATGACTGCAATCTTGCCATCTCGATGCATTAATCGATGCATCGAGATGGCAAAAAAAAAGAAAAACTTACATACTTACGGCCGCAAAACTGCGAAGAATGCTGCGGCCATTGATCGGTCCCCACGTGTGGGAGCCGCCATGTTGTTTACATAGTGGTGACTTGCAGCACTTTCCTTTTGCAGTGCAATAGGAAGTGTTTATAGTGAAGCAAGCCACTAATGAAAGAACGGAAATTCACGATCAGTTTTGTGAATATCCGTTGCAGCGGAATTGGCGAACAATTACGATCAATGGTACATTATTCACCGTTCGTAAACAATGTGGCTGATGTGATTGTTTGGTATGACGAACAATTACGATCAATGGTACATAATTCACCGTTCGTGAACAATGTGGCTGATGTGATTGTTGATGTAGGTAAATGTTGAAATGATGTTTATTAAATGTTGGCAGGCGCTGGGTATTAAATAATAAGTAATATAAACGAATATATATATATACATACAGATATTTTATTCTCATAAACACTTCCAATATTTGATTTTCAAAATAAAGATTATGGGTTTGGTTTTAGTGAATTTTTTCTCTCTGCTGTGTGTGTATTTGAATACTCAGCCCTTAGTAAAGTATATTGCCTGAATAGTCTCCTAATGAGGATAAAGTTATGCAGTTTTACAAAAGTACCCTCCCTGCAGGGTGTAAGATCATAGGTTTAAACCTTGAAATAAATCATACATATGTCATACTGTTTTGAATTTCAAACTACCTACTTACTACCTACTATTTGATTACATGCTAAAGAATTCATGGGCATATATCAATATATCGTATCGAAATAATCGAAATCGAAAAAGGAATATCAATTAATCGAATCGACATTTTTTTTTAAACAATGACAGCCCTACAAATATGCCAGACTTCCCCTTACATAGACAGATGTTATGTTCTTTGCACGCTTGACTGATAGCCGTGGAAAATATGATCAATATAAGGCCTGTAACGGTACCACATGTAAAGGTTAGGAAACGTTTACATTTGCGGGGGGAAGGTTGGGTAGGTTCAGAAAGCAAAAAACACAAAATATTTCATTTCAAAATATGCATAATGAAATAACAATGATCATTCAAAATACCTTATTCAAGATTTTTTTGGCGCACAAGTAGCAACTTATTTGCATACGAAAAAATGAAAACACCTTTCTACACCATGCAAGTTACTACATGAATATCAAAATCAACAAACATCCCAATGTGGCAGAACTTAGCCTGCATCTGCACGCAAGACCTGCTTGCATAAAAAATCTTACAACTTCTAACTATAAAATCCTAAGAAAATTCACTTAAAAAAAGTGAAGCCATTGACTAGGCTCAGAAAATTGTCTGAAAATATTTTTTATTCCTTTTGACCTTTTTAGAGGTTGACCTACAAAGGTCAACCTTTATTCATTTCGCTTTTGTTGTCTTACATTCCCGGGGGGGTCCTGGGAGCTGGTTGATGCATTTTCCCTATGTTGTCTTACATGGCTGTTTTGGAAAATTCTAGCCACATGATCTGGAGAGTGGGGTGTGGTGGGGTCGTTTTGTTTATTGTTTCTGTTAGAGTTGAGTGTGTAGTTTATAATGTTTGTTTCATTTTTTCTGTGGGTTGCCTAGTTTTTTTTTGGTGGATTTTTACGTGTTTATACTTTATGTTTTCTTCACTCTAATACGCTTCTGTAGCGCGTCTGGTGGGGCGGCCGTTGGATGCGCATGCGTGGGTTTTCTGCATATTTAATGCGATCAGCTAATCACGTGACGGTGCGTGTTGGGGTTTCCCAGCACCACGTGGTTTGTCTCTGGTGAATTATCCAATGAGCGGTCTCACTGCCTCACCGTCACACCACGTGGTACTCTTTCCCGCGATTTATTAACCAATGAGCGGCTATTTGTATCCCTGTTTGTACTATTTTACTTACGTGTTCATTCACGTATTTTTTACATTGCCGAGGTTACGGTCCGCCATTTTGAATATCGGGTTTGACGAAATTTGCACCCCGATTTCAAAGCTTTCGTTTGTGGCCATCTCTAACTCTAAAATTCTGAAACCAAAAGAATTAACAAGCCAAGTATCTATATTATTAAGATTAATTCTTTTGGTTTCGGAAAATCGAAAATATTTTGAGATATTTGTCAACACGCATCGATGATGGCGTGTTGACCATGGCGATGAGTACATTTTCAATGGTACCTCGCCGATTCCTGTCAATTTCATCAAGCTATCACCCCCCGATCACAATATGACTACCTACCTGGATAGATGAGATCCTCATCTATCTGATTCAATCATTTTTTAAATTCAACTTCAGGTTGGAAGCGAAAAAATAGCTTTTCGCTACAACCGGAAGTTGATTTTTTTGACATTAGCGAGGTCCACGTGGTTTGTCTCTGGTGAATTATCCAATGAGCGGTCTCATTGCCTCACCGTCACACCACGTGGTACTCTTTCCCGCGGTTTATTAACCAATGAGCGGCTATTTGTATCCCTGTTTGTACTATTTTACTTACGTGTTCATTCACGTATTTTTTACATTGGCGAGGTTACGGTCCGCCATTTTGAATATCGGGTTTGACGAAATTTGCACCCCGATTTCAAAGCTTTCGTTTGTGGCCATCTCTAACTCTAAAATTCTGAAACCAAAAGAATTAACAAGCCAAGTATCTATATTATTAAGATTAATTCTTTTGGTTTCGGAAAATCGAAAATATTTTGAGATATTTGTCAACACGCATCGATGGTGACGTGTTGACCATGGCGATGAGTACATTCTCAATGGTACCTCGCCGATTCCTGTCAATTTCATCAAGCTATCACCCCCCGATCACAATATGACTACCTACCTGGATAGATGAGATCCTCATCTATCTGATTCAATCATTTTTTTAATTCAACTTCAGGTTGGAAGCGAAAAAATAGCTTTTCGCTACAACCGGAAGTTGATTTTTTTGACATTAGCGAGATTACGGCATTGATATGCATTGTGTGCATTTCACACAAAAAACATACTTTTTTCAATAAATTGTCACGTCGCCGTTTCTGGGTCAAAATTTACAAATGACCCATCAAAGTGTTCGCAACAAATAGGGCTTTTACCCTATTATCATAACTTGTTGGTTATATTTGTAATTTTTGAAAAAAAATGGCGACTTCGGAAAAAAACGGCAAAAACGGCTTTTTGGAATGTTGATTTAGGAACCCTGGCGAAATTCTAAATTTACTTATTAATTTCGCCACTAAAACCGGAAAAAAAGTTTCAACTTCAAGAAAACAGACTCTAAATAATCCATCCTGCCCATTTGTGGATTTTTTTTGATCCCCACAATCGTAAAAAAACAACTTTGAAAAAAACGGAAGTAGTAAATATTTTTATCGCGATTTCAGAAGTCAGTATATATACCCTTCTCACCATGAGTGTAGTATGCAGTCCTGAAGTTAGCAGACCTTTAACCCTGCCATCCCTTCCGTTCTCACTGTTGTTGTATTTTAGATAAAGATATGATTTTAATTGTTTTGGGTGACAGGAAAAGTGTGTACTGTTATAATTTATTGGTCACAAACTTATAAGCCCAAAGAGCATGTAATGCGAATGCATGGGATGGCAGGGTTAATGGTCTGCATACTTCAGGATTGCATTTTCACTCATGGTGAGAAGGGTGTCAAGGGACATAACTGCAGGCAGCACTCATAGAAACTGGCTTCGACATCATACTGCATCTACACCAAAGAGCATCATAGGAACTTGATTCACCTGACAACCCAAAATAGTAAGCATACATTAAATTGAAATAAATACAAAAGTATCAATACAAAACTATCACTCAATATACAATTTTATAAAAACACATCCACAAAATATAGAAACCATGCAAATCTTCACTGTCCCTCAAACAAAACAATTACTGTTTAAAGAAGATATTGTGTCGGTGTGATAATATAAGATTGCATTTGGTGAGATATGTTTTGTGTTGATATTTTTGTGTTGCTTTGATGGTATGTATGATTATTTTTTCAGGTTGCATGGTGTATTGAATTTCTCTGATGTACCTTCAGTCTACCTGATGTTTAGTGCTGCCTGCAGTTCTGTCCCTAGAAACTCTTCTCAACATGAGTGAAGTAGCAGACCTGAAGTATGCAGGCTTCTACCCTATGATGCCGATGCCGGTCCCATACCCCTTCAACCCAGTGCTCGGGCCCAGGCAGCATCTCCCTGCATTTGTATCGCCCAAGATGCAAAACAAACGAAAATACTGATCAAAATAAAGGGAAAATTACAAAGTTTGTGTTTCTGATGTATTTTTTAACACTATTAGGTATGATAGAAAGATAAAGAAGTTCAAAGAATGGGAATTTTTTTTGAAATTGTTCTAGACTGATATTTAATGTACATTCACAAACTGGCTCTTATAGTTGTATTTCTTGGCACTATTAGGTGTGATAAAAAGATAAAGAAATTCAAAAATAGGGAAGTTTTTTTAAGTGCGGATTTAGATAGAAATCTTATGAAAAGTTTGGAAGATATGTGTTTCAGATGTATTTTTTGGCACTATTAGGTGTGATAAAAAGATAAAGAAGTTCAAATAAAAGGAAATTGTTTTAAATTGCTCCAAACTGATATTAACCCTTATCCTGCTGTGAAACCTATGAGCACTGCTGCACACCACGACAATTGTTGTGGTTAGCAGGATAAGGGTTAATGTCTATTCACAAACTTGGTTTTTGTTTAAAAAGTCTGTAAGTATCATCAGCAGCATTACAAGTGTGTATCAGTCTATTTTAGGTTTAAGTACAAAGTTATTGCATGCATATTGGGTTTCTGGTAGTGCTGGACCTGCTTTAGTGGCGGAAGATCATGGCCAGGGGCATATGTCCCTTAAGGGGCCATATGGTTGATATTTGTGCATGTTTGCATTCAGGCAGTGTTTGGCCATTTTCATGTAAAGGTAAGTCACGGACTAAAGTTCTTCAGGCAGCAGCATGTTAGTTGTGGCAAGCATGTCGTGGTGGGGTTTTGTTGGCTGTCATTTGCAGTGCAGGTTGTAGGCTTTTCCCATTCATGTTTGGTGATCTACTGGATTAGTGGTGGTGAGTTTGCCATAGTTTCTTGGATAGCTAGGAGTGGGTTATAGTTTTCGAAAATATTTGAGGGAGGGTTTTAGATAGAATTCTTTTGAAAAAATTGAGGGATATGTGTTTCAGTTGTATTTTTTGGCACTATTAGGTATGATAAAAAGATAAAGAATTTCAGTGGAAGGGAAATGTTTTAACTGTCCAGGTTTGGGGGTTTTGGAGCATTTTTCCAGGGAAAAAATTGAATAGTTTGTGTTTCTGATGTATTTTTTGGCACTATTAGGTATGATAAAAAGATAAAGAAGTTCAAGAAAGTTGAATTTTTTTTAAAATGTTCTAAGCTGATATTTAATGTCCATTCACAAGCTTGGCTCTTATAGTTCATCATCAGGTAGCAAAATCACATAATCCAGGAACATATGCCCCTTAAGGGACCATAAGGTTGATTTGTGTTTCTGATGTATTTTTTAACACTATTAGGTATGATAGAAAGATAAAGAAGTTCAAAGAATGGGAATTTTTTTTGAAAATGTTCTAGACTGATATTTAATGTACATTCACAAACTTGGCTCTTATAGTTGTATTATTTGGCCCTATTAGGTGTGATAAAAAGATAAAGAAATTCAAAAAAAGGGAAGTTTTTTTAAGTGCGGTTTTAGATAGAAATCTTATGAAAAATTTGGAAGATATGTGTTTCAGATGTATTTTTTGGCACTATTAGGTGTGATAAAAAGATAAAGAAGTTCAAATAAAAGGAAAATGTTTTAAATTGCTCCAAACTGATATTAATGTCTATTCACAAACTTGGTTTTTGATTAAAAAGTCTGTAAGTATCATCAGCAGCATTACAAGTGTGTATCAGTCTATTTTAGGTTTAAGTACATAATTATTGCATGCATATTGGGTTTCTGGTAGTGCTGGGCCTGCTTTAGTGGCGGAAGATCATGGCCAGGGGCATATGTCCCTTAAGGGACCATAAGGTTGATCTTTGTGCATGTTTGCATTCAGGCAGTGTTTGGCCATTTTCATGTAAAGGTAAGTCACGGACTAAAGTTCTTCAGGCAGCAGCAAGTAAGTTGTGGCAAGCATGCTGCTGGTGGGGTTTTGTTGGCTGTCATTTGCAATGCAGGTTGTAGGATTTTCCCATTCATGTTTGGTGATCTACTGGATGAGTGATGGTGAGTTTGCCATAGTTTCTTGGATAGCTAGGAGTGGGTTATATTTTTCGAAAATATTTGAGGGAGGGTTTTAGATAGAGTTCTTTTGAAAAAATTGAGGGATATGTGTTTCAGATGTATGTTTTGGCACTATTAGGTATGATAAAAAGATAAAGAATTTCAGTGGAAGGGAAATGTTTTAACTGTCCAGGTTTGGGGGTTTTGGAGCATTTTTCCAGGGAAAAAATTGAATAGTTTGTGTTTCTGATGTATTTTTTGGCACTATTAGGTATGATAAAAAGATAAAGAAGTTCAAAAAAATTGAATTTTTTTAAAAATGTTCTAAGCTGATATTTAATGTCCATTCACAAACTTGGCTCTTATAGTTCATCATCAGGTAGCAAAATCACATAATCCAGGAACATATGCCCCTTAAGGGACCATAAGGTTGATCCTTGTGCATGTTTGCATTCAGGCAGTGTTTGGTCATTTTCATGTAAAGGTAAGTCACGGACTAAGGTTCTTCAGGCAGCAGCAAGTAAGTTGTGGCAAGCATGCTATTGGTGGGGTTTTGTTGACTCTCATTTGCAGTGCAGGATGTGGGCTTTTCCCATTCATGTTTGGTGATCTACTGGATGAGTGATGGTGGGTTTGTCATAGTTTCTTGGATAGCTAGGAGTGGGTTATTAAATTTTGGGAAATATTTGGGGGAGGGTTTTAGATAGAATTCTTATGAAAAAATTGAAGGATATGTGTTTCAGATGTATTTTTTGGCACTATTAGGTATGATAAAAAGATAAAGAATTTAAAGAAAAAGGAAAATGTTTTAAAATGCTCCAAACTTATATTTAATGTCCATTCACAAAGTTGGCTCGTATATTTTTTCATCTGGTTGCAATATCACATGAACCAGGGGCATATGCCCCTAAAGGGTACATAAGGTTGATCCCTGTTCATGTTTGCTTTTAGGCAGTGTTTGGCCATCTTCATGTAAATGTTTTGTGTTACTTTGATGATATGTCAGATGTCAAATTTTTAACCCCGCCCCCCATCGCTCTCTTTTTCTGAAGTATGTGTGTTAAAATGTTCATGTTTATATTTGGCGGATAGGCTTAGTGATTAGTTTAGTTTGTCAAAAGTTGCATTTTATTTATGCGTGCTGAATTTTAGGTTATGATGAAATTTTTTATTGGCTGTTTAACTGTTGGTCTTTTTTAATAAGTCAATCCAACAGAAAAAGCAAAACCACTGTAACCACTAACGAAAAAACACAAAAATCAGAAAAATTTCAAAATAGCAAAATATTAAAAAAACAAAAAATTGCAAATGATTAACTACAAAAAGACATACACGGAATCAACCTCTTGACGCCACTGGCCTCTATCTTGTTATAACTTTTATTATCACTTTCGATTATAAAATAACGAGTAAGGGCTTATATATATTCATCAGTATTTGAAGAATGTGATCAATGAAAATTCATGCTCGAATGCACTCAACACTTGACAATATTCCCTGATTCTTTGTTTAATCATGTGAACCATGCTACCTGTTGTAAATATCTGTGCAACCAACACCATGATGAAAGGCAAAATACAAGTGAGGATATCATTAATAAGACCAAACTTAGCGGGGTGTAAGTCAGCTCAAAAAGCAACTGTGCAGGAGTATCGATACAGTGGCTAAATCAAACAAATGCTAAAAGCAACCATTGTTCCTGAAAAGCTGTGAGAACAGTGAGATCCATATTAAAACATTTCATGTTGGTTTTTTAATGTACAAATTGACTTGCAGATTCAAATACAATACACATTTTATATTAAAGGATTCTGAGATGTCACAGCACATGGTTACCAAAGTCACCCCATAACCTTTCGTAGGGCTACCATTTAATATCCAAATATGACATCCCTGTGGGGTGTTCACCAGGAATAACTTCCTCAAGAGAGGATTGTCGCTCGAGGGCGAAGCCCGAGGCGCCAATCCTCTCATATTTGTTTTATTATACCGAACAATATACAATATGAGGTATAATAATTTAAAATAGTGACCCACGTTAAGGATTTGGTGTGGCTTATTCTGATGTTAAATTCTCCCCCTCTCCTCTTACACTATTCTTATTCAAAATATACCTTACTCGGAAGGGAATCATCTGTAGCTCATGGTTGCCACAGATCGCTCCCATTGAATGTAAAAATCACCCAGAAGAATTATCCAAATACATCATACACTTCATTTCTCAAGGTTTTGATGTTCTTAAGGCAGCTTTAAATTCTAGCATGTAAATTGTCCTAATTGAACCCTTTCCATTCCAGGGTGCAACATAGGTTGCAAAACATTATTCATTATTAGAGCGGGGCAAGCTGCCCCTAAAATTGACTTGCCCCGCCGGCACTTCCACTTGCCCCACCACTCTGTTAAACAAAGGTGAGATTGGACTTTGCCCAAAACATTACTTGCCGAGCGGGGCAAGTGAAGGTCTTGTTCAGCTTGCCCCATTGCCGTTCTTTGCCAAATTCACTTGCCACTTGCAAAGTATGAAAAGAAGCTAAACCCTGTCATCATTGCAAAGCTCTTGTGGAGTACTGTCTATCAGAGTACCAATATTCTAGGGTTTCAGTCATATTTCAGCATTTTTCACATCATTTTGTCTTGACCAAATTAGCCAAACAGTGAAAGGTTTATTGTTGTTGGCACAGCTAAAGCCTAAAAAAGTTGTTAGTTTCCTGTAACCCTACCCTAACAAGTGTTTACTCACAAAATCCCTATCCTTAAGTTTTTTTCGCCATCCAATTCAAGAAAATAGTTTTCACCTACCTACATACCCTATTTATTTCAGACCATATACAGCTAGGAAACAAACAATTTCCTTTCTTAGGCCTAACTAGATTGCGCATTCCACCCATCAGAAGAGAGCCAACTCGATGGGGGAAGTTGTTCATGCACTGGTTTGGTTTTGCAAACTTTGCAGGGATCCAATGAACTTAGTTATAAGCGATAATATGAATGCCTATATTCTATCTAGTCCAATCTATATTCTATTGAGAAATTGGAAATTTGTCAAAAAAGTTGGCTCCGTTCAACAACTACCAGTTGTGAAAACCTTGCAACATTTCTTTGCCAAGTAAGCTGTTATGTAAGAAGTGTGGCTTTTCAACCATCTCCCATGCATGTTATTGCTATATTTAATAGCACAGTCACGCAAAAATGAACAACAAAACTATGTTGAGTGTATCACATCATTAATGAGTGTCAGCCATATTTCCTGTTGTTTTGCAACTTGAAGTGAGACTTAAGGCAAAGCTTATGATGTTGTTTGCTCAATCATTTTTTTAAATGCTGGATCAAAATAATTATTTTTTGAGATGTCCTGATCAATGGATAAATCATTTATCAATTAATCTTGAGATCTCAGCTGCCATCCTATTACACACACACACACACACACACACACACACACACACACACACACACTGTAATGTCTAGTTCTACTTGCATGGCTATCTGGGGCAGATATCTCCAAAGGTAAAAAGAAATGAACAAGGCAAATTGTTTGTCTATTTTCTAAATTTGACTTATAAGTTATGCTCATGAAAGCTATATTTCTGAGATCATGCGGTAGTTTGACCCAGATACAACACCTTTATGAAGATGCAAATGGGCTCCCTGAAAAAAAACAACACTTAATTTTGAGCCCTGCACCAGAAAGACAAACCCTGCTTTTATGAGATTTATGACCAAATTGTTATGAAACCAGTTGAAGTGAGTAAGCTGGCAGGTGCAACACTCTGTGTGCGTAATTTATCATCCATGCTTAAGTCATAAACAAAACACTTCTACTAAGTGTGTCCCAGCCTTGCAAAAAGTAGACGCATTCAGTACCCTCCATACAGGGTTAAATGCACATGCCAAATAACTATTTACCTTATGATGGGCAAGCCTGTACACATATGATAGAGAAAATATCAGCTGATATCAAAGTTTGTTATAAAAGCATTACTCAAGTACAAAGTTTCACTTGTTAAATTTGTTTTGAAACCATCTTACCTTGGACTTAATCAGCAATAAGATTAAGAATAAGGAAAAAACTTTTGAAAAAATAAAAAAGATTAAAAAAATACATTCTAAAAAATCCAATTGTTAAATTTGTTTGAAAATCTACTTCAAATATATTAAGAAATCCAGTTTTAGAATTTATTAGAAATCTACTTACTATGAATTCGGTCATCTTCAAGGAAGTCTTCAAAATTATCCACGACCTCTCCGGGTGCCACCTTATGATTACTCCTGTTAGAAATCTTCCACCATCTATATGTGACCTGAAAAAACAAGTTTTGACCTACCGTAAATTCTCAGAAATTTAGAACACCCTCAGAATTTGAGCCACTATAATTATTTTGCAAAATAATTATTGGCGAATATGGACCACCCTTGATCTATCGCTGGTAAAATATTGAGTAATTGAAATGTCTAATAATAGCAATAGCAACTTAAATGGGCCAAAGACCAGTTTGCAAGGCAAACTTACAGGTCTTCAAATATATATATATACAAGTTCAGCAGAAGTGTCCAAGTTGCACTTACCATCTTACACTTGAAGCAATTCTAGCAAATGTTCTCACAGTACTATAAAGATTTGGCTGTTCAATTATAATTGTGAATTGTTTTTTTTCAGCAACTTACTACAACTATAAAATAAGTTCGATGAGCAAGTAAGATTTCAAGAGTTAGGGAAAATGATAAACGTCATGTCAGAGAAATACATCCCCTTGATCCGCAACCCCATAGGCACAGCATGCTAGTACCTAGGTGATGTGCGCCTCAGGTTACGCGGTGTTGCCTGGGGAAGAATTGGTCACGTGATTTTTTTCAGCAGGCAGCCAATCCTGCGGTACACAGGTCATGTCAAAGAGACAGTGCTTGCAAATTAGCCCCATAACTAGTAATGAATGAACATATGACATTGTGCGCAATTATCACAGTGTCAAATGATGTGCGCTGCTTATATTTCATTTATATACCTTCATATAAGCCCTCATAAATTTACTGGGTAAGCCAGGATATATTGTGAACTGACTCGAGATATACTGCAATGCAATGGTCTTCATCTAACCACTTAAGAGTATACACATAAGTGCGTGGATTTTTTTTTTTAGAAATTTTGGTTTCAATCTCTCGCCAAAAGTTTTGAGCAATGAATTGATTATTCATGATCTTCCAACTGATCTAGGGGATTTAGAGATCTAGGACCCACCCTTAACAGAGAGGGAAGCTGGGAAGGCCGCAATTAAGCCCTCGGCTGAGTGAATTAACTCTCAATGCTAGGGAGAGAAGTCCTTACTGCCTCTGACGAGTTAGACATACTATCACTTCAAGGGCTGCCATCACTAAGAATTTTTTTTATCGATTTGATAATAGATTAGATTTTAACCGATACGGCACTTCGATTTGATTTGCTATCGATTCAGACTTAAAATTGCCTCATGCCCTAACCCTAGATTTTTAGCTAATAGATACGCAATTAGCCCATCACGCATTATATTTTCATTCCCCGCCTTTCACAATAACTATTAGGTACCTAATATTTGTGATCTTGCCATTAGAGCCAGCTATGTCTTCACCCGTCATGGTCTCGAAAAGACCCCACAATGCATTTTGCTGACCTGCGCAGTAGTGCGCCAGAGAGTGTTCATTCAGAATTCCACTTCTGTGTTGGAAATCGGGTAAGTTCTTGCTGATTTGACATTGTTAAGTTTTCTGGTTGGTAATGGCACTTTCGGCCTGTTGGGACCAGCAATACGCCAGAATTTCTCGAGTACCGATTATCGCGGGCTTCGCCAGCGATCCATCGATACCGCCGGTATCGATGACAGCCCTACTATCACCACTTTTGGTTGTCCACTCGTGCAGTGCAGGCTGTCATGTTGTTTATCAAATCTCAGAGCGATTGTGAGATCTTGTTTAACTTTCTTTTATCGAGCAGAATGATGCATGACATGTTTTGAAAGGTGCTTTTGAAGGCATTAAAATAGGACCTTTTTGAGTGCATTCAATATTAATATGGCCAATCTTCCGTGCTACAACAGTAGACCCAACAATGGCACACATGCATTTTGACAATGTCGCATACATGCAATGATGCAAACCATGGTAACTTGTAGTGCTCGGACGATAAATCGAAATAACGTCTTATTGATCTTTGCGGCACGATAGCAGCGCTATCGATAACCCAAAGAATTATCGATAATACACGATAATTCTCGCTCAAAAAAAAGCACATGTAATGCTACGAAATTATAAAAAAAAAGAAACCTAACTACTCACCACAACACCACTTCTATTAGTTTGATATACCGGCGGTCCTTTCTGGTAAGTAAACGGCCATTTTGGAATGCAAAATCATGTCGATTATCCCGCCATGAACATGATTTTGGTAAATTTCAAAATGGCGGATGTTGTTTACCGGAAAGCATCGCCGGTATAACGATCTATCAGGAGGGGAATTCGGGTGAGTTCGGTGTCACTTCAAGTTTCCAAATTATCGTTTTTTATCGATAATCTATCATCATTTGGGACGATATATCGATAAAAAAAATTGCCCAAGTCCGAGCACTAGTAACTTGAACTAAATGTCTTGTGACAGACCAATTAACTAGCAATAATTAAGGTCAAGGTTTATATAATCATAAGTAAAAGACTTGTCTTCTTGATGATTTGTGACAGAGCTTAGGATGTCCATAGGGCGCCAGCCTCGGTTAAGCGCCTGAGAGGGGTTTCCCTCCTGTCAGCTTTAATTGTCAATCTGACAACATGGCAGCAACATTGATGTAGTCATGCAAGTACACGACAAGCAGACGACATAGACACCTTTGTAAAAGTGCAATCAACATGTCGCAAATACATATACATTGGTGTTGATACGTGGAGAAATAGTAGATAAAAAGTGTAAAATATATCATACCTCATTCGGTTTCACTAAAATTTGACAAAAATCCTTGCTAGGAGAGGGTACTACATCTGAAAACTGCAGGATTGTCTTATCCTCCGGTAACAAGGACGCCATTTTGAAGCTTCCTCCCGTTTCCTTCGCAACCAGTCACTTTCGCAAAGAGGCCTCAAAGTGAGTGGTCGCTATGAAGTTGTGGCTTTTACTTATAGCCTTACAGACTATTAAGTTGATGTGGAATGATTAATTGCGCTATGGAACGCTCATACGTGTTGCAAAAACAAGATTCTAATAAAACATTCTGTTGCATCATGGGTAGATCTATTTAGTCTGGTACCCTTTCCCTCATCACTATCTCAGGAAGTGAGGAGTGTCAGGGAACCAAATTTGCTAGAATTTCAATATGGCGACGGGCACCTGCACATAGAACAATACACTCTGACAGCTTATTCGGATATTCTGCAAATCTGTTCAATTTATTCGACTAAATTCAGTCTAAATCAAATCATAAAAGTATGGAAAAGGCAAGCAAGCAGCGCGATGTAGATACAAGCTGTGCATCAAGGGGAGTTTGGTTAGTGAAGGTGGGTATTGACAATGACAGGGAAGTGCATCAAAATAATCATGACTTCATTGAATAGGCATCCTAGAGTTAGGAGGGGGGGGGGGGGGGGGGGTTGAGGAGTGATTTAGTGCTGTGCCATTTAAGGATGTCTATTGATGGCACATATGTTTCAGCGCCCTGCAATGAATTCATTACATTCATCAGGCCGCTGAAGCAAGCAATTTGTTACAGCTCAGATGAATAAAAAACAAGTGGATATGATACCAGCCGGTCAACCTGAACAAGCTGGCTGCGGTTAATTGCTCAGAAAGTCATGTTCTGCACATGTTGGTGCGCAAGTTTCTCTGTGATGTAAACGATACGAGTCCTCATTGGTCTTTGGCTCTTAGTGATGTCACACTAAGGCCAGATTCGAGACCCCTGGGATAGCCAGGTGTTCACCATATAGCGCATATAGTTTATATTGCTCTCTAGCTACATATACATTCTTTTCATTCATCTAAAGGCCTAAAAAAAAGTTGTTTGTTTCCTGTAACCCTACCCTAACAAGTTTTTATTCAAAAAAATCCCTACCCTAAAGTTTTTTCCGCCCTCCTAACTCCCAATCAACGTAAAGCATGCATGAAACACACATTTTTGACCAAAAAAATAATGAAAAAAATATTTTTTTACCCACCTACCTACCCTATTTTTTTCAGACCGTTACAGGAAACAAACAATTTCTTTTTTAGGCCTAAGCTTATAGTCATACAAATTACTGGCAATATTTGGCAATATCCTGTGATGTACATAAACAAGTTTGATGTTGAGAAGTGAAGAAATAGTAGATAAACTGTAAAATCTATCATAACTCATTTGGTAAATCATTACAATTTGATACAGGCAATATTTGGCAATATTCTGTGATGCATGAAAAAGTTTGATGTTGAGACATGGAGAAATTGTGACTCATAGAGTCATAGTCAAACAGGCAATATTTGACAATATTTTGTGATGCCATACTCCGGTGTAGAAAGTAGAAATAATCAGTTCAATAAAATTGAGTTTGAAACGTCAGAGATTCCTGTATGGTAACACTTGTATTCAGTATATCCTCCAAGTGCTAAGTATCAGGTTGTTCTGAGCTTCTACAAATAATTACAAAATTTAATATGAAGAAGCATGGCCAGGGTCTGACAATTTAGATTTTAGGCTAGGGGCCCGAAAAGGTCTTTTGATATAAAACAGTGGTCAAAAACAGGATTTTTGGTTAATATACATAATATTTTGGGCCCCTAGCCTGAGAAATCTAGGGGCCCACAGCAAAATCTAAGGGCATGTGCCCTTGGGAAAGTCGAACCCTGATGGCTTAAAAAAAGAGCTATTAGCTCTGATTTACAATATAATTTATACAGTGGTAGTCTGCGTGTGTTGTGACGTGCACTGTTTGTTTTCCTTAGAAACTGGCACCCGATCATGTATATGACGCTGTCAAAGTGCACATGTGCCATTGTTGGGTCTACTGTTGGAGCAGCAGAAGATTGTCCACATTTACCATGAAAAGCGCTTCAAAAGGTCCAATTTTGATGCCTTCAAAAGTACCTTTCAAAACACATGTATTCATTGTCAGCTTGATATTAAAAGGGTTAAGACAAAATTTCACAAGAGCATTAAGATCAGAAAAAAACCATCATGGCAGTCTCCACTGCACACTTGGACAACCGGAAGTGGATGCACGCTTTCAAAGATATGTTGGAAATGTAAGAGGCGGTATAGAATCTGATCTCCCAAACATCGAGAGCCCTTCAAGCTAAGCCCTCTACTAGGTTTACTTTGAAAAAATAACTGAAAACTAACCTGACACAAGGCATTATGCAATAAAACTGAATCTCATTTATAACAATGAATATATTTCTATTTCAGGTTCCAAACTACATGTCAGAAAGGTGGAAACGTGCTGGACCTAACAATGAAGTGGGCAAACTAAGGATATCAAAACCTAAGTGAGTCTTTTAAAAAAGGTTTGAAAACATAAAGTGAAATGTAGTGAAAGAATTATTGTATAGCTATTAATACTGCCAACAAATAAAGTCAAATTAAGATAACAATATCTCAAGCATATCGATTGTATGTGCATTATGACTAAAAGCATTCCACACTTAACGATAGAAACAATGATGGAAATGTAATGTAAATGTTTCTTAAAGCATTTTATTTCCTGTTATAAGATACAGACACATTGTTACAATGTTAGTTATTGACCTAAGTTATTCTTTAATATCTTATAGGTTTGTGGGAGGGAAACCTGAAGTGATCTTTTCTCTGAATGATACACTCTCAGGGAAGATAACTGGAGAGAAGAAAGACATTCCCAAGGACCATCAGTTCTTCCTGACTGGAGTCACAAACCAATCACTGAATATCCTAGCAGAGGGGCCATCTGGTGAGTGAAAATAGTACTTTTTACTTCATTACTTTTATCATTTATATTAAAAATAGCTGTCTGAAAAATCATGTTCCGGTAATATGTTGGGTAAATCACAAATCATAAGCTATTAGTATTTGAATAATTTCTCATTTCCTGTCAAAGCAACACAACCTGTATATGGTGTGCTGCTTTTCATTCAGATGTGAATGGGTTAACCCTTTAACTGCTGGTGACTTATTTGGTCAATACAGAATAATGTGAAGAAAAGCAGAAAAATTACTGAAATCCTGGCAAATGGGTACTCATATGTTAGTACTCAATGAGAGCTTTCCAATGGATATGAACATGACAGGATCTGGATGATTTTGAAAGTTTTTTGAGTTCATTCTTGTCCTACTCAAAAAAGCTCATCAGCGCTCAACAAATAGCATAGTCCCATCTCCCGGGGGATCTAAATTCCAAAAACAGCCCTGTTTGGCTACCTAAAGTTGGATTCAGGTAGTCCCGTTGGACTACCTGAATCCTGGGGAAGTTCCCCACTAAAACACTACAAAATGGTAGCAAAAAAAATTGCCGGGACTACCTAAAATGGTGATGGGACTACCTGATTTTGGGTTCAGGTAGCCCCGCCAGCCAACCTGATCCTTCTGGGGACCGTCAAGGCCTGCTCATACTATGAAAATGACTTAAATAGAAGAGAGAGATCTGATACTGGACTAGGCAGTCCTACAACTTTTAACCTCCCCTAGCCAGCCCCTTCTCTATGATTAATTACTCTGTTGTACATGATACAGATAAAATTGCCTGAAACTTTCCAGAATTTGACCTTGCTAGCGGCATGTATTCTGTCTATTGCCCTCCCTAGGAGCCAGAAGGGAACAAGTGAGGGATTAAGTCTGCTACTTTCTTCAGTTTAATTGTAATTTATTGTATTGCTTGCACATGGAAAATAGTGCTCAACACCACCATCAGGGGTATCAGCAATAGGGTTGCTACCATTAGTGTTTGATACAATACCAAATACTAATATGAAATACACACCAACATTTCAAACTTCCAAAATGCAGGAGTAATAAAAACATATACTATTCAGACCACAACCAAATTTTCATCCAATTCTGAAAAAAATCCATGAAGCAAACAACAAAACTTAATTCCATATAAAAAAGAAACACCAACAGGCAACAACAAAATTTACTTAAGTTAAAAATTTGCAAAAAACTAAGGTTTAAAAAACCTAATATTAAAAAATACATAATAACAAAACCACGAAAAATTACAAGGTCAATCAACAAAAAGACATCTGACATAGAACAAACTCTTGACGCCACTGACGTCTCTCTTGTTTGAGTTCATGTGCCTTAGACGAAAGTAGTCTCAGAATTGAAAGGGTTAATAATACTAGAAGTGCTCACTTATCTGTATTTGATTTTTCAGATGCCTCAATACAAGAAGCAGGAGATGGCAATCCAATTTTAGGTATGTAGTTGTAAGATTATAGGCACTATAATTTTTGATAAGGCCAATTGACCTTACATGTCAAAAAGAATGTTCCATTTAGTGGTGGCTCATTAGCTCTAGACTAGTTATCGATGGTCACTTGAAAAAAAAGAGTGACATTATACTGGCCGTGCAGTCTCGCAAATTAAGGCTTAGGGCTAAGGGCAGGGTCTGACACTAAGATTTTAGGCTAGGGGCCCGAAAAGCCTTTAGATAAAAAATAGTGGTCAAAAGCAGGATTTCTGGTTAATAAACATGCTATTTTGGGTCCCTAGTCTGAAAAATCTAGGGGCCCACAGCTAGTGTTGGGACGATCATTGATTATAATCGATAATCAATCGTTTACCTCTCTGATTCTGATAAATCGATTACAAAACTGGCAATCGATAATAATCGGAAAAGGTGACACCTAGTGTCAAAATATAGAACTAAATGACAGACATGTTGTCAGCTTTCTTGCTATGAAACTAAGCCCCAAAACATTTCAAAACGAAGTTAAGGTAGGTGCTAATAGCAAGTAATTGTCATAGACTATCACTTATTATTAGGCTCTAGACCTCTAGTACCCAATTACTGCAAAAGTGCGATGAACTGATTATGATCGGTTGGCTGTAACTGATTATCGATCATGAAATTGCAGCCGATTCCCAACCCTAACCACAGCAAAATCTAGGGGCATATGCCCCTGGGCCCCTGGGAAAGTCGAACCCTGAAGGGCCTTTTCAATATCTGGAAATTGAACATTTTTTGCTGAAAAAAGGGAAAATAGTTTCAGTTGTAATCAGCTTAGCTATTGCATTTCATTGAATAACCTTTTAAAGCCAGATTTACAGCTTTTTATCTGGTTGATAAAATCAAATAAAAGGGTTAAGGAGTGAAAAATTTCACATTATCTTATTCAATTAGTCCTTATAACATGAGTGCAGGCGTTTGGCCTTTTGCATGTAAAGGGCAAATGCACCATCAGAATGATATAGGTTCAAAATGAGCCTATACATGTCACCTTTCCAATAAGACCTTATTTGAAAAGTGATATGTATAAGCTCATTTTGAACCTAAATCATTCTGATTGTACATTTACCCTTTAACCATTGTTGGGTTGTGCAACCCATCATGGTAGACTATGCTATTTACCTGTATTAAGGCTAGGACGATCAATCGTAAGCTCGATCAATCTGTCGGATCGGCATGAAATCCGACAGGGTCGAGTCAAGTTTTGGAAAATCGATTATTTCGATTATCGCTCACATCGCTAACATCGTAAAAAACAATGTAATTTCCTCCACAAAAGCCTTATTGATAGGGATGGGGACCGCAGACCGGTTCATATGTGATACCGGCCTGAGCATTGCGGTTAACCAGTCTAAAACCGGACCTCCCTCTACACGGTTCGGTTTTCTATGCATGCACAGGGTTCCTGGAGGCGTAATAAAACTGTCAGCACATACCTCCTCGCTGGCCTCACAATGTCTGCCAAGCGCGACCATCAAACAGCCATTTCAAAATCTCTCAAGTCTGGTACCCTGCCCACTTCCACTATGCTCAGAAGCCTTCTGGGCGTAGAGAAAGTGGCCAGGGAGCTAGTATATAGGAACTTTCCAGAACTTTCCAGTTCAGGCAAGTTCAGCCACGCATTCCATTGCGTAGTTTCGTATCCAAGAAATGTCATTAATAAACCGTTTAGGAAACCGTGATAAAACCGAACCGTAGAAGCAAAACCGAGAACCGAACCGAACCGTAGAATTCTCAACGATCCCCATCCCTATTTATTGACCACTCATTTAACCACTAATCCCACTGTTACAGCGAATAATAAACACATTTGCCTACCTTAACTGTTGTTTTCATGCCTATTCTCGCCGCCGCATCCATTTTACGTAGCGACTTATACTTGTATTGACAAGTCTGAATTCCAAAATGGCGCCGTCGCCTTTCCCACGCTATACTTCGCTTTACTTCCGGGTTCAGTACTAGCGTGTTTTGAAGGATATAGCACTCTCAAAACAATCGTTTTTAATCGATTGATCAGTCAGAAAATTTGACGATTAATCGAGCTGAAATTTCAGAACGATTCCTAGCCCTAACCTGTATTACTATATATTTTCAGACAAGATAGCCATAGAAGGGAAGGTGATGCAGAGAGCTGAATGCAAGCCAATTGTAGATGCTAATTACATGAAATTAAAAAAGTAAGAGTTATACCATGATAGAAAATGTTTTATTTGATTTATAAGAATTATACCAAAATGAAAAAGGTAAGAATTACTGAATTATACCATGATTAAAAATGATGTATTTGATTTAGGCCTAAAAAAAAGTTGTTTGTTTCCTGTAACCCTACCCTAACAAGTTTTTATTTTTAAAAATCCCTACCCTAAAGTTTTTATCGCTCTTCCAACTCCCAATCAACGTAAAACATGCATAAAACACACATTTTTGACCAAAAAAATAATGCAAAAAAAAATATTTTTATCGACCTACCTACCCTATTTTTTTTCGGGCCATTACAGGAAACAAACAATTCATTTTTTTAGGCCTTAAAAAGAAGAAACAGACATTACATTTTAATGTGTCGTCTTTGAGTCAAATATGAAATTGATGATTTCAGCATTTCATTTTTCTATCAAAAATAGGAAATCTCCATTGTAGAGATATTCTGTTGAAACGTTATTGATGAAAGAATCGATAACTTTTCTTCTAAGTCTTAATTTAACATAGAATGGCATCTTCAATACTTAACTTTATGCTTATAGATTCTTAAAATTTTGCTGCATTGAAGTCCATTTCCTGTATTTACCTTCTATCATGTTTCAGGACACAGATGGAGCAACAGAATAAACCGGTCAGAAAAACTATCGAGGTGGATATAGTCAGCAACACCTACAAACCTGTGTCTAATCATCAACATATTGTAAGTAGTCAGAAGTTTTCCACATTGGTATTGAGTAATGTACTCATGTGTTTTGAAATTGAATTAAAAAAACAAACATATTTCTGAATATTAGGTGGTGAACTTAAGGGATGTATGCACAAGCTTAACAATTTATAATATTGTATGAATATGTTAATGATTATTAGGTGGCAACCTTGAGTAATATATTCATGAAGTTAACATTTTCCTATATTTCATCACTCTTTATTACATTCAAGTTGCTATTAAACAAAAAAACAACACAAGAGGGAATTTCATGCATTCACCCATGCTTGACTGGAGGACTCTGTGACATTTATCATCTGGGAGAAGGATGCCTTGAAAAGTAATTTTGGAATCAGGCATAAAGTCTCAAAATATTTAGAGGAGAGCTATGGGCTAAGGGTCACCAAATTACTGGACCATTCTTGGGTGCTCTAGGTATAAATGTAAATAAACGCGATAATCAACTCAAATATGGCTAGCTGTAACCTTTGTGAATACCTTTGCAGAAAGACTATGAAAAGCGCAAGAAGGAAGAAGGGAAAAGATCTCGCGGTGATAAGGAACAAGTTATGGACATGCTCTTCTCTGCCTTTGAGAAGTTTCAGTATTACAATATTAAGCATCTGGTCACCATTACCGAGCAGCCTGTGGTAAGTAATGATATGTGTTCGGGACTTGGCCATGACGCATGGTCTTAGCCAGCAGGGCGTCTGGGTGTTATCTAAACACCCAAACCCTTAAAAAGCACCCCTCAGGACCCCCAAAAATGTTTGGGAAGAGTTTCTTAAATTGTCAATCTCAAGCATGAAATTGAATTTTTTCATCTCAATATAATTCCCATGACATTGTATGTCTTATTTTGCTAAATTTATACATGTTTACGGTTGAAATCTGAGTATATTGTTGTCCCCCTTAAAATTTTGGACGCCCAGAAATTTTACAATTGCCAATTTTGGGCACCCAGTTTCCAAATCCTGGCTAAGACCCTGCCATGACCCATCCTGTGATGGGACTTAATCAGGATCTTTCTTGTGCAAGGACTTAGCCATGGCCTTTCCTCTGCAGGGACTCAGTCAGTACCTTTCCTGTGCAAGGACTTAGCCAGGATCTGTCCTGTGCAAGGACTTAGCCAGGACCTTTCCTGTGCAAGGACTTAGCCAGGACCTTTCCTGTGCAAGGACTTAGTCAGTACCTTTCCTGTGCAAGGACTTAGTCAGGATCTGTCCTGTGCAAGGACTTAGCCAGGACCTTTCCTGTGCAAGGACTTAGCCAGGACCTTTCCTGTGCAAGGACTTAGTCAGGATCTGTCCTGTGCAAGGACTTAGCCAGGACCTTTCCTGTGCAAGGACTTAGCCAGGACCTTTCCTGTGCAAGGACTTAGTCAGGACCTTTCCTGTGCAAGGACTTAGCCAGAGCATGTGTAAGGACTTAGTCAGGACCTGTTCAGTGCAGGGTCTTAGATATATTGCCACATTCAATTTTGATTAATGATACTGTCTTTATATTTAACAATTTTGTTTTTTCTATGTTAATTTTTCTCATTCAATATTAATACTATTGTTTGTATATTAAAAGGTTATGTCTGTGTTAATGTTCTTTGTTGTTTCTTCATATGTTTTATTTGCATTTCAGACCTTCTTGAAGGAAATCTTAAAAGAGATCTGCATTTACAACATGAAAGCACCGCATAAAAACATGTGGGAACTAAAGCCAGAGTATGCACATTACAGCAGCAAGTAGTGTTGGGACGATCATCGATTATAATCGATAATCAATCGTTTACCTCTCTGATTCTGATTAATCGATTACCAAATTGGCAATCGATAATAATCGGAAAAGGTGACACCTAGTGGCAAAATATAGAACTAAATCACAGACAAGTTGTCAGCTTTCTAGCTATGAAACTAAGCTCTAAAAACACTTCAAAACGAAGTTAAGGTAGGTGCTAATAGCAAGTAATTGTCATAGACTATCACTTATTATTAGGCTCTAGAACCCAATTACTGCAAAAGTGCGATAAACTGATTATGATCGATAATCGATCGGTTGGCTGTAACTGATTATCGATCATGAAATTGCAACCGATTCCCAACCCTAGCAGCGAGGCGTCTTAGCCTTGCTGGGAACTGAAGACAGAGTATGAACATTATTTTAGCAGCAATGCATTTTGGCACGGCAGTGGTCCTTACCATGACAGTTAAATGACCATATGAAAAATGACCATACAAAGGCATGTGGAAATTGAAGCTGAAGTATGAACATTACAGCAGCAATGTGTCTTAGCAGTGCAGGAGTCCTTGCCATGGACTAGTATTGAACGCTTGACACAAAGGTTGTACATCTGAAATGTATGCTAATAATTACTGTAGGTTTATATGCTTTTACAAGTGAATAAATGCATTTTCGTCACTCATTCCTTTCATAATTGCTAGCCATCCTATGTTTTAACACTTGAATATACTATTATTTAAGAAGCTATAGCAAAAGATTTTTATTACAAACTAGAGATAAAAACAGGCAGTAATTACTCTTTTTATATTAATTTGTATTAAAAGGATTGTCTTAATCTGGAATATAAAATCCAATTTAAGGATATGTCAAAATAGTGTGTGTATATATACATACATATATATATATATATATATATATATATATATATATATATATATATATATATATATATATATATATATATATATATATATATATATATATATATATATATATATATATATATATTTGTGTATTTGTAATTGAGCTTCGTACTGTATGCATAAACAGTGGTAAATGTTTGGGAAACAGCTGGTTTCCTGTGAGAGTGCAAGAACAGCCATTGAATGAATGTTTTATGAAAAATCATGTAAAAACTTAAAGTCAATAAAAATTAATACTTAAGTAACACCTTTGTTGGAATGTTCTTTCTGTTCATATTTCTTGCCTCAAAGTTCTCATCTCTATATGAAATGTTGCAAAGGGTCTCTCATTTGCAAAAGCACCATATATTTGTTTAGTAACCAGGGCCAAGTGGTCTAATGAGTTGCTATTCACTGCTAGCTGTCTCTCACCACTGCCTGGATTTGAATCCTAGCCGAGTCATGTGAGGAAGTTGCCAGTGACTTAGGGTTATGCGGTGGTCTTCGCAGGGTACTCCAGATCTCTCCACTACTTACACCTGTCACAACTTGGCCATATGATATGGCAGGAAAAGTGACGATAATTGAAATTATGAATTCCAGGCCAACCATCTGCTGGGGATGAAATAGGCCATGTATCACAAACCTTTTGCTTTAGCGCCAATGCTAAACCAGTGCAACCTATTTGCTTGTTTACAATGAAATAAACCCATAAACTGTGAGTAAAAGACTGAATATTTTCAGGCATATTGGCCTAACTAATAAATGACTTACAAAAGTTTTTTGACAGTGTTGCATACATGCAAACCATGGTAACTTGAACTTAATTGTCTTGTGACAGACCAATTTTAACTAGCAATAAGGTCAAGGATTATATAATCACAAGTTCTTGCTTGGTGAAGATCGGATGCGAAGAGATTTTTTGAATCGATTGATTGAAAAATATTTCAAACAATTAATCAATTCGGTTCGAGTTTTACGGCCACATTGCCGTAATGTTAAGGCAAACGATTTCAAACATTCTTGTGTCGCGGCATGCACCGGCACATGCCAGGCACATGTGCAGTGTACCACGGCACTTGATGAATCGGTGCACCAAATATGGCGCAATAGATTTGTTTACTGTTTACTGTCACTTAAACGAAAGTTCTAATGTTTTTGTAAGTTTTGGCCGCATAATTTCACATAATTTCTTCAGAAATTTCGCATTTGAAATAATCGATTATTTCAAATGCCATTCGAACGGGTTGATTCGGCCTCAGCTCAACCGAACGCTTGAGTTTTCGCTTAATCGTCCGACCACTAAAGATTTGTCTTCCTCTCGATTTGTGACAGAGCTTAGGATTACCCTAGGGTGTCAGCCTCGGTTAAGCGCCTGAGAGGGGTTTCCCTCCTGTCAGCTTTAATTGTCAATCTGACACCATGGTAGCAACATAGACAGTCAAGTACCAGCACCAGGCAAGCAGACGACACCTTTGTAAAAGTGCAATCAACATGTCGCAAATACATAAACATTGGTGTTGAGACGTGGATAAATAGTAGATTAAAAGTGTAAAATATATCATACCTCATTCGGTTTCACTAAAATTTGACAAAAATCCTTGCTAGGAGAGGGTGCTACATCTGAAAACTGCAGGATTGTCTTATCCTCCGGTAACAAGGACGCCATTTTGAAGCTTCCTCCCGTTTCCTTCGCAACCAGTCACTTTCGCAAAGAGGCCTCAAAGTGAGTGGTCGCTACGAAGTTGTGGCTTTTACTTATAGCCTTACGGACTATTAAGTTGATGTGGAATGATTAATTGCGCTATGGAACGCTCATGCGTGTTGCAAAAACAAGATTCTAATAAAACATTCTGTTGCATTATGGGTAGATCTATTTAGTCTGGTACCCTTTCTCTCATCACTATCTCAGAAAGTGAAGAGCGCCAGGGAACCAAATATACAAGAATTTCAATATGGCGACGGGCACCTGTTCATAGAACAATACTCTCTGACAGCTTATTCGGATATTCTGCAAATCTGTTCGATTTATTCGACCAAATTCAGTCTGAAACAAATAACAAAAGTATGGAAAAGGCAAGCGAGCAGCGCGATGTAGATACAAGCTGTGCATCAAGGGGAGTTTGGTTAGTGAAGGTGGGTATATTGACAATGACAGGGAGATGCATCAAAATAATCATGACTTCATTGAAAAGGGATGCCAGAGTTAGGGGGGGGGGGGGGTGAGGACTGATTTAGTGCTGTGCCATTTAAGGATGTCTATTGATGACGCATATGTTTCAGCGCCCTGCAATGAATTCATTACATTCAGCAGCCTGGGGCAAGCAATTTGTTTTACAGCTCAGATGAATAAAAAAACAAACGGATATGAAACCAGCCGGTCAACCTGAACAAGCTGGCTGCGGTTCATTGCCCAAAAGTCATGTTCTGCACATGTTGGTGCGCAAGTTTCTCTGTGATGTAAACGATACAAGAGTCCTCATTGGTCTTTGTCTCCTAGTGATGTCACACTAAGGCCAGATTCGAAACCCCTGGGATAGCCAGGGGCCTATTTCACGAAAGTCGGATAATGGGTTAGCTAGCTAACTGCAAGCTTACCACAGGCTAGCCAGCTAAATTCGGTTTCACAAAGAATCCTAAGCCTGCGGTTATCCTGTTGCCATGACGAAATATGTCTGAACGGCTAGCCTGCTAGGAGCAGGCTAGCCGTTCAGGATAATGTATACTTGTATAGGCTGCACTAAATACTTCGAAATTCATGATAAACATTAGCGAAACATAAAGCCAAAACATGTACCATAAAATCCAGGAGTTTTCCTTCATGGTGACACCATAAGTGAAGTGTTTACTTATTTCTAAAGGTGTCTACGTAAGCAGTAAACACAGACCTTTTATGACTATAAAGAGCGAAGCTTGGATTTACAACATCAATTGTACAATGGTAATCTGCATGTGACTGTGTGCTGTGACTTTAGAAATTGGCACCAGATCATGTACATGAAGTCGTCAAAGTGTGCACACGTGATTGTTGGATCTGCTGTTGGAGCAGCAGAAGATTGTCAGTATGATTATGTACAAAATAAATGAAAACTAACCTGACGCAAGGCAATATGCAATAAAATTGATCTCATTTATAACAAGGAATATATTTCTATTTCAGGTTCCAAAGTACATGTCTGAAAGGTGGAAACGTGCTGGACCTAACAATGAAGTGGGCAAACTAAGGATATCAAAACCTAAGTGAGTCTTAAAAAGGTTTGAAAACATAAAGTGAAATGTAGTAAAAGAATTATTGTATAGCTATTAATACTGCCAACAAATAAAGTCAAATTAAGATAACAATATCTCAAGCATATTGATTGCATGTGCATTATGACTAAAAGCATTCCACACTTAACGATAGAAACAATGACGGAAATGTAATGTAAATGTTTCTTAAAGCATTTTATTTCCTGTTATAAGATGCAGACACATTGTTACAATGTTAGTTATTGACCTAAGTTATTCTTTAATATCTTATAGGTTTGTGGGAGGGAAACCTGAAGTGATCTTTTCTCTGAATGATACACTCTCAGGGAAGATAACTGGAGAGGAGAAAGACATTCCCAAGGATCATCAGTTCTTCCTGACTGGAGTCACAAACCAATCACTGAATATCCTAGCAGAGGGGCCATCTGGTGAGTAAAAGCAATACTATTTACCTACTTATCATTTTGCTAGGAAATAATATTCCATTTGGCAAGTCTGCTTCTACATCTATAAATGTCAATTTCGAACCTAAAATTGAAAAAAATTACTTCATTGATACCACTAGGACAACTCATGTATATGGTTCCTATTTGAAAAAATTGCGTTTTCCTTTTAAAAATAAAATAGGACACCCATTTTTAAAAAAATGCCTGTTTTCAGCAGCTGTGTGAAAAAAAGCCGTTTGAAAAATCATGTTTAGGTAATATGTTCTAGGTAAATTACAAATTGGAAGCTGTTAAAGCATTTAAAAAACTTTCTCATTTCCTGACAAAGGAACACAACCTGTGTGCATTGAGTGTGTGTGAACTTTGTGCTGTTTTCCCTTCAGATGTGAATGGGTTAACCCTTTAGCTGCTGGTGGCTAATTCGGTCAATACAGAATAATGTGAAGAAAAGTAGAAAAATGACTGAACTCCTGGCAAGTGGGTACTCATATGATAGTACTCATTGAGAGCTTTCCAATGGATATGAACATGACAGGATCTGGATGATTTTCAAAGTTTACTGAGTTCATGTGCCTTAGACGAAAGAAGTCTCATAATTGAAAGGGTTAATAATACTAGAAGTGCTCACTTATCTGTATTTGATTTTTCAGATGCCTCAATACAAGAAGCAGGAGATGGCAATCCAGTTTTAGGTAAGTAGTTGTATAATTATATTAAAGGCACTATGATTTTTTGTTGATAAGGCCAATTGACCTTACATGTCATAAGGCCTAGAAAAAACAAACTTTGTTTCCTGTAACAGTCAAAAAATAATTGGGTAGGTAGGGCTGTAAAAGTTATTCTTTTGCGTTATTTTTTTGGTCAAAAATGTGTGTTTTATGCATGTTTTATGTTGATTGGGAGTTGGGAGGGCGGAAAAATCCTTAGGGTATGGATTTTTTTGAATAAAAACTTGTTAGGTTAGGGTTACAGGAAACAAACAACTTTTTTTAGGCCTAAAGAATGTTCCATTTAATGATGGCTCGATGGTCACTTGTAAAAAAAGAGCAACATCATAACAAAATACTGGCTGTGCAGTATTAAATTAAGGCTAAGGGCTAAAATGTATAACAGAATGCCTTTTCAATACTGTAAATCACTTAAATATGGCGTGAACCTTATACAGGTGAACTTGGATATGACGGACTCAGTGGGACCAGGAAAATTGGTCCGTCATATGCAAAATCCGTCATATGCATATGATGGACTTAGTCCGTCATATGCAAGTGTGTATCTAATTGCATTGGGGACCTCAGTTGATCTATAAATAAAAGTCAAAACAGCGAAAGAATATGCCTGGCTGGACTTTTGTTATACATTTATTTGTCTGCTGAGAAATACCAGACAATGTGAACTGAGTTCTGTCTGGCCGAACGTAACTCAGCACATGTGTTAGTCTCGGCGAAAATAAGCCGACTGCTAGACACATGTTTGTCCGTCATACACAATGCTAATTACATAGTAAATAGCATCGTGTGTGCCGTGATATTGGTCCGTGGTAGCCGAGTTCCGGCATACGGAATCCGTCCTATGCATGGTAAAATACACGTAGTTAATATGCATGGGACTGGGACCAAGCATATCGTCCGTCATAGCCAAAAGTCCGTCGTACAGTGGTCCGTCATATCCAAGTTCACCTGTATAGTGCAATTATGGTACTGCCATAGATAGCGTAATCTAAGTATAGCGGTGAACAGGAACAGCAGCAGCAAGTTCAATTACGAATTGAATAAAGACGGGGATGTTATTATAGCGCATATCGGCAACACGCTATTATTGCTATCTTATTGTTCTCGCTATACTTAAGTGATTTACAGTATCTGGAAATATTTTGCTGAAAAAAGGGAAAATAGTTTCAGTTGTAATCAGCTTATGCATTTCATTAAATAACTTTTAAAAGCCAGATGTACAGCTTTTTGTCTGGTTGATAAAGTCAAATAAAGGGGTTAAATCATTATTTTATTCAATTAGTCCTTATAACATGAGTGCAGGCTTTTGACCTTTTTGCACTTAGAGGGCAAATGCACCATCAGAATGATTTAGGTTCAAAATGAGCCTATACATGTCACCTTTGAAATAAGACCTCCCCCGAACCGGGGAGGTCTTATTTGAAAGGTGATATGTATAAGCTCATTTTGAACCTAAATCATTCTGATGATACATTTGCCCTTTAACCATTGTTGGGTTGTGCAACCTATCATGGTAGACCATAATTTTTACCTGTATAACTATTACTATATATTTTCAGATAAGATAGCCATAGAAGGGAAGGTGATGCAGAGAGCTGAATGCAGACCAATTGTAGATGCCAATTACATGAAATTAAAAAAGTAAGAGTCATACCATGATTGAAAATGATGTATTTGATAAAAAAAAAATAAGAAACAGACATTATAATATAATGCATTTTCCTTTGGTCAAATATTTTAAAAATATTTAAAAAGAATAAGAAACAGACATATTATAATACATCTTCCTTTAGTAAAATTTGAAATTGATAATTTCTGCATTTGATTTTTCTATCAAAATAGGAATTTTCCATTGTAGAGATATTCTTTTGAAATGTTATTGATTAAAGAATCAATCATTTATCTTTTAAGTCTTACTTTAACATAGAATGGCACCTTGACTATATACTCAAAAATTCTTAATATACTTTTTTAATATACTCAAAAGTTTTGCTGCATTGAAGTCCATTTTCTGTATTTACCTTTTATCGTGTTTCAGGACACAGATGGAGCAACAGAATAAACCGGTCAGAAAAATTGTCCAGTTGGATAAAGTTGTCAACACCTACAAACCTGTGTCTAATCATCAAAATATTGTAAGTAGTCTGAAGTTTTCCACAATGGTACTGAGTAATGTCCTTTTGTCTTTTGCATTTGAAAATATTGTACACACATATTTCTGAATTTTGGATGGTGAACATGAGGAATGTGTGCACAAGCTTAATGTAAAATATTGTATGAACATGTTAATGATGATTAGGTGGCAACCATGGTTAATATTTATTCATGAATTTAACATTTTCATACATTTTATCACTTTATTAGCATACAAGTTGCTATTAAACACAAACAAAATACATGCATTCACCCTTTCATGGCTGAAGGCCTCATTTATCATCTGGATATAGGATGCTTTGAAAAGTAATTTTCGTATCAGGCATAAATTCTCAACATTTCGAGGAGAGTTATGATCTAATAAAATATCTCTAAGTATTTACCAACCATACCCTTAAGTATTTTTCTGCCCTTCCAACCCCCAATCAACATCAATACAGGATTAGAACACTGTATCTTAAATACAGCTGCCAGTAAACATGCATTGTTTGAAAGAGAAATCCTCCAATAATATTTTACCTACCTACTCTATTTTTTCAGACATTTATAGGAAACAAACATTTATTTTTAGGCCTAGGTATAAATGGAATAAACATGATAATCAACTCAAATTCGGCTAATTGTAACCTTTTGTGATTAATTTTGCAGAAAGACTATGAAATGCGCAAGAAGGAGGAAGGGAAAAGATCTCGTGGTGATAAGGAACAAGTTATGGACATGCTCTTCTCTGCCTTTGAGAAGTTTCAGTATTACAATGTTAAGGATCTGGTCACCATTACCAAGCAGCCTGTGGTAAGTATTTATGTGTGTTCAGGGACTTAGCTGGGACCAGTCCTGTGAAAGGAATAAGTCAGGACCTAGAGCTGCACTCACGAACTCGAGTGGCTCGAGTCCTGGGGCAAACTCGCCGAGCTCGAGCTGAAATGTTCCAATCGTGAGCTTGTCTAATTTGGGAACACAAACGTAACACAGAGCACCTATCACACATTATAAACATACATAACTGCTTATCGCTGTCATGTCTTCTTTACAATCTCCAATGTATACATTCAAACGGTGTTGAGTGTTATTCTGACCTTTTTACCTCGTCAGCACGTTTTAAAATTAAATAAACATGGCAATGTTGATAAATCTCCGCCAATGAATATTTATTTCTTAATAGCTGGGGTGGAAAATAAGTATTTTTTTTTAGAAAATTGGAACGTCCGCGAGCTCATGAGCTCACGAGTCAAACGGGTGGTGAGCTCATGAGTTGATCCCTCTCCGTGAGTGCAGCTCTATCAGGACCCATCCTGTGCACAGACTTATTCTGGATCTGTCCTGTGCAGGGACTTAGCCAAGGCCTGACCTATGCAATGTATTGATTCTGTTGCCAATTTCCAACATGAATAATTCATTCAAAGAGAATAAGTTTGGTCTTTGAAACAAGATAAGTCATTAAGAGCTTATGGTGAAAAATATAAAGATGAGTAAAGAAGTTTTTTTACTGCACGGTAGTCACTAACTATATTGCCACATTCAATTTTGGATAATGATACTGTCTTTATATTTAATGGTTTTGTTTTTTCTATGTTTATTTTTCACATTCAATATTAATGATATTGTTTGTATATTAAAAGGTTATATCTGTTTTAATGTTCTTTGTTATTTCTTCATATGTTTTATTTGCATTTCAGACTTTCTTGAAGGAAATCTTAAAAGAGATCTGCATTTACAACATGAAAGCACCGCATAAAAACATGTGGGAACTAAAGCCAGAGTATGCGCATTACAGCAGCAAGGCATCTTAGCCTTGCTGGGAACTGAAGACAGAGTATGAACATTATTTTAGCAGCAATGCATTTTGGCAAGGCAATGAAGTTGAAGTATGAACATCACAGCATCTTAGCAGTGCAGGAGTCCTTGCCATGGACTAGTATTGAACGCATGACACATATATTGTACATCTGAAATGTATGCTGATATTTGCTGTAGGTTTACATGCCTTTACAAGTGAATAAATTTTCGTCACTTATTCCTTTCATAATGCTAGCCATCATATATTCAGACACTTGAATATACTTTTATTTAAGATGGTATATCAAAAGCTTTTTATTACAAACTAGTGATAAAAACAGGCAGTAATTACTCTTTTTATATTGATTTGTATTAAAAAGATTGTCTTAATCTGGAATATAAAATCCCAATTAAGGATATGTCAAAATAGTGTGTATATATATATATATATATATATATATATATATATATATATATATATATATATATATATATATATATATATATATATATATATATATATATATATATATATATATATATATATATTCATGTGTATATATATACATATATATATATATATATATATATATATATATATATATATATATATTGGTATATTTGTAATTGAGCTTCATACTGAATGCATAAACAGTTGTAAATGTTTGGGAAACAGCTGGTTTCCTGTGAGAGTGCAAGAACAGCCATTGAATGAATGTTTTATGAAAAAATCATGTAAAAAGTCAATAAAAATGAATATTTAAGTAACATCAATGTTGGTATTTTCTTTCTGTTTATATTTCTTGCCTCAAAGTTCCCATCTCTATATGAAATGTTGCAAAGGGTTTTTTATTTGCAAAAAAACATTTATACACCATATTTGTCTAGTAACCAGGTCCTGCCCTGATGGCTAAGTGGTCTAAGGAGTTGGCACTGACTGCTAGCTGTCTCACCACTGCCTGTGTTAGAATCCTATCTGGGGCATGTGCGGGAGATGCTAGAGACTAAGGGTTAGGCGGTGGTCTTCGCAGGGCACTCCAGATCCCTCCACTACTTACACCTGTCACAACCCAGCCATCATATGGCAGGAAAAGTGACGATAATTGAAATTGAATTCCAGGCCAACCATCTGCTGGCAGGCCTCAACGCTAACTCAAAATGATACTGGCCCTGTAGGACCAGTAACACCTAGCATCTACTGGTCCTGCAAAATGTTTACTGGCCCTACATTTTTTCTTTAACATAACAAGAAAGAACATTGCATAAGATTCACCACAACCCTTATTTTTATAAATTTTATCTTCATTCTATTTTATTTCAAAAACAATTGGGGACATTCTCTGGGGGAAACTTTTTAACAAGAATGTCTCCAAATGTTTACTGGCCCTGTAGGACCAGTTGAGGTCTTTTTTTACTGGCCCGAAGCTGTTTTTGGGAACTTTTACTAGCCTAGGGCCATAGGTTCACCCTTAGTGTCGAGCCCTGGCTGGGGATGAAATGGGCCATGTATCACAAACCTTTTGCTTTAGAGCCAATGCTAAACCAGTGCCACCTTATAAGAGAAGGAAGATTCTAGATGCTAAAAAGGAAAAGGCACAAAATCTCAGACCAACTAATTGAAACTAGAACAGTGGTTGACCCTTCTACAAGTGTTTTTTCTTTGAGGAACTTATTTCTATTTGCTTGTTTACTATGAAATAAACCCATAAACTGTGAGAGCGAGACTGAATATTTCCAGGGGTATTGGCCTAACCTGAAGAAATAAAGGACTTAGAAAAGTAAACTTACTAATTTGATTTGAATAGCATGAAAATAAAACGAAAATGAATATCTTGACCTCACAGAAAATGTTTTAAAGTATTTAGAATGAGGGGAATATTTTATGAAAATAGTGTCAAGGGAATCCTCACGATGAATGTGCGATTCATCCAACTCCTCTGTGAAAAAGAAAATAATATGTAGACTATTTCAGAATTTAATTTCATTAGTGAACTATAGGTGTCAGCACGCACCCTCGATTATTATAATCAATATATCAAGAGCATTGGATGGAAACTGGGGAACTGGGCCAAAAGTTCAATTTATGTCTGGATCACTACTTATGTTGATTATTTCCCCAGTTGAATAAAGAGGGCAGCACTGGTATGTTTGCTATTAATAGCGTTGACATGGCAATATTTTAGGCTTGTTTCCAATGAAATGTAGGTGGAAAATGGAAGAGGTTTTAGATAATAAATTGCTTAGCTCAGCTTGCCTAATGATTCATGTCCCAGGCACGTGATACCTACGTTCATGGTCAATGGCCGCAGTTTGCTCTATGCCTTTGGTCTTAGATGAAAAAAAACAAATGGATATGAAACCAGCCGGTCAACCTGAACAGGCTAGTCTCGACAAATAGCCCAAAAGTCGTGTTCTGCGCATGCTGGCGCACAACTTTCTCTGTAATATGAACAATAGGAATGCCCTGATTGGTCCTTGTCCCCTTGAGATGTCACGCTGATGCCAGATGAGAGACCCCTGGCATGTCCAGCCCTTCACTATAGCGCATATAGGAATTGTTCTCTCGCTACATATCCATTCTTTTATTCATCTAAGCTATGGTGGACTTTTATAAATGCCAAATGGTGGTTGACAGTTACTCACGATCCTGGTTTAACCTTGCACTTGGGCGTAAGGCCACTCCAATTTATTTACTTGTCTTACGTGCTCAGGAGGTAGGAAATGAGCCATTTTGGAATAAAAAAAAAGTTGAAAAATGTGACTTTTTTATTTATTTTATTTTTTTTAGAGTCTGACGACTAGGACTGGTAGCGATATATTTCTACCAGCCTATTCTCAACTAAATAAAATCAATCAATCTATTAATCCCTGTAACCTGAAGGGTGGGAGGTATACCTCCTCAAGTCTGAGGCTCTACTACAGCAATGATAGCTTCCTGTAGTTGATTGAATCACACTTACAAAGGATATTCTTAAAACTTGCACTTTTTTATTTTTTTATTTTGGAGTCTGACAGAAAATTTCAAAACCACTTTCGTCCGTAAGACACCAAAGATAACTTTTTTTTCTTTTTTTTTGAGTCTGACAGGATTTCTTTTCCAAAAAAAGCTCGTAAGACAAGTAATTTAATTGGAGTGGCCTAATATACTTTGTATGATTTAAGTTCTGTGGTCAGTGATACCTGCCACAGGAACTAATGACATTTTCCCATCATGATCACGACCCGGATAAGCTCATGCTCAATCCATAATCCTTAATCCATTATCTTTAATACACACTGGCAGCTTTGAACTTCTCATCAAATAGAGTGATATTTGGAAAATAACCGAAGAGGGGTTTTAAACCTAACGAGAACGATATTTTCAGTCAAATATTTCTCAAAATATATCCTGCATAACAACACATTTGCATACATGTCAGATACACTATAATATGTGAGTTAGATTGGGGTTTTAGTCATAAGAAGGAGATCCATCTGCTGAAATATATTTCAGAAATAAATTATATATATATACTAGTATATAAACATATATATATATATATATATATATATATATATATATATATATATATATATATATATATATATATATATATATATATATATATATATATAGGTGTGTGTCTGTGATTTTAAAATATTCATTAATTATCATAGTTATAATCTCAGATTTCATCAATTATTTCAACCCAGTCTTGTCTGATTACTTATATGGTATTTTCTTCGTGACCCGAGCATATTTAGAACGGACGTAAAGACTGAAATGTTGAATAAAAAACAAACCTCACAACTTTCCTTCAAATCCTTCAAGAAATATAATATTTACAGTCACCTGTGTTTTATGGTTCGTCAGCTTGTGAACTGAACGGCCCACAGCTGAACAGCTGTTTTTACAATGTTTTGTTATTATTTTACCAGAAAAAGTCCAGAACGCCTGCACTGTTTTGGTCAAGTCAATATTTTCAGGAATAGTGGAATTTAGATTGACTGTATGTTACAACTTTCGCTTCGAGAGGCTAATTCGGACAAAAATTAATGATTTGAAAAGGCTGAATAGAATTAAACTCTGCCACGTTGGTACTCATCAGGTAGTATTCAGCGAAAGCTTTCTAATGAATACCACCATGACAGGGTTTAGATTATTGTCAAAAATTTTTGTGGTATTGTACCTTGGACAAAAGTAGAGTCTGCACATACCTAGGGATATGATTGTAGTTAGCTTTGACATGACAAAATCCTTCATTTTTACAGGAAATGGTTAATAATTCAGTTTAGTTGGATACTCATCAAATATGTTTGATGAAATTTTTATGAACATTTGTTAAATATGTTTCAATTAATTGTAAGTATCCATTAAAAATGTGTATCAATTAGTATATCGCAGTGTGTATTCAACAGCACATATTAAAGAGAGTACTGTATGTACTAGAATATGGATACATCGAAAATGAGTGAAACCGTGCCAGAGTGAAACCGTGCCATTTGGGTACTCATTTGATAGTACTCAGCGAGAGCTTTCCAATGAATACCATCTGAGTACTCTCAGATGAGTATCCATATGCCAGTGTTTCAGCCAACTTTCGTGTTTTTTTGCATCATTTTGTATTGGCCAAATTAGCCATCAGCAGCATAAGGGATAAACTTCATGGAAATGTATTTAGGAATTTTTTAAAAAGTTCACGAGGAAATATCTATCAACAATGATCCTACACCGCTTCCTAAAAAATCAAAGTTTATGCTTTATAAGTATTTTTGGAAAAGAAGCATCTGCCACAGACCACGTTCTTTAGGTGAGCTTTGGGTATGAAAGGGTCAAACGTCTTTCGAAATCCTGGGGTTCAAAAGAGTAACATATGAACAGGATAGAACGCAAATGTATTTTAATATAGATCGAGGAAATAATCTCATGATATCATGTGTAATCGGGAAACTATACATAATTTACTAAATGGGTGTAATTTATTGTCGAGATCACCATAGAAAAATGCGGATGTCCTCGAACTAAACTAATTAACCCTTTTTTATATAATCCCTTGAAATGGCATTTTCTGAATCATAATACTCCTGATAATCCATAAGAATGAGGCATGAATTAGCTGAAATGTTTGCAAAAGAGACATTGGTTAAATTGCGTCATTTCCTACCTTCAAATGTATTTTATCTATACATTTGAATTTGATTTATCTATAACCATATATGAACCAGATTTCAGATTGCGATTAATCAAAAGTACACGTTGCGGGGGTTATGGGTTAAAAATATATTTATTTGTGTGGTGTAATATAGGTTTCTAGAACTGATGCACCATAATAGCATTATTATTATTATTATTTCTATCATTATTATCATTATTATTATTATGATCATTATTGTTATTATTATTATTATTATTATTTATGAAGGCACAAACAAGCACGCATGTGTCGACACCCCAACCATGATTAGGGGCTTGTTTTATTCATTTTGTCCGGAAGATTTAGTTTCAGGATATTGTGTCCAGTTTCAAAGTTGGGTAAAGTAAGTATGTTTATTTGCTGTTATGATATATTACAAAAAATCATACGTAAACGAATACAACATATAAGGTAAAGATAACAGTAAGATAACTAGCAATCAAAGAACTACTAATTATGTTAATCAAATAACTCAATACAGAAGAGGCAAGCCTCTGTAGTATTTGACTTAAACTATTAGTATGAATTAATGCTGTTAATGTTATTGATAAGCAATATAATGTTAGAAATGAGATTCCGGGAAATATTATATTCTAAACACGTATGTATAGTGCACCTTCTCAATGGTCTCTGATGGAATAAACAAAGTTTACACGCACTTACACACAATGTTAGTGAAATAAAACACCAACATCCTGTTGTGATGTGATCTTATGACAAGAGTGCATGAATGCTATACCGAAACTGATAAAAGGAAATGAATGTAACTCATTCTCAACTGAAGCCCACACATATGCGATGCATGCACGCACACACATATACAAACACGTATTTGCATATATATATATATATATATATATATATATATATATATATATATATATATATATATATATATATATATATATATATATATATATATATATATATATGTATATATATATATATATATATATATATATATATATATATATATATATATATATATATATATATATATATATATATATAGGTAAAACAGGGCAAGACCATGATTAACCTGAGTACCTATATTGGGTGCCATAAATGGATGACTACTCTTGTAAAATTAATAATAACCAAAATTATTAATTTGTGTGGTATGTTGTTGGTGTGCATACTCTATGTTACTCCATGGTGTAGTTATGGAGCTATAGTTAGGAATAAAGGATTTTATCATATCACTTTATTCATGTGTCTTGTTATTATTATTCACTCTGTACTCCATCGTAGTAAGAGGAATGGGACATTTAGTATGTGTCATAATTTCGTTCTGAGTTCTTCAGTAGGTTAAGGCCTGTAGGTACATAGCTCCGTGACCTTTTGATCCACATAGATTCCAACTCGTCTCATTGTTAGACTGGACATGGAGTTGGGATGTCCCTTTGCGAAGTTGAGTACCTGCACCTGTAGGGATTTAATTCCATTGTGGTCAGATTCATTGAAATGTCTGCCAACAATGTGGATATCAGAATTTTGGTTGATATTTCTGATGTGTTCTCCAAGTATTTCTCCATTTAAGGACAGTTTAATCAAACTACTAACCCGAGTGTTAAGCAAAACTAACTTTGACTTTAATGAAAAGCATTACTTTGCAAATTGGAGGTACCGCTATGGGAACAAGTGTTCCTATGCCAACACCTTCATGGGTTGGTTTGACGACGAATTCGTATATACCTATTTTCCAGCACCCACAGCATGGAAAAGATTTATTGATGACATATTCATAATATGGACACATGTACACAAGAGCTTAGACGCCTTCATCTGTCACCTTGATGATTGCCTACCCAGCATCAAATTCAAAGCAGAAAGCTCGTCTTCACATGTAAACTTCCCGGATGTGACTGTCTCCTTAGATGAATAGCACAACCTACAGACCGATCTGTACATTAAACCTACAGACAGCCATAACTAACTAAATTACAATAGCGACCATCCTTGCCACTGCCAGGATGGGATTCTATACAGCCAATTTTTGAGACTTAAAAGGATCTGCAGCAAACATTTTACCTATTTTAATACCTTACTGTGATTCACCAGATATGCCAACATCAACTAGCCACATGACAACATACCAATGCATGGCATCTCCAAACTGGCAGAATATAATCTTTGTATACAGCCACATCAGCAACCTCCTGCCTCAAGGCAGAGAGCTAATACTTTATACACCAATGTGTATCACCAGATAGCTATCACTCCAACACTATCTATGCACCATCTATATATTATACAATTCCAGTATACCAGCAGCTCGGACAATAATATCGGAAACTATTGTTGCACCCAAGCGATTTTGCTACTGTACATTAATGGGGTACATAATTATATCCCCAGCCGCATTATTTAAATCCTCTGATGAGACCCCTCGCGGGTTAAAACCATTCCCTAGATATACTGCATAATAAATCTACTGTATTTACCAGTTACACATTGTCTGTACACTATATGACATCATCACAGATCAACACTTGACTACGAACGACCGCAAAACAATAACACATGGTCTATTCTTGGTGCATGAGAAATGCTTAATGCTGGTTGAGCCATTCCCGATAATGGAAGGCTAGCAGTCAGGTGCTATTATATTCACCTCCGGATATTTCCGCCCAAATAGTCATCGTACCCCGTCCGAATAATATTTCAATACATTATGGCTACGGGTGGAGGGCCATCCAAAGAAGGAGACTACTATGTAACTTGGGAGAATGCCTCGTCAGACGAGGACAGACGAGAACAGTCAGATTCCGCAACTCCGATAAGTGCAAATCAACTTATGGCCCAATATCAGGGTCCAGATGACCTGCAAGATATGTCAATCAACGGGACTCATATAGACCCAGATGATGGGGTAAGCGATTCACCTTCTCTCACTTATAGTTCAGAATCTCTGTCAAACTTGACACTACCCTCCATAGACAAGACTGACATCAATAAGACACATAGGGCTAGACCTAATAACACGTCTGCTCCTAAGAGTAACAAAAAGAACTCCAAACCTTAAAATGCTAAAACCTAATCGATTATTAGCAATCTAGTTAAAAAGTCAGATAAGTCCTCCGCTAACCAAAAATAGATTCATACCTGATGATTAACAATCAGATTAAGAGCGTACCAGATACTCCAGTCTCAGACGCTCCAAACATACTGGATTGGTACGACGCGGGCGACAATCCTCAAAACCACATAAATAAAGTTATTAATAAATCCCCTCTGACTCCTCGGCATGCATACATACATACATATACAACCCCTCTTCAAATACTTTATTTTCTAGTTGATGATAAGCTTGGGTATGTGTGTGTGTATGTACATACATACATATATATATATATATATATATATATATATATATATATATATATATATATATATATATATATATATATATTATATATATATATATATATATATATATATATATATATATATATATATATATATATATATATATATATATATATTTATATATATAAACCCTCTTCAAATACTTTATTTTCTAGTTGATGAGTTTTTTGGGGTATGTATGTGTGTATATTTATTGACTGTAATTCTCATTAAAACATTAACAAACGTAGAACAGAAAAATGAAATATAACTTGTTGCAAATATACATTTATGGAACAAATTAGACATATTGTAAGGATACAGCTATACAGTTATCAAACCATGCGTGAGCTCAGATGGAAGTGGGTTGAAGGTTATTTGATGTACAAGAACGTACCAGAATGAACCGATAAATTCTAGACACATGTGGTAACCACAAACCATTTGATAAAAATCCTTAGTGTCATCGTGGAAAATTTAATCCTTTCTCCTTGCTCTAGATATGAAGGCCCGGCCTTATTTGTTTTATTTCCTGTAGAGAATTCTAGCTCTTATGTCGCCTGTGAAGTTTTCTCGCACTCAACTGATTTCCCTTTGGTATCCAACAAAAATCGAGCCAAATGTCCAGTTTATGCTGTATCGATTTTATTTTGATATCCTACCAAGAAGAAATCATAATTATTCTAAATGTTATTCAAATACGAATGAAGGCTAAAACTATATGAATATACATTCGGGGATAAAAACATGATTAATAAGTGTCCGAATATTATCAATCTAAATACAGTCAAAGCAATGAACACACACGCACACATGTATGTATGTATGTGTGTGTATGTATGTACGTACGTATATATGTATAGTACAGGCATTTAATTCTTGCATCAGTCGACCGGACGTCCGCCAGTGCCTGGTAGTACACACACCCATGAGTAACATCTCAAATAAATAAGCCAAGGACATCAATGACCCACGGAGCTTGCGAATCAAATGTATGTATGTATGTATGTATGCATGCATGCATGCATGTATGTATGTATTTATGAATTTGTATGTATGTATGTATGTATCTTTGTCTGCATGTATATCATATACATGAATATGCATTTGCGTGTTGCCAGAAATAATAGCTTGTTATTATTAATGATATGGTCAGAAGTATGGTAGGTGTTGCACTCTTTGTTCCATACTACAAATGGTTTCACATTCCTTGAATTGTATCGAAAGGATGAGGCAGGTAGGTGTAGCACTCTTTTTATCATAATTCAAATGGTGTCATACGATCTTCTGTGCCATTTTATTAGCTGTTGAGCTATGTCTTATGCTTACTTTACATGCCATGCCCTTCCTCGATATGGGCAGAAATCAGTAACGGCACCTAAAACAAAGAGGGCTTAGGTCTTATCTGATCTCGTGCCAATCTCTCGACTAAGGGCTTGTTTTTCAGCCAGATCACGAAATAGCTGCCTCTTAATGGCCGTATGTTTATAGTTTTGGCTCCAGCAGATACCTTTGGTCAGGCAAGCATACTGATTTAACATTTTTCCTTCAACCCGTTCCATCCCTCAGCGGCTTTAACCAGTCTGACATTTTTGGCAATATCTTTTTGTCAAAAGCATCTTTGGCATCAAAAGCATCTTGGTAGTGGTTATGAGATACCAACAAACAAGTCTCATTCATGTTTTTTGTGAATTTTTCCTTTATTACCGAGTTATTCTTAAAATTGTTGAGATTCCAGACGAAGATTTGCAATATGAAATAAATGGGTTAAATAGTGCCTACTGCAGCACGATCGCGAGATCTGTACTAATCAGTGAGAGACTAGTGAGAGACAGGAGAGAACTGGGTCAGACTCTTAGTGTCTACCTCCACGAGATGGGCAATCCTTGGAATTATTGTTAAGGCCATCAGGGCATTGCTGACCTTTCATGAACCCTTTCATGCTTAACCCTTTCACTTCTGGGACCTCACATGGTTTGACGCATATGGTAATGAATAATAATGATAAAAATAGAAAGAAATATATGATAATAATAATAATGATAATAATAATAATACATGTAATAATAATAATAATAACAATAGTAATAATGGTAATGATGATAATAGTAATAATAATGTAATAATGATAATAATAATAATAATAATAATAATAGTAATAATAATATCAATAAATCATGCTTCCTCCTTATAGATTGTCAGGAGTATTATGATTCGGAGAATGCCATTTCAAGGGGGAGATATATTGCGCAAATAGGTCAATTAGTTTTAAACGAGGATATCCGCATTTTCTACGGTGATCTAGGTAATAAATCACACCTATTATGATAATAACAATAATAATAGTAAAAATAATGATAATATGTGTATATATATATATATATATATATATATATATATATATATATATATATATATATATATATATATATATATACTTGTATATATAAATATATATATATATATATATATATATATATATATATATATATATATATATATATATATGTATATGTATATATATATATATATATATATATATATATATATATATATATATATATATATATATATATATATATATATATATATATATATATATATATATACTAGTATATATATATATATACAAATATTCAATGGGTGCGTGTTATTGGACTAGATGCTGTTGATCCTGATGGATTTAATAACTTCTAATCGTTGATTTTATAATATGTTTTATTTGATAAGTTATGATCTTCCTTGTCATACGATGTGTGCACTTCATATGCAAATGAGTTCAGCTCTTCATGACATTGACATCAGGATTTATGATACCTTTGAAAATAACTTTGGAATAAAGGATGACTTTGCACAAACTATTAGAAGGTTTGCCGGCCGTTCTATATAGTATTCATCCTTTATATCTTTCCCCTAAATATGCTTTTTTCCTATGAGATTTCAATGCTATTGTTAGAATGCTCGTTGGCTCTGCGAGCATTGCTGAGCCGTGTGGGCATTGCTGACCTTTAAATAAATGAAGTGCCTGGCGTTTCTAAAAGTAGGCATACAATAAATAAATGGCAATGGAATTGGATGGCTTCATGATGTAATATACAATTTGACAATCGAGAAATCGTACGCGTGTATAAACAATTATTAGATGACAATCGAAATGGATGGATCCATCTTATGGATAAGCCACTATATTTGATTTGATATTAGTATACGATTTGGTAATCGAAATATAAATAAATTATTGATAAAATGGTGTTATTGCATCACTAAAGGATATAAAGTTTGAAAGGAGTTTAAAAAGTTGGAGACCGATCACTTTATTAAATTCCATTTATATTTTTCTGGTATTTAAGCAAAAAGAATCAAATCAATTGAATTAATTAATTAATGAGGATGAGAATGGGTTTATTCCTGAAAGGTTTACAGGCGAAAATACAAGGCTAACTTTTGATGTCATCAAAGGAATGTGGATAACAAAGTACTAACGGGTTTTATCGTAACAGTTGGATTTGAAAAAGCATTTGAATCGGTCTCATGGGAATTCATTGAAAACGCTTGAACATTTTAAATTTAGAGATAAATTTTTTAAAATGGTAAAATGTTTGCAAAGAGTCTCATTTTCGAAGGGTATCTTTCTGAGAAAATGTATCCAGTCTCCCCCTACCTCTTTGTGATAACAGCAGAAATTAGAAAAAAAAAGATCAGAGGCATTCCCTTATTTACAAAGGAACTTAAAAGTTTCTCAATACGCGAATGACACCTCCTTGTATTTAGACTCAAATGAGGAATCATTGTGGGAAAGTATGTGCATATTGAAAGAATTTGAAAATGTTTCTGGTCTAAAAATTAACATTGAGAAAAAACTAAAGTTGTGAAAATAGGGCTGTGTAGAGACAGCAGGATAATATCTATCCCTGTATTAAAAATATTATTGATACATTTACCTAACAACTGCTTTCAAAGGTTAGACCTAATTTGATCAATCTGTGTATTTGTATGTATTTCTATTAGTATATTCTGATTATGATGTATTGTATCGTGTATGCCTCGTGCATAGTCATTAGATATGCATACACATTAATTTGAAGCTTTAGATACATACGTTCGATTTATCAATTTTGAATTGGCACATCATAGAGTTATGACAAACAAAACCTTATTCAAAATTAACCTGGTCCCTAATCCTTATTGTAAATACTGTTCAGAAATTGAATCTGTCGTCCATGCTTTTGTATTATGTAGGCACATAGCCAACTTATGGAGACAGGTAGAATTGGGATTAAGAAAACATGCTGACAAACATGCAAGGATTTGGGGGTGATGAAAAGATCTCTGAGACAAAAAAGTACAATTACACACTAAATGCTGTAATATAAGCTACAAAAGAAATAATATATCGCAAAAGACAAATCAGGAGCTCTCCTACAATCATACTGATTCAACGAATTCTCTATAATCAGATTATTATTTTTTGAAATCAACCCCATCAGAGTAAGAGTTGTACAAGGACAATAAAATGGGATTCCTTGGCAAAGGAACTATTGCGAATACAGTAGACTCTTTTTATAACGATATGTAAAGGGCATTTGTCGAAGTATGTTCTTAATGATATGCATACATAGTTTTTTTCCATAAAAAGTAAATAGAAACTAGAATTGGAGCATTCAATGCCGCTCAATGCTATGTGTTGTCCAATAGTACATGTGTTTTATGGGACGAGACAATAAGAACTAAGTATCTGCTTTGCGGAGAATTAATAAAAATGATAAAATGGCATCCTTTCCTTGCATGTGCCAACATGCGATACACTATTTGGCAATCACAATTTTGCAAATACACAATTAATGAATGGCAATCTAAACAGATGATTCCACCAATTTTATACGCCTCTGCAACGCAATGTACAACCAGTACTTGGTGATCGAAATACCGTATAGACATACTTCATTAATTTGTAAATGATTATCAAAACGAATGGTTTCAACACTAGCATGTGTGATATACTATCTGGCAATCAAATATTGCAAATAATAAATACTAAATAGCAATCAACACGTGCCTTGGCATCATGAGGTATTATACAATAAGACAAGTGAAATATGGTTAATATACAATTAATAAATGGCAATCGAAACAGACGGTTCCATCCCTTGTATAAGCCACGATGATGTTATACTAGTATACTATTTGGCAATTAAACTGTTGTGATTTCTTATAATCTCATAATGCAGTATTTGTGATATTCAATATTCAATCCTACAAAGCTTAAACGTTCATGCTTTGTAGAATGCAGGCACATTGGCAACTTATGCAGACAGGTAAAATTGTGTTTAAAAACGTTTTGAAAACATGCACAGATTTAGGATGTTGAAAATTCTTTGAGACAAAAATCAATTGATAGACATCAATTTTTTAATCGAACTTTTGCCTTAATAAAAGCATGTTTTCACTACCACTACCACGTAAATAACCACTGCCAGGGTTCAAATCCCTGTCCGGGGCATGTTAGAGTGCCAATGACTGTACCAGTGACTATACATACATATATATATATATATATATATATATATATATATATATATATATATATATATATATATATATATATATATATATATATATATATATATATATATATATATATATATATATATATATATATAAATATATATATATATATATATATATATATATATATATATATATATATATATATATATATATATATATATATATATATATATATTTATATATATATATATATATATATATATATATATATATATATATATATATATATATATATATATATATATATATATATATATATATATATATATATATATATATATATAAATATATATATATATATATATATATATATATATATATAGAGAGAGAGAGAGAGAGAGAGAGAGAGAGAGAGAGAGAGAGAGAGAGAGAGAGAGAGAGAGAGAGTTCAGTCAGTATGGTTTATTGCTTTCTATCGCCTCCGTTTCATTAATATTGGTTATTGCGTAATTCCAGACAGAAATGAAAGTTATATTGTTCGTGTACCTTAGTGTGGCTCATGCTGATAACTATTATATTACCTTATTGGCCTCGCATTAACGATTAACTGTAGAACTATCCATGTCTAGCATTTATTTCTGGATAGTTTGACTCGTATCGTCTGGATCTTTGGTACTTATGGAAATAACTTTGGAATAAAGCATGAAATTACAAACATACTTAGAAGAGAGTCAGATTTTAATCGAAATTTCTCCTTCCAGTTTCTTTTCCAGAATTGGTCTGATTTTTTAGATACTCCCAAAATAGGTCGTTTCTGGGCACTGCATTTATGCATGGGGTAACCTATCTTCGAACCTAACTCATTGAATAGCGTAATAATTAAAAGGTATTAGAAGAGAGAATTTTAAGCTGAACAAGAACAACACAGATTTCAGTCAAATATATTTCAAACTATTACACTTCTTTCCTCTACAATCAACAACTGACGTCATGACTGAGGCTAAATATGACAGGAAAAGTCATGATAAAATCATAGCCAAATCCTTATCTTCTGTATGATGTAATATTCTGCGAAAAACGTTTATATTGCTATACCATTCAGTTAATGTTAACCCATTTGATGCTCGCAGTGGCCATAAACAGCTTGACAATTCTGGTGTAATTTTTCAGGTGGAAAGGGTGAAATATTTGAAGGAGAAAGTTCAATGTGAACATCACCAAAAGCTCTCCTCTCATTCAAATGATTTAATTTCCGAGTAACAGTCAAAAATAATAAGATCAAGACAAAAATATCAAGCGTGACCCTTAAGCATCTATGGGTTAAATGTAAAAATAATTGCATTATACCTACATGAGTGAATAAACTTTTATGATATGCAGGTGTTCAATTAATACAGAATCTACGATGTAGTGAACCATTGCCAGCTATGGTGCAGATAAGTCAATTTATGAGACTCTAAAATGCGAATATTGTAATGGCAAAATTGATACCATGAAACATGTCCTTAATTATTGTAATCAGGCGTCGTTGCTATAGAAACGCCGAGGTAGACTTATGATTACAGAAGTCACTTTATAGGCGAAAGTAGGGTACTTACAACACGTAGGTTCTCTTAAATATGGCACTAATATCACAAATAAAAAACTGATACAGGGAGTAAAATTTAAACCTTGTTCATATTCAATACAATACGTACACTCGAAAAGCAGCTAAATGTTATATTGAAATGGGAATGAATAAAGAAAACTTCGGAGAAAAAAACGTAACAATTGTATGAAAAGTATACAGATAGATTTTTGAAATGACTTAAGAGATAACCGAAGGAGTAGGTAACTCACATATAAATACATAAGTTGTTCATATTGAATACATCAAGAAATGGTGGTTCTAGTAAGGATTTTGAATATCACAGGAGGGGGTTTTGTTTCAAGAAAATTTCTCCTTTTAGTTTGAAATAACTGGTATATTTTAGTCCTTTTTCCGCGTATCTGTATTTTTTTGTCTTCTTCGGAGAATCTATATTTCAAGAGTTCAAAAGAGTTCAATCAACCCACATATTTCTCAAAATGCATTTGGCTTGACATAACAGGTATATTTTAGTCCTTTTTCTGCGTATCTGTATTTTTTCGTCTTCTTCGGAGAATCTTTATTTCTTTTAAGTTCAAAAGAGTTCAATCAACCCACACATTTTTCAAAATTCATAGAAAGGAAATGTACAAATACCTGAATAACGCGTAGGTCTCTTTTATGACAGGAAGGTTTGTCTTTGACATCAGACAAGACAGCGCGTTAATGACACGCGGATATCAACACTTACTTTGAGTGAAAGAGGGTATGAACTATGACGTTAATACGGTTACATTTCCTTCCCATAATGTCATCTTTGAGTGGGGACTACGCGTGTCTTGATGACACTTTTAACTCATTAACACTCAAGAGTTCCTGTAGATGGATTGTCTGCTACTTTCATTCCTTTGAAAATAATTTGTGAATAAATCGAAAGTTCACAAAATATTTGAAGAAGAGTTGTTGTTTGGCTTCTGATTAACATTTCTCCTTCAAATGTTTTCAGGAAAATGCTTTTGTAATTGAAATATTTCCAAAATTGTCTGGCCTCTTTTGGCTGCTCTGAGTGTAAATGAGTTAAAAAGCAAGGTTACAATTCGCAGAAGTCAGGAAACATTAAGGACTACGTGCGACGTAGTTCCTAATCCAATTCTACAAACGATAATCATTCCCTACCTGTCCTACTAGTATCTAGAGGCTTTCGTTTATTTTGGAACTTAGGATTTTCGTCACTTTTCTGACATATTTCGGCTAAATCGTGACGAGCCAGTTGTAACTGGTGGAGGAAACCGGGGTACCACTCCCTAGCCCCAAGTCACTGTCACAATGTATTTTTATATCTATGATTTACTCAATAAATACTTACTTACTTACTGCAAAGTTTTCACATGCCCCGGCCGGGATTCGAACCCAGGCAGTGGTGAGAGACAGCTAGCAGTCAGCGGCGACGCCTTAGACCATACGGCCATCAGGGCAGGTCCAGCTCTGTTTTAAAAACGACAAATTAGCATAATCTACCGTAGGTTTAAGTTGTTCTGTGGCGTTTTGTCTTTTGTTTTCTAGTTTCTCAACAACGGTCATCTATCGAAAACCTTTCACAGCTACTTTGGCTTAGCTATGTTTTGTTCTTGTCTTTACGGTTTCTTTTTCTTGTAATATTTTTTGTCTCCTGTCTCCGTATTTTATCGTGTTGGTTGTACTACGAGTAGTTAATACAGTCAATAAACACTACTACTACTACTACTACTACTACTACTACTACTACTACTACTACTACTACAACTACTACTACTTCTTCTTCTTCCTCTTCTTCTAAGCCTTCTTCTTCGAAGTGCAAGTGTTTTGAGATCTTGAACATACACCTACGGTCGGAGAGATATGTTTAGTGAATTGAATGACCAGCACACAGCATTTAACATATATTTAGCTATTTGTATCTTTTCAATTTTGATTTTTGTTTGTATTCGTATGTTTTGTATCAGATGATGCAGTCAATGAAATTACTATACTATCATCCTTTCCCCTAGAATGGATTGACTCCTCTAGTCTTGTTAATAGAGTCGCTCTTGTAGATATTTGCTAAATGGTATCTAGATGAGACAAGGACCATCAATTCATATATTGCACTGAGAATTTAACATTGCACGGCCACTTCCATCTGGAATACTGCATGAATAGTAATGAATTGTGAGTATTGAAAAATATTATTTCAATATTCATAAATATATTTTGGTATTCATGAATGAGTATTAAAACATTTCTGCTTGCCATACATGGCTGTTTTCAAAGCTACAAAAACACCCTAGAGGTTAATGCAGAACTGCCCCACAGCGATCGATGTTTACAGTTTACAGTTGAAGAACAATAGAGTATTTAATGTGCGAGACGGACAGGTGTTCAATTGATCAGGTGAAATTCCTGCACACAGAACTGTGCAAGTCAGACAGGCGGTGACGCTTTCGTCTCGCGTCATTGACTGCAAATATGGCATCTACCTATAGCGGTCGCCATATCGCAGAAATCTGCATAGGGAGGTTCTTCTTCTTCTTCTTCTTCTTTGTTGATAATGTCCTCCTCTATAGGAGTTGTAAAATGAGCGTCAGAGACGTCATTAGTAGATTAATATTAATACAATAAAAACAGTTAAAATACACATTGTTTTGGAGGTTGCATTAGGTTTTTACTGGAGCGCTGCCATTCGTCCATTTTGAACCCGGATAACTACCGCTTAAGGATTGATATATATATCATGGGTGTCCAAGTATATTATCCAGCAACCAGTCCTGAAGAACAGCATTTTAAGAGGCCGACCTCAAACGATTGTCACCAGGTGGCACAAACATTATATACGAATAAACGTCCTTTAGTCTAAACTGTTGGTTGAGTTCACATGTTAATGAAATATGCATCAAAATGATAAAACATACATACATACGTTTGTGTGTGTGTGTACTCCGCAATGATATTGTATTATATATGTTCTATCTGGACATGTAGTAGTAGTAGTAGTAGTAGTAGTAGTAGTAGTAGTAGTAGTAGTAGTAGTAGAAGTAGTAGTGGTGGTGGTGGTGGTGGTAGTAGTAGTAGTATAGTAGCGGCAGCAGCAGCAGTAGTAGTAGTAGTAGTAGTAGTAGTAGTAGTAGTAGTAGTAGTTGTTGTTGTTGTAGTAGTAGTAGTAGTAGTAGTAGTAGTATAGTAGTAGTAGTAGCAGCAGCAGCAGCAGTAGTAGTAGTAGTAGTAGTTGTAGTAATAGTTGTAATTGTAGAATAGTACTGTGTTAATTTGATTTCTGCCTTATTTGTTTGAAACTGAAACAAATCCTAATTTTGAAAACCGACGAGACTCCATCTTCAAAATAAGAGCATCCTAGGTATATCAGTAGCAATAAGTAAACGACCAATCCCTACTCCACCGTGGATCGCATGTACGTGAACTGGGCTAATTAAAAAAACAAATTGCTGACGGAATTGATTGAATTGGCGCCACTGTGTAGGCGTACTCTCCTTTTATATTTGGATAAAGTAGCTCTATGTTTTTCTTGTCTGGTCTCACTTCACTATATGTTCTAGTCCCATAGGAGAGTGAAATAGCCAGTTAATGTCTCCTTTGGCATAGGGAAAT
>OZ012698.1:12025806-12073306 GCA_963942565.1 Maea johnstoni
CAGCTGATAGCAATTGGAAAACATGGCTGTTAGCAGGGGCTGCCAGGGGCTGGGCAGGCTGATGGCAATACGCAAAATTCTCCCCTCATGGGATTACTGAGAGAAAAAGGAGGTCAGCATCCTATTCTTGAAGTGTATTACTTTCATTTATGCTAATATGTATGTGAGGCTTTAGTTCCCCTTAAGAAAAGTGCAAGGTTTGTAATTCCCAGAAAAGACAAAATGGCAATCTGGCGACTGCGCACGAGGCGGAATTTCTCGCTGGTTTCTTTGTGTGCAGTAGACCTGGCGCCGAGGGCGAGCAAGGCAAGGCGTTCCCCTGCCGGGGTGAAGTGTATTGAACGCTGGAGATGCGCCAGCAATGCCGGGCAGCAATGCTGCGGGTGTGAGTAGCATAACTAATGTATCCCTGCGCGCTCTCTCTCCAGAGCTACACTATAATATTGCGGGTGAGCAGCGAAGGCATGGCCATCGGCGGATGCGGCAAAGCGGGTGATCCCCCATGGTCTAGTGGTAAGGCGTCTGGCAACAAAACATAATAATGAATATCTGCCGTCAGCAGTGTAGCATAACTAGTGTATCCCCGCGCTCTCTCTCCAGAGCTACACTGTAGTATTGCGGGTGAGCAGCGATGGCCATCGTCACCGGCGGCTGCGGCAGAGTGGTTGACCCCCCATGGCCTAGTGGTTAAGCGTCTGACAACAAAACATAATAAAGAAATATCTGCTGTCAGCAGTGTAGCATAACTAATGTATCCCTGCGCTCTCTCTCCAGAGCTACACTGTAGTATTGCGGGTGAGCAGCGAAGGCATGGCCACCGGTGGCTGCGGCAGAGTGGTTGACCCCCCATGGCCTAGTGGTTAAGCGTCTGACAACAAAACGTAACTAATGTATGTCTGTTCTCACCAGGGCTCGTAATGTGAATGACTCACCGGTGGCTGTGGAAGAATGGTTGACCCCCTATGGCCTAGCGGTAATGCGTCGGACTACCAAACATTACTAATGCATGCCAGCCCTCACAAGTGTATATAATGTGAGTGAGTAGATACGGCCTACTCACTCATCCTTGCACTCTTCAGAGCCAGTAATGTGGGTGAGCAACGAAGGCCTGGCCACCGGCGGCTGCAGCAGAGTGGGTGACCTCCATGGCCTAGCGGCAATGCGTCCGACAACAAAAGATTACTAATGTATATTAGCCCTTACCAGTGTATATAATGTGAGTGAGCAGACAGGGCCCAATCACTCATCGTTGCGCTCTCAAAAGCTACACGTATTATTGTGTGCGAGCAGCAAAGGCCTGGCCACCGGCGGCTGTGGCAGGGTTGGGGAACCTCCATGGCCTTGCTGTAAGTCGTCTGCAATCCCCAGAGCTCGTATTGTGAGTGAGTAGCACAGGCGGCTGCGACAGCTTGGATGGCCCCTTATGGCTTAGCGGTTAAACGTATGACTCCAAAGCATAAATATGTTATGCTACCCTCACCAGTATATATATTGTGAGTGAGAAGCATGGCCTGGACACCGGCGGCTGAGGCAGAGTGGTTGAACTCCCATGGCCTTGTGGAAAGGCGTATGGCAACAAAACATGACTAATGTATATCTCACCAATTAATATTAGTATATTATGAGTGATGGTTGCTGCAGAGTGGATGATCCTCCATGGCCTAGCGGTAAAGCGTCTGACAACAGAACATAACTAATGGGGTGGAGTCTTTGAGTGGAAGTCCATCGTATCTTTAGATCTCGCATACCCTTCAGAATCTGTCCCTGGTTCTGGGGTTTTATCTCGTTGCGATACGATCTTAATTGTTGAAAGTGACATAAAACCCATTATAGCACATCTTCAAAGTAATATGTGATTTCAGATTCCCTAAACAGTGTTAGATATGTGAGTTTGTTGCCGTTACTACAGCAACCATATGGAAGAAACGTATATACATGTAAGATTATCATCTCATAAGCCGGAGGCACTTTCCAAAGTATACTGAAAAGCACACAATTCTATGATGGCAATAAATGCCTCGTCAGGAAGTTCTTTTGAAAAAAAACCTAAGATTCGAGAGGGTAAATGCATCTAGTAGCCTCTGGCTAGCCAGTCGCGGTTTGTGATACGCATCAGACCTCCTCTGGCCTTGGATTTTCCAGCACAGCTGCAAGGCTCTATCTTAATCCATATAAGACACTACAGCTAACACTACGAGTAGGCAACTCAAGACATGCAGGAACAAACACGGTACGGGAGGCGGCAATGGCGTAGTAATATTGACCAGGAAACAGCTCAATAGTGCGCCACGCACGTTGACTAACCTGATGAGTGGGCTTTCTTATGATTGAGTTGCCAGGCAGGTTACTCACCTAGTTCGGGAATGACCGAAGAGGTTTCTGGACACTTTGGCACTCACAATTAACCTCGTATCTCTGTCTCCGTTTTTTGAAATCATTTCCAGCTTGTATGTAATATTTTGCGTTTTTGCTCGCCAGAAAATCGTATTTTGTATGCCCTCAAGATGAAAGATTAACAAACATCCGAAAAGGGCATTTCGTTCAGTAGTACTGGTACATGCTCCACCCAGAGTAAAGTCAGGTGAAGTGTGTGCTTTGCTAAACATGTCCGTTTAGTCTGAGTGCGGATATTTTAGCACGCTGAGGAGTAATCTTCCTGGTGTATTCCTTTCTTGTACAAGCAATGGTCGAAGCTTGATTTAACCCCTTCGTACCTAAAGTTGGTATTGAATATATATATATATATATATATATATATATATATATATATATATATATATATATATATATATATATATATATATATATATATATATATATATATATATATATATATATATTTATATATATATTTATATATATATATATATATATATATAATATATATATATATATATATATATATATATATATATATATATATACCTATATATATATATATATATATATAATATATATATATATATATATATATATGTATATATATATATATATATATATATATATATATATATATATATATATATATATATATATATATATATATATATATATATATACATACATATCTATATTAAACACACTTTCTTTTGTAACCAATGTTTGAATAACCACATACAATCAGAATAGCTTTTGAGTAGGGTTATAAATCATGTTTGGATTAGCATGTATTTTCTAATGATTAGGAAAACATTTCAAAACAAACGAATAGTGAGACCTTTTTTTTGGCCGCTACAACTATAAATCCGTTATAAGGGAAATCGGTGTTGCTGAATTAAGCGAAGACTCTTTAGAAGTGCCGCAATATGTATCGTCTGCATTTACGTTACTTTTGAAAATTATTTAAGAATAACAGATAGATACACAAAATATTTGTGGGAGAGTTGTGGATTGTGTCACAATTAACATTTCTCCTTCGAATATTTTCCAAAATACGCTTTTATTAGGGAGATACACCCAAAAGAGTGCGGCCTTCGGGAACGCCATTGGCTAAAAGCGTAGCGTGTTAACGGGTATGTTTGAGTTGATAAATGATGGCTTCTACTGAAGAAGCGAGCGCTGTAAGGCGATTCACTCATATTGCTCAGCATAGTAATAGCACGGTAAAGTGGCGAGGACGCTGGGGGTAGTGAAAGGACGCTCTGCAGTAGGCGTCACTTGATTACCGTCCTCATCAACTCTGTAGCAGAAGCGACCGCCGGATCACCGTCACCAGTATCCGTAATATGAGCAGGGCATGCCACAGTAGAACAACAACAGGGCCTGCCCCAATAGCCGAATGGGCTTAGGTGTTAGATCATATTGTTGAACATAATACGGAGCTTGGAATACCACCAATTGGTCTAGTTTACCATCAAGAGGGCCTGCCCCAACTGCTGGGTGGTCTAAGGTATAAGATGATCCTATATTGCTGATGACATCAAGAGGTATTGGTGTAAGATGATACGAATATCTCAGTAGCAGTAGCAGGATCACCGTCACCAGCATCCGTAATATGAGCAGGGCAAGACACTATAGAACAACAACAGGGCCTGCCCAAATAGCCGAGTGGTCTTAGGTGTAAGATAATACGATGCTCTCATATTACTGACCATTGTACGACACTTGGAATAATACCAAATGGTTAAGTTCAACAACAGCAGGGCCTGCCCCCCAACTGTTGAGTGGTCTAAGGTATACGATTATAAGATGATCTCATATTGCTGACCATATTACGGAGCTGGGGTGTCGCCAAGTGCCCTAGTTCAACAACAACAGGGCCTGCCCCAAAGTCTGAGTGGTGCAAGATGTGAGATGATAAGATGATCTCATATTGCTGACCATAATACCGAGCCGGGAATATCCCCAAGTGCTCTAGTTCAACAACAACAGGGCCTGCCCCAACTGCTGAGTGATCTAAGGTATAAGATTATAAAATGATCCCATATTGCTGACCATAATACGGAGCTGGGGTGTCGCCAAGTGCCCTAGTTCAACAACAACAGGGCCTGCCCCAAAGTCTGAGTGGTGCAAGGTGTGAGATGATAAGATGATCTCATATTGCTGACCATAATACGGAGCTGGGAATATCACCGAGTGGTCAAGGTCAACAACAAAAACAACAAGGCCTGCCCAAACAGCTGAGTGGTCTCAGGTGTGAGATGCTATCGTATCGTACCGTTTTATTGCTTAAAGGTACTCTTAACGATACTAACTACTGTGAAGTTATCATTTATTAGGGATTATCCAGGATCCTAAACATGGCTATTCACAACAAAACTCAAACGACAATTAAGCAATAAAGAACCTTTAACAGTACCCGTAACCCTTCCAATGCTGAGGATACTTTCGTCCAAAGCACAAGGACCCTGTCATGTTGGTATTCATTGGATAGCCTCTCACGATGAGCACTCCCAGATGAGTAGCCATGTGCCAGAGCTTAAGTCATTTTCCTGTTGTTGTTTTTTGCATCATTTTGTATTGTTCAAATTAGACAGCAGCCTAAGGGTTAAAATACCGTACCCTTTCTTTGGTATCAATACCGTTTCGTTCTTAGAGGTATCCATCCCTAATTGTCATAGGATCCCCATCATAGTCAACAATAACGACAAGAAGAGCAAAGTCCTTAATTAGCAGGCTGCAGCAGCAGGAGAGAATGCAGTGGTCGTCAATAGCAGCAAGAACCACAGCACGACTCGTAGCTCCTGCTGCCATCAAACAATTACTAGAGAGGTTGGGCTATCCCGTTCCCGACATCGAGATCGGGTTAGCATATCACCTTCTATGCCGTTCCCGATCTCGATGTTGGAACATCATATCCAAGGTTGGGCTAGGCCGTCGAGATAAGTATCTGTCAATAGATGTCTAAAATGTAGTTGTTGAATTTGTCAATAGATGTCGCCATCGTATTTACAGCATACGCTACGCCGTTTGATACTTACGGGATACAGCTAGTTTATCTCGGGTATTGAGATCGCCGCAGAGCTGAGCTATGTGGGAAACGATGACGTCAACACATTCTATGGTGACGTCATCGTCGCCTATCCCGATCTCGATGTCGGAAACGGGATAGCCCAATCTGTCTACTCATGTCATCATGGCGGCCGCGGCAGCAGCGCCAGTTTTCATGAAAACATTCGAATTAGCTAGGCTAGAGGATCTAGGTACATTTCTTGGGTGGGGTTGTTTATGTGATTACATGTGGTTGAAATACAATATAATGACGCATATATGCATGTAGATGCAATAAAAATCATCTCTTTGAGAATTAAAAAAAGAAGAAAAAAGTTCATCGGTTTATTGTGCGCAAGTCAAGTCTAAGATAATAGCGAAAACTATATTTCTCTATCTCAAAGTCATCTTGCTGAACCCCTGGCGCTCCATCTTCCAATTTATATTTTCTATATTGAATTACTGTTTACTTTACTATGCAATTTCATGTTTGTTAATACAAACATTTTGAAAAAAATGCCATGACTTCTATCTCTATCACCCAAACGTGTTAGATTTTTAATCTGCACAATTTAGCAAACAGAGTAACGTAAAGAGACAAATAAATAAATGTTTTCAAATACATGTAGCTTGAAAGCTTCTGACGGAATGAAGTCGAGAAACAATTGCTCTGATCTTGGATTTAGCTTTGGACTTTTAACTACCGCAACCGGAAACCCTTTCATTTTCCATGGATCAAATATCCAGTGTAGGATAATATTATTGTATGATTATAAAAAGTAAAACCACTTATTTCTACACGAATAATTGTAGTTTTCGTATCCAACTGAATCCATCAAAACATATTTACCATTATAAGCTTCTCGCTGATCGTCACCTTTACTGCCATATCAAGACTGGATCTCTTGACTAGTCAATTGAAAATAGCTGAGGAAAACCGCCATACTAAGGTGTATATATATATATATATATATATATATATATATATATATATATATATATATATATATATATATATATATATATATATATATATATATATATATATATATATATATATATATATATATATATATATATATATATATATATATATATATATATATATATATATATATATATAAAAATATATATATATGTATATATATATATATATATATATATATATATATGTATATATATATATATATATATATATATATATATATATATATATATATATATATGTATATATATATGTATATATAAATATATATATATATATATATATATATATATATATATATATATATATATATATATATATATATATACACACACACACATATATATATATATATATATATATATATATATATATATATATATATATATATATATATATATATATATATATATATATATATATATATATATATATATCGAACAGGGTTCAAATCCCAGAACTTCGTGACAATCTTTAGAGTCAACAAGCAGTCGGTTTGCAATGCGGTGGACCACTCGGCTATCGAGGTAGCCATCTTGATTATTGCATACGGTGAGAGCACCATCTTTGCCCATTTATCATACAGAGATTCATGTATTCAAAAAAATGCTTTGAATACAATGAATGATAGGCTGAAAGGCGATTTCAGTTCGTTTGACGTATCAGGTATCAGCTGGTAGGAATCGAATATTGAAGAATCGTTATCAGTGGCAGGCCAGGCATTGCTCAAACATTCCATCAGGACTTATATATACAGGATTGCCAACTCTGTCATTTCTTACGGTATCTTTTTTTGCCCAGTGCAGCTTGGAAGCCAATATTTGGCTTCGCGCCATCTGACTGTCGTAGTACCAATTTGAGGTCACGATATTTGCCTCGATTTGAAAATTAACTGTAAATTATCATAAATATCAGGCTCGATTTGAAAATTAATTGTAAATCATTCACAAATATTTTCGTATTGAATTAGAAAGGTAGGTTTTCTAGACACGCTATACTTTCTACTTGGTAGGTTAAAGAATTGGGAGTTATATTAGAGGATTAAGTGGATCATTACTATTGGTTCAACTTCAAGCTTTCATATGTTGCATCACACATGGACCATAACAGGCAGTTTCAAAGCCCTCTATACGCGTCCTTGATTCTACCTAAAAATAAAACTAGTATTGTATTGTATTGTTTATTGACCGCATCTAAAAGATTCGAAAATACAGATACACAAAAACACATACTTTAAAGCAACGCATACCATAATTATAAAAGTATACACATTACTGAATGTCATCGTATTGAGGCAAAACACTAACTACTAGTAGTATTCCTTACAATATTATGAATGAAATCATTAAAGCTAAGATAAGATAGCCATACTCGAGACTACCATTGTTCCAACTCAACATTTTGTGCTATACATATTCATTCTTAATGGGCTTCCACTGTTTATACCAGCATTTATCCAAATTTCTTTCATGTTGTTTTCACTAATATATGTATATATATGAGACTGCATGTATATGATATAATTTCTTGGTATATATTTATTTCTGTTCTTTTCTTTGTTTAGTTCAATTATGTACACATGTTAAATTTTTCTTTACATCTCCTATGTAATGTTCCAGTTTATATGAACAAATATCTGTATATGTTTGATTTTGTGCATATCGCACAGTCAATAAACATACAATACAATACAACTAACGCATAGTAGCTATTTGGTGATGTTGGGAGAGGGGTAGAAGTATGAAAAGCTGAATCACATGATCGCATGGTTCTTCCATTATGCAAGATATACTTTCCCGTGTTATCATTTCGAACTTTTGCTCCCGGATCTGAGTGGGAGGTTTTTAATCTAGAATAATAATTGTGGTATCTTATTTCAGCAGTAGTTTTTTTAACATTTTGTGCCAATTGATACAGCACACATGATACATTGAGATACGATTTCATTTAGGCGTGGGAAAGTATATACATACAGGGCGAATATGGAAGGTTGACAATTATTGAATAGAATTACTGGGTAAAAAAAAGATCAAATGAACTTGATTGGCAAAGAAGTATATATACACACACACACATATATATATATATATATATATATATATATATATATATATATATATATATATATATATATATATATATATTTATATATATATATATATATATATATATATATTTATATATATATATATATATATATATATATATATATATATATATATATATATATATATATATATATATATATATATATATATATATATATATATATATGCGTGTGTGTGTGCGTGTCTGTGTAAACATATATAAACAGATTAACAGACGCATTATAGAAATATTGAAAACTGGGTTAAACATACGTTAGTTCTACTTAGAAAATATGTTTAACAAAACAAAACTTAGAATGTTCTTTTGAAAAAACATGAATGATATCATTTTGAATTATAACTCGAATAAGTGCAGCACCCCTTGTATATGTAGCAGTCCCGGTTTCCAATTGAAATGCACAGGGCGCCCATGTGGGACCCATGATCCCCATAGTTACGTCAAAAGATGGCTTACGTACAGACGCCGGTCAGAAATCCCCTGGGTCGTGTACTGTAAGCGCGTTAGGATTCCGCGGGCAGCACGCAACCCGGCGGCCCATCATAGGGCTAAATTGATTTATGCATAAAGCATGCTACTACCTCTGACAGCGCTGTGCACCCATGCGAATTAATGCTATACAATAAACAGGAACAACATTGTGTGCCCCCTTTAATATCGTCGTACTAATCACCTGGTTACCTATCCTATCCTAATATGTATATATGTTTATGTATATTTACACACACACACATATATATATATATATATATATATATATATATATATATATATATATATATATATATATATATATATATATATATATATACATGCATATTTATACATGTCATTACTGTTAATATTGCCCCATTTAAAACAACCAGGGTACCGTTGGGCTATATTTTTGTTATTTTCAATAGTCTTACCATTCCCTCATTCGTGTAAAATCTCTTTTATAGTTGCCTCGTTACCATTGCCTTATTGTTTATTACTCTTGCAATGGTGACCTGACCCGATGACCTTGTGTTAATGCAATACTATTGTGATAATGACCTGGTTGTCTTTCCCTTCCAGCGCAATATTATATATTATATAATACCCTTCCCTCCCTGTTTAATATTATTGTGTTAATGACTTGGGCAATAGTTCTGTGTTAATGACTTGCTTACTCTTCCCTCCTTGAGTAATATTGCTGTGTCAATGGCCATATTACTCATACCTCCCCGGGCAATAAACGTGTAATCATTACACAGCATTTGGGGAATTTTCTGCAATTTGTGTTAACAATAGAAAATCCGTCTCACATGTTATACACGGGGGACCTTTATTACTCAGGTAATTGCAAATGAGCAATCTGGCTTCCGTGCGCCATTTCAGCATGTCCTAGAACTATTCAGATGGGAGGTTCTACTGGGGATAGCCTATCATTTCTCATTTCTCAAGTCCTGGGTTCAAGGTTTCGCTATTTATTCTAATAAACCATCGAAAGTTTGTAGGTGGGTTCATTCTGAGCCAGAGATAGGGTCAGAACCGATGGGGTTTGGGAATAGCACATACTGGGTTGAAATGCACGTAGGCTTTAACTAGTTCTGAGCAGCCATAATTGAGTGGAGGAGAAATCGATGGGGAGCCACGTTAGACCAGAGCAATTTAGCAACATTCCCAGGTTGTCGATTTCTCTCGTTTTCATCATAGTTTACAGCGGCACCTCGCTTCGAGTAATGGATGTGGTTATTTGAGCGTGTCTTATGCATGCCTAGTGTGTGCTTAACCTATGTGCTTTCAGAACATATAAAACCAGGCGAATTAAAGATGCCTTACCGTACTCTCTCACACACACACACACGCATATGTATATATATATATATATATATATATATATATATATATATATATATATATATATATATATATATATATATATATATATATATATATATATATATATATTAATATATATATATATATATATATATATATATATATATATATATATATATATATATATATATATATATATATATCTTATTTATATACCTTATAATATATTATATATATTTTTATATTCATAGACATTATGTTAAATCCACTTCTTTAAAGGGATTTACATTTAAGTACTTTCAATGTATGCGCAAGAGTACCACGCGCCTAATGTAACCGACATGACAGAAAGCGATTTGGGAAAGCCACAGTTTAGATGGGCCAGTTTCAGTGACATAGCAATCCATTTCCTTAATAATAAGACGAGACAAAGAATTAATCACTGAAGAAACGAACACAAAAGCTCTTCCCTTCATAGCCAAAGAATAGTGTTGATAGAGTTTGTATCGATTTCTGTACTGATGCAGGGTTAATTTTGTTCCCCGCCATTTTATTGGAATAGGTGAAAGGGTTAATTCAATGTAATGTGAGATACCCAACCGGTTAATGCATTTATCTGTGTCAGTCACATGTGTGTCACACCCAGTACTGAGCAGTAGTATTGCATATCAGTCAAAGGCATACTATTGTGCTATCATAGACATCCACTCCACCAGCAGGATATTCCTGTAGCAGATGGCAGGATTAAATTGTGATAATAGAATTACCCTGTGGGCAAGATCACTTTGCAATGCAATCGTGGAATGAGAACTTTGAATTAACCCATCTGCAACCAGATTGCACACATGTTCTGATAAGTTTGAGCATAGCTCATCAAAGATGGTGATATTCGCAAAGTATTTGCACTAGGAGTAGTCAATCCTGGAGGATTAGCAAATTACAGCCAGATATTACCCAAAATATTGCCAAGATGTGAATGGGTTAATGTTTAACATTCAGCTCAACATTCATTTGTTTTCTAAGGAATGCTGTATGAAAAATAGGTTAATACAATTGATAAAAATGCACTAGAATTCTCTTTGCTTATTCTTACTGGAGGCATAAATAGCCAATATATGAAATATACTCTTATTTTACTCCAGACATTTATTTTGGCATTTTGCATATTTTACACCACTTCTCGGTTTTGATTCCCAGCGGGGGCTTTTGGGAATGTTTTCAGTGACTTGCGGTTAGGCGGTGATTCGCCGCATATTCCAGCTTCCTCAACCACTTACAACTGGCTAGTCACCACGCTGCGAGATGGCAGAAAAAGTGACGAAAATTCTACATTCCTATATTCCATGGCCATATTCATACATATATATAAATATATATATATATATATATATATATATATATATATATATATATATATATATATATATATATATATATATATGTCACATTTCATATAAGTAATTACCAACTTTATGATTACTAATATTCATTTCTTGTCATTTCAGCCAGCATATCGAGGGGCAAAAAGTTACTCAGAAATGATCTCCGACGAGGGCTGGAAGGAGGATGGGGATCATGGATCAGGAGGGGGGAAGAAAAAGAAGGCTCACTGGACAACCCGTGAAAAGGTAGAACGTGACCAGAAAATGCTTAAGGAAGCAGCAGAGGTGAGTATAGAGTGCTCAGTACCCAACTCAGTCCATTATGTCAAAATCAAAATCAAGGCATGTGAGGAAGTTGCCTGTCACCTTGGATTATTCAATGTTTTCCATCACGCTACTAGTATACTCACAATTTAGCCTTAATAGGAAGACCTATCAAGACAGTGGGATCTACACCAAATGAATATCATAATGGTTCTATGACCTAGGTCAATATGTTTTGCATGATTACATACATTTAAAAACTATTTGTACGTGATTTTCTATTTCTGATTATGCACCTTAAAACACCTATTTATTTGTACATCTCGATCTGAGAAAGTCCATTTTATTTGGCACATAAACGAATTGCTCCGAAAGTTCATATATTGTCATTATACTGCTTAATGCTAAGGTGTTAACGTAAAGAAGCACACAGTACCCAAAAGAAAATAACCTACTCACCATAGGCCAGTGGCAACTTTTTCACATGCATCAAGTTTGATATAATGACTTGGTGCTAGTTTGGGATGTATTTAGTGGCATTTTGAATGCTATCTCAAAGTATTTTCTGTACTATCAACATATGAACATATGTCATCTTAAACACGCTTAAAATTGAAAGGAGTGTAAAATAGGTTTACAGCACACAATATTTCTGCTCACATTTATTCAGAAAGTTCAACTCGTTCTCTGTTTTACTGCCCAGCCAACTTCCTGCAGCTGCTTTTGATTATGAGGGAGTTACATCTGCACTGTTACTTTCCAGAGGCATATTTTGCAACAAATTGATTTTCTGATTTTTTTACAGACCTTAGCAATGTCACAATCTTCAGGATGAATGAGTTCTACACCTGGGAAACTAGAGTGTTAGAGAAATTCACATGCATATTTTAAGGGCCTAGCTTCATTAATTATATGGCGAGGGTTGATGTAATTAACTGTATATTTTAAATGGCTATATGCATAGATATAAAATTTGCCACTAGTTTAATGTTATCTGAGAAGTAATCTGAAAAAGCTATCAGAAAAAGTAATGATAAACAAAAATTACAAATCTCCAGTTTTTAAAATATTTTCCTATCTTTTTAAAAATAGCACCACATGATCATTGTTTTTGATGTCTGTGGGTTGCACCCCAAGTTTTAAAAAGTGCTAACTTTAACATTACCTTAATTCTAATGTGTTATGCATCATCTGCGTGTAATGGCTCAGTTCCTAGTTTGACTATCAACAATGCCTCAATTGTTATACTTATGCTTAAATAGTGTTTTAATCTATGCTAGCTTATGCAAACATTTCTCAGCTGTCCACATGTGTTGCTAATTTCTAAAACTGATATATTATAGATAACACCTTATTTATATAGATAACACAATTTATATTGGTTTTTAATAGTTGCATTAACATATTCAGATACTAAATCCTATATCTATTTAATTGCAGAAAGGGACTGCTGAGGTCTTGAAGGTCAAGGAAATGATTGAGGCAAGAAAGGAGAAGGTCAGATTGAAAAGGAAGGCATACAAGAAAAAGGTCAAGGAAAGAAAACAACAAGACCAAGGAAAAGGCAATGCTCAACATCAGCAGGCACAGGGAAAACAACAACAAAATGAATCAAATGCCAAAAAGAAAAAGGGAAAGACAAATGGCATTGAAACATCGGTAGAATCGAGTGAAGTCTTGAGCTCTTTGCAAAACTTTGAATCATCTGAAGAAGAATTCCAGGATTCCATGCAATCTCTGAATACAGAGACTCTGCCTAAAGACAATAAACAGGATAAAAGAAATGCCAAGACAAAGAATAAAGCCAAAGGTGGCAAGAAAAATGGCCAACTTGCTGAAAAAGAAGTGCACAACAGGAAAGAATCTGGTATGGTGGTGGATACAAGTCCCACTGATATTGGTGATGACCAAAATCCTTTATACGATGAGGAATTCCCGGAACTCACAAAACAGAACAAAAAACAGACTGGAAAGAAGAAATCCAAGAATCGTTCTGGCACTGAACAAAATGGAAATGCCATTTCCTCATCAAATGAAAGGAAAGGCAACAATTCAGGTGATAATAAGACTACCAAGCAAGATGATGGCAAGGAAGAAGACAAATTTAACAGTGCACAGGCAATTTCTTCATTTCTACTTGCAACGACTGTGTCAGACTTAATTGAAGATGAACCAGACAATGACAATGGTCTTGAAGGCCAAATCAATGAGCACTCATATTACAAAGCAAATGGGGATCAATCATCAATGAAAAACTCAGAAATTGGCATTGGCAAAAGAAACCTTTACAATACAAAACAAGATGATGGCGATAACGTCTCTGAAAGCCGGAAAGTATATGGTTTGTTTGGTGGTGAGGATGAAACAATGTTTGAAGAAACAAGAACACTGAAATGGAGCCATGCATCAGATAATTCTGATTTCATTTCTGGTAGTGGTTTCAGTCAAAGCAACATACACCCTATGTTCACTCCGACTTCAAATACTCCAGATATCCAATTGCCGGGAGAGGTAGAGTACACTGATGGGTACATACAGCATAAAGAATTCCTGCAGGAAAACTCATCAGAAGAGTATTTTGATGCAACTCACCCATTCACTGTGTCTACATTGGATTCTGGTATTGGAACCCTAAAGGCAGGTACGTGCCCCGAGGAAAATGAGTCATCTGATTCTTATCACACCACAGAAACTGGAGATATATATCCAGACCAGGCTGAAATGCGTGTGGATGAAAGAACATGTCATTTTCAAGATGGAGTTGATGATGACGATGATGATATGACAGTAACACCCAGCTGTGAAAGTTTCACACCATCTTTAACTGCATATCCAAGAAGTGAAAGCGTTGATGAACAAACGATAACACCATCTTCCTCTGAATCAACAGACACAGAGAACATTACTTCAGATGTTATATCATCATCCAATATGATTGACTCAAAGAATGGCCAGTATACATTGTTTACTTCAACATACAGAGATCCAATACGGTTCTTCAATTCAACAGCTGAAGAGCTACAGGAGAGTAGTGAGCCAAATACAAACTACCACAATGTGATAAATGATGATGGAGAAGACCAGGATAAATTATACAATCAGGATACTGAAAGAAAATATGATATGGGTCATGGAGACAAATGGTCTATGTCAAGTGAGAAGAGAGATATGGATGAAGATTGGCCACCTCTCACATCAACAAGGCATGACGCGGGACAGTTCTCAGTCATTCATTATAAAACTGAAAGGAAGACAGAAATGGTGGTTAATCAGTTTGCAAAAGCACCTATGGAGAAGAAATCAGTTGTGGATAAACAACTCCTTGTTGGAAAAGATCCATCTACCAAGTCAGCTCATATAGATACAAAAGATATGGCAGGCAGTGAAAAAGCAGATGACGTGGCATCAATAACAGAGGAATCAAGTCCATCAACCATAAGCACTGAAGTGGACAGTGAGTTGGTCCAAGAGCAAACAGATGACTCTGACATTATATTAGGCGATGGCTTAAGTGATCCGAAAAATAGAAATATTGAAGAGAGTTGTGCCCAGGTCCAGTTGGTAGGGGAAGAAGCACAGCCTAATGAAAATGTGCCTCAAATCAGCAAAGAAGCATTAGACAAAGGATCTAAAAATGCATTTAATAAAAATATTCACCCTGATGTTTACATGCCAATCATAGGTAACTCATTTGGATCTTGCAAGGTGGCAAATCAAGGATCTGGAAATGAAGAAGCTCATACTCACAAATCAAATGATGGAAAAGAAATTAGTCCCATCAGAAGTTTCAAACCTTGCATTTCCAATATAGATGTTGAAACAGGCAATATAAGAGAAGATGATGTGATGTTTGTTTCCTCCTCACCCAAGAAGAACATGGCTTCAGATGCAGAAAAACAACTGCCAAAAGAAGACCCACAATCAAGGCACTCCTATAGAGATGATCTGCCAACAATAGATGTTGAAACAGGCAATGTCAAAAAGGAAAATGATGTGAGCTTTGTTTCCTGCCTTCCCCCCATGAGGCTTGAGGCATCCAGGGAAATAGGTGCAGAAAAGCAACTGCCAAAAGATCAACCATCTCCCAGGTACTCACATAGAGATGGTCCAACCATGATAGATGTTGAAACCGGCAATGCAAAAACAGAGAATGATATCAGCTTTGTTTCCTGTTTACCTAAGAGAGACGAAGCATCAGGTGAAATAGGTGCAGAACAACAACTACCGAAAGAAGATCAACAATTACCCAGGTACTCATATGGAGATGGTCCAAACAAGATAGATGTCGAAACTGGCAATGTCAAAACAGAAAGTGATGTAAGCTTTGTTTCCTGTTTACCAAAAAGAGAGGTGGTATCTGGTGAAAAAGATGCAGAAAAACAGCTACCAAAAGACGATCAACAATCACCAAATCACTCACATGGAGATGATCTGACCCAGTCTGATGAGAGCAACTTAGAAGCCAATGAGGTATTTGAACATCCCCTATCAGATATGATGATGGCAGAGGAAGAGCTTCTTTTGTTAGGTCATGATGCCATTCCAGATAATAATCAAGGAAACAATCTTGATAAAATCCTCTCGGACAGTCCAATGCTTGCTCTGAAGGCTCTTTCAACAGAAAATTCACCACCAAAGTCAGATGAAAACAATCTGGGACAGAATGAACATCCTGAAGAGGTTGAAGCCCTGTTATTTTTCTCCTATACAGACCAAGTACAGCCAGATGAAGATGATATTCCATACATAGATGAGGTTTCCTTGGCAGATCAGTACCTGGAGGAGGGATATTGGCCTCCAATTAGAGATTACAAAACACCTGAAGTAAAAACAATACCAATCACTCTTCCTGAAATTGTAACTCCTTTGGCAACTACAGATCAAGATGAGAAACAGCCAGATGCAGAGCCGACTGATGATCCCCAGGAACCAAAAGTCAAAACAGAAGAGGAAGAACCTAGGGATGTTATACCAGTTCCTCCAAAACATGGCCGTTGGTGTAGATTCAAAAACAAGTTCAAACGGGAAAAGAGTTACACTTTACCCCAACAAGAAGAGCAATTGAACCCTGAGTGTGTAAAAGAGGAAAAAAGTAATGGCAGTTTTGTTCCAATGTCTGACACAACCTCTAAGCCTGATGAACCAGCAACAGAAGCAAAACAACCGACCCCAGAGAAAGTTTCAAAGAAGAAAGAGAAGAAAACCAAGAAAAAGAAGAAAGCACCCTCAAACAAGAAAAGGAAACCTTCTGTTACACCCTTGTCACCTGCAGATGATGAGAAGAAAGATGACTCTGTGAGCCCAGATGTCGATGCAGACAAGGAGAAGAAAGATGAAGACAATCTCTTAGAATCAAGTCCTCCAGTGGAGAAAGAATCTCCAGCTGAAGCACCGGTAAGAGTAATTTCAATGAAATATATTCTTTATGTTATTTACTATTCATCAACAGTGAATCATTGAGAACTATTTAATGAAACAAAGTTCTACATGTACATGAAACTGTAGATGTAAATATCAAATGTTCTAGATATAACAGGCATGTCCAATGATGTCATTGCAAATCAGGGAAAATACACTTGGATTGAATCAAAGTTAATGTTTACAATTTTTGTGATTTGCTACTGTATTGAACATAAGGTAAGCACCAATATGATACAGCACAATAACTGCCTCATAACTGCCTCTAGAATTGATTTAGCAAAAGACTAGGCAATTGATATTCTTATGAATGGGCTGCACCAGCATGAGTTAAGTAATCGGATAATAATTGTTTGAGTATTTTCAAAATTGGACATGCTTTAATTAAATATGTAAGATTTTAATTGACAAGTTACAAAATCATCACACCAATGGATATTGTTACAGTGTACTTAGAAACCTACTTAATCAAACTTTAATATAGTTTGAATAACAAAAAAACAATTGGACTCAGAAAAAATCTTCATAGAAATGTGATTCACAATACATGACTCATTATGAATACAGCTAAACACAATAGGTTTATTGCTTGATATGTATAGGGAAGTAATTATAATATATAGGCTTTTGCAAACAGTTCAAACTAGTATACCCTGGGGAGAATTGTACTTTGCTTTTGAGAAGAAAACTAATTATGAAATATTTTCACATCCAGGTTGAACAGGAGAAAATACAAGATGGAATCATACCGTCAGAGTTACCTGATACAAGTTCAAATGAGCCTGAAGAAAAGGCAAAGACTCCGTCAGAAGAACAACCTGCTCAAAGTAAAGGTCATGGTCTTTGGTGCAACTTCAAAAGGAAACTTACACACAAAGGAAGTGACCATGGCAAGAAGTCAGATACTCCAAAAGAATCAAAGGATGTTGATCCTGATGGCAAAGATCCAGATCAACTTAAGACTCCACCTGGAGATATAGAAGTTGTGGAGGACTTGTGCTCTGATGACACACATGATCCAGTTATTCCCAAGCTGTTAAAGAAAGAGAGGTCAGCAGCATTATCCCAGCCTCCTAATTCCGAAATAGATGCCATCCCCGTTATGCTTGCACCTCTAGTTGTGGAAGAGAACATTTCAATTTCTCCATCACCAGACCCAAGCCGTGACTTTGAAATTACTAATGAACCTTGCTCTGATGATGAGGAGGAGGAGGTCGAGGTGGTGGTGTGTACAGTTCCTAGAACTACCACACTTGAAATTGCTCTAGAATCTTGTCCAAATGTTGAAGAGGAGAAGATACCTCTAAAAGAGGATGACACTCCACAGGGCGGTAGTGAAGTTCAAGATGAAACATCACTTACTCCAAATGTTTGTCCAGATGTTGAAGAGGAGAAGATACCTGTAGCAGATGACCAAATGCCTTCTGCTGATGCTGAACTGCAGGATATAAAACCTGTGACCCAAGAGGAAGAGCCTTGCCCTAATGTTGAAGATAAAATTGTGGTCAAAGATGAACCATGCCCCCAGCCCAGTGCTGATATTGTAGACCAATCTGAGAAACCTTTGATGCTAGTGCCTTGCCAAGACTCCGAAGAAAAGGTCCCTGTTGATGTAGAAGAAACTCCTAGTCCTGAAGCCGAGACTGCTGAAGTTACAAAGGTATGGATATATATTTTCATTATTGTTACATCATGGTTAAATTGTGACTAGACAGTTGTTAGTGCTAGCATACATAATAATGGATGCAGACATTCACCCACTCAAATAACTTGACATTTTGCCATATGTCCGAAGCAGCTTTAGAATCAGGGCCATGGACTGTGATGAGATGGAGTGAGCATATAATGCAAAACGCATTGTCTATACCACTTAGATATTGAGACAATCCTTATTCACACGTACGATTATTTCATTTTGATTAGATGCAATACAAAGGGAGTTCCATCTAGAAGTCAACTACACCAATACTGTGTTAGGAAAAGTTAGAAATTTAATATGCATGATATAAAGCTGCCTAAAATATAGTTTAAGATGTTTGTTTTATTAGTTATGTACAATAACAAATAAGTCTTAATTGATAGCCAACTAAATTCCAAACTAATACTAAAGATGTATATAGTGATTTGGTGGTTGTATTCTTTTGTTTTATTTTGATAAATAACCAAACTATTAAAAAGTATAATCCAGCTGTATGATTCCATTAGGTTGCTGTCATTTAGATGGAAGTCTGAAAGATTATTCGGGTTATTGTTGATGGGTATAGAATAACAATATTCTTTTCCTTACTTCAATGATGCTTGACCTGATGCTAGAATAATAAGGCTAATCAATTTTCAAACAGTAAAATCTTCAAGAAGAAATATACATAGATACAAATGTCTTCGGTTTTATTCCATACAAACATAGGCATCGCAAAGGACTTCTTTTGTGCTTTTCTCAATTGAAAGACCCCATGAAACTACTCATAAAAAACAGTAATTTCTTCTTTGTTCATGTTGTCTATCCCCTTGTAAAATGAAAGTGACAAAGGAAGGAAAGAAAAATAGTTCATGACACTTTCAACAGCTTAGGTGTTATCATGACCAGGTAGAAACCTGGAACCAGTAAGAAAATCCATTCTCTTCCCGAATAGTTCCAAGGGGTCTTTCAGTTGTAGAATCACATAAATGAGCACTCTACAGCACTGCACATTTATATAGAAAACAAGCCAACCCAACTATTAGGATCCAGCAGAGACTCCAACCTGCAACCTATGAAAAAAGCGTCACAAATCAAACTAAATGATTGATTTTCTGAAATGTTTATTATATAAAATGAGTAAAAAGTATTGATTCCCCCATTAAACATAGTTTTTCATCTTTGCAGGAGGAGCCAGTGGCACTAGTAAGCACTTCACCTGTGGAGCCTCAGGAGGTAAAAGAACCAGAAGAGAAACTGGAAACTCCTACTGAGCCCGAAGTGGTTGCTCCTTTGAAGGCTCATGGTCGTTGGTGCAACTTCAAAAAGAAATTCAAGAAACCGGCAAAGAAGGATAAGCTAGAACCGGTTGTTGTGGCTCCATGTCCATCAGAGCAAAAGGAAGAAGTGTCTGACCTTCAGCAGATTACAGAACCCGAACCAGTAGAAGAAGTCGTTCCTGACACACAATCCCTAGAAATGGTAAAAGAGGAAAGTGAAGCAGGTCCTATTGAATCAAATCCTTGCATAGATGAGGAAAAAGAAGCCAAGATTACGGCTGAATCTGAACCTGCTTTGGAGTCTACCAATGCAGAAGCTTGCCCCCCTGTGGAAGAAGAGGTCAAGATTACAGCAGAATCTGAACCTGGTCTGGAATGTTTAGCTTCAATGCCACCAGAGGATAAGGAGGTGGATAAGGTCACTGAAGTTGAAGAATCACAAAAAGATGAAGAAGTGGCTACAGTTCCCGTGACATCCCTAGAGCCTCTACCTGGATTAGAAGGAAAAGAAAGAACGCCCTTGACTCCAGAACCATGCCTTGATGTTAGTGACAAAGTGGTGGTGGAGAATGAACCAGATGAAAAGGAGGAAACTGAAGATGCAAAAGCAAGTCCAGATGTGACAGACAACGATAGAGCTCCTTTAGTAACAAAGGTGAGAAAATTTGAGGAAGTGGAAAAACTTTCTTTATTGCAGTAATTTTCAGTTATAGTTTGCAATGCCATTGACAGGAGGTAAAGTGGTGGAGGCTTTAAAGTAAATGATATCAATATCTCAAAATTCAATCGTTTGCAAGATTTAGAAGACAGCTCTTAAGGTGGCTTATGAAATTAATTTGTGAATATATGGTCATTTTGAGAATTGTACATATGTTTAAGTATGCACCCTTTTCCAGATAGTAAAATCAACTAAGGCAGCAATAAGCAGAGTAAGAGATCAGCTCTCACATGAGCTCTTACCTCTTTCAAATGTCACTAAAACATGAGTGTTTCAAACATGTATATTGGGATCAAATAATGACATACTTGTCAGAAAACATGCTATTGTTTTGGTGCTTATGTGTGCTTGATGTGTTCCTCATCAGGAGATCATTCAGGTAATATATACTCTGCCTAGGATGAATTGTCAAATAAAAAAATAGACATAGGAAAACTGGGCCAGAGAAACTTATGTCATAAGCCGCCTTAAGTTTGAAATATGCTATCTTGTCATCATCAAAACTTTTGAGAAATGATAAGTGCAAAACTATCATAAATTACAAATCCCCAAATCTGGATAATGTTGCATTTCCTTCAAAAGAATGTGACATGTGTATCTGGCTGTACAGACAGAAATAATTCCATGGCATTGCACTGCAAAACATGTTCAAGGCTAAAGACATTCCTTAATCTCAAAGATAGTGACAGAAAAATGGTCATTAACACTCTGTATTAGGAGCTAAATAGATATATGAAGTTTGATTGAACAGAAAATGTTATATTCAATTACCTGATACCTGTTTTAATAGGTAGCATGCTCGTTCCAAAAATACATCCATCAAGAACATCTTGAAATGTGTCTATGTGTTTGTGTGTGCATTAGTATGTTTGTATCTATATTTGGTTATAGTGCTCAGTCACTGGATGCAAATGGTCAAACAAACCATTTGAATATGTATTCTCTATAATTCAACTAATGCATGAATACCATTTTATGTTCATTGCAGGACCTAACTGAAGAATTACCAGAAGCAGATGTGGCTGATAAGGAAGTTTCAAAAACATCAGCAGAGGAACCAGAAGCAGATGTGAAAACTGAATCAAATGATGAACCCGCTGCTCCATTGAAAACACATGGTCGTTGGTGTAATTTCAAAAGAAAGTTCAAAAAATCTGCAAAGGATAAGCAGAAAGAGCAGCCAACAATTGCCCCTGCCAAATCTGTAGAAACCGAGGAAAGGGAGCCACTTGTAAAACCTGATGAGGTAAATACTGCATGCTCAGATCCTGCACTGCATGAGATAAGCCCTAAAGATGAAACAGACAAGCCCAAATTGGATGAAAACGATGCTATCATTAGATTACTACCAGCTTTTGATTCTAACTCAGAAAAAAATGAGTCTGCATGTATGGCTGAGATTCCAATCATAGAAGAGAGTAATGCTCCTCATGAAATTGATATCAACGAGACAGAGGAACTTATCACAAAGGATAAGCCTCCTTCAGAAAAGGAGGATGCAGCTTCTGAATCCTCGTATGAAGAAGAAATGACCATGTACCCAATAACTGGGGAAGATGAGCCCCTCCATGATGAAAAGGAAGATGCAGCATCTGAATCCTCAGATGAAGAAGAAATGATTATGTATCCAATCACTGGGCAAGAGGTTACAGAAGTTGAAGAGCCATGTAAGGATAAAGGAGTATCTACAGTTTCCCTAACCTCCCTAGAGCCTCTGCCTGAATTAGAAGGAAAGGAGCGGGCCACTGTGACACCAGAACCATGTCTTGATGTTAAAGACAATGTGATGGCTGACAATGATGCAGATGAAAAGGAGGCAACTGAAGATGCAGAAGCAAGTCCAGATGTGACAGACAATGATAGGACTCCTTTAGTTACAAAGGTAAGGAAAATTTATTTAAGTGGAATGTCATTTTTCTATTGCAGTATTCTTTTATTATAATATGCAATGCAATTGACAGTAGCTAAACCAATAGATGCTTCTTAAAATGATACCAATATTTTATAAGTTGAATGAATGAATGGGTTCTTAAAGGCCATTTAGTGTCATATAACCTGTATATAATAATGATCCTCTTAAATTGCTAAAAACAACAAAACAATATACAAATGAATATGCTCACAAAACGATAAAAAGTTTCAAAATATAAGTAGAGCATTCATAGTTGTTTCAATTATTAAAATGTCATGTAAAATCCGAATCTCACGTAAATTAGATAACATACTGTCTGAGGGTACTTTTTCAAAGAGTTCTCTAAAACTAATTACACTTAAATGTAATTATGGACTCAATAAAATCAACACAATCAAATAAAGTATGTTTGACAGTCAAACGACAGTCACAGGTTGTACATTGGGGAGAGTCATCCTATTTTATGAGGAAGGTGTGAGTAAAGTGAGTGTGACCAATTTGTATCCTTGCTAAAACACTATACCCACGCCTAATGATTCTAAAACCTCTGGGCGACAGACCCTTCTGAGTTTGAATTGCATGTAATGTCTTGCTGATTGCTTCATCCAACTCAGAGGGCCTTTACCATTTTAAAAGGTCATTGATGTGTTTCTTGAAATCATTGTATGTAATAAGAATATTTGTAACTTTATCCAATAGGCCTGCTTTGGCTGTAACATACCACTGATGCCCACATGACTGGGTATCCAGGAAAATATAATACTTTTCTCAATGTACAGCACTAGCCAAATGGCCTAAAGGGCAGACTTTGAATCATAGAATATGATAGACTTCTTTTGATCATCATCTGATGGCTCAATCCAATCAAGGGCTAGATATAGAAGATTTTACTCTGCTGAAAATGAAGACTTATCTGGAAGGCGTTCAATAGAAGAACTATCAATAATTGCTGTTGCAGCAGCCTTCTTAAATCAAAGAGAATCATCAGTGTGAATAAAATTAGTCTCCATGGACAGCTTCTTAATGTTGGCTGCTTTATCCCACTCAGACCATCATTTGCATTTTAAAAGGTCATTGATGTGTTTCTTAAAATCACTATGGAAATGGACTAAAAGTAACTGTTCAATAGGCCTGCTTTGGCTGCAGCATCTGCCTCTCATTGTCCCTGATACCCACATGACTGGGGATCCAGTAAAATATAATACTTTTCTCAAGGTACTGTACTAGTGGACGAGAGGATGAGTCCAGTTCCTGCCCAAAATGGCCTAAACGGCTGACTTTGAATGGGAGAATATGATGAATTTCTTTTCATTATCATCTGACTTATCTGGAAGGCGTTACATAGAAGAATTGCCAATAATTGCTGCTGCAGCAGCCTTGTCACTTCAAACAGAACTATCTGAAATAGGGTCTCCCTGGACAGCTTTCACTTCATTGTGTAAACACATGTTTGATCCAGTTTGATCCTTTTTTGCATGTTAGGAGAATGAGGTTGACAATCAGAGTTCTATATGTCCATTGAGGTGTTTCAGGAAATTGAAACGTAGCTATAATTCAGGGTCAAAAAGTTCTCCCAGATAATATTCTATCCTATTTACATGAGATTGGTCTATTAACCCATTTGTAAAAACATTTTTCGAATGGGATCAGGGTGAAGTCCCCTTCTCTGACAAAAATGCATACATACAGTCTTTGATTGTGAGAATTTAAAACCAGAAGTATCGTCCCAATTATAGCTTCTATTTAAATGGAGCTGGAGTTGCCTTTCCTTGGTTTCATAGGTTGATCACTTGCAGGATTTAAGGGCGACTTTTAAGTTAAAGGAATGTTTGTGTCAAAACTATCATAAAACGATAAATATATTGCTTTCATTAATTACAAGTCCTCATGTCTTGATAATTATTTTGTATTTTGAAAAGAAATTGTGATCTGTGTGTCTTTGGCTCTCCAGAAACCAATGCAGGTGGTTTTAGTCAGATTTACGGATTTAGACATTCCTTACTCTTAAAGAAAATGACAGGAAAATGGACATTGATGGTCCATAGTTATGCCTAATATAGATATATGATTTATCCTTAACCCCATTAGTACAGAGAGCACATATTTGAGCTTCATATTGTAGCCCAGTATACTCGAGAGCACCAATGTATTACAAATTTAGCCTTCTAACTCAGTAAATTTCCCTTCCAATAACCAAAAAGAATTTCCTAATTAATAGACTAACATTACACAGCTTTTCACAGTCCTGCAGGCACTAGGCATAATCTCCAGAGAACATTTGACAAAAAGTGATTAAAAGCTTACCAGGGAGTTTAGGGTAAAAACAGGTCTGGGGGTCTGGTCAGTAAATGCCACCAGTATTTAAATAGTGTAAAAAAGTAACATTTGATTTCCAGGTAAATTTATATACTAGTTTAGTATATCTGACTTATTCAAAAATTAATCATCCATGAAGAATATTCTTGGAATGTGTTTGAGTGTGCATTTATGCAAATGAAAGTATAGTGCAGCGTCACTTCATGGATAGAAATGTACAAAAAAACTTTTGAAAAATGTTATTTGATATGATGTAACTAAAGCATGAATATCATTTTGTTTTCATTGCAGGATCTAACTGACAAATTACCAGAAGTAGATGTGGCTGATGAGGAAGTCTCAAAAACATCCCCAGAGGAACCAGAAGCTGGTGTGAAGATTGAATTAAATGAGGAACCCGTCACTCCATTAAAGAAACATGGTCGTTGGTGTAATTTCAAAAGAAAGTTCAAAAAGCCTGCAAAGGATAAGCAGAAAGAGCAGCCAACAATTGCACCTACCAAATCTGTAGAAACCGAGAGAGAGCCACTTGTAAAATCTGATGGGGTTAATACTGCATGCTCAGATCCTGCACTGCATGAGATAATCCCTAAAGATGAAATAGACAAGCCTGAATTGGATGAAAACACCACCATCAAATTGCTACCAGCTTATGACTTGAAATCAGAAAGAAAGGAAGAGTCTGCATGTGTGGCTCAGATTTCAATTGTAGAGGAGAATAATGATCCTCCAGAAACTGATATCAAGGAAACAGATGAACTTATCACAAAGGAGCCTCCTTCTGAAAAGGTTGATGCAGCATCCCAATCCTCGTATGAAGAAGAAATGACAATGTACCCAATAACTGGAGAAGATGAAACTCCTCATGATGAAAAGAAAGATGCCGCATCTGACTCCTCAGATGAAGAAGAAATGTATATGTTCCCCATCACTGGTGATGAGGAGCCGATTGTTGACAAAAAGAAAGATGCCGCATCTGAATCCTCTGATGATGAAATGTTCATGTTCCCCATCACTGGTGATGAGGAGCCTATTGTTGATGAAAAGAAAGATGCAGTTTCATCATCTTCAGAGTCTTTGAATAAGAAGATGGTAATGATTACTCTGCCATCACTAGAGCCCTCTGGTGTATCTGAAGAGGATGTTTCTGCCTGGACATCAGAGGAGGAAGAAGATGAGAAAGACACCACACCCTTAACAAAGCAATCTGAATCCTCTGAAAAGATAGCTACAGTTATTCCTGTAACCTCACTTGAGCCTTCTGTTGAGATTGATGAGACAAAAAACCTGCATGCCTCTCAGGAGCTTTGTTTGAAAGATGTGATTTCTACTCCCTTGGAGCCTAGCCATAGCAAGGAGGATGAAGATCCCAAAGCTTCAGTAGAACCCTGTCTGATTGAGGGGACAGAAGACAACCTACCATTGCTAAATCAGGTATGTACACCAGTGTTAGTCAGAGTGTAATCAGTCAAGACAGTATGGGTTTTGACTACTTTTACTAATAATATTATTAGAATATCAACAAAATGATAACACTAATGACAGTATTATAATTATTATCATTATTCTTCTTATTATTATCATTATCATTCTTCTTCTTATTGTTATTATTATTATTATTCATAATAATAATAGTAATAATAATAATAATTTTAATAATAATAATGATTATGATATCAGTTATGATGCTAGCAATAATAACTTGTATAAGGATGATAACAATAGAAATAATGGTTTGCACTTTATAATCCACTCTGTCAATAATAAACATCATATTAAGGTACATTACATAGTAAAGAAACATGTAAATAATCCAATTACATAATGAGCACATTTCAAACCAGACTGCAGTGTCTTGAAACAGGATTAATATTAACATTTTTGAATAATATCAGTGCATCTGATGTTATCAGCGAGCTATAGCAATGGCATTGAAAGCTCTGTTGCATAATCATTTGAGTCTAAGCCAAACTATCAGAAAGGTTCAGTTACTTTGCATAAATGAGTCAAGGCAAAAGGGAAGAAGGGTTACATTAATGATTTGATTTTATCACTAACTTGTTGGCAATGTGTATCACAAGAGTATTCCAAAAGTTAACTTTCCAAAAATATGATCTCCATATTCTAAACTCTGTTGTATAAATGTCCTGCATGAATTCATATCAGAGTATCAGAAATAAAGTTGGCGCATGTATGTGTTATGTAAATCCAATGTCTTCAGATAAAGTTAAATATTTCTGCAGATATTTTACTCATTCTAGTACACATGGTCATGGTCACCTTTACTCTTTACTCTAATGGAAGAAAATTCTTATGGGTAGGATGATTCGAATAAAATTCAATGATTGAATGAGTGTTTAAAGGCACACCGCACACAAAGGTCCTTTAGTACCATAAAATATTATCATAAAGTGGTCCTTTGTCATTGTTTTAGATGCACGGTATCCATATATAGATTCCACACATCCCCCTTCTTTCATAAGGCAAGCAGAGTGTCAACCAGCTTAGGGTCCCCCGCGAGGTGCCAACTCCTATTGCACACCATAAGGTGTGCCCCCTTGCAGGGTTCAATAGAAGTCAAGAAAGAACTGAATGATTAATTCCACAGTGAAAATCTAAAAATTATTTGATGCCGTTTTGTAACATTTGTAGCTGTGATTTCATTTATGATTTGCCATATTGTAAACCATAAAAGTCACTGGTAACTTGCTCACAGGCCTCAATCTAGATTCAAACTAGCATTGTCTGAATTTTTACATTTTATTTTCAAGTAGTTCATTAAATTAGCAATTATAAGCTACTGAATGAAAGTCATGTACATGGTTTTACACAGGTAGTCTCTATTATATGGTTAGAAGTGTCATTTTAATTAATACAATCCCTCTAAAAAGAACCGTTGGTATTAGCCATTAAGTAGTAGATATTTAGAGGAATGTATCATAAGTTTTTGTTAAAAAGATGGCACAGAATCTCCATTTATACCTCTATGAAATTTCATTTTCAGGAAAAAGAGGCAGAGCAAAAGCCGCATAAAAACAAAGACCCAGAAGAAGCAGTTGCCAAAATGCCAGAACAAAAATACCCAACAGAGGATAATGAGCGATTTCTACTTCCTCCATGGAAAAAGCATGGCCGTTGGTGCAAATTCAAAAGAAGGTTTAAAAAACCTGCCAAGGAAGCTAAAAAGAAACCATTGCCTGCTGTTGTACCTGGCCCATCACAAGAAGAAAAGGCGACCCCTGATGCTGCCAATACATGTGAGCCAGATCCCATATCTCCCAGTCCAAAAATCAATGTTACATCTAGCACCCAGGATACAGTTGAAAAACCTCCTGTAGCCATTAAGGAAGAACATCCTGAAACACCAGGTATGAAGGACAAAGAAGATCCTGTTTCAGAAGGTGAAAAACCTTGCGTTGCTGAGACCAAAGATACAATTTCAATATCCTCTGAGTCTTCTAATGAAGAAATGGTTCTGATTCCTTTAAGTAGTCCTAATGATTGTCCAAATGCAGAGGAGGAAAAAGAGGAGGAAAAAACAGGGCCTTCTCTGAAAGAAGAGGATAAGATTTCAATTTCCTCAGAGTCCTCAGAAGAAGAGATGGTTATGATTCCATTGACAAGCCCTGATACGTGTCCAAATGCAGGAGAAGTACAAGAATCTTATCCAGAAATGAATGAGGATGATGTCATTGTCATAAGCTCCGAGTCTTCTGAAGATGAAATGGTCATGATTCCCACAACTAGCCCTGATATCTCTACAGATGTGAAGGAGGATTTGGATGAAAAAACAGAGATTATGCCAATCATTAATCAAAACAAAGAGCAAGATGAGGAAGAGGAGTCTTCAACTTCTGAGTCTTCTTCAGACGCAGATGAAAATGAAGAGTCTTCAACTTCAGAATCTAGTTCTGATGAGGAAGAGGTGGCCGTCATTCCCCCAACTTCTTTGGAAATCTTTTCTGTCATGGACAATAAAGATGAACCTTTAAGAGTCGCATGTCCTGATGAGGAAGCAACCGCAGCCCCTTGCTTGGAAAAGGATAATGATGATGCTCCAGTAATCAAGGTCTGCATAAACCAACCTTCCTCAAACATAAAGGAAAATTATTTCTATTCAAACAAAACATTCACTGATTAAATTTTGAAATAAAGAGGAATAAATATTGATTAAAGAATAAGCAGTAATGAGTACAGTAGGTCTTGTCAATAAAAAAAATCATATTTCATAGTCACTATCATTCTAATATATGCATCAGTTCCACACAATTCTGTTAAGTTGATGGTATATGACTCACAATTCACGCATACATTCATTTCCAATAAACATTGTTTATACATGTTCATCAGTCATCTGTTAAAATTCTAGATGTAATTTACAACCATTAAATTGCTATGCATGATTTATTTGCTTTTTATACATAGGAAGAACCAGAGGGAGCAAAGGCCTCTCCAACTGTGGTTGCTAAGTTGGAAAAGTCAGACCCTACTACAAGTGAGGCTGACCCCATTGTTGAAAATCCACCACAAGAAGAGAAAGCTGGTGCATGTAAGAAACATGGTCGTTGGTGCAACTTCAAGAAAAAGTTCAGGCATTCTAAACGTGGATCCAATAAAACAAGACCAGTAATTGTAGCAAACTCTGCACCAGAAGATCCAAAAGTGGAAAGCGATGTTAAGGATGATGGCAAAGTAACAGAACCAAGTGTTAAAACAGAAAACAGTGATGATATTCCCTATATAACACCTGTTCTAGGAACGGACACTGATAACAAAAGTGAAGGTTCTGCCAAGAGTGGGTCTAGTGGTGATGATAAAGTGGACGCCGCTGTGGTTCCTACCCTGGCTTCAAAGGAGGAGACACAATTAGAACCTGAGACCAGCCCTTGCACAGATGAGGAAGAGAAAACTTTGCCCAAACCAGTCGCCTGTATTGATATTACAGGAAATAATGAAGCAGCATCTACTGAACCTTGTCCAAATACATTCCAAAAGGAAGAGCCTCTTGATAACCAAGAGCCTAAAGAAGAGAAAAATGAATCACCTGCAAGCCTAGCAGTGTGTCCAGAAACTGAAAATCAGGTGTCCCCTCCCATTTTAAATGAAGAAAATGAACAGTGTCAGTTAGCTCCACTTGGAGAAGTAGAGACTTTGAGTACTGACCAATCTCCTGTAGCAGATAAGCCTGTTGATAAAGATCTGTGTCCAGTGGACAAGGATGAGACTCCCACAACACTAGTTACTTGCCCTAGTGAGGGAGAGAAAGATGAGACTCCGGAAACTCCACAGGTACACAAACCTTCTGTCTTCCCTTACACCTCCCGCAGCTTATTTGAAATCACACCTTCCTTAGTGGTTGGCTCATTTGTATCTGATGTGTTCACATGATTTGACACACAACCCCTTGAGTAATATTTGAATATAATTCAGAAATAGTTACATCCAAGAAAAACAACTTTCAGTCAACTTTTTCTCAATACATGAGTTTGTTATCACTACACACATACGTTTCAGCCTATGTATTTACTCCCGATATGAAAGGGATAATGTAAATATTCAAGATGTTGTGATGCTCATAACTTTGATTGTCACTTTTAGGTTTGGGCATAAACATGTGAATTAATAAATATTTGTACAGTAATCATTAAACCATGCCATGAAAATGATATCATATGCAGTAAATAAGTGTTTATTATGCTTGTATTATGTAATCACTATTCAAACTCATGCACTAATTTGAAAACAATATAATCTAACAACTCAAGTCCTTTGATATTTGATATGTGACAGCAGCCAACAACATATACAAATATGTCTTTGCAATTATATTTAAGTTTGTGCGCCATCTTGTTTTTCGAAGTTATATTTAGCGTTCAACATTTTTCTGTTTTCGTTTTTCCTGTTTAGTTTTGTTTTCCCTTATGTATAATTTATTTGTGTAAAAACTTTTGTTGTATGTTTTGTACTTGTACAGTCAATAAATATACATCCGTACATTACTTGAATATAAATATCTCTGTTGCACAGTATCTGAGTCAACTGTTTTGACAGCATTATGGAGCTAAATTATCACTTGTATCGTGGATTCAGTGCTTTATTTTAGCATTGACTCTGTAGAGTTAAACTTCCTCAGACTGATGCATGCTCAGGAAAAACCATTTAATTGTGACAAGGATTTTTTAAAAACAGAGCTGATTAGTCTTAAATTAAGTCTGACTTAAGTATCATTGTGCTTTAATAAATATCAAAAGTAAATTGTAAAAAGTCAGCAGTAAATAGCAGAGGAAAATCAATTAATCAGGGGAAAACACTATAAACACAAAATAACTGGCAATTTCGATAATGCCTTCAATGGGTTTCAAATCCTAGGACATTCTATAGTTAATTTGTAGTGCATTAGGCCACTAATTGGCCATGAGGCCAGCCCATTTATGGGCATATGAGGCAATACAAATCATTCAGGAATTCATAAGAATACCTAATTAAGCTTCCCCTTGCTGTTTAAATACCTGTACTGATATCTATAGCATCTGATTGCATTATACAGGATGAGTCGAAGAAACCACAGAATCTGCGAAAAGAACCAGAAGATGAACTGGAACTAAATGCAATTCCTAAGGACCAAGATTCAATAGAGGAGACTCCAGCAAAAGAAAAGCCAGCTGCTCCTATTAAGCATGGTCGTTGGTACAACTTCAAACGCAGGTTCAAGCGCTCTGGCAAGAAAAAAAGCCAGGCCCCAGCTGTTGCGCCTTGTTCAATAGAATCAAAAGAACAGGGGCAAGAGAAGGATAAGGATACCGTATCGCCCAGCGATAATGGACCAAAAAAACCTTCCGAGGAAGGGGAGAAAAAGAAGAAAATAGATGGATATACACCCTGTTGCGATGAGCCAGGTCCAATTGTAGTTCCAGCAAAGAAAATGGATGAAAATGATAAGAACGATGATGAGGATCTGTCTAGTTTGAACTTGATGATCATGCCCACTGTCCCCGAAGTCGAGGAGGACGGTGATCTGCCACTACAACAAGATAGACCATCAGCAGACCGTGAGGGAGACAAGGTTTGCTAATGGTCAACCATCAACTGCATAAACCTGTGTAAACACATTGGTATTGCATGTTGTCATTTCCATAGTCGTTAGTTGGGGTGTTGTTCGTTCATAACAATTTATTTAAAGTGAGGAACCAAACAAATGTGCATGTTATCATTCTCATTGTATGATAAATTAAGATACATTTCTCATCTCATTTAAACAAGATGCTTAATTCATTTCGCTCATTTACCTCACCAACTTAATGTATGTTTGCAAAGGTAATGTACAATAACTTTATGAATATAAAAAGCATGTCTTCATCAACACATTAATCTAAAACTCCATAGTGAATTGATGCTACATTTACCCATTCACATTTGGAGCATACACACCATTTGACATAAATGGAAATACCTTAATAACCTTGAGTCATTTTTGAGTTCTACGTTTCTAAAATCTAGTCAGCATGTATTTAGTGTGTTAGAAAGGATGAGGGCATTTGACTCTGTATGGAAACAACAAAATATACACTTTTTTAAGAAATTGATATTCTAAAAGGTTGATAAAGTCTAAAGGTATAACTGTAATGTTTACAATAAAATCATTCTTATAATGCCTGTACAACCATAAATTGATTTTTATAAATTTCATATTTCAGTGTAGAACATTTTGAATGTTAACTCACATTTGAGAGTCAGGGATGATTTCCACTTCCCTGGCAATTATTATTCCATGATTTGGGAAGTGGGCAAGCACTTAAATTGTTGCTTATATTTTGAGTTGGAATTTTCAATTACAAGTTTCGTCACTTTTTTCTGCCATATTGCGGCTAAGTCATGATTAGCAGTTTTAATTGGTGGAGGAAACTGGACCACCCGGCGAAAACCACCAGCCAACCACAAATCTTATAGTGAGATAAAATATGTATGACATGGCATGATGCGTGACAGGGATTTTGCTGAGCATACAACACATACGATTGTATCTTGTAGGCAAGTGAAGGAACTCCAGCGGTAGTGGCGGAGAAAGATGATGACGATATTGTCAAGGAGGAGTCATTGGGAGAACAAAGCAGTCCAAATGATGCAACAGATGATTCCGCATCATCTGGTCCCAAAGAACCGGAAACCCCCGAGACTGAGGGAGAGGAAAAGGAACCTCCTAAGCAGCATGGACAGTGGTGTCGCTCCAAAAACAGCCTAAAACGTACCACGGAGAATACAGTGAATTTCATTATATACCCTCGCCATATCACTCTTTGAGAGTTTATTACTCCAGATACTACTTAAAGGCAATTAGTGGTTTCATATCAATAGGAGAGACCATCTCGGTTCATAATAGTATTTATTCTAGAAATAGCTAATCCTTCATTCATTGCTTATTTTTTCAAAATAGATGTTTCATTTGGTTAAAATGTGCGCTTTGGGAAAACATTTGCTTTGTTTGCACAGTCTAATTCGATAGCTTCCACTCTAGAATTCTTCTATCCATGTTATTTTGAATCATCAGATGATAAAATGTTGGCAGCTTTTCTAGACTAAACTGTACATATTTGTAATTGGTACTCGAGTGAGAACATATTCTAATAATAAGTAAAGACATATTCTAATATATGTTTGTCTTAAGCTTAGTGACTATACCTTGTACAGCTTTGTAATAATACTGTAGTAAGTTAAACTAGTGAAGATTTAAGAGTTTAAGTCCTGAAAGTTTACTCAGAGAGTCCAGAGCAGCTGAAAACTTTTCAAGGCAGCAATGGAATGATCATTCGGTAGAAATGGCTTACATTGACATCATGTATGTCAGCCTATTATACCACAAATACTATCAATGTCACAGATTAGCATATTTACTACTTCACATAAGCTTAAGCTTACACATGTTGTTGGAAATAAAACATTTTGGATAGGTTGATAAAAATATTTTTCATATGCCTTGTGTTTCATCCACTGTAATGATGTGCTTGTTGCTCAAACATTATATATATATATATATATATATATATATATATATATATATATATATATATATATATATATATATATATATATATATATATATATATATGCACACACATGTATGTATGTCAATATTGCACAAGGTTCATGTACAAAGAGTTAGATGTGTTCACATAATAGTCTAGGTAGTAGAAATGAGACGAAGCATAATCGTGAAGCTGTAATATACCTGTAACATGAACACATCGCATTGAAAAATGATTATGTTAAAAGTTCATAAAAATTAACATTGCAATCAGGATGAAAAATTAACTTTTAATGTAATAGAGTAAATATTTCATTCACAATTACTAGCATTCTGAATCATTGACTTTCTCAAGTCACACAGTTTCCTAGTGTATTTTGTTCTATAGTGTGTGCTATTCTAATAATTTGCGTTTAGCAATTTTGAGATAGGAACATTTTCAAGCAGCATGTTTACTCCATTCTAGGTACAGAATATCGAGACTCAGGATTGAGTGTATAGTATTGTTAACTTCCATGTGATATCTTTGCCTTCTATGACTGCTTTGCTATATTTGCTATAGTCACCATTTGTCCATTCTAAATCTGATGTAGATCTTTTAAAGTAAAAAATGACCGATAGAAATGATACTTTCCAGTGCTGATGCAATAATTACGCATCGCACTATTTTTTCGCGTATTTTCTAGGGTCTGGAATATGCAGTACAGACTAAGGAGTTTAGTGCTGCAGGTTTTTTGTACACTGACTTTGATCTACAAATATCTTTAGTTGATATTGACCCTTAAAGGGGATGCATCATGAAGTCAGGTACAGAATGAATAATGCCATTACATGGCATTATGTTTCGTAGAGTGATTTATATACTGGCTCTGATCTACGTTTACTCGACAAACATCGCAGAATCATGGAGTCAGATATAAAGCAGTAGAAGTAGTTTAGCTGTACTTTAGAAGTCAACATCAGCTATAGAATGGATATACATATAGCATTATCATAAATATTTACATACAGTATGACTTAATGGTTACTCAATGACTTTGATCTATATTATGGCATTTTTGCTGTAGAAATAGAACCAATGAAGTCATGAATAATCCGCAAGAATGCGTTTTACATTTGTGAAATTCTTTGAATATCAAAGGAAAACGTCTCTGATAAATAATTCCCTTCCAAGGAATATAATCATGGAGTCGTCTTTAAAGCAAGTGTGAACATATTAGCATTCTTGTTTAAGTCAGAAAAGTGTGAATTAAACTTGATATATCTTGTAGCAGGAAGTCTGTAACATGAAAGCATATCACTTGAAATCAAACAATACAATACTAATATTCAGGGAATACATTGATAATGAATGAATATTAAGGAAAATGAATTTGCCCTCTAAAATTACATGCATTTGATATATCCGAAAGGAATATGGACTAACTAAACCCAGAAGTAACATAAACAAATATGGCCGCCGCAATGCATGACGACACTTGCTATGCTGAATTTTGTGATTTTTCTTGGAGGCCAGGGTTTTAGGGTCAAATATTATAACATGGGTAACCGTTGCATTAGGCATTACCACGTTTCCTTAGCATGAATTGCTTGAACAGGCTTTGTGGTTTCTATCGATATAGCTAATAAGACTCAAGGAAGCACACACTAAATACAAATTCTCATTACAGGGTAATTCAACTTATATTTATCTATTTCAAAAATCACTGCAATTCTATTTTCAAGTTTAAATAGGAATCATTCGAAGATACGATTCTTTCATTTAATAGGTTTGCACCTCGGAAGAGAATTTTATCATTACAGGTAGTGGGAAAGAGGATTTGAAATCTTGTCTGTCTTACAAGACTTTAATTTAATCATTTTAACATGTACATAGAAAAGGGGACAATGAAGTTGTAAATCAGGGTTATGTGTTGTTGCCTATGATGTAATAAATATATCTTGATAGGACGTACTGTGTTATAGTTTTTATTTTTCAAAATACAACACATATTTCCAAAATACTCTCATTCACATACTTTAGCTTTTGCAAAGGTCTTTAAACACTGTTGACACTTCTACATTTTACATTCTTCATTTAACCCATTAATGCTCAGTGGCCAAAAGCAGTCTGACAGTTTTGGTGAAATCCTTAACCCATTAGTACTAGAGTTCCTACAGATATTGTCGTCTGCATCTTTGATACTTTTGACTATTACTTTGAAATCAAGAATGATTTTACAAAATATTTGAAGGAGAGTTCTAGGTAATGATCTGATTGACATTTCTCAATCAATTATTTTTCTGACTTTGTTTTTCCCTGCAAAATATAATCAAAATTGTGAGACTGCTTTGTGGCCGCTGTACTCATATGTTAACAACTAGACCAGAGCAAAACTTCTACATTATCAACTAGTATTTCGTATCCCTTATCAACAAAAGGTAGAATGCAAAACACAAACAATATGCTTTTCTTAACTTTTCTTATTTTTGGTTGTAATTGTTAAACAAAAAAACTATCAGGATTGAGGTAATAGCAGGTAAATACTTAAACGACCTATGAACAAAGGTAAAATCTTTAACCCATTCATGCCTGTAGTGCTAAAAAGAATTGCCTCACAATATTCTTAATAACTCTACCACAAAACAAAATTTAAAGAACCCTTAACTGAGATATCTTCATCAGGACACAAAAAACAACTCTCCTTCAAATATTTTGTTAATTGAAGTTTATTCAGTCGTTATTTACATAAGTATCAAAGGCCAAAACGACAATAGTCTGTAAAAATCTCCATGCACAATGGGTAAACAGATGAAAATGGTTAAGGCAATTTAACCCTTTTTGGATGGTGGCTAACTTGGTTTAATAACATGAAATGATGACAAACAGCTGGTAAATGACTGTTTTTTGCATCACTTTGTAATGGCAAAATTGGCCACCACCAGCATAAGGGATAATAACTTCAGGCATTAATAGGTTAAAATAAAATTGTTGGAGATACAGGAATAAGTCCTCCTTCACTTTGTGTTGAGTATTACAAAATAAAAATAACCTGTGGACACTGGATAGAAATGAAAGTGGTAAATCATGTATTCTAAAATGTAAAGTTAAAATGTATGGTAAAACCTGTACAGATAATAGAAAATGAGATTCTCTGTATTTTAAAAGTTCCTTTCAGATTATTTCCAACAACATTTTAATTTTATTTTTCAAAAGTAGCCTATTTGGTCCATGAAAGGAATATCCTTCAGTTCCAAAAGATACAGTAGGAAAATAAACTATATAACTTATATAGATCAATATTTTTCTGAACCAGAACATCCTTTACAGGTGTTCCATAACAACATGTTATATTACAGAAAAAGCAGTCATATTTACAACGTAGGAATATGATGATAATACATCGTTAAATTTATACAGATCATCTTAACAGAGATTCTCTTTAATAAAACATCCCACTCAATAATGTTCTAATAACACACCTTTTATAGAATAAGACTGTCTTACTTGGCCCACAGTTTATCCATTTACTCTAAAGAGTAAGGAAAGAAATATAATGTAAAGTGTATTCAGATCATAGTCAATGGGACTCTCTGTATTAAAACATCCCTTTTCAATTGATTCCTAATGACAAACTTTTCTTTTCACATAAAAAGGTGTATCATCCGGTCTTTAGTATGCCTATTAATTCAAAATATAAAACAGTTAGATATGTAAGAAATTAACTGTCAATATTCTACAGATCATTGTCATTGAGATTCTCTGTACTTAAACATTTCTTCCAATTAGTTGCTAATGGCACACTTTTCTTTTTATAGAGAAAATAGTACACTACTCACTCTATGGTAGTAATGTCCATACATTTTTAAAAAGAAAACAGTTTGATATGCAAGAAAATATACAGTCCAATGGCTACAGATCATTGCCATTGAGATTCTCTGTACTAAAATATCCCTTTCAATTGTTTCCTAATGACACTTTCCTTTTTATAGTAAAAAGAGTATAGTACCCTCTACATAGTAGCAATGTCTACAAATTCAAAAGAGAAAACATTTTGATATGTTAGAAATCGTACTGTCCAAATTCTTCAGAGCATTGTCAATGAGATTCTCTGTACTAAAACATCCCTTTTAATTGTTTCCTAATGACACACTTTTCTTTTTATTGAAAAAACAGCATACTATTCAGTCCATAACAGTAATGTCTATAGATTTAAAAAAGAAAACATTTTAATATGTAAGAAAATATACTGTCAAATTTCTACAGAGCGTTGTCAATGAGATTCTCTGTACACCCCTTTTTAGATATTTATGACAATATGTATCTTTTTATAGAAAAATAATCATATCATTCTCTTAACAAAAACAATTCCAAATAACACAATAATCCGAAAAGGTTTGGTGTATATGTGCAATACACATAATACATAAACAATGATATCCAAGTCAAGACCACAGCAGTTGTCAGAGTGTAAAACCTCAAAATAATAATTAAGACATTGCTGTTTCTGAAGAGATTTCATAAGGTTTTTGGCCCACTCAACTTCATCCACTTGCTTTTTGGGCTCTGGTTTTAACCCTTCCAATGCTGAGGCTACTTTCTTCCAAAGCACAAGGATGCAAAGACTTTTGATAAACTTCTAAACCCTGTCATGTTGGTACCCATTGGATAGCTCTCCCGGAGTACTCTCAGATGAGTACACATTGGACAGGGTTTCTTGTATTTTTCAAGTATTTTGCATAATTTTTATATTGACTGAATTAGCCACAATCAGTATAAGGGTTAAATATAACAACTCTTTAGCCATAGTATGAGTATCAAATAACATTATGAGGCCTCTGTTGTCGTGGAGATTTCCATGGCTTCCATCATCTGGCTAAATTGGGACTGACTGTTGCTTAGCAGGTTACTAGGGGTGTCCATTTCTGTAATCTGCAACAAAAATGTTGGCATGTATCATGTGAATTTCATAACATTAAATCTTTACATAATTAAACAAATTCTTAATTAAAATCAAATGGAAATGATTTTTATGTTTTAACACTATACCTCATCCTTACACTATTAGGCTAGAGAGGCCAATATAGTAACTACACCACATAGGCCTATCTATTTCCCTAAGATGATGCATCTAAAAATTATTATAAACAATGTTGGATCAGTTCATATACTACCAGCGTGCAATTAGAAATAAGAAAAAATTATATATTTTCATTGCCACTTTTTCTTTCACAAATGACCAAATTAATACTAGCCAGAGGACCATATGTAAACTTCATTTAAAGATACAGCCTATTTATTGCTAAAGATCTTCACTATTGCTACGAAGAATAATATTTTTGTGTGACCTAGTGACAATATTGGGAGTGATTTTCCGCTGCAGGACAAAAAATCTGGACACCCCTGATATACATATATGGCAAAAGAGGGGTGAAATTTGACATGTAAATTCTCGGAAATTTAGACCACCATAGGAATCGGGGCACTATAATTAATGGTAAATCTGGGCAACCCTCCATCGATCGCCAGTTGCCATTTCACAAAATATGGACCGAGCTGTACATCTTGCTGATACAGCATCATGGCATTCAGAAAACATGGACCACTCTGAACCAATAACAGTCTTATGCCGCAGTCAAACTAGCGTCCGACTATCGCACAATTTTAAAAATCGGCAGGGCGGAGTCCATTTTTTCACCTATCGGCTCCGTCTAAAACGTCGGCATATACGATCTTAACCCAGTACCGACTTTTTAGATGGAGCCGATAGGTGAAAAAATCGAGTCCGCCCTGCCGAAATCGTGCGATAGTTGGACCCTAGTGTGACTGCGGCATCAGTTATTAATAAGTGTCCCAAATTACAGAATCTTTACGGTAAGACTTACTTTTCCTTCACTGACCACCATGACGCGGTCACTCTGCAGGACGGTGTTGAGCCGATGGGCGATGGTCAGAATCGTACAATCGGCAAATGCTTCTTTGATTGTTTCCTGAATGAGAGAGTCTGTCTCCGTGTCAATAGCAGCCGTGGCTTCATCTAAAACCAGGATCTGGAAAGATTGTTGAAGACTTAGGAGGATGTGTCTAAAACTTGGAGGGATGGGATATCGGCACGTTCATACAATGAAAGGGAAAAAGATTTTTTTTTAAATTAAGGAATACCCTCAACTTTTCAGTTTAGTAAAGTTCTGTCTTTTTTGAGAAAAATAGGAAGGTCTTTTGTTTCTGTAAAAATAAAAGAATGTTTTTAAATTTTAAGAAATGATTTTTATTGTATTTATTTAACATTAGAGACACTTTTGATCACTAATTACAAAATGTAAATTCAAACAGAGAGTAATTATTAGGAACTATAAATTAACACTTACTTCAATATTTCTGAGTATAACATTTTCCATACACATCAGTCTGTAGAGAAAATAAGTTTTTTATGACATTATTAACACTCACTTTACTGTATAGCCCTTGCCATACACAATAGTCTGTAAAGAAAATATTCAGAAAAAAAGTTTTGTACTTGAATTATTAACACTTACTTTACTATTTCTGAGTATAGCTCTTGCCATACACATCAGTTGTCTTTCTCCCACAGAGAAGTTGTCTCCATTTTCCACCACAGGAGCATTCAACTGGCCCTCTAACCCTAAAATCTGAAAAAAATAAATAAACGTCATTTTCAACCCATTCACACTCTGCTAATGTTGTAAATGAGAAGCAATAGGAGACTGAGGTATGATACCGTAAATTCTCGCAAATATCGGACACTTTTTATTAATTATGATTTTCGCTGGCTGATGGTGGCCGAAATTTTCCGAAAATAGCGATCAAAGCTCAGACACCGTGGCCGAAATTATCAATTGAAAGGTAAGTTAGATGGAAAATCAATCGCTATCAATGGATAGGGGGTGGGCGAAATTCCCCAGTAATTATCTTGTAAATTAATTATAGTGGCCGAGATTCCTAGGGCGGCCGAGATTTCCGAGAATTTACGGTAGACTGTACTGATTACCTATAATGAGTAAAAGAACTGGGAAAAAGTGGCAGGACCTGTATAATGTAGAAGAAGCCAGTCTGCTAGACTGTGAGAAATAAATTGAAAATGAAACCTCTGCATAATTATTTCCTATTCCAGACAACAAGTAGTACAAGAGTAAAAGAGTTTTTTCTAAATATGTGCTTGTCCTGGATACTTAAAGGCCTGCCCTAATGGCTGTGTGGTCTAAGGCATTGCCACTGACTGCTAGCTGTCTCTCATCACTGCCTGTGTTCGAATACCAGCCAAGGCATGCGAGAAAGTTGCCAGGGACTTGGGATTAGGCGGTGGTTTTGGCCAGGTACTACTGTTTTCACCACCCGCAATATGGCAAAAAAAGAGACAAAAAACGAAAATTCCTAAATACTTACCGTTTCTTTAATGTGACATTTTTCTACAGCTTTCCATATTTGATCATCTGTTAACTCATCAAATGGATCCAAATTGTATCTGAAATTGGGAGGGAAATATTCAATACACAAATGTTCATGAAAATGTGACATCCTTCCCAAAAAACTGTATTTCCATTGTTAATACATGTATCAAAATAAAAATATGCCAATATGCATCATATTTGTCCCTCAATACATGATTTAGTTCAGGCAGTGCTCTACAAATATGCCAGTATTTTACCAGACAACCTCAAATGTCATTGTATTGGAAAGCATGCAACATAAGGGTGCCAATGGATTTTTAATTAAAAGGTTATTGCCTGAACAGCATTAGATGTAGAAAGACCTACTCTACTTAAAGGGGCCCTAAAGGCTCACAAACATATCAGCTTATATGAAAGTTATACACTTCAGGAACAGGATGCTACCATTCTTTTTCTCTCAGTGATCCCATGAGGGGAGATTTTTGCGTATTGTCATCCTCCTAGACAGCCTCTGCCAGCCACTGGGTGTGGCCATGTTTTTCAAGTGCTATCAGCTGTGACACAATCGGGTGGCAGGGATCACATCCTGTCTCAAAGCTACCTCTGGGCAGTGTATCTAACAGCAGTGCTCCTGACAAGAGCTCTCTGCACAAGTTGCATAAAAACGTATATATCAAACAAGAAAATGGTGAAATCATGTGCAGCAATTGGCTGTAAAAAAAGACACGGTAGTGGAGAAAGCTTTCATAGATTTCCTAGTAGTAAATTTAGACAAAAACAGTGGTTAGCATCCATGAAACTTTTAAACCCACCTGTCTTGAAGTATGCATATGTATGTTCAGACCACTTCACTGACGAGGATTATGTCAGGAATCACACACTGCAGTCAGGATTACTTTGAGTACAGTTAACAAGGTTCTGAAGAGGGATGCTTTTTTAGAAGGTTTGGGTACTTGTGAAATAGATGTGCATAATCTCTCACACTTCTTCAAAAAAAGAAACAGTCACAATTGATACACCTTTTATCATGCTCCATGCGACTCCTATTGCATCTAGTCTTACTTTCTTCAAGGATATAATATCTGGAAACCAATTTTCATAAATCTCTTAGTTCAAGCAGAAGTGATCTTGCAATTTATCAATTTCAGGATTTATTTACTTTATTGGTATACATTTACTAGTCTCAACATGATTTACCTTCATTCAGTTGCTCAACGAATATAAGCACAGGTGTATGCATTAAATGTTTAATATTAAGCCAGCATGAGAAGGGTAAATATCATTCCCTAACTTACAAAATTGAAACAGCTAAGGTTATAGTCAGTTATGACCCCATTTTCACTGGGAAGAAATACATTTCTAAATAGTACTGCAATATAGAGGAAGGTTGAAATCAAAATATCTCAAATTGCAAATGACCCTTTCTTTTATTTATGATAGAATAAATGACATTTTCATTTACTCATTACCAACCTTCTCTTAATGACTTATGATTAATAATCATACTCTTCATTATTATGATCTGATGTACAGACTTTAGCAATACAGACTTAAGCAGCCCTAACAGCTAACTTTCAGGGTGAATGGCAATTTTCATAGGTACCTCAACATGGTCTTTATTAATCCACTGAGAATAGACTGTGCAGGATTTTGTTAGTTGTGTTACAACTGAGGTTTTGTCTTATGTCTAGGTCCCTAGGGTAATAACAAAAGTAAGTAAAGGAAAGGGACACACAGGGTAATTGACCTTGTCCAATTGGCATTACACATCTAGACCCCATGGGACACAAGGTAGTAAACACAGGAAGTGACTAGCAGTACTGGGAACAGCAATCATCTTCATTTTCTTTAGTAATTGTGTACATATTCATGAAGATTATAGAAAAGAAATGTCAAGAATACCTTTGGAAGGGGCCTGATAATTTAAAGAAGGAAAGAAGTCTGACAGGTGCACCACAACATGCTATTTAAGCGCCAGCCCTCTGTTTCCACATCTTGACCATCAAATTCATCAACACCTTGAACTATGTCCATATAATCCACCTGATCACCTTCAGCCACTCTTGGTTCAAAGTCGTAGGGATTTGCATACCTAAACATCTTGAATGTGCTTCAGAGCAGTGAAATATCTATCTCCTAGACAGAGCTACTGGCTTTATCTAATACACCCACTAAGCTGCTTGCCACCCAATTACATAGACTACAGCAGCATGAGTTGACTCAGATCCAAGATGGCGGCAGCCCTGCCTCAGTGGAGGTGCTATTCACTAATTGCAATTTGAGATTTCTCTTTTTTGTGGAGCTCTAGGGCTTCTCTGTTTATGACAGATGTTGAGCTATGTTCATGAAATTTCATATAAACCTATGATGTGTTTTTTCCCCAAGTTCCCATTTAAGTAAGAGGCTACTTTCTTGCAGAGCACACAGACACAAAGATTTTTGAAAAAACATATAAACCATGTGATGTTGGTATTCATGGGAAAGCTCTTGCGGCGTACTCTCAGGTATGTACCCATGTGCCAGGGTTTCAGTCATTTTAAAGGTTTTTTGCATCATTTTGTATTGGCCAAATTAGCCACCAGCAGCATAAGGGTTAAAAGGTTCATTGCCGGTCTCTTTCTAATAATTCATGAATCATACTTTATTTGAGAGTAAGGTTCAAAAGTATCATGGCTCCAGAAAACTTTTAATGAGAACTAAAACACAGATAAGTTAACAAAACTCAGATAAGTTAACAAAACACAGATAAGTTAACAAAACACAGATGAGTTAACAATACACAGATAAGTTAACAAAACACAGATAAGTTAACAAAACACAGATAAGTTAACAAAACACAGATACGTTAACAAGACACAGATGAGTTAACAAAACACAGATAAGTTAACAAAACACAGATGAGTTAACAAAACACAGATAAGTTAACAAAACACAGATAAGTTAACAAAACACAGATGAGTTAACAAAACACAGATAAGTTAACAAAACACAGATAAGTTAACAAAACACAGATGAGTTAACAAAACACAGATGAGTTAACAAAACACAGATAAGTTAACAAAACACAGACATTTTTAGTTAACAAAACACAGATAAGTTAACAAAACACAGATAAGTTAACAAAACACAGATGAGTTAACAAAACACAGATAAGTTAACAAAACACAGATGAGTTAACAAAACACAGATAAGTTAACAAAACACAGATGAGTTAACAAAACACAGATAAGTTAACAAAACACAGATAAGTTAACAAAACACAGATGAGTTAACAAAACACAGATAAGTTAACAAAACACAGATGAGTTAACAAAACACAGATAAGTTAACAAAACACAGATAAGTTAACAAAACACAGATAAGTTAACAAAACACAGATGAGTTAACAAAACACAGATAAGTTAACAAAACACAGATAAGTTAACAAAACACAGATGAGTTAACAAAACACAGATAAGTTAACAAAACACAGATGAGTTAACAAAACACAGATAAGTTAACAAAACACAGATAAGTTAACAAAACACAGATAAGTTAACAAAACACAGATGAGTTAACAAAACACAGATAAGTTAACAAAACACAGATAAGTTAACAAAACACAGATGAGTTAACAAAACACAGATAAGTTAACAAAACACAGATGAGTTAACAAAACACAGATAAGTTAACAAAACACAGATGAGTTAACAAAACACAGATAAGTTAACAAAACACAGATAAGTTAACAAAACACAGATAAGTTAACAAAACACAGATGAGTTAACAAAACACAGATAAGTTAACAAAACACAGATAAGTTAACAAAACACAGATGAGTTAACAAAACACAGATAAGTTAACAAAACACAGATAAGTTAACAAAACACAGATGAGTTAACAAAACACAGATAAGTTAACATAACACAGATAAGTTAACAAAACACAGATAAGTTAACAAAACACAGATGAGTTAACAAAACACAGATAAGTTAACAAAACACAGATAAGTTAACAAAACACAGATGAGTTAACAAAACACAGATAAGTTAACAAAACACAGATTAGTTAACAAAACACAGATAAGTTAACAAAACACAGATGAGTTAACAAAACACAGATAAGTTAACAAAACACAGATGAGTTAACAAAACACAGATGAGTTAACAAAACACAGATAAGTTAACAAAACACAGATAAGTTAACAATCCACAGATTAGTTAACAAAACACAGATAAGTTAACAAAACACAGATGAGTTAACAAAACACAGATAAGTTAACAAAACACAGATGAGTTAACACAACACAGATAAGTTAACAAAACACAGATAAGTTAACAATCCACAGATTAGTTAACAAAACACAGATAAGTTAACAAAACACAGATGAGTTAACAAAACACAGATAAGTTAACAAAACACAGATGAGTTAACAAAACACAGATGAGTTAACAAAACAGATAAGTTAACAAAACACAGATAAGTTAACATAACACAGATAAGTTAACAAAACACAGATGAGTTAACAAAACACAGAGGAGTTAACAAAACACAGATAAGTTAACAAAACACAGATAAGTTAACAAAACACAGATGAGTTAACAAAACACAGATGAGTTAACAAAACACAGATGAGTTAACAAAACACAGATAAGTTAACAAAACACAGATAAGTTAACAAAACACAGATAAGTTAACAATCCACAGATTAGTTAACAAAACACAGATAAGTTAACAAAACACAGATGAGTTAACAAAACACAGATAAGTTAACAAAACACAGATAAGTTAACAAAACACAGATGAGTTAACAAAACACAGATGAGTTAACAAAACACAGAGGAGTTAACAAAACACAGATAAGTTAACAAAACACAGATAAGTTAACAAAACACAGATGAGTTAACAAAACACAGATGAGTTAACAAAACACAGATGAGTTAACAAAACACAGATAAGTTAACAAAACACAGATAAGTAAACAAAACACAGATAAGTTAACAATCCACAGATTAGTTAACAAAACACAGATAAGTTAACAAAACACAGATGAGTTAACAAAACACAGATAAGTTAACAAAACACAGATGAGTTAACAAAACACAGATAAGTTAACAAAACACAGATGAGTTAACAAAACACAGATAAGTTAACAAAACACAGATGAGTTAACAAAACACAGATAAGTTAACAAAACACAGATGAGTTAACAAAACACAGATAAGTTAACAAAACACAGATAAGTTAACAATCCACAGATAAGTTAACAAAACACAGATAAGTTAACAAAACACAGATGAGTTAACAAAACACAGATGAGTTAACAAAACACAGATAAGTTAACAAAACACAGATGAGTTAACAAAACACAGATGAGTTAACAAAACAGATAAGTTAACAAAACACAGATAAGTTAACATAACACAGATAAGTTAACAATCCACAGATTAGTTAACAAAACACAGATAAGTTAACAAAACACAGATGAGTTAACAAAACACAGATGAGTTAACAAAACACAGATAAGTTAACATAACACAGATAAGTTAACAAAACACAGATAAGTTAACAAAACACAGATGAGTTAACAAAACACAGATAAGTTAACAAAACACAGATAAGTTAACAAAACACAGATGAGTTAACAAAACACAGATAAGTTAACAAAACACAGATTAGTTAACAAAACACAGATAAGTTAACAAAACACAGATGAGTTAACAAAACACAGATAAGTTAACAAAACACAGATGAGTTAACAAAACACAGATGAGTTAACAAAACACAGATAAGTTAACAAAACACAGATAAGTTAACAATC
>OZ012698.1:12080806-12083306 GCA_963942565.1 Maea johnstoni
GTGAAAATTTAACCATTATGCTGCTGGTGGCCAATACAAAATACCAAAAACCTGAAAAATGATCGAAACTCTGTCATATGGGTACTTACCAGAGAGTACTCAGTGAGAGCTATCCAATGAATACCAACATGACAGGGATTAAATGGTTTTCAAAAATCTTTGCATCCTTATGCTTTGGGAGAAAGTAGACTCAATATTGGAAGGGATAATACTGCGTACCGTGTTAACTTTGCCTTAGATGAAGTGAACATTGACACATCGCCACAGACCGATTACCAAAGAGCCAATTGTGAAGCCCTAGACACACCTAACCTCGCCTCAGTGTGACGTCACTCAGACAGACAAATGATGGCTCACATATTTATTTACATTATAGATATACAATATACAATATACAATATTCCTCCTATAAATAATATCCGAAAAGATATCGGCAAAATAGTTAAGACTATTCAGAGTGCTACAGGCTTGAAAGGGTTAAATGTGTTTTACCTTCATATAAAGAAATCCTTTGAAAGCAGTAAGGACTACTACGATGATGATCAATGTCCCATAGATGGCGTTGTAGTACGAGAGTTGTGGGTTGTCTGTGACACTGTTGCTTATCACAGTCTGGTTGTCAACAACAATGCTGGTATTCTGAAATAGATTTTTGCAAGAAGTTACTATACCACATTGCGTACTAAAATACCGGTATAAGTACATGATAAAATGAGATGATAGCCGACAGCAACACATTGTATCAATTCTTATTCTGCTGGTGGCTTATTTGACCAATACAAAATGATGCAAAAAACCTGATAAATGACTGAAACCCTGGCACATGGGTACTCAGCTGACTACTTACACGCTAAGGCTTGCCCTATTGCCCGGGGCAAGTTCAATGGTAAAAAACACGGTTTCGGGCAAGTTCATGGCCTAATCTAAAAGCACGAACTGGCAAGTCAGTATTCCTACTTTAATACCCAATACAAAAGTTAGACCAAGATTATCATTGTTATTTCAGCTAAACAGTGTCTTTCACAGTGAGATTCTCATTCTAAAGTGCATACCTCTATCGAGTTTATTCTCATAAAAATGCTAAGGAGGCATCCAAAATAGTGCAAAATAACATTTTGGGGGGCAAGTTGAATTTTTTGTCGGGCAAGCAAAACTTAAGGTGGCTCTGCCCGAATGGGCAAGTGCCTTCGAAAGTTAACGTCTGTCCCTGACTTAGCAAGAGCTATCCAATAAATACCAACATGACAGGGTTTAGATGGTTTTGAAAAATCTTTACATTCTTGTGCTTTGGACGAAAGTAGTCTGAGCATTGGAAAAAATGAGGGTATAAGTAGATGAAAAATGAGAAATAACAACCTTCAACAAAACTTTATCAATTCTTCTTAAGATCAATTTCAGTAAACTCCTATAAAAAAGCTTGCCATTCATTTTCATGTAATTTGTGCAATTTAGTGAGTGAGCAGATAGTTATGTTAGTTGATGAGTTCATGTGATTCTGGTGTGATCATACTAGATACAGGTGAACTTGGATATGACAGACTCAATGGGACCAGGAAAATTGGTCTGTCATATGCAAAATCCTTCATATACATATAACAAATACTTGATATGCATCGGACAGGGACAAAGCATATCGTCCGTCATATGCAAAAATCCGTCGTACATTGGTCCGTCATATCGAAGTATTGGCATTTAATTTTTTTTTCATGATACTATAAATATCTCTAATTTTCAAAAAATGTGTGTTTCATGCATGCTTTATGTTGATTGGGAGTTGGATGGGCAGGAAAAAACTTTAGGGTATGGATTTTTTAGTTAAAACTCGTTAAAGTCCAGCGGATAAGGGATAAAATCATGCATTTTGCGATAAAAGCACCCAAATTTGGATTAAATATTCAACCCATACAAAAAGCGTCCCAAATTACTGAGAGTTTATGGTATGGGCCATATCCCATTACCCTGCTTGAGCCAATGAGAAGGCCACCAGTTGGAGAATACGGTGATGGCCATACATGTTGCACCCCTAGGAGTTATATAGATAGATGTAGATAGATAATCTTTATTTCAAGTCAGTATTAATTTTTACATAGTAAACACGAGCTGCCAGGGCTCTTGGCCGAAGTTAGGCTAGAAATGTGGTATAGAACTTACCCCACTGCCCTGCGTGAGCCAGTGAGAAAGCCACCAGTTGGAAAATACGGAGACGGCGTAGCTGGCCGCGAAGATGGAGAGAACGAAGAAACAGACGAAGAATCCTCCGGCGGCCTTTATATACGCCTTGTAGGTGCCCCAGCTCACATTGCCCTGCTCCACTTCTTCCTTCTCAATCAGAACACCAGCCGCTGCAGCTGCAACGAGAAACGCTGAAAATTGTTGTCTGGATCTTTGATACTTTTGAAAATACCTATCATTATCATTATTATTATTATTATTGTTATTATTATTATAATTAATATTATTATCATTATTATTATTATTATTATTATTATTGTTAGTTATC
>OZ012698.1:12088306-12117394 GCA_963942565.1 Maea johnstoni
CCTTTTCCTAAATATACTCTACACAAAGAACAACAAATTCAATCAACTATTAATCACTAATAACTGTATCGAGCAGTCAATGGCAACACCTTAGACCACTCAGCCATTAGGACAACAAAAGGACTAGATGCCTGAAATTTTAATAGCCCTGACATTTTTCGCCACCCAAGGCTAGTGGGCTACCTGTATTGTCGAACCCTGTCAGGTTCAGACCAGGTGCTAATTCTATGATAAATACTAGGGTTGGAAATCGGTTGAAATTTCATGATCGATAATCAGTTGCAGCCAATCGATCGATTATCAATCATAATCAGTTCTTCACACTTTTTCACTAATTGTACTAGAGGTCTAGAGCATAAAACTAAGTGATAGTCTATGACAATTGCTTGCCAACTCTAACTTTGTTTTGAAGTGTTTTTGGAGCTTATAGTTTCATAGCAAGTAAGCTGACAACGTGCAGGTCATTTTGTTATATTTTTCGTCGCTAGGTGTCACCTTTTTCCATTATCATCCATTGCCAGTTTCATAATCAAAAAATCGGTAAAAAAAGTCAAATGATCGATCATCGATTATAATCGATGATCGGCCCAACACTAATAGATAATACACCCTCAAACATCTTCGTTCAATAGCTCACCTCTCAGCATCAAATGGCATACCAAAAACTATGTTCTCCTTGAGTGAAGCATTGAATATGAAGGCCTGCTGCGATACATATGCAGTGCTGCCATCTGCAGCCAGATCACCATGCACAAGCGACATCTATTGGGAGAGAGAGGAATTATCAAGGTGTGACAGCTATTGGGAGACTGTGGAATTACCACAGTGCATTCATTTTTATTTTCATAAATATCATCGATCAAGACGAAACATACAAGGGTAATTCAAGGGATGTATGGGTTAAATGATCAAAATTTGGCATGCATTGAATAGTTACCAGCAGCTCTCACCTTTTGATAGATGCAATACGGTTTACCGTGCTAATTTTGCGCATATAAAGTAATGCGCTCAGCAGGTAGCTGCCTTTGATGCCCTTTTATTTTTGCGTACTTTAATTTTTGGGTACCGGTGTTGAATGACAAGCTATCTTGTCAAAAGCAGGAAGGAGGAAACCGAGGAGAGGAAAATTTGTGGTAAATGGGAGGACATATTGATAATCAGAATAAAATGAGTAGTAATTTTTACCTGGCCTGAACCAGAGAACGTATTAACAATAAGAAGAATAATGCAAGGAGTATCTCTTACCTGGCCTAGTATCGCAGACAGTAAAGAACTCTTGCCGCAACCCACAGAACCACAGACTCCTAGAAGCTGACCCTGTAATCAACATCATCATCATCATCATCATCATCATCATTATCATCATAATTGGCAGCAGCAATATCATCATTATTGTTGTTATCATCATCATATAACTTAGATGAAGAAAAACATAAATTGGTTCCACAGACCAAGTACCATAGGGCCCATTGTAAACCTCTGGAAACACCTAATCTCACCTCAGTGTAACTTCACTAGGAGACAAATGAATAAGGGCTCTCATATTCACACTATAAAGGAAGTTGCTCACGTACATGTGCAGAACACAACTCTTGACTGGTTTTCGTCGACACCTGGGCTAGGAGTCATGCCGAGGCTTTAGGGCGAGATCTGCTGGTTGTGTATCCGGTGATCGACATTCGTGCTTAAAGTACAATTATTGTCATTACTGATGATTATCATTTTCAACAGAGCTTTACTTTCAAATTATTTCTTGCCAGTCCTACAGACTGGCTGCTACCTGATTCTGCAGGTAATTGGCACTTTTTTGCCAGACCTGCCACTTAATGACCACTTACTGGCCCTAAGAGGAAGGCTTGATCCCAGCCAGTCCCTTGATCGGAAGTGCTATTATCAAGATGTGTCCTTCACCAGTCTGTACTGATGGACTGACGGGAGTGTAGATCTCTGATTTTCACGGTCTGATTTTCAGTATCATAATAGTCAACCATTCTCATTATATTAAGTTAATTTCATTATGCAGAATGCATCTGCTGTAATTCACCGACCTTCTTCACCACCAGACTGATGTCAAATAGTGTGTTGATTAATTCCCTGCCGTTGTTCTGCGTGTCTTTGTTCTGCAGGGTCGTCTGTTCGTCCTCCGTAGCCGGACTATCCGAGGCATTGGCTTTCAGGGGCCGCGTGCTGCTGCGCGTGCTGCCCATTCTAAGGAAGTCTGAAAAAAACAAGGAAATCTTAAACCTTATGCTGTCAGGCCACTACATAAAATGAATATTTAATATGAAACGTGGAGAAGACCATCATAAAATACATCAAAATGATTAGGCTATATCAGGTGCCACAGATATTTGTTTGTCTTTCAACCTGTGAGTTGTTAAACCGAAACTCCTTCACATACCAGTTTGAAATACCTACACAGAAATCCAGTATACACCACTCCCACCCCCCCCCCCCCCCCCCCCTCCCTCCCCCCCTGTTATAGTAATCATTCATATTACACCTCACCTTTGCTAGACTTCCTCTTCTTCTCTTTTTTGGCCTCTTCTTTTCTTTCTTTTTGCATAGCAACCGATAATGCTACATCCCAGGCAAGAGTGGCATTTTTTATCTCTATGGCGATAGAGGCATCACTGACCTTGACCTTCAGAGGTTCCCTCTCTTCCATAACCAAAAGACTCTGAAAAAAACATTTAGTAAAATTTAGTAAAAATTCAGTAAAATTCAGTAAAATTGAAGGTATGGAAAAAGTGAAATATAACCATTAGAAAATTTTGGGATGTGCTACAGAAATTAAATACTACAAAATACAAAGTGGTAGGGCTGTCATCACTAAGGAATTTTTTATCGATTCGATAATCGAAAAGATTTTTACCGATACGGCACTTCGATTCGATTCGCTATCTATTCAACTTAAAATTGCCACGCATGGTTTTCAGCAAATATATACGCAATTAGCCCATCACGCATTATATTATCATCCCCCGCCAGAGATCGTCCGTTCAGAATTTCACTTCTGTGTTGGAAAAGGGGTAAGTTCTTGCTGATTTGGACATTTTTTTGTGAGGATTTCTGGTTGGTAACAGCACTTTCGGCATGTGCGACGTTTCCAACTAGTTTTTTTACTTATTTTTATAGCAGATCGATACCCCAGCATATCTGGCGTACCAATTATCGCTAGGGTTACGGCAGTGATCCATCGATACCGCCGGTATCGATGACAGCCCTACAAAGTGGTGCACCATTCATAATGCAGTGTAATGTTCAATGAATCTAAGGAAATACTTTTCTTTTTCTCATATTTACATATATAGAAATTTAATTTCAGACCATCATAAAATCAGTTATACTGTAAACAGTAAAAGTCTGTAATGTTTTTATTTTTTTCTAATTTAAACAACTAGCACCACAAAATCAGTTCATTCATTTAAATATATTTGTAATATTAGTATTGTTAAGTTTAAACATGAATGTTGATCAGTGGATAAGCAACCAGCTGATCTTGCTCAGCAACCTAGAAATAATTCCTAGCCCATACCGTTAAAATGAAACGGTACGGTACCAGTGGTATCGGTATTGTTAACAATGAAACGGTACCTCTGATCTCCGTGGCTTGATCGGCTTTCTATCGGTAACATGTGTGGTTCTATTCCTCAATTCTTTGACAAGACTTAGTAGAATTGGGGAACAGAACCAATGATTGTAATGAACATTGACAAAGTTAGTCTAAGCAAATGAGCGCCACTACGCTGTTCAAGACAGCGTAGGTTTTTTCGGCAGAAATAGGACACGCTGTGCGTGTTGGCGCAAGTAAGTAACAACTTGTTTTATCTGTTGCAACGAAACAGTTCTCAAAAACGAAATGGTGCCTTTGAGTACCGGTTCTCAATGAAACGGTAAAATACCGGTACTTTTCAAAATGAATCTCGGTTCCTATCGGTACCCAAGTTCTGGTATGAAACCCTAATATATAATGCAAACAAATACAAGAGTCTTTATTGGTCTTTGTCTCCTAGTGATTTCACACAGAGACTAGATTTGGCAAGATCAGGTGTATCCAGGGCTTCATAATGGGTCCCATGGTGAGTGGTCTGTGGCGACCTATCCATGTTATATTCATCTAAGGTTTAAACAACTGGCTTTTAAACACATTTCATGAAGAAGGAAAATAGAAAATTCAGACCTACCTTAATCCTTGTCAAACCGACATTGGAATCAACCAAGGACTTGGCGGCATAGGGTAATATTCCTGTGCGACTACGGTAGATATTGAAGATAGCAATAACGGTGAAAGCCTGGAGACAAAAACAGAATGTTAACCAAATAACAGTATTGAATGGTAAAAAGTATCATATCGAAAAGTTGAGTATTGTATCATATTGTTTAAGAATTAAACATTCCCTCATACAAAAAAATATTAAAAAGATAAGAAACTATAGCTGGACCTTTTTACAGGGTGGCTCAGACATATCAGAATAAGAGTTTTTTTGTATATGCTGACAAAACAGATAGCATGAACGATGATATGAAATGAATATGAAAAGTAATCTCTCCCTATAATTGGGCGACAGACAATAAAGAGTGATAAATGAAGGTTTTCGGTGGTTGCCTCAACTTATAGAGGAATTGAACCCCTACTCGCCCCGGCCTGGGATTGAACTCCGGACCCCATGCCTCCCAGCATTCCGGTCGGCAATCTTGCCACTGCGCCATTGAGTCTATTTGCTGGGCCTTACCTGTGTGACAGTGAGGTCGTTACCGGTCATGGTGTGACCTATGAAGGTCAAGATGGAGGCAATCATAGGAAGCGATGGCGTGAAACTCAGCGACATCGTCTGGAGAAACGCCGCTTTCTCCAGAATCTTCCTTTCCGCCTCTCTGATACCTGGAGGAGGGAAAAAACCATATCTGCACTCAGCGTATACATGGCCAGGCATGTGAGAAAGTTGCCATTGACTTGAATTCTAGAGGCTTTGACATACATTTGGAGACACTTTCAGGGCATTTTGGTCAAACCTTCCAATTAATCAAATATCTAAAAGAAAATATTAGTTTTAAATTCTAAATGAAATTTTTTTTTAAAGTTTTGAATTAAATTTTAAAATTTTAAATCAAAAGATTCAGGTGCCAACTGCCTAATTATATAAACCGATTACCTGCCAAAGCCCTGGCAAAGGACTTTTCCCAAGCATAGAGCTTAATCAACTTCACGCAGGCCAGCACCTCTGTCATCATACGCACCTAGAAAAAGGAAAGACGGATTTGGTTCTTACGTCTATTTCAACAGCTTAGGTAATAACATGATAAGATTGGCAAACCCAGAAATGTAAAAAAATTCCCTTCTCATTATGATTCATTCCAAGAGGTCTTTCAGTTGCAGAAGCACCATAAACAGCACTTCACAGCGCCATACAATTATAGAGTGACCAGGCCAAGCCAAAGAATTCCCTTCTCACTATGAATCATTCCAAGAGGTCTTTCAGTTGCAGAAGCGCCACAGACAGCACTTCACAGCGTCACATATTTATACAGTGACCAGGTGCACCCAAAGAATTCCCTTCTCATTACGAATCATTCCAAGAGGTCTCTCAGTTGCAGAAGCGCCACAGACAGCACTTCACAGCGCCACAAATTTATACAATGACCAGTCCAACCCAAGGAATTCCCTTCTAACTATGATTTGTTCCAAGAGGTCTTTCAGTTGCAGAGGCACCATAGACATCACCCCACAGCGCCATACATTTGTTCAGTGACCAGGCCAACACAAAAAATTCCTTTCTCACTATCAATTGTTCCAAGAGGTTGTTTCAATTGCTGAAGCACCATAGACAGCACTTCACAGCGCCATACATTTGTACAGTGACCAGGCCAACACAAAAAAATCCTTTCTCACTATCAATTGTTCCCAGAGGTTGTTTCAATTGATGAAGCACCATAGACAGCACTTCACAGCGCCACACATTTATACAGTGACCAAGCCAACCCACTGATGGGGATCCTACACACAACTAAAAACAGACACTGTACTAAAGATCAGCAACCCTCGAAAATAGTGCTCCTTAAAAATTGTTTAACACTTCCAATGCCACACACTCATGTATGCGTCTGTGGTGACATAATATCTAGAGAACCATGCACGCATGTATGCATGCCAGATAATCAAATTCATGGAAAGAAGGGCATAGCTCACCAATCTAAACATAGGTAAAAAATAAGGCAATTGGCTGTCAGAATGTTGTGCTCAATTCAATGTTCATTTTGATATGTTAGATGATTATAGTGGACCAAAATTTTGTAAGATCGTTAAACTTGACCACGCTGGTACCATCAATTTTAGCCAACAATCCCCATTACAATTTGGCTCCAGACATTTGTAGGGAAATTACAATATGGACTCACAAGGGTTGAGTGCAATGCACTGGACCTCCCATAAGTTTACTCGAAATACAGCAGTCAAATTACTGATGAGTTATCTGGATAATTTCCTTGTGGCGAGAGAATTTTCTATTGTCTACTTCAAATCATACCATAAAGATTATAGACACACTCATAGTGTACATTCATCAAAATGCTCCATGCATGAGCATTTTTTTATTTCACATGTGGTGATTTTATGAATGTAATTTTACATATATAATTTATAAATATGATTTTATTATAATTTATGAATGTAATTTTATCATAATTATGTGAATGTAATTTTACATAGAATTCAACATATACTTGATTGTAACATCAATATAATTTTCCAAGTAATTTTACCTTATAATCAGGGCAATTTTACACATTGGTAATCCCATACCAATATATAATATCAATCACAAAGAAAGTATATGTTATAATGTACATACCCTCCTGTCAGTGACTTTAATACTTCTGCGTCTGAAGATGCTCTGAAACCTCGATAGGACAAGCTGCACGAAAGAAAAAATAATGAGACAACTTGCAAGTTATTTCAAAGAATTTTTAGTTCACACTCAGCTGCCATAGCATTGATAGACATCTGAAATTTAATCCTTTTAAAAAATAATGGCAAGAATGTACACATGGTTTGAAAGGTGCATTTTTTTCATAAACAAGCAATTTCTGATAAAAATGTACTGAAATTGGCTGTTCCTGCTGAGTCTAATAATTTCTTTTGAATATTTTACATATATCAAAAAAAAAAGTTGACGAGTATTATTCTTAGTTGTAAGTTAACATGATTAATAGATACATTTGTAGGATCAGATATATCTTCTAATGAAAAGAGCAAATCCCTAGAAAATTTCTCACATATTCATAAGCACTTCATTCAAAGTTTAGATCAAATAAAACAATTCTCAAGATCAATGGAAGCTTGAATATGTTTTTTTAAGAAAAATGTGACCTTCCACTTTTAATATCATGTATCTTCTTCATACTGTCTCTTGTAACAATGTTTAACCCTCATGCTGCTCGTGGTTAATTTTGCCTATACAAAATGATGCAAAAATCCTGAAAAATGATTGAAACCTTAGCACATAGGTACTCATCTGAGAGTGCTCAGCGAGAGCTTTCCAATAAATACCAACATGACAGGGTTTAGAAGGCTTTCAAAGATCTTTGCGTCCTTGTGCTTTGGACAAAAGTAGCCTCAGCATTGGAAGGGTTAATAATAATTTATAACTTATAACTTATACGTTTATATGTAACTCATTTGCTCTAGAAGTAATAAACTGATATGGGTAAAACGACAAGAAGACCAGTGTTCCCATAAGAGCCCACCAGCCTAGTATATACACAGTATAGGTGGCGCCACCTATTCACTCTCGAGATAATTACCTGATATGGGTAAAAAGCCAAGAAGACCAGTGTTCCCGTAAGTGCCCACCAGCCTAGTATATACACAGTATAGGTGGCGCCACCTACTCGCTCTTGAGATAATTACCTGATATGGGTAAAAGGACAAGAAGACCAGTGTTCCCACTAGTGCCCACGAGCCTAGTATATACACAGTATAGGTGGCGCCACCTATTCGCTCTCAAGATAATTACCTGATATGGGTAAAAAGACAAGAAGAGAGTTCCCATAAGTGCCCACCAGCCTAGTATATACACAGTATAGGTGGCGCCACCTATCTGCTCTACAGATAATTACCTGATATGGGTAAAAAGACAAGACCAGTGTTCCCATAATTGCCCACCAGCCTAGTATATACACAGTATAGGTGGCGCCACCTATTCGCTCTCGAGATAATTACCTGATATGGGTAAAAAGACAAGAAGACCAGTGTTACCATAAGAACCCACCAGCCTAGTATATACAAAGTATAGGTGGCGCCACCTATTCGCTCTCAAGATAATTACCTGATATGGGTAAAAAGCCAAGAAGACCAGTGTTCCCTTAAGTGCCCACCAGCCTAATATATACACAGTATAGGTGGCGCCACCTATTCGCTCTCGAGATAATTACCTGATATGGGTAAAAAGACAAGAAGACCAGTGTTCCCAAGATTGCCCACCAGCCTAATATATACACAGTATAGATGGTGCCAGCAATAGCTATCACAGGCCATTCAATAAGGTGAGGTAAAAGTAGCGTACTATCGAACATCCTTTGCACATCATTGGACGACATGTTGACAATCTGCAAAATAGGCGAAAACCATTTACATATATGAGTTGAGAACCATTAACATAGTCGAAAATAATTCACATAGTCAAAAACCATTATTATTATTATGATCATTATTATTATTGGTATTATTATCATCATTATTATCATTATAATCATAATTATTATCGTTATTATCATTATTTGTATCATTATTATTATCATTACCATTATTATTATCATAAATATTATTATTATTATTATCATTATTACTATATTACAATTATCATTATTATAGTTACCATTATTATTATTATTATAATTATCATTGTTATCATTATTATCATCATTATTATTATTATTATTATTATTATTATTATTATTATTATCATTATTATTATTACTATTATTATTAAAATCATTATTATTATAATTTTTATTATTATTACTATTATTATTAGTAGTAGTAGTATTAGTAGTATTATTATTACTGCCATAACCATTATTTTTATCATTATTATTATTATTTTTATTATTATTATTATTATTATTATTATTATTATCATTATTATTATTATTATTATTATTATTATTATTATTATTTTTATTATTATCATTATTATCATTATCATTATTATTACTATCATCATCATTATAATAATAATAATAATTATCCTTACTATCATAATTATTATTATTATCATTATTATTATTATTATTATTATTATTATTATTATTATTATTATTATTATTATTATCATTATTACTATTATTATTATTATTATCATTATCATTATCATCATTATTATTACTATTATCATTATTATTACTATCATTATTATAAATGCATTATCCTATTGCTCAAGGACATCACACCCTCTGCCAGCCGGTTACCACTTCGTGAGAATTACAACCGTATTAAGTTAGTATCCAGACTTACCTCTCCCACAGACTTGTCCTTAAGACTGCGCAGGTTGAGAACTTTCTTGTAGACCAGCGTTAATACAGCACCCCTTAACCTGATGGCTAAAATGAACAGAAGCAAACAACGTTTTTGAAAATTGGTCTCAGGTCATTTTGTCAATAAACACCATAAAACCTAATTGGCCAATAAGCATAGGTGAAATTTTGTTTTGAGTACAGATAAAAAAAATTCATCAAATATCCAGTATATATTTATATATATATATATATATATATATATATATATATATATATATATATATATATATATATATATATATATATATATATATATATATATATATATATATATATATATATATATATATATATATATATATATATATATATATATATATATATATATATATATATATATATATATATATATATATATATATATATATGTATATATATATATATATATATATATATATATATATACATATGTATATACTGGATCTTGTAACTACTGCCTTAATATATAAGGGATGAAAGATATGTTGACATACAATAACTAGCAGGGCTCGATATTAAGGCTAGCCCGATAGCCGTTGCCACGTTATTGAAAGTCAGGGCTAGTTAATTCTACATGTGAGTAGTCTAAAGGGGCTATATGTAATTATAATATCAGCAACTTGAGAAGTGTGAAGCCTTCCCCTGGCTCTCATACCTGGATGATAATAAAAATCAATTCAACAATCAACATAATCACCACTGCATTCTTTTCATGTTATCAACAGAGGCTAAGGGTAGGTCACTTAATCTGTTATTAATTATGGAAACAAAAATTGTTGGTATATCTTTCACATTTTATATTATCAATTTTCAGGGCCAGCAAAAATATTTCTGGGCTAGTGAAAGTTAAGTTAACTAGCCTTGCTGGGCTAATGAATTTTTTTCTTAACTCTTCCAATGCTGAGGCTACTTTCGTCCAAGCACAAGGACGCAAAGATTTTTGAAAAACATCTAAACCCTGTCATATTGGTATTCATTGGATAGCTCTCACTGAGCACTCTAAGATGAGTACCCATGTGCCAGGATTTCAGTCATTTCTCAGGTTTTTTGCATCATTTTGTATTGGCCATATTAGCCGCCAGCAGCATAAAAGTTAATGTTGAGCCAATGAGCCCTGATTAGAGATTGTCTTTACCTGTTTGAAAGTCTATGGCCCAGGTACCGGAGTAAACGATACATCTCCCGAGTTCCGAGAGTCCTAGACACAGCACAAGAATCAGACCATCGGAGACCTGAGGCGCTTTTTCCTGTGTGTGGTCGAGTAACGCCTTGACCACAAAAGCCTTAAATGATAAGAATATAATGCGAACTTGATATATGCCTTGACGACTAAAGCCTTAAATAACAAGAATATAAAGCGAAATCTATATAAGGCCTAAAAGTTGTTTGTTTCCTGTAACGCAGCCCTAACAAGTTTTTAATAAAAAAAATTAGGAACTTTAAGTTTTTTTTCCACTCTCGTAACTTCCAAACTACAAATCAACATGAATACAAGATTAGAACACAGCATTGTAACTACAGCTGCCATGAAATATGAATTTTTTTTTTAAATCCAAAAAAAATCATTTTACCTACCTACCCTATTTTTTGCGGAATAATCTTTTTACCTACCTACCCTATTTTTTGCGGAATGTATGTACAGGAAAAAAACTTATTTTTTTATACCTAAGCATATTTGAGTAGTTTCAAAGCAAACTGTTTATACCATCTGCATTCAGTTTTCATCAGTAAAATTTCCAAAGATGACAGAACTTATAACAAAATTAGGTCCCTGGCAGTTTAGTTTAAAATATTGTTATTAGATATAGTATCGTTAAGGAAATATATATATTGTATCGTATCGTGAAAATTTCAAAGGTGCCAATTCCTAGATTATGTAACCTTTGACCTTTACTTACTGGACCAATGAATGAGAAGGTGACAGACACGAAGAGGGCGCACATGCTGATGAGGGATCTTGTCCGGCAGAATCGCACCAAGACCAAACCGAGAGATGCATCGTCTTGACCTTTGACCTGAACCTCCTCGTCCCACAACCGCTCCAACCTTCAAAGCAAACACTTCATATTCAATCTCTCACTGCAATCCAAATGTTATTGATATCATAATTGAAAACCAACTTAATGTTAGATTTACCATAAGACATATTTCCAATACAATTTGATTCACAGCCAGAGCATGTGAAGAAGTTGACAGTGACTTTATGTTAGGCGGTGGTTTTCTCAGGGTACTCCAGTTTCCTCCAATTCTTATAATCGGCTAGTCATGACGGCCTAAATACAGCAGAAAAAGTGATGATAATTTAAATTCAAAATTCTTATTTTACAATGCAGAACTCTCCTAGCTCTCAGCTTCTAAAGAAACACTTCATATTTTTCATTCTCTCACTGAAATTCATATATAATTGATATCATAATTGAAAACAAAGTTTACGTCAAATTTACGATATTACATATTTTCAGCATATTATGATACAATTTGATACACCTGAAATTTTAGTCAATGCATGTAATAAATGGTAAGATAATATAGAAGGCCAGAAAAAAATGTCCACTGGCTCACCCCTACCAACATTTTTTTAGAAAAAGGGGAGGGGGAGGGTTTTTTTTTGAGATCTGTAAGCTTATTGGGATGAAAACAGTACTTTGTATGGCTTGTCAAATCTCAATTAAAAATATCAATTATTATTATCATTGCAATGTCTATCAATGACACCCAAATCTATAAAAATATATATATACACTCAGAGGGGTTCTAAAATGGTTGGTCAAACATTTTTTGGCTTAAAACTAAAAACAACAGAGGGTATGGGTTCGATAACTTTCTAGAATATTCTAGTCTCTCTCTCATCAGGCCTAGGAGGCTGAGAAAATAGTCACATGCCAAGGCTACCCAATGTGGGCATTTAATCCATTAACACTCAAGAGCGGCCAAAACTGGCCTAACGATTTGGTAAATATCTTACCTACAGAAGCATTTTCCGGAAAACATTTGAAGGAGAAATGTTGATCAAAAGCAAAAAAAAAACTCTCCTTCAAATATTTTGGTAACTTTTGCTTTATACCCAAGTTATTTTCAAAAGTATGAAAGTAGCAGACGATACTTTCATGAGTACCTCTGAGTGCAAATGGGTTAACATATCAATGCATAAGACTTATTTATGAAATTGTCTTCTGGATCTATGATACTATGAACTTGATATTATTGATATTATAAAATGATTGAAGGAGAGTTGTTAGTAATGTTCTGAATGACATTTATATTTTTGTTTGCTTTTGTCTGCAAGATTTCATCAAAATTTGCGGACTGCTTTTGGGTACTGTAAATGTTAATGGATTAAACTAACTTGTCTGCTTTTGTTATCCATTTCTTTTTGAGATATTTTTCCATAAAAACATCATTGAATTGCATGGTTGTTCCAAGCTCAAATTCATTCAGATATAGCAGTGGATTGATAGAGGATATGTTATTGTATATTGTACTATATCATCACCATCCTTAGGTGTGAAAACATTTACTGATGTAATTAATCAAAGTTATGAGTAGAATCCAAATTACTTAGAAACCACTTACATGAGGGAACAAAGATATGTTTGTCATTGCAGACCTTGAGACTTGAATTTATAAATTTGTTTTTATTATTCATGCATGCATCAAGGCATGATAGAAATGTTGAAACATCCGGTGAAGATTTAACAACTGCCAATTTTGGGCACCTAGTTTCTAAATCATGGCTAAGACCCTGGAAAAAGTCATTAATCCATAAGAAATATTTTTAACCTACCTACCCTATTTTTTCACAAATTTTTTTCACAAATATTTTTTCCAGGCCTTATATCTTTGACTAGACTAAGGAGTACACACTCCATAAAGTAGGTGCATTTTACAATTTCAACCAAATATTTTGACATGAATATTCTTCTTTGAAGTAGGTTTGTTCCTATTAGCCTTATAGTGTAAGAGGCCATCCACCATATATGTTAAGAGTAGTGCATGCATTTCTAGCAAACTAGTAGCCCAATAGGCTACCAGAATATGAGTTTTGGTGGCCCTGTCATGGTTTTTTGTAAACCAGTCTTGAGTAACTTATCACGCTAATACAGTACCTGTGTTCGCTTGTTTCAGGCACTGAAATGCGTCTTATGGTTAAGTTATCAAATTTGTTCATTATTCAAACTTTGTAGCATCTTAGCAGGGCTCGGCCTAACAGATAGCCCCATAGTCGGGAAAGCTGCACAAGCCCTCAACTTGCCCCATCTTATGGTTAAGTTATCAAATTGCTGCACAAGCCCTCAACTTGCCCCGCTTGACTATCTAACATTAGAATGGAAATTGAGAGGTACATTCATTGAATTCATAACAGGATTTTTTGAATAACAATCTAGTTGACAGCAACCTTGAAAAGTCGTAAAGTGTAAAGGTGGAAAAAAAATGGTCAATAAAAATAAACAGAAATAACATCAAACCTAAAGTTTAAAAAATTAAGAAAATTTTCATTGTCTCTATTTTCAAGGAAATTGCTATCAAAATGACCCGTTAACAAAATGACCTGGCGGGACTATCTGACCTTGGGTCCAACTTGCCCCTCCTGACTACCTTGGTTTACAGGATACTGTTGAGTCCTGCTTAGGTTGCCTTGTTTCAATTACTGGCCAGCAAAAAATATCCCTAGGCCACACTGATTAACTTATTTACAATGTAGATAGGGCCTGCCCTGACGGCTAAGTGGTCTTAGGCCACCGACAGCTCGTTTCTCTCAATACGTCCCAGGTTTAAATCCCAGCCGGGGCATGCGAAGAAGTTACCAGTGACTTAAGGTTAAATGGTGCTTTTCACAGGGTACTCAAATTTCCTCTACCTCTTAAAAAAGGCTAGTCATGATTTACCCTGAATATGGCAGAAAAGTGTTGATAATCGAAATTCAGAATTCTAAATTTACAACCCAGAACTCCCAGCTCTAGACACATTGTTGAATCAGTGCCCTGTACCTGCACCTCCCACCTCTACTAATCTGTACTATGGGCCTGGATTTGTGCGCCTACCACTCACTTTTTGGCGCACGGATCCTTACTACTGTGTCATATTCTACTCCCCAGCAGACTTTAGTGCCCTGCCGCAACACTTGCCTTCCCCCTTCTCTCTCTTTGTACTGTCCTCTCAGTACTTCTTTCAACGGGGCCCTTTCTGGGTACACAGGTACAATGACTTATTGTCTTTCTTTATAGAGGACCTTGATTCCCTGAGGCAACAGAGTCCTCAGGCTACTACTACACTACTTAGTCATAAAATTGATGGTTATTTATAATTGTTTAGGCACCTGCTGACACTTTTTGAACTGTTACCTTATATATGTATTCGGTATGAGTGGTACATGCAAAATCAACATCCTTCTTTGAAACCAAAAAAACATCTGGACCATTATGCAATCGAATTCCGCTGCTTTATCAAATATTCAGGTGGATTTCTGTGATTACGTGCGGACATGCAAAGGGAAAATTAGGTAGAAGAATGCGAATTCCCATGGAGTTATGCACGTGTATTGCTTATTTTACCATGAGAAACTTTGCCCCAGCATGACGATTTTTGGCAATAAAGAATAAAGTCAACCTTGTATGAATCAGCTTAACCCTAATGCTGCTGGTTGCTAATTTTGGTAATACAAAATGATGCAAAATATCTGAAAAATGACTCAAACCCTGGCACATGGGTACTCATTGTAAAACCATCTAAACCCTGTCATGATGGTATTCATTGGAAAGCTCTCGCTCAGTGCTCTCAGGTGAGTACCCATGTGCCAGGGTTTCAGTCATTTTTCAGGTTTTTTGCATCATTTTATATTGGCCAAATTAGCCACCTTGACAACATTATTGATATAAATATAATTACCTACCTTTGGACATTGGTGTCAGCATTGTCAATTTGAGGACATTTCCAGAGTTTGTCCACATCGACAGTCTTGTCTTGATAAATTTTGTAAACCAGCCCGTTCAACCAATGATAGGTGAAGAAAGAGAAGAGACCAGCATTGCTCATAGGGAAGTCCTCAGGCATGCTGAAAAATACAATTTAAAAGTTGAATCTGTGATACATGTGACTCAGAAATCATAAATAACAATTCTAGGTTATAACTTTTATTCCAAAGCAAACATTCAAGCATAAAGTGCTATACTATGTACTTACTTACTACTCAGACTCCAAAATAACTAACTTAATAAATGCAAGAAAATTTCTCCACATTTCTCTGGCCCACATAAAACTACCAGAGCTAGTAAACAACAATGTACATTTTAATAAGATGTTATTTAAACAAACAAAATGTTATGTTTATATGACAAAGAAATGAAATGCAAATAAAATTCCTCCAACAACTTTTCATGGAAAATGCAGATTAAATTTCTCAAACATTTTTTCAAAAAGAGACAGCATTTTATTTTTGCATTAGGACTTTCTAGTCCTACTTAATGGCAATTAATGCCCAACAAATTGCTGATAAATTTACCTCTTGTTGCATCTTATCGGCACGCAGTGTTTTAGGGCTTCGCGGTATTTCCTCCTCTTGGGCGGACTTGGTGTCGCTGACCGTTCTGTAGGTGGTTCCCGAGGCATCATGGGACGGATCTCAACCTCCTCCGCACCCAGCCTGAAGAAAAGAGTACACAGATACAGAACATCAGGCCAGGGATCAACCTTAACGGGTGCATTGAGTGCATATGTGCCTAAAGTGTGTCGTTTTGCGACCACATGCTGAATCATAGGAGCCAAAAATGTGAGTGGACATTCTATGATAGTTCTGTTTTGAACTTTCGTGTCTCAAACACTTCAGGGATCAACATAACTTTTGGGATTCACCTCTGCACCCAGCCTGAAGAAAAGAGTACCAAGATACAGAACATCAGGGATCAACATAACGTTTGGGACTGACTTGCCATGTCAGGGATCAATATAACTTTTGGGATTGACTTGCCATGTCAGGGATCAATATAACTTTTGGGATTGACTTGCCATGTCAGGGATCAATATAACTTTTGGGATTGACTTGCCATGTCAGGGATCAATATAACTTTTGGGATTGACTTGCCATGACAGGGATCAACATAACTTTCGGGATTGACTTGCCAGGTCAGGGATCAATATAACTTTTAAGATTGACTTCCCATGTCAGGGATCAATATAACTTTCGGGATTGACTTGCCATGTCAGGGATCAACATAACTTTTGGGATTGACATAACTTTTGGGATTGACTTGCCATGTCAGGAATCAACATAACTTTTGGGATTGACTTGTCATGTCAGGGATCAATATAACTTTTGGGATTGACTTGCCATGTCAGGGATCAATATAACTTTTGGGATTGACTTGCCATGTCAGGGATCAACATAACTTTTGGGATTGACTTGCCATGTCAGGGATCAACATAACTTTTGGGATTGACTTGCTATGTCAGGGATCGACATAACTTTTGGGATTGACTTGCCATGTCAGGGATCAACATAACCTTTGGGATTGACTTGCCATGTCAGGGATCAACATAACGTTTGGGACTGACTTGCAATGTCAGGGATTGACATAACTTTTGGGATTGACTTGCCATGTCAGGGATCAACATAACGTTTGGGACTGACTTGCAATGTCAGGGATTGACATAACTTTTGGGATTGACTTGCCATGTCAGGGATCAATATAACTTTTGGGATTGACTTGCCATGTCAGGGATCAACATAACCTTTGGGATTGACTTGCCATGTCAGGGATCAACATAACGTTTGGGACTGACTTGCAATGTCAGGGATTGACATAACTTTTGGGACTGACTTGCAATGTCAGGGATTGACATAACTTTTGGGACTGACTTGCAATGTCAGGAATTGACATATCTTTTGAGATTGACATCTGACTGACAGAAATATTTGGGTGTCCTGGGGGATGATTTTTGAGAATTTGGGTGTCCAGACACCCAGACGCCCTGCTGGCTAAAGTAAAAAAGTAAAGTAAGCTTTATTTTAAGTCAGTATATATTTTTAACAAGGTAAACACAAGCTGCGACGGCTCTTGGCCGACTGGACCTACGGCTTGAAGTGCCATCCGAAGCACTAGGCAGTGAGAAGTAAACTGTCTTGCCTAAGGACAGACCGAAGTAGCCAGCAGCTAGGTTCGAACCAGCGGCCCCTGGGTCGCAAGTTCGACCCCTTACCGACTAGGCCACTTCGACTGCTAAGACTATGCCATGTGCAATTAAATTCCTATAGGTACAGTATATATCCATACCATGGTCTTAGCCAATATTTGGAAACAGGGTGTCCAAATAGAGGTTTCATAGACTTTTGCGTGTCCAAAGTGTGGTACAAAGTACATACTACTAATAAAATAAACCCTATATATTTACAGATTTTGCTTTTTTAGGCCAGTAACTGCTTTGTGTGTCTTATAAAAGTGACACTACAGCTTCTACATCTTCTATCTTCTAAGAAAAGTCATCATCAGCAAATTCTAACAAAAATATTTGGGTGTCCAAACTGTCAAAAAACAGTGTTCTGGGTGTCCAAATGACGTGCTGGACGCATAGGCGGCTAAGCTCCTGATCCATACCCTCTGTGCTGGTATGGATATGTGTTCTAGCACAATCGGGTGACATCAGGAGAAAAAAATCTACAATGACTGGCAATTCACTAGCTCTTAAAACGGGAATCTGCGCTAATATACAATGAAATGCTGACTCATGACTTTCTGTCAACAATATGAAGACATACCTGTCAACTCCTGATAGCATCATTGGTATCCTGATATCTGACCCCAAATACCCTGTCTCCTGATGGGACACCTCATATGAAGGAATATATCTTGATGGCCTACTGATATTCTCACTATGAGAATTACCAGACCAGTTCCATACAAGTAGGTCAATCTGCTCTATTCTTTCAGAGTATGTCAAAACACAATAGGGTATTATACGCATTTACTCAATCCCTTAACCCTTCTAATGCCACATGTGTGTGTAGGAACGCTATAGTCTGTCTGACTCGAGTTTGGCAATCACTTTTGCCACTTTTTTGTGACAAAACGTTCAAGTTTGCCATCCAAACTTGGCAAACCTCTTTGGAGCACTACTACGTGTATGTACAAACATACTTTTTGTCTCAGCTCTGCAAAATGTTGATTTTGCTCATTAGTTCCTATTGTAAAATGTGCACATTGCCGACACTACGATCTCGCCTGTTTGTCTGTTGCAAACAATACAAACACGCGAGATTGTATTGTTGGCAATGGACACATTTTACAATGGGACCTAATGAGCAAAATCAACATTTTGTGGAGTTTAGACAAAAGATATGTTTACACATATATGTAGTAGTGCTCCTAACATGTTTGCCGAGTTTGGATGGAAAACTTGAACGTTTTGTCACAAAAAAGTGGCAAAAGTGATTGCCAAACTCGAGTCAGACAGACTATAGCATAAGACTATTGGCAGTCAGAATAATATCCCCAATTTCAGGTTCATTTTGGTATGCCACATGAGTATCGTGGACCGATTTTTATGTTTATGATAGTCAAATATAAAGAACCTTGTGCCCAATTTTGGCCATTTCGCCCTCACAAGTTGGCATGCATCAGGGATTTGTGGGGAAAATTTCAATGTGGACTCACAAGGGTTATAAGCACGTATTCACACTTGACAGCATAATCCCTTACTTATTACTGCCGTTACTGCAACAGGCCTGTATTGTTATATGAGATAATCTGATTAGGTGGGAAAGGGGCATTGTGGGCTAGCATAATCAGAAGTGCTCGGACGATTACTCGTATGGTCGAGCATTCGGTCGTCACGCCATGCTCCACCCACGGTCGACCATGCCAAGGAATGGTCGACCGAAAACGAGTATAATGAATTAGCGCTAGTCTGTCCAAAAGCAAAAATATTACACAATGAAAGTAACTTACCACGCCGCCAACCTTCCTATCTAGCAAAATATCTACCATGAAATGAAAATAAACTTACCTTTATGTTGTTGTTGCTGTTGTTTCCTCACCTACATCTACGCAGCGCTTCGTCGTTGTGAACAACATGGCTAACTGCGCACTGCGCATGTACTTATTCTATTACTTCTGGGGGACCGGCGCCGCTTCTGAATTGTCCCGACATGGTCGACCATGGTCGAGTATCGGTCGGCAGTTTCTGCCGATTACTTGACCATGATATTTTCAACGATTCCGAGCACTAATAATCAGGTGTTGCAGGAGAAAAACTTTTCGTTGCCCTAGCCCACGCAGCATCAAGGCAACCATATAGCAGAAGGCCTTCTCTCATAAATTGCAAGGCACTTTTCTCCCAAAAATGAACTTTAAGGTACCTTTCTCTTACTACAATACCGAATAAGACTCTGCCATGGAGCTAACATATCTCACAGCCTAGAGCGACAAGCCAGATTTGGATTTGGAATTTCGCTTTTTGTCACTTTCTGCCATATTTCGGCTAAGTCGTGACTAGCCCGCTGTAACTGGTGAAGGAAACCGGAGTACCTGGTGAAAACCACAGCCTTACCCCAAGGCACTGGCAACTTTCTCACATACCCCAGATGGAAGCCAGAAGCAGGGAGATGCATCAGACTTCCCTTGGCCTTGAGTTTTCTAATTCAGCTGCTTGGCTCAATATTAATCCCTGTAACTAATATAGAATTTGGAATATGGGTTAGGCAGTAGATTTTGCAGGGCACTCTGGTTTCCTCCATCACTTACACTGGTTTATCAGGTTGTCACAATTAGCCTCACAATGGAAGAAAAAGTGACGATAATCGAAACTCTAGACTAACGACAGAGTCAGCTATTTATATAATTATACAATAACAGTGTGGTATGCACAGTGATATAGAGCGAATGAATGGAATGGAATTTGATTCTCTTCACTTTTTCTGCCATATTTCTGCCATAAGTCATGACTAGTCAGTTGTGAGTGGTGGAGGAAACCGGAGTACCTGGCAAAAACCACTGCCTAACCCCCAGTCACTGACAACTTTCTCACGTGCCCGGGATGAAATTCAAACCAGGCCGTGGTGAGAGACAGCTAGCAGTCAGTGACAACGCCTCAGACCACTCAGCCATCAGGGCAGGCCATCAGTGGTGAGAGACAGCTAGAAGCCAGTGGCAACACCTCAGACCACTCAGCCATCATGGTAGGCCCTCAGTGGTGAGAGACAGCTAGCAGCCAGTGGCAACGCCTTAGATCACACGGCCATCATGGTAGGCCCTCAGTGGTGAGAGACAGCTAGCAGCCATTGGCAACGCCTCAGATCACACGGCCATCATGGTAGGCCCTCAGTGGTGAGAGACAGCTAGCAGCCAGTGGCAACGCCTCAGACCACTCGGCCATCAGGGCAGGCCCTCAGTGGTGAAAGACAGCTAGCAGCCAGTGGCAACGCCTCAGACCACTCGGCCATCAGGGCAGGCCCTCAGTGATGAGAGACAGCTAGCAGCCAGTGGCAACGCCTAAGACCACTCGGCCATCAGGGCAGGCCCTCAGTGGTGAAAGACAGCTAGCAGCCAGTGGCAACGTCTCAGACCACTCGGCCATCAGGGCAGGCCCTCAGTGATGAGAGACAGCTAGCAGCCAGTGACAACGCCTAAGACCACTCAGCCATCAGGGCAGGCCCTCAGTGGTGAGAGACAGCTAGCAGCCAGTGGCAACGCCTGAGACCACTCAGCCATCAGGGCAGGCCCTCAGTGGTGAGAGACAGCTAGCAGCCAGTGGCAACACCTCAGATCACAAGGCCATCAGGGTAGGCCCTCAGTGATGAGAGACAGCTAGCAGCCAGTGGCAACACCTCAGATCACAAGGCCATCAGGGTAGGCCCTCAGTGATGAGAGACAGCTAGCAGCCAGTGGCAACACCTCAGATCACAAGGCCATCAGGGTAGGCCCTCAGTGATGAGAGACAGCTAGCAGCCAGTGGCAACACCTCAGATCACAAGGCCATCAGGGTAGGCCCTCAGTGATGAGAGACAGCTAGCAGCCAGTGGCAACACCTCAGATCACAAGGCCATCAGGGTAGGCCCTCAGTGATGAGAGACAGCTAGCAGCCAGTGGCAACACCTCAGATCACAAGGCCATCAGGGTAGGCCCAATCAAACGAATGAATCAACCTTCTTCATCATGACCAAATAAACCCAGATAGAGGCCATGCAAGGCTGGCTTTACCCCCTTAGAGGATGATGATATCCAACCTGGTTTTAATCAAGCATTATGTTTCCATAGTGAAAACTCATACCAACTGATGTACTATTCCTTGCAAAGCGATTCCTTTATTGCTAAATATAGTAAATAATGCCTTCCAAAAAGAGTTTGTTTCCTGTAATGGTCCATTATAATAAACAAATATGGTAGGTAAGCGAAAGGTAGGTAAAAAAAAATGTTTTGGGGGGGGGGGGAGGGATCATTTTTTTTTCTTTTCAAAAATGTGTGTTTAATGCGTGTTTTATGTGGATTGGGAGTTGGAAGGGTGGAAATACTCAAGGGGCGGGATTTTTTGAGTAAAAACTAGTTATAGGGTTGGGTTACAGGAAACAAACATTTTGTTATGGCTGTACACCTAACTAGGGTAAAAGAAAGGGGTCAGCCAGTACTTACTTCTTCAGTTTAATCCCTTACATTCCACTACACTTACCTAATAGGCAATTAACTACTATTCACCCATTAATGCTTGTGAGTTCCTCTACAATAGTTGTATGGATCTCTAGTACTTATGGTATTAACTTTTGAAATTGAAAATGATTTTCAAAAAATTTCAAGGAGAATTCTTGGTAGAGTTCCAATCAACAATTCTTCTTCAAATATTTTTCCAACTATGCTCTTACTTGAAAGATGTCATCCAAATTGTCAGGCCGTTTTGGGCTGCTGTGAGCATTTATGGATTAAAGGCTTTAGGTGACCCACTTGTCCGTGCTGGCCTAGCAGTACTTTGATCATTCATGCCTGAATACCTTTTTGACAAGAGTCATCTGAACCTTTGATACTTTTGAAAATATTTTCTTAACCCATTCATACCCGTATCAGCCAAAACTGCTACTAGTCAAGTAGATCTCCAGGTATAAAAGGGTTAAAATTGCTTTCGTTATAGAGATATCACCAAAATTGTCAAGCAGTTTTGGGTGCTCCAGGCATGAATGGGTTAAAGAGAGACCTGTACCAACCAGTAGGGTTGTGATTGGTATCTGAATATTTTTGATTCAATAATCGATTACCTTATTATCAATAAATGATATTCATCGAATCAGTGTGTCAATTCGATTGAATCAGTTACACTCAGAAACACTGGAATATAACCTATACATAGCATTGAAGCATTTATCAGTGAAGCACAACAACAACCAACACAGCTAAGGGCTGTCACCAGTCCAGAGAAACCACAAGCATTCTTGCAATGTCTTTCTGGAAGCTTCTCAGGCTGGCAAACGACATCAGATAAGGGAACTTCAGGGAAGTAAGGCCATTCCAATTTAACCCATTAGTACTTAGGAGTTCTTCCAGAAATTTTCGTCTGGATCTATGATACTTTTCACAATAACTTTGAAATTGAGAATGACTTTACAAAATATTTGAAGGAGAGTTGTGGGTAATGTTCTGATTGACATTTCCTCATCAAATTTTTTCCTGACTTTGCTTTTGCCTGCAAAATATAATCAAAATTGAGAGGCTGCTTTTGGGCGCTGTGAGTATTAATGGGTTAATTACTTGAGCTCAGGAGGTAGGAAATGAGCCATTTTGGAATAAAAAAAATCCTGTAGTTGATTGAATCACCCTTACAATGAATATTCTTAAAACCTGCACTTTTTTTTTGAGTCTGATAGAAAATTTCTAAACCACTTTCCTCCGTAAGACACCAAAGTCGATTTTTTTTTGTTTTTTTTTGAGTCTGACAGAATTTCCAAAAAAAGCTTGTGAGACAAGTAATTAAATTGGAGTGGCCTAATATGATGCGAGAGTACACCGTTACGTAGGGGGTGGGAAGTTTAGAGACCAGATCGCAATTTCAGGATTTTTACCAATTCAATTATTGGTGTACCTGAATTATGTTGATCCATCAATCAGATCTGTAATGATGACAGCCCTACCAACTAGCTATATGTAACTATAGGCCCAGTTTTCTTTAACTCTGGTGCAGATTGCACTGGTAGCTGGCATATTCTTTACGATATGGGTTTAAGGTGGGTTATAGGGATAATTTGTGAATATAGTTTGAATAAGTTAAAGCCTACACCCTTTTCCCTAATAATCAAATCAATTGTGAATGCCTAGACCCTCTCTGAGCAGAATAAGAGACCAACTATTACAGAAACTACCATTGGCTTGCACACATACAGTAAAAGTAATGTATATTGAATTTCACCAAAACATGGTCACTTTAAACATTTATTTTGAGTACAGTTGTTAACTGATTTGCTTGAAATATATGGCATAGTCATAGAGTATATCGAAGGGAAGGATGTCATATCTGTTTCATTTTTGATCTGAAAGTTGAAACTGAAAATGCACCTTTTTTCTCCTTTTCAACAAAGATTTCCAAAGAAATGGTTATAATATTTGAACAGGGTAAAAAATTAGGAGAAATATGATAACCTTCCCTATTGATCTTTCCTCCACATCTGTGAAACTGGAAGGTTTCTGGTCCATTATTCAGGAAAGATGTTTAAAAACACTAGATGCATGTTTATTACTCCCTGCAGGGAGGGTACTTTTGTGATGCTTGTATATATGTGTATGACGGGAAGACAAGGAAGGGACAGACCAGATACTTGGTAGGATATCTGTACAGGCCAGGAAGACAGGGAAGGATACAGATCTGATGCTGGATGTATGACAAAGAGTAAGGGGGTGGGGGATGCAGGGGGGGAGGGGATAGGGAACACAACGGGATCGAGCCAAAGGCCCGGGGGGTGATGAGATGCCTGGGTGGGAGCTCTCTGTAGGTCAATCTTCCCATGGGCATTGACCCTGTGGGACAAATGCAGGGTACAGATTCAAAACAAACAAACAAATTACCTAGGATGGGATGAGACAGTGTCCATCTGCCAAGCCTGCGTGAACTGTGCCTATAAGTTATAAGGGATCCCACATAGTATATAATAGGCTAACAGATAGCAAGGTCACTGCCAAGTTTTTTTTCCAGGATGTCATATAATTCAGGACAGTTATTGGAGCATGCCGGTCTTCCTGTGGAAATACAAGCAGCTTCATTTCTTTCATCGGGTACTGTTGTGGAAATAGCTAGCCTTAATCTCCCTTAAAAATGTAAGGGTGGAAGTTTGGACTGTACTTGACTTGCCTCAAAACACCTATTCTCTCCATTGACCACCTGGTGCTTAAGTAAGAGCCTTCTATCCCCTACCCCCCCCCCCCCCCCCCCCCCCCCCCACCACAAAAAGGAGAACAGATTCCTAGTCAGCCCTAGATTATCCTTGTAGCATGTATATGCTACCCTAAAGCACACTACTTATAAATAGATCTTATATATAAATATTTGCCTACTTATAAGTGCCACAGGCAAGTATTATATATACATATGCACACATGTCCACATATCTAGGCTATGTGTGTCATACTCAAACTGAATCCTGGTGAGATAAGTGTAAACTAAATAGACCACTATGGCCACCTAGAATATTTGGTGCTAGACAACAGAAAATACAAATGACAGCCTAGCAATCTAGGCTAATGTCCACATAGATGATGTCATGCAGGCTCTATTCCACATGTAGTATTGGGGGGGGGGGGGGGGGGGGTGAGGGCGCACCGGTGTCAATCCCGACGGACTCTGTATATGCTCAAATCTAGACTAGGCCAACTCTAAACAAAAGCATGACTTCAACCACTCCTTTCCAGCACTTCAGATGAATTATTTCAGAAATATATCTTTGAGGTTTTAGATTAACAAGTGATTCAATGGTGTACCACTACCAGTGCCACTACAAGAGAGCTATACTGTTAAAATTATACAGCCAGCCCTCTGCCACCACTTGTAAGAGCTGAAGTCTACTAGAGATATACACAACTGCAACTATTTGCTCAAAACTTACCCTTGTCTGTCATCCATGTTTAATATCCAAATGTCCCCAACGACGCTCTTTAATCAGTTAATTGGCTACATCCAGAACGGGAATCCAATGGCAATGACAATACTACCTCAGTACCTGTTCGTGCTATTAACTATAGGCATAGAGCCTACGTCTGCATCCCGATCATTATCATGACTTCGCCGCGCAGCCGGCTGAACTCAGCATCCGAGTCAGCGATGCGGTGGATGACCTAGCAGCTAGCTCTATGTAAATGTGTCAGGTGAAGTATGCTTGTATTGGTACTTTCTTCCACCAGGTCAGATGCAGAAATGACATCCTTTGTGGATGGATGGCACTGCGGTATGCTGAAATGACATAACCTCAGATGCCCAATGTGGGGTACATGGCACAGCGGTTTGCTAAAATGACAAAAACCTTACATGCCCTATGTGGGTATAGATGGCACTGGGGGTATGTTTAAGGTAGCTTTTGGGTTTAACTCTTTGCTTCAGTTCTATTTCTCTCCGCTACTTTAATTTGACTAATATATATATATATATATATATATTATATATATATATATATATATATATATATTTATATATATATATATATATATATATATATATATATATATATATATTATATATATATATATATATATATATATATATATATATATATATATATATATATATTATATATATATATATATATATATATATAATTTTACCGTGCAGGGTTGTGCAATTGGTCAACTGTTTGCAACAATCTGAGGTTATGTATATATATATATATATATATATATATATATATATATATATATATATATATATATATATATATATATATATATATATATATATATATATATATATATATATGTACAACACGCAAACTCTTTTTAAAATGAGATCTGAGGTTATGTTAGTTTTCAATTTCGAGATCGCATAACTTCAGAACAGAGTCAACATTAGAGAAAATAAATATGATGCCTCTCCCTCCGTAAAACTGTTAGCTATAGGTCTGCCACATTTCACTTGATAGCAAAAATGCATGTTTGAAACTACCATGATTTGGTGAAATCAAATGCAGGGAAATGAGCCAAAAACTTTTCTGGCATGACCTTTTGTGCACCCATACGTGTGGATAGGTGATATTTGATCTCCATCTCTGCTCAATGATGGCCTAGAACGTCATAGTAGTTCTGACTATAAAGAGAAAGCTGTAGGTTTTGACATTATGTGAGTTCTCAAAATGACCCCATTTCGCACAAATTAACCATACATGCTCCCATGAATGGCTAGCGTGGATAGATGGCATGCTTAAATGGCTAGCCCTCAAGGAAATAGTAATATGCTAACCCTGCCATTCATTCCTTTACCAGCTAAAATAGCCAGACTGTTTGGGTGATAACTCTCTAACAAAAGCTATTTTAAGAAAATATTTGAATGAGAAATGTTAATCTCAGAAACAAGTATCCTTCAAAATTCTTTTCAATACTTTAATCCAAAGTTATTTCTTAAAAGTGGCAGAGATCCAGATGACAATATTTGAGGGAATCTCCAAATATAAATGGGTTAATAACACCCTGCCCTAAGCTATTGAAATATTTATAACACATGCGCCCATCCCTTGATGATATAACACGTGCTTGGCTTCATATGGACTTGAATCAACATATTTTTCTCATTTAAGATATGGAATAAACAATAGCATTCCCAGCAAGTCCTGGAATCACAACATAATCCCAGAGAAGTTCAGTGCAGATATTTGATTCCTGTACTAAATGCGTGGGGAGCCCGGGCATGAGAGACCATAGCCCCGATAGGCTTACACACAAGCAGGAATCTTCAAACAAGCTTTTATTTTGGGTATCAAATGTTAACGCATTTGCTTGAAATTTGGCACAGTTATAACTGAGAGTATTTCGGTGGGAAGACTATGACACGTTTCCCAATTTTGACTTTGGTCCAAAGCTGTGGGAATCGTAAAGTTGAAAAATGCACCTTTTTCTGATTTTCAACGAAAATTAACAAGAAACGGTTACAACATTTAACAAACATTAAAAAAAACTCTGATACCATTTCCTCCGTTATTATTGATCTTTCCTCCCTATTTATTCCACATCAGAAGATCTTTCAGGCAATATATACATTGTACATGTATATACTAAAATGTCAAATGAAAGCTGGATAGAGGAAAAGTTTAGTCTAGGAAATTAACCCCACAAGCTACCTTAACCTATTTCAAGTATTGGAAAATACATATCGAAATGTCGTAAATCATTTGTTCATATAAACTATAGCAAAGAGCGGTGACAATTTTAAGGAAAGGATAGATTTTAGTCTTGATATATGGAAAAAAAACTTCTATGTAACCTACACCAGGTAGCGAACCAAGCAATTAAAAGTAGAGGCACACTAAAAGTTCAATATAACGTCACTAAATCTCTTCTGCTACCGAAAAACCTTTGTGGGGCAAACCTTTGTGGGGCGACATGGTCTTATGGTTTTACTTGGTTCTCAAATGAGCATTCTGATTCAGAGCACACACGACCTGCTTTGAGGCGGCTAGAACAAATATGTGTATAGCTCTCACGGAAAAGAGGGCAAGATAGGGTTAGTGGGTAACCTTTTTACTGCTCAAGGAGAAAAATGGTACGCTAGCTCAGCCCCGAGGCTTTACTAGTTTACTGTTTTACTTAATTAGGTCACTTTTTTCTGTTTAGGAAGATGATTTTTTTCCAAAATCTATGCGAGAGGGAGCTAAAAAAATTAAGGTTAAAAGCCAGTTATACAAGCTGAAACATATTTCTTTATTGTCAGAAACCTGACAGCGATTGAGCAACTTGGAAACTATACGTACATCTATTTTTCTATTTTCCTTTATCATAAAACATGCACAAATATAGCTTTTAATAGATAACTTTTTAACTTTCCTGATTTTTTTTTCAACGAGGTGCCCAGATTCAACGAGGTTTTTTTCCTAAGCAAAGCTTGATTACCTCAGCACATGCATTTGTTACGTACGGAAAATATGGCAATGAAGTACGACAAAACCAGAGCGATAGGGTACATGTACATCGAAGCCCATAATAAAACGAAGATAAACAAGTTATAAGTCTTCCTCTATGCTTGTTTGCTATGTATGAATATGTTTGATATAGTGCAAACAAGCATAACAAAGACATTTGAAGCTCCGTTTGAAAGCATTGTGGATGCTTTTTATTTTTTACCCCCAAAATGTACACCCTGCTGGGAGAGTGCATTTATGATTGCTTAATGTGTCTGTCCTCGAATTTTGCTGATGCAAGTCAAGATGCTCACTAGTTTAAAACCATTCATACGTAAGTGATTCCTCTAGAAATTGTCGTCTGCATCTACCATAATTTTGACAATCACTTTGAAATCGGAATTATTTTACAATTTTTTTGGAAGGAGAGTCGTTGGAAATGTTCTGAATAACATCTCTCCTTGAGATATTTTCTC
>OZ012698.1:12117594-12125094 GCA_963942565.1 Maea johnstoni
CTCGATAGGACAAGCTGCACGAAAGAAAAAATAATGAGACAATTTGCAAGTTATTTCAAAGAATTTTTAGTTCACACTCAGCATCCATAGCAGTGATAAACATCTGAAATTTAATCCTTTTTTACTAAATAATGGCAAGAATGTACACATGGCTTGAAAGATATGAAAATATCTTTTCATAAAGATAAAGAAAAAGTTCTTAATTTGGTTGTTCCTGATGGATATAACAATTCTATTTAAATATTTTACCAATATCAATTAATTTAATGAGTAGTATTCCAGGATTTAAAAAAAAATAATGGCCAGAATGTACACATGGTTTGAAAGGTGCATTTTTTCATAAACAAGCAATTTCTGATAAAAAGGTACTGAAATTGGCTGTTCCTGCTGGGTCTAATAATTTCTTTTGAATATTTTACATATATCAAAAAAAAAGTTGACGAGTATTATTCTTAGTTGTAAGTTAACATGATTAATAGATACATTTGTAGGATCAGATATATATCTTCTAATGAAAAGAGCAAATCCGTAGTGTAGCTGTCGCTAGGTTATTAAAGTAATAGGGTATTTCAACCCCTGATGTCACCCAAAGTCTGGCATAGCAACAGACTTTGGACCCTAGAGAGAGAGAGACGCTAATAAAAGGGCAATAAATTCTACCCGCGCTCACCCTCAGTAACAACGAACAGGGCATTGCGAACGGACGCAATCTGCCTTGTATAAGAACATATGGATTTATAAGAAGCCCCACGAAGGTTAGTAAATTAACATTTATTGACTTAATTCTATTTAGAAAACATATTTCTTAAGGTTAACTATGAAATTGACAGCAGGCTCTATTAAGATATCAGGTATATTGGCTTTATAGTATAAGATGTATGCCAGTAGTATGCATTCCTTTGTTAGGGTGATATGTAACCAAGTATAGTCACAATTATTTGTGCATGTCAAACTACTGTATAAAAACTTATGACCCTGTTTTTACTTGTAGTTTTCACGGACACAAACATTATGTAAAGTTGCAAATGACCTCCGTTAATAAAGGTCTAATGCTAAAAAATGATGTCTTGTTGTTCTGTATGGAACTCAATGGGGAATAGCAGGAGTGGTCAAAGGTCAAGCAAGTTAACCACTGTACTGCAAATCCAACCCGGCCGGCGACGTGATAGCCAGAGCCACAGTGAAAACTTCTGCTTCTAAAGACAGAAGGAACCAAGACACTTCTCCAAAAGAAGCGAAAACTTCAGCTTCTAAAGGAACGGAAGTTGGAAACCAAGGCACTTCTCCAAAAGAAGTGAAAACTTCTGGCTACTATAGTCAGTAGTGAAACTCCAGCTTCTAAAAGGAAAGAAGTTGGAAAACAAGACACTTCTCCAAAGAAGTGAAAACCTCCTCACTTCTAAAGCCAAGAAGTAGGAAACCAAGACACTCCTATACTAGGAAGTGAAAGTGATAACAAGAACTGAAGTTAAAGCAACTTCTAAAGAGGAAATTTCCTGGATAATACCACAAAGCTACAGTGGAGCTACACAGGAATATTAAGCGCCTGGAATCTACTATCACAAGTAAACATCGCAAGCGGGACTGTATGCAGGCATGTTGACACTGCACTTGCACTTTGCCCGGCAGCAGAAGCTGCAGGTTGTGATGATAGACTGTTTGCACAGTCACTGCTCAAGATAGACTCACTGCCCAGTCTGCCCTGAACGGATCTTATGGACTCACACAGAATACTAATTTGTGAAAATAAACTGCTGAACACTGGACTATTATTACATAATTGACATTTTCGGAATTTAATCCCTTCATTTGGAATAATTGTGACTATTTGGATTGGTAAGTACACATTTTGTCTACTTTGTATATGTGCATTTCATTTGGGGATTATTTCTGTTCCTTTAAAAATGTCTGAAACAGGTAAGGTATTATTATCCTCAGGGGAAGGGGGCTCCACAGTGCAGATAGAGAGTTTAGGCACTGGGGCAAGATCTTTGTCGGAAAAGGGCCTAGAGTGGCAAATTGAAGAGAGGTCACGTAGATTTAAGTCAGCCATGACAGCTTGGCGACGCCAAGCCGGCAACGTTGAAGAAACGCTGGTAGAGACCAGTGAAATCTCTATTATTAGAGAAGAAAGCAAGCTCTTAAAGGAGAGAATGCTTGAAGTGACTGCCACCTATGAGCAGGTGCAGGAACTAACGCCACCTAGTGGCAATCAGCAAGAAACAAGTAAATATGAGTCTGTTGATGAAGAAAACCATCAGCTCATAAAGAAAATCTCTTCCCGAATTAGGGAAATAGAGATAGATAGGACAGAAATTATGTCCAATGCCTCTGCTCGTTCTTTCAGAAGTCGGCATTCCTCACAAGGGTCGCAAATCTCAAACTTATCGAGTGCTGCCATGAAGATAGAAGCAGCTTCGGAGGTTGCTACCCTTGAAATAGACCTTAAGTACATGGATGAGGAAGCCGAACAAAGAATAAAAATGGAAGAACAAAGAAAAATAATGGAAAGGATGCAGATGGCTAAGAAACTAGATCAAGCCAAGGCCAAGTTAAATGTGATAAAACAGGTCGAAGCTGAAGAAGGGGGCAATTACGACATAAATGTAGGACCATCACTTCCTGGGGATGGAATGAATGAATATGTAGAAAACTACATACAGACCCAGAGTTGTGATGCCCCACCTACTTTTGATACCCCCCTACTGACCCCTGCCGCAGCAGTGGATATGAATGATAACAGGGCAAGAGTGCCTCAGGTGCGCCTAAACCCTAAAGTTGAAGAATACCGTCCCAGAAGTGTACCAGCTGAGATGCCACGTGAACAAGGCACACATGGTACTTGGACGTATTCCCAGGAAACACCAGGAATAATACCTGAAAGCCATAGTACACCCCATAATGGGTATAGGCCTCTGAACACACCAATGCGGATGGAATCCAACATGTATGACACATCTCAACATGTTTTGGAATTGACGAGGGCATTTGCTGAACAAGTTAGCATAAACCGTCTTCCCGCTCCAGAACCGACTGTGTTTAGTGGTGATCCAATGAGATACCCTAGCTGGAAGGGTGCCTTTCAGACATTAATTGACCAAAGGGGTATTCCCCCCCTAGAGAGAATCTACTACCTGAAACGGTACTTAGGAGGTGCTGCATTAGAAGCAGTGGAAGGATTTTGTCTCCTCACCACTGCAGATGCATATGAACAAGCACGAAATCTGCTTGACGAGAGATTCGGCGACCCCTTTATAGTGGCCAATGCATTCCGAGATAAGTTGGACGCTTGGCCAGATATTGCTCCGAGGGATGGTTCAGCATTAAGAAAATTCGCCGATTTTCTTCGTCAATGCAACACCGCCATGCAGACTACTGAAAGTCTGAATATACTGAATGATAGCCGTGAAAACAGGAAGCTATTATGCAAGCTTCCAGACTGGTTAGTCACCAGGTGGAGCAGAATAGCAGCAGAGTGGACGCAGAAAATGAGGTTGTTCCCCCCTTTCAAGGAATTCATGAATTTTGTGGTGAAAGAGGCAGATATAGCCTGCAACCCAATCACCTCACTTCAAGCACTGAGGGGAAACAGATCCAACGAACCTGCCAATAATGCCAAATATGGGCAAAGGAAGGAGATCAATGCTCGATCCCTCGCCACTGAAGTTAACGAAGCTCCACAGGCATCAGACAATAGCGACCAAGTAAGGTGCGTTGCCTGTAACATGCCTCATGACCTAAATGACTGCCAGTCATTCCTGGCCAAGACTCTAGTACAGAGGAAAAACTTTACATGGATAAATGACCTGTGCTTCGGATGTCTGAAGCCTGGCCACCAATCTAAGGATTGCAAGGATAGGAAAAAATGTGAAACATGTAAGAGAAAACATCCAAGTTCTCTTCATGATGACAACTGGAAGCCTCTCCAAAGACAGAGGATCAAAATGGCAGAAAATGATGCGCCAAACCCAGTTGCAAAAGACGAAACTGAGTTGAAAGCAGTGAAAGGCACTTGCAATCAGAGTCGCATTACCCACTTCAATGGTTCTAGTAACTCTAGCAAGAGCTCAATGATAGTTCCAGTTTATCTATCTCACCAAGACAGGCCAGAGTCTGAAGTGCTTGTATACGCACTGCTGGACACTCAGTCCGATACCACGTTCATCCATGATGACATTTGCGATGAATTAGGCCTAGAAGGTTCTAAGACGAAACTTCTGCTTTCAACTATGCTTGCAGAAAATAAGGCCATTGAGTGCAAATATTTGACAGGTCTTCAGGTGCGTGGACATGACAGTCAAGAAATTGTCCCACTCCCCACAACGTACAGTCGCAACATAATCCCTGCTAATCGTTCTCACATACCAACTCCAGAGATGGCAGATAAATGGTCTCACTTGAAACCAATCGTGAACAAGCTGATGCCATTGGGAAGTTGTAAGGTAGGCCTGCTAATAGGCTACAACTGCCCGAGAGCTTTGGCTCCTAAGGATGTTATTCTGCCAACCGGAAATGAGCCGTATGCACAGAGAACTGATTTGGGTTGGAGCATAGTGGGCATAGTGGACTCAAGTGCAATTGAATTCGATGAGTGTGATCAATTTGGAGTGAGCCATCGGATTATTGCCCAGGAAATACCCTCAGCTTTGTGGACAAAAACTGAGGATAATGAAACACAAGATACCCCTGAAAAGGTGTTGTTTGCCTTTAAGTCAAGGGTAAAGGAACTTGTCACCCCCAAGGAAGTCATACAAATGATGGAGCTAGACTTCATAGAGAGAAAGGCTGATCAAGATACACTTTCTCAGGATAACCGAAAGTTTCTATCGAAGATAAAGGAAGGCATCCATATCAGGGATGATGGCCACTATGAAATGCCACTCCCCTTCAAAGGACCGGATCCTGCTTTCCTAAGCAACAAGACCATGGCACTTCAGCGTCTCAAGCAGCTGAAGTACCGTCTGCGAAAGGACACCAAGTACAGAAAGGACTACTCTACTTTCATGAGTAATGTAATTCAAGCGGGGTTTGCAGAACGAGTGCCCCCATCTGAGCTTGAAAGAAAGGATGGCAAAGCATGGTATATACCAAATCACGGTGTGTACCATCCGAAGAAACCAGACAAAATACAAATAGTATTTGACTGTAGTGCAGAGTTCAAGGGTGAATCTCTGAATGATCACCTTCTGCAAGGACCAGATCTGACTAACACGTCAATTGGCGTACTGTCCAGATTCTGTCAAGAACCAGTCGCATTCATGTGCGATGATGAGCAAACGTTTCACCAGTTCAAGGTGAATGAGGAACACCATGATTGCCCAAGAGCTCTCTGGTGGGAAAATGCAGACTATGAGAGGAACCCTAAAGAGTACCTGAGAGATCTCCAGGTCCGTCCCAAGTGGACTAGGCATCGTCGCGACATCAAAGAAGGCGACATAGTCATCGACAAGCATGAAAACATGTCACGCAATCAGTGGCAACTTGCTAGGGTACACGAAACATACCCAAGCGAGGACGGTCATGTCAGGAAAGTCAAGCTTGCAATGGCAAGTGGATCATTGAACGCAAAGGGCAAACAGACTTGCCCTACAGCGTATCTGGATCGACCTATCCAGAAATTGGTCTTGTTAGTCGAAGGCCTAGAAGACAAGGGGATTCCCGACAAGGAGCCTTAAAATCGAAGTTGCATTGTGGTGCCCCATAATAATATATCTTTGGGTTAAGTCTTCAATTAAGACAAAATAATGCACATGTACGTCGTAGATGAAATGTATACTGTACAATCCTTGTTGTTTATCATGATAAGATAGATTTCTTTGTATTAAGAAGAAACTGGCAACTCAGTGTGTAAGGTTTACAGTAAAATGTTTTTTACTAAATAATGGCAAGAATGTACACATGGCTTGAAAGATATGAAAATATCTTTTCATAAAGATAAAGAAAAAGTTCTTAATTTGGTTGTTCCTGATGGATATAACAATTCTATTTAAATATTTTACCAATATCAATTAATTTAATGAGTAGTATTCCAGGATTTAAAAAAAAATAATGGCCAGAATGTACACATGGTTTGAAAGGTGCATTTTTTCATAAACAAGCAATTTCTGATAAAAAGGTACTGAAATTGGCTGTTCCTGCTGGGTCTAATAATTTCTTTTGAATATTTTACATATATCAAAAAAAAAGTTGACGAGTATTATTCTTAGTTGTAAGTTAACATGATTAATAGATACATTTGTAGGATCAGATATATATCTTCTAATGAAAAGAGCAAATCCGTAGTGTAGCTGTCGCTAGGTTATTAAAGTAATAGGGTATTTCAACCCCTGATGTCACCCAAAGTCTGGCATAGCAACAGACTTTGGACCCTAGAGAGAGAGAGACGCTAATAAAAGGGCAATAAATTCTACCCGCGCTCACCCTCAGTAACAACGAACAGGGCATTGCGAACGGACGCAATCTGCCTTGTATAAGAACATATGGATTTATAAGAAGCCCCACGAAGGTTAGTAAATTAACATTTATTGACTTAATTCTATTTAGAAAACATATTTCTTAAGGTTAACTATGAAATTGACAGCAGGCTCTATTAAGATATCAGGTATATTGGCTTTATAGTATAAGATGTATGCCAGTAGTATGCATTCCTTTGTTAGGGTGTAATGTAACCAAGTATAGTCACAATTATTTGTGCATGTCAAACTACTGTATAAAAACTTATGACCCTGTTTTTACTTGTAGTTTTCACGGACACAAACATTATGTAAAGTTGCAAATGACCTCCGTTAATAAAGGTCTAATGCTAAAAACTGATGTCTTGTTGTTCTGTATGGAACTCAATGGGGAATAGCAGGAGTGGTCAAAGGTCAAGCAAGTTAACCACTGTACTGCAAATCCAACCCGGCCGGCGACGTGATAGCCAGAGCCACACGTAGAAAATTTCTCACATATTCATAAGCACTTTGTTCAAAGTTTAGATCAAATAAAACAATTCTCAAGATCAATGGTGGCTTGAATTGATTTTTTTGAGAGAAATGTGACCTTCATTTTTTAATATCATGTATCTTCTTCATACTGTCTCTTGTAACAATTTTTAACCCTCATGCTGCTTGTGGTTAATTTTGCCTATACAAAATGATGCAAAAATCCTGAAAAATGATTGAAACCCTGGCATACAGGTACTCATTTGAGAGTGCTCAGCGAGAGCTTTCCAATGAATACCAACATGACAGGTTTTAGATGGTTTTCAAAGATGTTTGCGTCCTTGTACTTTGGACGAAAGTAGCCTCAGCATCAGCATTGGAAGGGTTGATAATAATAAACTTATACATGTATATATAACTCATTTGCTCTAGAAGTAAATACCTGATATGGTTAAAAAGACAAGAAGACCAGTGTTCCCATAAGTGCCCACCATCCTAGTCTATACTCAGTATAGGTGGCGCCACCTATTTGCTCTAAACATAATTACCTGATATAGGTAAGAAGACCAGTGTTCCC
>OZ012698.1:12127594-12212060 GCA_963942565.1 Maea johnstoni
TTATTTTCTTCGTCTAATGTGAGAGCATCCAAACACACACACACATAAATGTATGTATGTGTGTGTGCGTATGTGTGCGTATATAGACAGGGGCGGATCCAGGATTTGAGAAGGGGGGGTTCAATTTAGTTCTGAACAGTGACACTGGTGGTGCCACTAATGATGATTTCTGAAAACACCACCAGGGGCCAACTGCAGAAAACTAAAAAGTTAAACAAGGGTTTTCATTAGAGATACAACTAAGTATGTTATTGACTAAGAAATTTTAAATGAATTCCCATATTTCATATCAGTTGCAAAATCAAATTCAGGGGTGGCCATATTGCCTATTGTCTTGGATTAAGAAAAGAATGGATATGTAACGAGAGACCAATTACTATATGCCCTATAGTTACATGCTAGCCTCATGCCAGGACTAGCAGATAAGGCAGCAGCACGAGGTCACGTGGGAACAAGGACCAATCAGGGCTCCCGCATCGATTACATTACAGAGAAACCTTATCTCCACCACCTGCTGGGGGTGCCCAGAGCACCTATTAGCGACTATTAATTGACACTGGTTGAGGCTAGCATGTTCAGATTGACCGGCTGGTTTCCATTCCATGTGTTGGTCTTCTAAGCTATTGTTTTGTCAGCAGATTGAATGATGGACCTTTAGCACTTTCGAACATGTAAAAAAGCATTTCAGAAATAAGAGGCTGACTAGTTACTAGTTTAAAAAAAAATCCATAATTCAATAACAGTTGAGCATGACATGACACATTAACCCAAATCAACACCGACAGGAAATGATAATTGAAACTACTGTCTAGATGTGTCTCTCTTGTCCTGCTTCAAGCTCCAGGTGATCAACGTCACCTCAGAGACTTGAATACTTGTGTCCAGGCTGGATACCTGATCAACACGCTAGATTTACTTGGAACAGAAAATATCTAGACAGCTTAGTCATAATGATAACAATAGAGAAAACAACAAAATATTAGTATTGTTGTTCGTCCAAATCGTAGTGGAGCAAAGTGACTAACCAGCCAGGTGGAGGGGGGTCGGACGAACCCCCCCCCCTCCTGATCTGCCGTGTTGATAAAGCATTAAAGCATCCTTATATCATTTAGTTGAAAATGTTTTGAAACGCAGTTTTAGTTTTGTATTCGAAGACTGGAGGTAGATGATTTCCCTCCCCAACTGGTCAGTTTTTAATCACTTCCTGTACAAATCAAGAGTGTTTGTATACCCCAGACAATGTAGATTCCGTGTTTCCTCCACTACTTCCTCTCATACCTGATTGTTTAGTCTCAAGGGGGAGGATAGGTAAGGGGGACAGTTGCATTTACTCTGACTGAGTGAATGTGCCGGGGGGCTTCAGGATTAGGGATGGGTGTTTACTGATTGCATTTACAGGATAGAGGTTTCTAGATGGCACTTAAATCGGTACATCTGGTGGCCAAGGCAAGAAAAAACGATTAGTTACGATTTTGTACACAGGTGGCGTGGTGGTGCAAAGTGTCTCACCAGCAAAGGGGGGTTCGGACGAACCCCTCGAACCCCACATGGATCCGCCCCTGATAGATAGGTAGATAGAGAAATACGGAAAGACAGGCAGATGTGATTATATATTTCATTGATTCCATCATAACGTAGTTTATGAACCAATTCATGAACGCACACACACGCATGCATGCACGCCCGCGCACAGTCATTTATATACCACCCTCCCCCCCTTGAAATAAAAGTTCTTTATTTGCTCTTTCACACTTGGTCCATCATATCGACACGAGTTTTACATAATTCCAGTTCCGCATTTTAGAAGCTGCCGTTCTAATAATAGATTAGACAATTGGGTTGCTCCACCATTCGTGTTGCTTTGCGATAATTATCCTTTTTTCTTATAATTGGCAATTTCCTTTGAAAAGTAACATTTGATATTGTTTTGATATTATTGATATTATACAATGTATAATATATCAACATAACATTGTAACAGAACTACTTGCGTACCGCTAGGAAAGGTTTGGAAATTTGATTTATTAAGTGTGCCACTCTGCGGCTTTTCTAAACATGCAATAGTATAAATGTGTAAAGACTTTTGGAAGTTTGAAAGTACGGAAATACGGCTGTAATATCATATATTCAAACCCGTTTGAAACTACGGAAGTTTGGATATATGGAAGTTTGAAAGTTTGAAAATACAGATATTTGAAAATTTGGATATTTGAAAGTTTGAATTATTAAGCGTACCACGGACCATATATACATATAAAATATATACATATATAGATAGATAGATAGATAGATAGATAGATAGATAGATAGATAGATAGAGAGAGAGATAGATAGATAGAGAGATATTTCAGGGCTAGTAAAAGTTAAGGTAACTATCCCTGCTGGGCTAATAAAAATTTTCTTAACCCTTCCAATGCTGAGGCTACTTTCGTCCAAGCACAAGGACGCAAAGATTTTTGAAAACCATCTTAACCCTGTCATATTGGTATTCATTGGATAGCTCTCACTGAGTAGTCTCAGATGAGTACCCATGTGCCAGGGTTTCAGTCATTTTTCAGGGTTTTTTGCATGATTTTGTATTGGCCATATTAGCCGACAGCAGAATAAGGGTTAGCGTTGAGCCCTGATTAGAGATAAATCTTTGTATGTACCTGTTTGAAAATCTATGGCCCAGGTACCGGAGTAAACGATACATCTCCCGAGTTCCGAGAGTGCTAGACACAGCACCAGAATCAGACCATCAGAGACCTGGGGCGCTTTTTCCTGTGCGTGGTCGAGTAATGCCTTGACCACAAAAGCCTTAAATGATAAGAATATAATGAGAATTTGATATATGCCTTAATGACGAAAGCCTTAAATAACAAGAATACAAAGCATAATCTATATAAGGCCTAAAAGTTGTTTGTTTCCTGTAACGCAGCCCTAACAAGTTTTTGATAAAAAAAATTATGACCCTAAATCATTTTTCAACTCTCGTAACTTCCAAACTGCAAATCAACATAAATACAGGATTAGAACACTGCATTATAACTACAACTGCAATGAAACATGCACTGTTAAAAAAAAATCAAAATTTCTTTTTTATCTACCTACCCTATTTTTATTCGTAGTGTTATAGGAAACAACCTGTTTTTTTATGCATAAGCATATTTGAGTAGTTTTAAAGCAAACTGTTCATACCATCTGCATTCAGTTTTCATCAGTAAAATTCCAAAGATGACAGAACTTATAACAAAATTAGGTCCCTGGCAGTTTAGTTTAAAATATTGTTATTAGATATAGTATCGTTAAGGAAATATATATATATTGTATCGTATCGTGAAAATTTCAAAGGTGCCAATTCCTAGATTATGTAACCTTTGACCTTTACTTACTGGACCAATGAATGAGAAGGTGACAGACACGAAGAGGGCGCACATGCTAATGAGGGATCTTGTCCGGCAGAATCGCACCAAGACCAAACCGAGAGATGCATCGTCTTGACCTTTGACCTGAACCTCCTCGTCCCACAACCGCTCCAACCTTCAAAACAAACACTTCATATTCATCATTCTCTCACTGAAATCCAAATGTTATTGATATCATAATTGAAAACCAACTTAATGTTAAATTTACCATAAGACATATTTTTGGCATGTTATGATACGATTTGATACACAGCCAGAGCATGTGAAGAAATTGACAGTGACTTTATGTTAGGCGGTGGTTTTCTCAGGGTACTCCAGTTTCCTCCAATTCTTATAACCGGCTAGTCATGACGGCCTAAATACGGCAGAAAAAGTGATGATAATTTAAATTCAGAAATCTTATTTTACAATGCAGAACTCTCCTAACTCTCAGCTTCAGAACGAACACTTCATATTCTTCGTTCTCTCACTGAAATCCAAATATAATTGATATCATAATTAGAAACAATGTTTATGTAAAATTTACGATATGACATATTTTCGGCATACTATGATACAATTTGATACACCTGTATTCTCAGTCAATGCATATCACAAATGGTAAGATAATATAGAAGGTAGAAAAAAATGTCCACTGGCTTGCCCCTTCCAACATTTTTTTAGAAAAAAGGGGGGGGGGGCTGTTTATTTGGGGTCTGTAAGTTTATTTGGATGAAAACAGTATTTATTTGTATAACTTGTCAAATATCAATTCAAAAAATAACAATTATTATCACTATTGCAATGTCTATCAATGACATCCAAATCTATAAAAATTATACACTCAGAGGGTTTCTAAAATGGTTGGTCTGCTAACCACAAACCAAACCTTTTTTGGCCTAAACTAAAGAAGCTCAAAAGGCACGGTTGAGATAAGCTTTTATAATATCCTAATCTAGTCTCTCTCTTATCAGGCCCAGAAGGCTGAGAAAAATGTACACATGCCATGGCCACCCAATGTGGGCATTTAACGTATTAATGCATAAGACCTACTTATGAAATTGTCTTCTGGATCTATGATACTTTCGACAATAACTTTGGAATTGAGAATGATGTTAACAAATAATTGAAGGAGATTTGTTTGTAATGTTCTGGATAACATTCTTTCTTCAAACATTTTTATTTGCTTTTTTCTGCAAGATTTCACCCAAATTTGCTGGCTGCTTTTGGGCACTGCAAGCGTTAATGGGTTAAACTCACTTAACTACTTTTGTAAATCTATTTTTTTGATGACCTCTTTCCATCAAAACATCATAAAATTGCATGGTTCTTGTTTTTATTTCCAATTCATTCAGACTTGCACATAATGGCAGTGGATTGCTATTGATAGAGGTTATGTAACAAGCTGTTGATAAAGGTTGCATAATATTGTACTATATCATCACCGCCATTAGTTGTGAAAATTTTACTGATGTAATTAATCAAAGTAATGAGTAGAATCCAAATTACTTAAAAAGTCACTTATATATGGGAATAAAGATATGGGTGTGCTTGCAGACCTTGAATTTATAAATTTGTTTTATGCTATATATGCATGAAGGAATGATAGAAGAGGAGAAACTTCCGGTGAGTATAACATATACACTGATTGACTTATTTACAATGTAGATAGGGCCTGCCCTGATGGCCAAGTGGTCTTAGGCCACTGACTGCTCATTTTTCTCAACATGTCCCAGAATCAAATCCTAGCCGGGTCATGTGAAGAAGTTGCCAGTGACCTAAGGTTAGGTGGTGGTTTTTGCAGGGTACACAAGTTTCCTCCACTTCTTACAACTGGCTAGTTATAGGGTTGGGAATTGGTTGCAATTTCACAAGTGATAATCAGTTGCAGCCGACCAATTGATTATGGATCATTATCGCTTCTTCACACTTTTTTTTGGTAATTTGGTACTAGAGGACTTCTGTAGCTCAATTACATATGTCACTTCCAACCTGCTCCAGCATGCAGCTCCGATGTGGCTTAATTGGGATGGTACCTGAATACCAGTCCATGATAAGTAAGTCCATACATTTTTATAAAATTTTGAACTCTCTAACTTCGTTTTGAAGTGTTTTTGAAGCTTAGTTTCATAGCAAGAAAGCCAACAACTTGCTGGTCATTTGGTTTTATTTTTGCTGCTAGGTGTAATCTTTTACAATTTTTATCGATAACCAGATTTATGATCGATAAATCGTTACAAAAGAGGCAACCGAGTAAGCGTCGATAATAATCGATGATCATCCCAACACTACATGATTTACCCTAAATATGGCAGAAAAAGTGATGATAACCAAAATTCAAAATTCTTACTTACAACAGAGAACTCTCCTAGCTCTCTGCTCTAGGTACAGGTACAATGACTTATTGTCTTTCTAATTGAGGACCTTGATTCCCTGAGGCAACTGAGTCCTCAGGCTACTACTACACTACTTAGTCGTAAAATCCATGGCTATCTATAATTGTTGAGGCACCTGCTAACACTTTGTGAACTGTTAAACTTGTAATACTTCGCAACTTCCCATTAACCCTTGTCCTGCTAAATTGCTGTATGTAACCAGAGACGTTGATTATACTGCAAATGTCTCCCATGGCTGATGCTAAGTCATATCACTGGTGAAATAGAGTCCCCAATTGAACCTCTCCAAATACATGTATTGCAATTACGCTAACATCAATTGAACATAGCAAACAATAGTTCATACCTTCATCCCCATGATCACTATATTGTTAAGCCTCTCCAAGAAGTGAAATGCATTTTTTACATGTTTGAAAGTGCAAGAGGTCCATTTAACCTGATAACTAAATCACTGGGCAAGATGGCCGCCTCCCTTATCTTGAGCTCCTAGGTAAGATTTGCCCCCACAGTGTTAAGCTAATGGACTGCATGTTCCGTTGCTACTCTCTATAAATAGACCTCTCTGATGTAACCTACTATGCCAACTGCATTAATATGATGAGAAAGCAAAGCTTTAAATGCTCGCGCAGCTCGATGATATTTCTCGTAGCGATTGACCATATGGCATAAAAATTACTACGACTTCAACCTGTTGCAAAATCGTCATTTCACGATAGATCTCCTGTAGAATTAAGAGACATGTAGAATTATTTGTGGCGATTGTAGCGATTTAAACCGCATTAAAATCGATCCACGGACAGATGAGTAAAGTCATGTTTACCGTGAACATCGAAGTTACGACTTTGGAATTCCATCGTAACATGACGTCATATCAAGACGTCAGCATTTGTCGCACGTGAGCATGTATGTTTCAGTTGTTGCATAGTTCGGCGTGTGTTGCACGATAGTCGGCGACCAAAACGCTATTTTGACACAATTTAAAGGAAACAATCCAAATTTATTATTTGATTAAGAAATATTTAAAACATGAAACGATCTGGCGGCAAAATGTGCTCTTACAGCAAAAAAGTATGCTCATTTCTCGCGAGGTCATCGAGCGAGCGAGACTAAGAGACGAACAGACAGAAGTGTTGACGGAAGTGTGGACACGGTTTCAAGGGCCTCAGTATGTACTTCCATTGACAATGGCATTGTTGACATCCTATACCGTAAATGCTCGCTACGCTGAGCCGGCCTTCGGCCGACTCACTACGCGAGCTACTAATATGATGAGAAAGCAAAGCTTTAAATGCTCGCGCAGCTCGATGATATTTCTGCATTTCCCTTCAAATGCAGTTACAAAGTGTTTGTTATTGTTATCCGTGACGTCATTCTTTACTTGAACTTCGCTGAAACATATTGGAAGCCCCTTCATATGCGCTTCATATTTGTGCAATAACCACACACAGTATGCGTAGCGATTGACCGAAAATATGGCATAAAAATTACTACGACTTCAACCTGTTGCAACATCGTCATTTCACGACAGATTTCCTCTAGAATTAAGAGACATGTAGAATTATTTGTGGCGGTTGTAGCGATTTAAACTGCATTGAAATCGATTCACGGAAAGTTGAGTAAAGTCATTTTTACCGTGAACATCGAAGTTACGACTTTGGAATGCGCGGAATTCCATCGTTACATGACGTCATTTCAAGACGTCACCATTTGTCGCACGTGAGCATGTATGTTTCAATTGTTGCATAGTTCGTCGTGTGTTGCACGATAGTCGGCGACCAAAACGCTATTTTGACACAATTTAAAGGAATCAATCCAAATTTATTATTTGACTAAGAAATATTTAAAACATGAAACGATCTGGCGGCAAAATGTGCTCTTAAAGCAAAAAGTTATGCTCATTTCTCGCGAGGTTATCGAGCGAGCGAGATAAGAGACGAACAGACAGAAGTGTTGACGGAAGTGCGGACACCGTTTTCTAGGCCTCAGTATGTACTTCCATTGACAATGGCATTGTTGACATCCTATACCGTAAATGCTCGCTACGCTGAGCCGGCCTTCGGCCGACTCAACTACGCGAGCTATTATTGGTACCCAAGAAAAGAATTGACCTTTGGGGATTTTAGGGCCACAACATGAATTTTGAGGGTGACCCCCAATTTGCCATATGTCAAACTAAAGGTCTAATGAGGGTCTTCAAAGAGGAGCTGCTTTGGGTCATGTACAGGCTCTGTGAGGGGCCTTACATACAAACTCATACAGATGGTCATTGGCAGGTCAGCAAGTGCATCCGAAAATTTCCTGTCTATACACAGAGCAGGTTAGTTAGTGTCACCCAGATATCACTGGATTCATCTGGACCACGGTTAACCCATTAATGCTTTAAAGCTCCGCCGAGAAATTGTAGCCTGGATCTAAAATACTTTTGACAATAAAATAAAAGTGGATACCTAATGGATCAAAAGATCATTCCCCTTCAAGATCAACCTTCGTCAAAATCTATCTTGTACCCATGTCTATAAAATGCTCCTCCTTTAGTTTGAGCTTGAACTAACATGTCATGGATAGGTCGCCGTGGCCTAGTTCCCATTAGCCCCGTGCTAAGCTCATAGGTTCAACGGCGCATTATATTTTTGGAGAGTGTGACGTCACTATTCGCCATTACCCGCGATGTTGAACGATGAGGCCTGGCCAGACATAACGGACGTGATTTTTCTATATATCAGGTAAGCACATTAAAGGATAGTTGTCATCATTTACTACCATTTTAGTAACCGCATAAAGAGTGTACTAATGTATTCTTGAGGCATGCCAGTGCGTGAAAATGGTGTTTTATTGTCTCACAGACACGCATGTTGTCATAGCATGTTTCAACTAAAAATGGCTGACCAGGAAAATCTATCTTTGTCAGTTTTAACGTTCGATTTACTCGATTATGTAACAACCTAGAGTATAATCTATCGTATCATTTTAAAGATTATACCATGACAGTATGCAAAAGTGTAATTTTGATGCGGTATTTCGTGATTTAGACTGTAAAATCTGGCCGTTTTGTGACGATAATTTCAAAGCAACTACTATAATTTCGTTCGTTTCTATGTGAAGTCTTCACTGAAAATACGTCTCACTTATGGTCTAACGTAGATAATAGCAATCTTTTATCACATTATGGTAAAAGCAAACGACTTGGACTGGCAAATGGTTAGGTTTATAGCTCTTGGTAGTCTTTTTTTGTCTTAAATTGTGTAATTTTCCTGATAGTTATTTAAGCCCATAAATCCAACATGGCTACCACTAGGTACTAGACTAAGTAGTCGAGGAGACCTTGGTTATTATCAAAATTTTCGTATAAAGACCCACAGAAAATAGCATTATGTGGTCTCATTTGAAAGAGGAGGTATTAGGGATTTGCGTGGGCTAATATCTGTGGGCTTCCCCCACTTATTTGTGGCTTTATTACCATGTTTTTAATTGGTAAATAAAAACTTCTTTTCCAATTTCAGCTGTCAGCAGGGAATCATGCAACAGGGTCAGGACATATTCAAATACATGTAGGTAGGATTCCTCACTTTTATACATGTACTTTACTTTTTCCTGGGGGAGAGGGATACTTAACACATTTAATGCTGTCATTGCCATCCTTGCTAGCCTAAAATTCAATTATTTACTTATTGAATAAGGTGCTTCAGTGGGAGTTTAAAAAGTGTAACCAGGTAGGTCTATATCCATAATAAGGCCCCATTCTCTTTATGTATCCCAAGCAATGTGGATTCTGTTTTTCCTCCACTGTCCCCTCTCATTAACACCCCTTAGTGTTCTGTCTGGGGAAGGAGGATATGGTTTGGGGGGAAATTGCATCTACCCTGATTAACTGAATGGGTGGCTTCAGGATTAGGGATGTAGAGGTGAATGGAGACATTTGGAGACAGGATGGAGGTGTCAGTCAAGGTACACATCTGTACACTCACCAATTGATATCAAACTAGCTGAGTTGTGAATGAATTATGGACATTTATATCTATTGCCCAATTTGCTAAATATATACTTATAAAAGAACTATGTAATGATTCTTTTTAAACATGCATTTGTGATCTTATTAACTGTTGGATATTTTTTCTGGGGTAGATCATACATGTCTATTGGGTCATTACGGTCAATAGAGAATCCCTGGAAATTTAGTTTTTAAAATCATTTATATCTACGACTGGCTTTGTATAAAACAGTACCATATGAGTCTTCCATATGACTAAATATTCTATCTTTGAGTGATGGAACTAAATTTTGTTCTCTGAGAAGTGTTTATGTGCTGAATCCTTCCCCTAAAATACCTGTGACTAAATTTTCCTGTCCACAACAGTATGTAAATTCTATCTGAAACACTGAATAAATTCCTCTAACATTTAATGCATGTGGTCAAATTTTAGAATATATGCATAAATAGAGACTTCTGGATCTGGGCTACAATCGCTACATTGACCAGATGCTAAACTTCAACTTTCTTTACTTAAAGGAGAATCTCTGTTTCTGCGAAGGTATCCAAAATCTCTGTCGAAGAGCTTTCCCGTCCACCACAGATATTATTCATATTAATTCTCTAAAATCTACTATTTTACAAAAGTCTGGAACAAATAGGGTTCAAGAATGATATTACTATAAGATAAGACAGCCAAATGAGGGAGCAGGTTTTCCTGAATTTGAGGGAAAATACTCTAAAATTCTGTCCGCAACAGTTTTAATAGGTTGATATGACCTATTATAACCATGAACATGCATGTACTTATTGAAATAAATGCCCTATAAAAAGTCACTGAATTTATACTAGAGTCAAAAAGAAATCATTTATATGTTTGAAAATGTCCCTTTAAAGGGTTACTCACACAATTATTTGGGTGTCCTGTCCTGATGTGTGATTTTTGAGGGAGTGGGTGTCCAAATGAGGCTGAGATGCCCTGATGGTTGAGCATGCTCCAAGACCCCTGAGCCTGGACAGGGTGCCTGTAGCAAAATCTAACCTGCATAGTGCCAGCTCCGGGATTTGTACGCTACTAATTTTGACTCCCAAACACCAGACTATTGTCAAAATGACACCCAGCTGTATTGTGTAACATTTTCTGTATTTGTCGAGTCCAAGGAAATATTTCAACAGTTTAACTTATAGAAGACATATGTACATTAAATGATCAAATGTAGAAAAGCATACTCTGTTTTGCTATGTCAATATGTATGGTTGCTATGAACCTTGATTCATACTGATCCAAGGTTTTTATTCAGTTGTCATTTAGTTTATGACTAACAGTTCTCTTTGAATAGTCATATACTTGCTCTAATCACAAAGATATAACTTAAATAACCAGGTCAATGTTTTTGCTAGAGGAAGGATTCAGTACATAATACAATTCTGAGAGAACAAGGTTTTGTTACACTACTCAGAGATTGAAAAAAGTAATAAGGCTGTCACACAAAGCCACAATTGTTTACCTGCCCAGGCAGTAGGGTAGCCCTTAAACCTTTCAATGCTGAGGCTACTTTTGTTCAAAGCACTTTATACGCAAAGATTTTTGAAAATCATCTAAACCCTGTCATGTTAGTACTCATGGGATAGCTCTCGCTGAGTAGTCTCAGATAAGTACCCATTTGCCAGGGTTTCAGTCATTTTTCAGGATTTTTACATACTTCTGTATTGGCTAGATTAGCCACCAGCAAAATGAGGGTTAATGTTGAGCCCTGATTAGGTTTGATTATGAAATACTGCAGCAGAATATCTATAATTGTAGTATAGTTAAAAAATGTATTGGAAAAAAAGTACAGTACTTAGCTTTGAGATATATGCTAGCATTTACATGGAGGTGAATCTTTTAATTTTTTGCTTTTGATAAGCACTTAAAACAAATTCTGACAGAAATAGAAAGTGTCCTGGTGTGTGATTAAACTGGGATTCGGGTATCTAAGAGATGTATTAGTATCAGGGTTCTCAATTATAGAAAGACATTTATACTAGCCACCCTGGCTCTTAACTCAATATCCAAGTGAGTAGTTTGATGTAAGTCAGAGTAGTATAGGATGATATTTACATGGATGTTATGTACAATTGAAAGAAAATATCTTTATTGTACTTTCCTTGTCAGGCGAGCATGAATACTTAAAATGGCAAATGTCTACAGGCATGTGAATATAGCAGTAATACCCAATTAACAAAATTTGTCTAAAATTTGATTGGATTTGATACTTGTGACAATTTTACAGGACAGTCTATCTAGGGATTTACAAGTATTCAAAATAAATTGTAGATGCTGACAAGAAGTTATTCATTAATTCGTACAGCATACAGACAAAAGTGCAATCAGGTTTTAAAATGTGATTAACAAAACTTTTTTTTTTTGCTAATAAGGATAATAAGTGACATTCTGATCACAAATAATGCTTTAATAGAGGTATTGTTTGCATAAATGAAAGTTCCTTTCTAAAATGCTAGAAAGGTGATATCTGAAAAAAGTCTTCACCTTGTGTGTATATATAGGTAAATATGTATTGATGTGAAACTCAACTGTTTTCATTGTTTGTTTCAGACAGGATATCAAAGAAAAAGCCCTAAAAGCAACAACCTGGAAAAGAGCAACATGGGAAGATCTCGCATTGTTGACTCAGGGAGCAGACCCAACCATAGTAGCTCAAGGTAAGTACTTCTGAAAATCTCCTTTAATGACCACTCTGGGTTTAACCTGGCTGAGAAGTAGATTAAAAGGCACATTTATCAATCCCCTTCTACATAGTTTTGTTTCCTGGAAGTCGTCTATGGCTGCACTGGAACAAAAGTAAGCACTGGTCAGTTACCCGAATGGTGGATCACTGGTGGGATAGACGCATACACTTCTTAAAAGACCACTTCTGCTTTAAACCAGTTGACAGATTGAATTAAATATATAAACATAAGCCTACTTGGCTATTTTGCATTTCTTCTGTGGCTGCATTAGAGCAATTCAAGCTTCAAAAATAAGCAGCAGGCAGCTACTACATTGGTGGACTAATAGTGGTTAGAATGCATGATATAGCATACCACAGCCACAAACTATCCAGTAATGGGAAAACTGCCAGCTATAATGCCAATCTGTGCTGTGGCTGAAAGAAATTAACCAAGTGCAAGTGTTTGAATTATGATCTTGTAGAGAAACTGTCAGATAGCATCCAAAAATGGACAAATATCAAATTTTGAGTGATATGTATTAAAACATTTTTAAAATGCTTTGTCTCTTGAAGTTATGCTTTAGTATTCCATAAGTTATATGGTTTAAATTAACATTTTTTGAAATTCCAAAACAAATTTTTTAGACATCCTTATGTGTAATTCACTAGGTCATTGGGTTTTGAATGATACCGAGACACTAAGATCTAATTAGCTCAAACTACCTACAGTGTAAATGCCTAACAGACCATTAACATATTCACTATCATGCACCAACCAAGTTAGTAGAGATACTGAAAAAATCTCTTGAATCTAGCCATATTCTCGAAGTATTGAACCCATTTATGGTAGTTTATTCCCTTCTTTTAGTACTAACCATATATTGAATCTTTCAGATGGAAAGGTGCCGAATATCCAGTTAACCCTGTTAAGGCCAGTGACATTGTTGATACCAATGGTGCAGGCGATGCATTTGTTGGAGGTAAGATTGACGTCATTTAAAAATAATATTGATTAATGTGGTTCTTTTTTATGTGAAATACACATAACTCTGTTGCCAATTGGTTGAAATAAAGGTAAATTCAGTTGCCTCAGACTGGCCTACCTCAGATTTTTATGTAGCCAAGACAAAAGCATTGGTCCCAAACCATATGTATCTTCTTAAATGTTAATGATGTAACTTGACTTTTGGTTACCTTGAACACTTTTGCTAGTTGAGCAAAAGCAAGGTTGCCCCGTATTAAACACTTTTCATATTATCAAGTAAGATTAAAAGGATAATCTTCTGTGTAACATATTTACAGACCTGATACTATGTTTTATTTTTTGATAACAGATCAAGCATAAAGGACACTAATTGAAAAATAAATATACATGTAGCTATGAATATTTGTTTACTGCTTGTATAATATTGTCTTTAGAATAAGTATTATGCTCATGCCTTTTGTAAATCTTAAAATCGATTTTCTTAAATCTTATTTTATTTTTGTAGGTTTCCTTGCAAAGTATGTGCAAAAACAGCCATTGGATGAATGTATACGTTGTGGCAACTATACAGCCAGTTACATCATCCAGCAATCGGGCATCACTCCTAATGACAAGACAAATTATCAGTAAATCTTGACACTGCCGGACATTGAGAAGAGAAACCAGGGCCAGTTGTGAGGCCAGGAACAAGTTCATCGGTTCTGTAATATAATTGGTTAAATTTGACTTCGGAAAAGAAATTTTGCCAATTAGATTCTAGCACCATTTTCTGGCAGACTTGTTGAAATAGGTGGTGTGAATAGAATCTATTTTTTATAATGACCATGAAATCTGCCATATGTCATCTGGGGGAATAGGGGAGGGGGAAAATGCAGGGGTAGATAGCTCACTTGCATAATTGGATACACTTTTTTGAGCAATTTAGTTGCTGGTGTTGTTATACATTCCTCAACAGCCTTAGAACATATTTCATCTGCCAAGTAATACTTGTATATATTTCTACCAGATTACACAAGCACAGCATTTTATCCATTCCTTTCATGTATCATATATATATTCATCCCTACAATAAAAAAATAGGTGGGTTTTATGAACTGTTTGTTGTTTATATTTGTTTTCTGATGAAGTCATCATTTTCCAAATGCCTAGGTCACAATCTTTCAAAATTAATAGCCTCCAAGTAGCTGAAATGCATATGGTTACAGTATTTGTATAGCATTTCTGTCACTCTTGGAATAAGAATAATTGTTGAAGGTACAAGATTTGTATCAATTTTGTATCATATTCTCTAGAGAATGTTTTAGTATGTACCCAAGATTACTGTGTGCCACAAGCTAATCGTAATACTGAGTGTAGATCTTAATTGAATGGGATCATGTCAATAAAGCTGTTAAAGCAAAACTGTACTATGCTGTGTTGTTTTTGTTTTGCCTAATGGGGTCATATTATACAAATATGACATCCCTGTGGGGTTTCCACCATGAATAACTTCCCCGAGAGAGGATTGTCGCTCGAGGGTGACAATCCTCTTTAGGAGAAGCTATTCTTGGTGGAAACCCCACAGGGATGTCATATCTGTTTTATTATACCGAACAAAACACAAAAGGGGAAAAATCACAAACACCAGAGACTTAGGATAAATACTTGTCGTCTGCCTTGTTGAACTAGTTTCACCGGTAGGTCACTTGGCAAACTCTGTAGGTGCTGTGGGTATTCTTCAGGCTAACAGAAACTATTCCTCGGGCTAGCGGTAACTATTCTTCGGGCTAGTGGTATCTAATCAGCTAGTACATAAATGTTTAGGACAACAGCCTGTCATGAAGGAGTCGGGAAAACATGTCAATTAACCCATGACCCTGGACCAACCAGAATCAAGAATCTTCATGTGAAGTATAATAAAACCTATTTTTCCACACTAATGTTTGTACACTATCCCCTTCATATATATCAATGGTTATTCAGTACAGTCTTAAGGTAAATGGGATAAGGCCAATGAAATAAATGCGCTGACGTCACACATTTTATTACTATTACCAACCAACAAGTAGAATTCGACACAGCCTTTACAGGGTGATTACCTTATAAGGGTCATGCAAGTGATTTTCCAGCATATAAACTCTATTCAATTCATCACATTAATCAGAAGTAGGCATCAGCATTATTATCACTGTATGGTGTTATGCTGAGAACAAGCACTTGCTTCCTACTGCCAGCAGAGGGAGTCCCACTTGCCATGCCCATAGAAGTCCTAGTCCATCATTGGTATTGACCCTTTTCATGCAGGATACTGGCACAGTAGTATTTATCTACCTACTAATTCCAGTACTCCAGTAATTAAATGGGGTTATTTAAGAGCCAACAGGTTGAAGTGATGCATTTTATTTTTAGTGACTTTAATAGAAATATTGGATAGTTGCATATTACTACTATTCAAAGTTCTTATTTTCATAAAAATAAAATTGAATGAAATAGATCAGTGCAAAGCATATGTTGCTTAAAAAAGCACAGCTGACATCTAGTCAAACATCAGTAAAACAACATGCATCTAACAGCCATAACCATACTTAAACATTATCATTACACCTTGACCCAGGTGACTGTGACCAAATCCTACTATTTTACAGGATTTTTACCCCAAAATCACTCACAGCAGGGGTCAGATACATTTCATTACATAAAACATACAATCATTTATGGCAAACTTTTGAGTTCCTACTATGAAAATTGCACCTTCCAGAAGCAAATCCCTAAAATCAGCTGTTTTGTCCCATTTTTCTGTACATTTCCCCCAAAACTTAACATGGCATGAAAATATGTAAACATGACACACTCTCTCTATCTACACCTTCTTGGTTAGTTTTCTAAACCAGAACTATGTAGTTGAGAGTTAGGAATAGTCAACAGGATGACATTCAAGTTGTGGTAAATTACAAAAAAAATATTACTATTTTACAAGTTTTTACCCCAAAATCACTCACAGCAGGGGTTTGATACATTTCATACTAACACAAAACATTTGATTACCATAGATATCCTTATAAAAATCATTTGTGGCAAGTTTTGAGTTCCTACTATGAGAATTGCACCTTCTAGAAGCAAATCCCCCAAAATACTAGTTTTAATGCCATTTTTCTGTAAAATGCCCAAAAACGTAGCCTTTCATGCAAATATTCAAACATAACTCACTTTCTGTGTCTACACCTTCTTGTGTAGTTTTCTACACCAAAACTATTCAGTTGATAATTTGGAATAGTCCACAGGATGACATTCTAGTTGTGGGAAATCACAAAAATCACTCAAAATCAGACGTGTCATCCACCCGTACACTAAAGCCCACCCTATGAGATGAATAAGCATGGATGACGACTTGTAACGAAAAACGCCATCAAAAGTATAATTCTGACTTTTAGCCAATACTGTCTGCCTCAAGCCTATAACTCTTCCATATTCTGAAGGAACTCTCATCTAAAGCGAAAGGACGGAAAGATTTTTGAAAAGCATCTAAACCCTGTCATGTTCATTGCATAAACTCCTCTTTCCTCATTTTATTTCACGAGTGAATAACAGAGATCGTTCTGAATGAATGGGAGCACCGCTTGTAATTGTTTATCTTAGCAGAGATCGTTCAGTCGTCGTTCTTTGTTTACATTGTAAAGGAAGTTGGACCCCCACCCGCACATGCGCAGGAGCCGTCTAGTTTTGCGAGGAGCTTACCGTTTTGAGGCTATCAAGATTCGGTACACCGGTCGGGTTCAAATCCAGGGTTTGGTCATCTAAGGTTTGAGTGATGCTTGCGAAATCGACACAGTTCTTTGAAACCAAAAAACCATCTGGACTATTATGCAATCGAATTCTGCTGCTTTATCAAATATTCAGGTGGATTTCTGTGATTACGTGCACACATGCAAAGGGAAATAAGTTAAAAGAATGCGGATTCCCAAAGGGTAATACTAAGTGGGTTTATTGCCTATTTCACAATGAGGAACCTTGCCCCAGCAAGATCTTTGTATGGCAATAAAGAATAAAGTCAACCTTGTGCGAATCAGCTCAACCCTTATGCTGTTGATTGATAATTTTGGTGATACAAAATGATGGCAGCTGGTGGTGCAGCTAATAGGTGATGCCAAAAGGCAGAGTGCATCATGGGAAGATGGTTGCCCCTGTGTGGCTGTCTCTGGCCTGTTACTTGCTCACTTCTGTAAGCCATAACTGCAGTAGTGCTGAAGAGGACGGGTTCGGGGAAGGTCTTATTTGAAAGGTGACATGTATAAGCTCATTTTGAATCTAAATCATTCTGATGGTGCATTTGCCCTTTAACCCTTCCAATGCTGAGTTCCCATGTGCTAGGGTTTCAGTCACTTTTCATTTTTTGTGCAACATTTTGTATTGGCCAAATTAGCCACAATCAGCATAGGGGTTATATACCTTGACATTTGACAACATAATTGATATAACAATAATCACCTACCTTTGAACATTTGTGTCAGCATTGTCAATTTGAGGACATTTCCAGAGTTTGTCCACATCCACAGTCTTGTCTTGATAAATTTTGTAAACCAGCCCGTTCAACCAATGATAGGTGAAGAAAGAGAAGAGACCAGCATTGCTCATAGGGAAATCCTCAGGCATGCTGAAAAATAGAATTTAAAAGTTGAATCTGTGAATAATACATATGACTCAGAAATCAAAAATAACAATTCTAGGTTATAACTTTTATTCCAAAGCAAACATTCAAGCATGAAGTGCTATACTATATACTTACTTACTACTCAGACTCCAAAATAACTAACTTAATAAATGCAAGAAAATTTCTCCACATTTCTCTGGCCCACCAAAAAGTACCAGAGCTAGTAAACAACGATGCACATTTTAATAAGATGTTATTTAAACAAACAAAGTGTTATATTTATATGACAACGTAATGAAACGCAACTAAAATTCCTCCAACAACTTTTCATAGAAAATGCAGTTAAAATTTCTCAAAAAATATTTTTAAAAAGGGACAGCATTCAATTATGCATTTCGACTTTCTAGCCTTCCTTAATGAAGCCCAACAAACTGCTGATAAATTTACCTCTTGTTGCATCTTATCGGCACACAGTGTTTTAGGGCTTGGCTGTATTTCTTTCTCTTGGCCGGTCTTGTTGTCCCTGAAGGTTCACTAGGTGGTTCCCGAGGCATCATGGGACGGATCTCCACCCCCTCCGCACCCAGCCTGGACAAAAAAGTACCAAGATACAGTAATGGTACCAAAACTCGATACGATACCAAATATTGATATTGAATAGGAAAAGGTACTGTTCCCTATCATTTAACATCAGTGAGACCGATACTGACTAACAATATAGAATTGAACATCTCCACATAAAAGGCAGTTCACCATTTATTACTTAATTAGTGAAATTTCTGAAGTTGAAACTGCTAGATTAAAAATATTGTTAAAATATTGTATTGTTTATAAGGAAATATTGATATTGTATAATACCAGGAAATTTTTTCAAAGGTGCCAATTCCTAACCAATATACAGAAATTCAGGGATCAACATAACTTTTGGGATTAAAATCTGCGCCCAGTCTGAAGAAAAGAGTACCAAGATAAAGAACTTGAGGGATCGAAATGACTTTTGGGATTGATTTGCCATGTCAGGGATTGACATAACTTTTGGGATTGACATCTGTACCCAGCATGAAGAAAAGAGTACCAAGATATGTAACAATAGGGATTGAGATAACTTTTGGGATTGACATAACTTTTGGGACTGACATCTGAACCCAGCCTGAAGAAAAGAGTACCAAGATACTGAACTTCAGGGATCAACATGACTTTTGGCATTGACATAATTAACTTTTGGGATTGAATTGCCATGTCAAGGATCAACATACCTTTTGGGATTGGCATAACTTTTGGGATTGACTTGCCATGTCAGGGATCAACATAACTTTTTGGGATTTACTTGCCATGTCAGGGATCAACACAACTTTTGGGATTTGACTTGCCATGTCAGGGATCAACATAACTTTTGGGATTTACTTGCCATGTCAGGGATCAACACAACTTTTGGGATTTGACTTGCCATGTCAGGGATCAACATAACTTTTGGGATTGACTTGCCATGTCAGGGATCAACATAACTTTTGAGATTGACATCTGACTGACAGAAATATTTGGGTGTCCTGAGGGATGATTTTTGAGAATTTGGGTGTCCAGATACCCAGACGCCCTGCTGGCTAAAGTAAAAAAGTAAAGTAAGCTTTATTTTAAGTCAGTATATATTTTTAACAAGGTAAACACAAGCTGCGATGGCTCTTGGCCGACTGGACCTACAGCTTTGAGTGCCATCCGAAGCACTGGGCAGTGAGAAGTAAACTGTCTTGCCTAAGGACAGACCGAAGTAGCCAGCAGCTAGGTTTGAACCAGCGGCCTCTGGGTCGCAAGTTCGACGCCTTACCGACTAGGCCACTTCGACTGCTAAGACTATATGCCATGTGCAATTAAATTCCTATAGGTAGAGTATATATCCATACCCTCTGTGCTGGTATGGATATTTGTTCTAACACAATCGGGTGACTTCAGGAGAAAAAATCTACAATGACTGGCAATTCACTAGCTCTTAAAACGGGAATCTGTGCTAATATACAATGAAATGCTGACTCATGAATTTCTGTCAACAATATGAAGACATACCTGTCAACTCCTGATATCATCATTGGTATCCTGATATCTGACCCCAAATACCTCGTCTCCTGATGGGACACCTCACATGAAGGAATATATCTTGATGGCCTACTGATATTCTCACTATGAGAAATACCCGACCAGTTCTATACAAGTAGGTCAATCTGCTCTATTCTTTTAGAGTATGTCAAAACTCAATAGGGTATTATACGCATTTACTCAATCCCTTAACCCTTCTAATGCCACATGTGTATATATGTGTGTGTAGGAACACTAGCATGTAAGGAACCCATGTAAGATATTGGCAGTCAGAATAATATTCCCAATTTCAGGTTCATTTTGGTATGCCACATGACTATGGTGGACCGATTTTTATGTTTATGATAGTCAAATATAAAGAACCTTGTGCCCAATTTTGGCCATTTCGCCCTCACAAGTTGGCATGCATCAGGGATTTGTGGGGAAAATTTTAATGCGGACTCACAAGGGTTAAGCACGTATTAACACTTGACAGCATAATCCCTTACTTACTGTCGTTAATGCAACAGGCTTGTATTGTTATGAGATAATCTGATTAGGAGGGAAAGGTGCATTGTGGGCTAGCTTAATCATGTGACGTCAGGAGAAAAACTTTTCGTTGCCCTAGCCCACGTAGCATCAAGGCAACCATATAGCAGAATATTTTTTTTAAATGCCTTCTCTCATAAATTGCAAGGCACTTTTCTCCCAAAAATGAACTAATTTTAAGGTACCTTTCTCCTACTATAATACCCAGTGAGACTCTGCCATGGAGCTAACATATCTCACAGCCAAGAGCGACAAGCCAGAAACTGGGTTTTGGATTTGGAATTTCGCTTTTCGAGACTTTTTTTGCCATATTGCAGCTAAGTTGTGACTAGCCAGCTGTAACTGGTGAAGGAAACCGGAGTACCCGGTGAAAACCACAGCCTTACCCCAAGCCACTGGCAACTTTCTCACATGCCCCGGGTGGGAACCAGAAGCTGGGAGATGCATCAGACTTCCCTTGGCTTTGAGTTTTCTAATTCAGCTGCTTGGCTCAATCTCAATTCCCATAACCAATATGGATTTTGGATTTAGGGTTAGGCAATAGATTTTGCGGGGCACTCTGGTTTCCTCCATCACTTACACTGGTTTATCAAGTTGTCACAATAAGCCTCACAATGGAAGAAAAAGTGACGATAATTGAAACTCTAGACTGATGGTAGAGTCAGCTATTTTAAACAATAACAGTGTGGTATGCACAGTGATATAGAATGAATGAATGGAATGGAATTTGATTCTCTTCACTTTTTCTGCCATATTTCAGCTAAGTCATGACTAGCCAGTTGTGAGTGGTGGAGGAAACCGGAATACCTGGCAAAAACCACTGCCTAACCCCCAGTCACTGGCAACTTTCTCACATGCCCCAGATGAGATTCAAACCGGGTTGTGGTGAGAGACCAGACCACTCATATCAGCAATCAGGGGCCAGTTGCACCAACGTGACTCAGGTTCAAACTCAGGCTCAAGTCTTAATTTGATTGTCTACAACAATAGCATCTATTGTTGTAGACAATCAAGTGGAGCCTTGAGCCAAAGTTTGAGCTTGAGTCACGTTGGTGGGGCAGGCCCTCAGTGGTGAGAGATAGAACTCTAGCAGCCAGAGGCAATGCCTCAGATCAAACAGCCATCAGGGCAGGCCCTCAGTGGTGAGAGACAGCTAGCAGCCAGTGGCAACGCCTCAGATCACACGGCCATCAGGGCAGGCCCTCAGTGGTGAGAGACAGCTAGCAGCCAGTGGCAACGCCTCAGATCACACGGCCATCAGGGCAGGCCCTCAGTGGTGAGAGACAGCTAACAGCCAGTGGCAACGCCTCAGATCACATGGCCATCAGGGTAGGCCTTTTCAAACGTATAAATCAGCATTCTTTGTCATGACCAAATAAACACAGACAGAGGCCCAGGCTGGCGTAGAGGATGATGATATCCAACCTGGTTTTAATCAAGCATTATGTTTCCATAATGAAAACTCCCCATACCAACTGATGTACTATTTCTTGCAAAGCGATTCCTCTATTGCTAAATATAGTAAATAATGCCTACAAAAAGTATGTTTCCTGTAATGGTCCAAAAGAAATATGGTAGGTAAGGTAGGTAAAAAAAAAAATTTAGGGGGGAGGGGGTGGGATCATTATTTTTCTTTTCTAAATGTGTGTTTAATGCGTTTCTTATGTTGATTGGGAGTTGGAATGGTGGGAAAACTTAAGGGTAGAGATTTTTGGAGTAAAAACTAGTTAGGGTTGGGTTACTGAAACAAACAATTTTTTTAGGACTGTAGACCTAACTAGGGTAAAAGAAAGGGGTCAACCAGTACTTACTTCTTCAGTCTAATCCCTTACGTTCCACTACACTTACCTCATATGCTAATAACTATATGGACATTGTAGTATTAACCCATTAATGCTTGCGAGTTCCTCTACAATAGTTATACGGATCTCTACTCTCTAGTACTTTCGCCAATAACTTTAAAATTGAAAATGATTTTTCAATATATTTCAAGGGAGTTCTTGGTAGAGTTCCAATCAACAATTCTTCTTCAAATATATTTTTACTTGAAAGATGTCATCCAAATTGTCAGGCCGTTTTTGGCCCCTGTGAGCATGCATTAATGGGTTAAAGGCTTTAGGTGACCCACTTGTCTGTGCTGGCCTAGCAGTAATACCTTTTTGACTAGACTAGCTCCTAGTCTATGATTTACTTATATTGTGCTTTTCTCTGTTCTGGTCTTATCTTCTGTTCAATATTTAGGTGTTAGTTTTAGTTGCTGTTGATAGATGGCACCAGTGGTGGTCACCCTGGTCAGTCAGAACCAGAAAATAGACCCTTTCTGGCCGCCTGGTGAGCCAATATAGAACTAAATATGGGTAGACATTTTAGAAATGTATATAAACATTAGGTGAGTTATTAAAGAAGTGATAAATTTTCTTGGCCTAGGACTAGGCTACTTTTTGACAAGAGTCCTCTGAACCTTTGATACTTTTGAAAATTACTTTGGAATTAGTCATTAATTCACATGATATTTGAAGGAAAGTTGTGGGTTTGGTTTGGAACAACATTTCTCCTTCAAATATTTTCTTAAAATTGCTTTCATTATAGAGATATCACTAAAATTGTCAGGCAGTTTTGGGTGCTCCAGGCATGAATGGGTTAAAGAGATCTGTACCAACCTGTAGTTTTCTGATTGGTATCTGAAAAATTTTGATTCGATAATCGATTACCTTATTATCAATAAATGATATTCATCGAATCAGTGTGTCAATTCGATTGAATCAGTTACGCTCAGAAACACTGGAATATAACCTATACATTATAGCATTGAAGCATTTATCAGTAAAGCACAACAACAACCAACACAGCTAAGGGCTGTCACCATGCAGTCCAGAGAAACCACAAGCATTCTTGCAATGTCTTTCTGGAAGCTTCTCAGGCTGGCAATCGACATCAGATAAGGGAACTTCAGGGAAGTAAGGCCATTTCAATTTAACCCATTAGTACTTAGGAGTTCTTCCAGAAATTTTCGTCTGGATCTATGATACTTTTCACAATAACTTTGAAATTGAGAATGACTTTACAAAATATTTGAAGGAGAGTTGTGGGTAATGTTCTGATTGACATTTCCTCATCAAATTTTTTCCTGACTTTGCTTTTGCCTGCAAAATATAATCAAAATTGAGAGGCTGCTTTTGGGCGCTGTGAGTATTAATGGGTTAATTACTTGAGCTCAGGAGGTAGGAAATGAGCCACTTTGGAATAAAAAAAATTCCTGTAGTTTATTGAATCACCCTTACAATGAATATTCTTAAAACTTGCACTTTTTTTTTGAGTCTGATAGAAAATTTCTAAACCACTTTCCTCCATAAGACACCAAAGTCGACAGTCTGACAGAATTTCCAAAAAAAGCTTATGAGACAAGTAATTAAATTGGAGTGGCCTAATACGATGCGAGAGTACACCGTTACGTAGGGGGTGGGAAGTTTTGAGACCAGATCGCAATTTCAGGATTTTTACCAATTCAATTATTGGTGTACCTGAAATATGTTGATCCATTGATCAGATCTGTAATGATGACAGCCCGGCCTACCAACTAGCTATATGTAACTATAGGCCCAGTTTTCTTTAACTCTGGTGCAGATTGCACTGGTAACTGGCATATTCTTTAGGATATGGGTTTAAGGTGGGTTAGCGGGTTAATTTGTAAATATAGGGTCATTTTGAGGAGTTTGCATATATTAAAGCCTACACACCTTTCCCTAATAACCAAATCAATTGCGAATGCCTAGACCATCACTGAGCAGAATAAGAGAACAACTATTACAGAAGCTCCCATTGGCTTGCACACACACAGGAAAGGTCTTTGGCCATCATATCTACATGCATATTGAATTTCACCAAAACATGGACACTTTAAACATATATTTTTTGTGTACAGATGTTAACTGATTTGCTTAAAATCTATGGAATAGTCATAGAGTATATCGAAGGGAGGGATGGCATATCTCTGTTTCAATTTTGATCTGAAAGTTGAAAAATGCATCTTATTCTCCTTTTCAACAAACATTTCAAAAGATATAGTTATGATGTTTGAAACTTCAAGTAAAAATTAGGAAAGATATGATACCCTTCCTATTGATCTTTCCTCTACATTTATGAAATTAAAAGGTTTCGGGTCCATAATTCAGGAAAGAAGATGTTTAAAAACATGTTTTAAAAGATTTTACTCCCTGCAGGGAGGGTACTTAAATTTGTGGTGTACATGTAACATATTAGGATGGGATGAGAGAGAGAGTTCATCTGCAAACCATGTGTGGGCTGTGCCTATAAGGTATAAAAGACCCAAAATTGTAGAATAGGCAAAACGATTAGTCATTGCCGAGGTTATTTTCCAGGATGTCCTGTCCTGTTCTAGAATAGTGAGGACTGATTAGAGCATGTGATACAGTCTTATTGTGGAAATAGCTTCATCCCTTCCATTTGGTACACAGCAGCTGTGGAAATAGCCTTTCCCTTAAAAATATAAAGGTGGCAGTTTAGACCGTGAATGCCCTATTCTCTCCGTCCCTACTTCAACGAATAAAACAATGGATAGGTCAGGGTGTTACCCAGGATTTGGAAACAGGGGGTCAAAATTGAGGATTTTTGAAATTTAGGGGGTCGAAAGTTAGTTACCCAATTTACAAGAATAATCATAGCAACCTTATATATTGACTTAGTAAAACAAAATGTGCTTCTCTATGTCATTTAATGTACCTATTGTCTGCTAGGAGTGAAATTTTTGAAATATTTCCTTGGACTCAAACAAACACAGAAAATCTTGCAAAATACAACTGGGTGTCATTTTCCCAAAAATCTTGTGTTTGGGAGTTGAAATGACTCCCTGGTGGTTGCCTGCCGTCCCTGGGATAGGTAGCATGAGACCATGCAATTCCCATATATATACACTATATAGTAAAGACCTGGCTACCCCAGGGTTTTCATACCTTGTCTCAGTGTATCATTACTAGGAAACAAAGACCGATGAGGGCTCTCATATTGTATATATATTACAGAGAAAGTTGCGCACCAACATGCGCAGAACGCAAATTTTGGGCTATTTGCTGCAAACAGGTTAATAGTTCAGGGAGACCTGCCGGTTGCGAATTCAATGGATCGACATTCGTGATCCAAACCACAGGTGTTTATATTTATATATAAACAGTGTTCTATCCCCCTCCCCCCTCCATAAAAAAATGAAAATGGAACCCCAGTCTGCCTTAGATTATCCTTGTAGCATGTACTGTATATGCTACGTACCCTGAAGCACAACTTATAAATAGATCTTATATAAATATTTATCTACTAATAAGTGCCACAGGCAAGTATATCATATACATATGCACACATGTCCACAATGATAATGTATAGGGCTCTTTTTTACTTATAAATGGTATTTGCGGGGGGGGGGGGGGAAGTTGGCAACCTTGTCCTGACTCTGTATAGCTTGGACCTGAGCTTGGTCAACCCTTATCTAAAGCATGACTGCATGCAACCACTCTTACCAGCAATTCAGATGAAGTACTGGAGAAAGATATCTTCAGTTAAATAAATGCTTCATTGGTGTGGACCTGAGAACTACATAAACATGGACATGGTTGCACCAGAGACAGAGACATATTCTACTCCACTCCTGCACTATACTTATACATAGTCCCTGTTTCCACTGACCCAATACGAGTATTAACACTACACAATGCTGACCTCCACAAGAATGTACATTTATACAGATATATGGTATACACATGTAGGTCTCTGCCACTTCTTCATCAGATCTAGATGTACACAACTGCAACTGATTCCTCACAACTTACCCTTGTCTTTCATCCATGTTTACTATCCAAATGTCACCAACCACGCTCTTTAATTGGCTACATCCAGAACGGGAATCCAATGGCAATGACAATACTATACGGTATACCTGTTCGTGCTATAATACTAGGCCTAGAGCCGCATCCCGATCATTATCATGACTTCGCCGCGCAGCCGGCTGAACGTCAGCATCCGAGTCAGCGATGCGGTGGATGACCTAGCAGCTAGCTCAGTGTGAGTGTGTCAGGTGAAGTATGTGTGTATTGGTACTTTCTTCCACCAGGTCAGATGCAGAAATGACATCCTTTGTGGATAGATGGGACTGCGGTATGCTGGAATGACATAACCTCAGATGCCCAATGTGGGTACATGGCACTGCGGTATGTTAAAATGACATAACCTTACATGCCCTATGTGGGTATAGATGGCACTGGGGGTATGTTTAAGGTAGCTTTTGGGTTTAACTCTTTGCTTCAGTTCTATTTCTCTCCGCTACTTTAATTTGACTATTTAGCATATACAAATTATATATATATATATATATATATATATATATATATATATATATATATATATATATATATATATATATATATATATATATATATATATATATATATATATATATATATATATATATATAATTTTACCGTGCAAGGTTGTGCAATTGGTCAACTGTTTTGCAACAATCTGAAGTTATGTATATATATATATATATATACATGTATATATATATATATATATATATATATATATATATATATATATATATATATATATATATATATATATATATATATATATATATATATATAAACAACACGCACACTCTTTTAGAAATGAGATCTAGAAAAAAGTTATTTTTAGTTTTCAATTTCGAGATCGCATAACTTCAGAACAGAGTCAAAATTAGAGAAAATAAATATGATACCCTTCCCTCCGTAAAACTGTTAGCTATAAGTCTGCCACATTTCACTTGATAGCAAAAATGCATGTTTGAAACTACCATGATTTGGTGAAATCAAATGTAGGGAAATGAGCCAAAAACTTTTCTGGCATGACCTTTTGTGCACCCATACGTGTGGATAGGTGATATTTGATCTCCATCTCTGCTCAATGATGGCCTAGAACGTCATAGTAGTTCTGACTATAAAGAGAAAGCTGTAGGTTTTGACATATGTGAGTTCTCAAAATGACCCATTTCGCACAAATTAACCATATATGCTCACATGAATGGCTAGCGTGGATAGATGGCATGCTTAAATGGCTAGCCCTCGAGGAAATATTAATATGCTTAGACCCTGCCATTCATTCCTTTACCAGCTAAAATAGCCAGACTGTTTGGGTGAAAACTCTCTAACAAAAGCTATTTTAAGAAAATATTTGAATGAGAAATGTTAATCTCAGAAACAAGTATCCTTCAAAATTCTTTTCAATACACACTTTAATCCAAAGTTATTTCTTAAAAGTGGCAGAGATCCAGATGACAATATTCGAGGGAATCTCCAAATATAAATGGGTTAATAACACCCTGCCCTAAGCTATTGAACTATTTATAACACATGCGCTCATGCCGTGATGATATAACACGTGCTTGGCTTCATATGGACTTGAATCAACATACTTTTCTCATCTAAGATAAGGAATAAACAATAGCATTCCCAGCAAGTGCTGGAATCACAACATAATCCCAGAGAAGTTCAGTGCAGACATTTGATTCCTGTACTAAATGCGTGGGGAGCCCGGGCATGAGAGACCATCTATAACAGAAGCCCCGATAGGCTTACACACAAGCAGGAATCTTCAAACAAGCTTTTATTTTGGGTATCAAATGTTAACGCATTTGCTTGAAATTTGGCACAGTTATAACTGAGAGTATTTTGGTGGGAAGACTATGACACGTTTCCCAATTTTCACTTTGGTCAAAAGCTGTGGAATCGTAAAGTTGAAAAAATGCACCTTTTTCTGATTTTCAACGAAAATTAACAAGAAACGGTTACAACATTTAACAAACATTTAAAACAAGATAGACACCAGTGGCGTCAAGAGGTTGATTCCTTGTATGTCTTTTTGTAGTTAATCATTTGCAATTTTTTGTTTTTTTAATATTTTGCTATTTTGAAATTTTTCTGATTTTTGTGTTTTTTCGTTAGTGGTTACAGACTGATACACACTTGTAATGCTGCTGATGATACTTACAGACTTTTTAATCAAAAACCGAGTTTGTGAATAGACATTAATATCAGTTTGGAGCACTATAAAACATTTTCCTTTTTTATGAAATTCTTTATATTTTTATCATACCTAATAGTGCCAAAAAATACATCTGAAACACATATCTTTCAAATTTTTCATAAGATTTCTATCTAAAACCCTCCCTCAAATATTTTCCAAAACTATAACCCACTTCTGGCTATCCAGAAACTTTGACAAACTCACCACCCACCATCACCTATCCAGTAGATCACCAAACATGAACGGGAAAAGCCCACATCCTGCACTGCAAATGACAGTCAACAAAACCCCACCAATAGCATGCTTGCCACAACTTACTTAATGCTGCCTGAAGAACTTAAGTCCGTGACTTACCCTTACATGAAAATGGCCAAACACTGCCAGAATGCAAACATGCACAGGGATCAACCTTATGGACCCTTAAAGGGCATATGCCCCTGAACCATGTGATTTTGCTACCAGATGATGAATTATAGGAGCCAAGTTTGTGAACGGACATTAAATATCAGCTTAAAGCATTTTAAAAACTTTTCCTTTTTTTGAAATTCTTTATCTTTTCATCATACCTAATAGTGCCAAAAAATACAGCTGAAACACAAACCTTTCAAACTTTTCCCTGGGAGCATGCCCCAAGATCCCCAAACCTGGACAATGCACCCCTGGCAAAACCATACCGTCGTGGTGGCCGCACAGGAATTTAATAGCCCCTAAACTTAAAATCCTGGGAGCCAAATCTGCTCCTGTCTGAAAATGTTAAAGTCAATCACTGATGCATGTAACAAACTGACTGGCTGCCTGCAAATAACACCACATCAAAATCAAACATGTTGCCAACAGCCAAAAATCCACTCCCCCTTAACAGAGGCTTGTGACTCTCCCCCACAACACAAAATGTTAACACATAAGCTAAGTATATACAACAAAGCCCATGCATTAAAATAAGTGCCGGCTCTCAAATATTAAAAAAGACCAACAGTTAAACAGCGAATAAAAAATTTCATCATAACCTAAAATTCAGCACGCATAAATAAAATGCAACTTTTGACAAACTAAACTAATCACTAAGCCTATCCGCCAAATATAAACATGAACATTTTAACACACATACTTCAGAAAAAGAGAGCGATGGGGGGCGGGGTTAAAAATTTGACATCTGACATATCATCAAAGTAACACAAAACATTTACATGAAGATGGCCAAACACTGCCTAAAAGCAAACATGAACAGGGATCAACCTTATGTACCCTTTAGGGGCATATGCCCCTGGTTCATGTGATATTGCAACCAGATGAAAAAATATACGAGCCAACTTTGTGAAAGGACATTAAATATATGTTTGGAGCATTTTAAAACATTTTCCTTTTTCCTTAAATTCTTTATCTTTCTATCATACCTAATAGTGCCAAAAAATACATCTGAAACACATATCCTACAATTTTTTCATAAGAATTCTATCTAAAACCCTCCCCCAAATATTTCCCAAAATTATAACCCACTTCTAGCTATCCAAGAAACTATGACAAACCCACCATCACTCATCCAGTAGATCACCAAACATGAATGGGAAAAGCCCACATCCTGCACTGCAAATGAGAGTCAACAAAACCCCACCAATAGCATGCTTGCCACAACTTACCTGCTGCTGCCTGTGGAACATTAGTCCGTGACTTACCTTTACATGAAAATGACCAAACACTGCCTGAATGCAAACATGCACAAGGATCAACCTTATGGTCCCTTAAGGGGCATATGTTCCTGGATTATGTGATTTTGCTACCTGATGATGAACTATAAGAGCCAAGCTTGTGAATGGACATTAAATATCAGCTTAGAACATTTTAAAAAAAATTCAACTTTCTTGAACTTCTTTATCTTTTTATCATACCTAATAGTGCCAAAAAATACATCAGAAACACAAACTATTCAATTTTTTCCCTGGAAAAATGCTCCAAAACCCCCAAACCTGGACAGTTAAAACATTTCCCTTCCACTGAAATTCTTTATCTTTTTATCATACCTAATAGTGCCAAAAAATACAACTGAAACACATATCCCTCAATTTTTTCAAAAGAATTCTATCTAAAACCCTCCCTCAAATATTTTCGAAAACTATAACCCACTCCTAGCTATCCAAGAAACTATGGCAAACTCACCACCACTAATCCAGTAGATCACCAAACATGAATGGGAAAAGCCTACAACCAGCACTGCAAATGACAGCCCTCAAAACCCCACCAGCAGCATGCTTGCCACAACTAACATGCTGCTGCCTGAAGAACTTTAGTCCGTGACTTACCTTTACATGAAAATGGCCAAACACTGCCTGAATGCAAACATGCACAAATATCAACCATATGGCCCCTTAAGGGACATATGCCCCTGGCCATGATCTTCCGCCACTAAAGCAGGTCCAGCACTACCAGAAACCCAATATGCATGCAATAACTTTGTACTTAAACCTAAAATAGACTGATACACACTTGTAATGCTGCTGATGACACTTACAGACTTTTTAATCAAAAACCAAGTTTGTGAATAGACATTAATATCAGTTTGGAGCAATTTAAAACAATTTCCTTTTATTTGAACTTCTTTATCTTTTTATCACACCTAATAGTGCCAAAAAATACATCTGAAACACATATCTTCCAAACTTTTCATAAGATTTCTATCTAAATCCGCACTTAAAAAAACTTCCCTATTTTTGAATTTCTTTATCTTTTTATCACACCTAATAGTGCCAAGAAATACAACTATAAGAGCCAGTTTGTGAATGTACATTAAATATCAGTCTAGAACAATTTCAAAAAAAATTCCCATTCTTTGAACTTCTTTATCTTTCTATCATACCTAATAGTGTTAAAAAATACATCAGAAACACAAACTTTGTAATTTTCCCTTTATTTTGATCAGTATTTTCGTTTGTTTTGCATCTTGGGCGATACAAATGCAGGGAGATGCTGCCTGGGCCCGAGCACTGGGTTGAAGGGGTATGAGACCGGCATCGGCATCATAGGGTAGAAGCCTGCATACTTCAGGTCTGCTACTTCACTCATGTTGAGAAGAGTTTCTAGGGACAGAACTGCAGGCAGCACTAAACATCAGGTAGACTGAAGGTACATCAGAGAAATTCAATACACCATGCAACCTGAAAAAATAATCATACATACCATCAAAGCAACACAAAAATATCAACACAAAACATATCTCACCAAATGCAATCTTATATTATCACACCGACACAATATCTTCTTTAAACAGTAATTGTTTTGTTTGAGGGACAGTGAAGATTTGCATGGTTTCTATATTTTGTGGATGTGTTTTTATAAAATTGTATATTGAGTGATAGTTTTGTATTGATACTTTTGTATTTATTTCAATTTAATGTATGCTTACTATTTTGGGTTGTCAGGTGAATCAAGTTCCTATGATGCTCTTTGGTGTAGATGCAGTATGATGTCGAAGCCAGTTTCTATGAGTGCTGCCTGCAGTTATGTCCCTTGACACCCTTCTCACCATGAGTGAAAATGCAATCCTGAAGTATGCAGACCATTAACCCTGCCATCCCATGCATTCGCATTACATGCTCTTTGGGCTTATAAGTTTGTGACCAATAAATTATAACAGTACACACTTTTCCTGTCACCCAAAACAATTAAAATCATATCTTTATCTAAAATACAACAACAGTGAGAACGGAAGGGATGGCAGGGTTAAAGGTCTGCTAACTTCAGGACTGCATACTACACTCATGGTGAGAAGGGTATATATACTGACTGCTGAAATCGCGATAAAAATATTTACTACTTCCGTTTTTTTCAAAGTTGTTTTCTTACGATTGTGGGGATCAAAAAAAATCCACAAATGGGCAGGATGGATTATTTAGAGTCTGTTTTCTTGAAGTTGAAACTTTTTTTCCGGTTTTAGTGGCGAAATTAATAAGTAAATTTAGAATTTCGCCAGGGTTCCTAAATCAACATTCCAAAAAGCCGTTTTTGCCGTTTTTTTCCGAAGTCGCCATTTTTTTCAAAAATTACAAATATAACCAACAAGTTATGATAATAGGGTAAAAGCCCTATTTGTTGCGAACACTTTGATGGGCCATTTGTAAATTTTGACCCAGAAACGGCGACGTGACAATTTATTGAAAAAAGTATGTTTTTTGTGTGAAATGCACACAATGCATATCAATGCCCTAATCTCGCTATATCAAAAAAATCAACTTCCGGTTGTAGCGAAAAGCTATTTTTTCGCTTCCAACCTGAAGTTGAATTAAAAAAATGATTGAATCAGATAGATGAGGATCTCATCTATCCAGGTAGGTAGTCATATTGTGATCGGGGGGAGATAGCTTGATGAAATTGACAGGAATCGGCGAGGTACCATTGAGAATGTACTAATCGCCATGGTCAACACGCCACCATCGATGCGTGTTGACAAATATCTCAAAATATTTTCGATTTTCCGAAACCAAAAGAATTAATCTTAATAATATAGATACTTGGCTTGTTAATTCTTTTGGTTTCAGAATTTTAGAGTTAGAGATGGCCACAAACGAAAGCTTTGAAATCGGGGTGCAAATTTCGTCAAACCCGATATTCAAAATGGCGGAGGGTAACCTAGCCAATGTAAAACATACGTAAATGAACACGTAAGTAAAATAGTACAAAGAGGGATACAAATAGCCGCTCATTGGTTAATAAACCGCGGGAAAGAGTACCACGTGGTGTGACGGTGAGGCAGTGAGACCGCTCATTGGATAATTCACTATATCAAAAAAATCAACTTCCGGTTGTAGCGAAAAGCTATTTTTTCGCTTCCAACCTGAAGTTGAATTAAAAAAATGATTGAATCAGATAAATGAGGATCTCATCTATCCAGGTAGGTAGTCATATTGTGATCGGGGGGAGATAGCTTGATGAAATTGACAGGAATCGGCGAGGTACCATTGAGAATGTACTAATCGCCATGGTCAACACGCCACCATCGATGCGTGTTGACAAATATCTCAAAATATTTTCGATTTTCCGAAACCAAAAGAATTAATCTTAATAATATAGATACTTGGCTTGTTAATTCTTTTGGTTTCAGAATTTTAGAGTTAGAGATGGCCACAAACGAAAGCTTTGAAATCGGGGTGCAAATTTCGTCAAACCCGATATTCAAAATGGCGGAGGGTAACCTAGCCAATGTAAAAAATACGTGAATGAACACGTAAGTAAAATAGTACAAAAAGGGATACAAATAGCCGCTCATTGGTTAATAAACCGCGGGAAAGAGTACCACGTGGTGTGACGGTGAGGCAGTGAGACCGCTCATTGGATAATTCACCAGAGATAAACCACGTGGTGCTGGGAAACCCAATCACGCACCGTCACGTGATTAGCCGATCGCATTAAATATGCAGAAAACCCACGCATGCGCATCCACCCACGCATGCGCATCCAACGGCCGCCCCACCAGACCAGACGCGCTACAGAATCGTATTGGAGTGAAGAAAACGTAAAGTATAAACACGTAAAAGTCCACCAAAAAAAAACTAGGCAACCCACAGAAACAATGAAACAAACATTATAAACTACACACCCAATTCTAACAGAAACAATAAACAAAACGACCCCACCACACCCCACTCTCCAGATCATGCGACTAGAATTTTCCAAAAATGCCATGTAAGACAACATAGGGAAAATGCATCAACCAGCTCCCAGGACCCCCCCCCCGGGAATGCAAGACAACAAAAGCGAACTGAATAAAGGTTGTTGTACAACAACCTCTAAAAACTCTGATACCATTTCCTGATCTTTCCTCCAAATTTGTAAAAAATTAAAGTCCCCGGTCCATAATTTCTTTGTAGTATCTCCATTTGAAAACACTATGCATGCTTTTTTTTAGTTTTCTCCCCAAAGACCCTTATACCCTGCTGTGAGGGTACTTTTGTGATGCTTAATGTATTCCACACCAGAAGATCTTTCAGGCAATATATACATTGTAGAAACTAAATTGTCAAATGAAAGCTGGGTAGAGGAAAAGTTTAGCCTAGGAAATTAACCCCACAAGCTACCTTAACCTATATCAAGTATTGGAAAATACATATCGAAATATCGTAAATCATTTGTTCATATAAACTACACCAAAGAGCGGTGACAATTTTAAGAAAATGATAGATTTTAGTCTTGATATATGGAAAGAAAGAACCCTCTATGTAACCTACACTAGGTAGCGAACCAATCAATTAAAAGTTAAGGCACACTAAAAGTTCAATATAACGTCCCTAAATCTCTTCTGCTACCGAAACACCTTTGTGGGGCGACATGGTCTTATGGTTTTACTTGGTTCTCAAATGAGCATTATGATTCAGAGCACACACGACCTGCTTTGATGCGGTTAGAACAAATATGTGTATAGCTCTCACGGAAAAGAGGGCAAAATAGGGTTAGTGGGTAACCTTTTTACTGCTCAAGGAGAAAATGGTACTCTATCTCAGCCCCTAGGCGTTATTGTGTTTTACTTTATTAGGTCACTTTTCTCTGTTTTAGGAAGATTTTTCTATGAGGGACCCAAAATCAACGAGGAATTTTTCTTAAAACAGAAAAAGTGGCCCTATACAGTATATGAAAAACCTGAAAAATGATTGAAACCCTGGCACATGGGTACTCACCTGAGAGTGCTCAGCGAGAGCTATCATATGAATACCAACATGACAGGATAAAATTTAAATGGTTTTCAAATATCTTTGCGTCCCTATGCTATGGCAAAAGTAGCCTCAGCATTGGAAGGATACGATAACACCAGAGCGAGAGGTACATATACATCGAAGCCCATAATAAAACCAAGATAAACAAGTTATAAGTCTTCCGCTATGCTTGTTTGCTATATATGAATGTTTTATATAGTGCAAACAAGCATAACAACGACTTTTGAAGCTCCGTTTAAAAAACACTGTGGATGCCTTTCATTTTTACCCCCAAAATGTACACCCTGCTGGGAGAGTTAGATTTATTCGTGATGCTTAATGTGCTCCTTAACAGAAGACCCTTCAGACAATTTATACGTTGTACATACTAACCAAGCGTCCAGTCAAATGAAAGCAGGGTAGAGAAAAAAAAACTGAGTCGAATTAATTAACCCCATAAGCTACCTTAAGACTGGTAGCCTGGAATCTAGCCTGCAATACATATCTTGTCTGTCTCGAATTGTGCTGAGGCAAGTCAAGATGCTCAGTATTTTAAAACCATTAATACTTAAGTGATTCCTCTAGGAAATGTCGTCTGCATCTACAATACTTTTGACAATCACTTTGAAATCGGGAATTATTTTACAATTTTTTTGAAGGAGAGTCGTTTGGAATGTTCTGAATAACATCTCTCCTTGAGATATTTCTCCATCATTGCCTGAAAGATTTCACCAAAATTGTCAGGCGACATTTAGTCACTGCGAGCATTAAGAGGTTAAACATTTATCTCACCAGGTGTTCATTGTTAGAGCGTCATCTGTAGATCACTCCACTCACGGTATTAGTTTTAGGTTGGTTGATCGACTTGAGCAGTAGGTAGGGTTATTAAATTACAAGCTCGAGATCATGAGTCTAGTCCACTACCGACATCAATGCAAGATTATTCTCTTTAAGCGCGATGAATAATTTGCTCGGGATGCGTTTTACTTGGATGTTTGAATCGATGGTAGTTGGATGGGAATCTGATTGCCGAATTAAGCCGCAGGCTGAGGTATTTAGATGGCTCGTTCAATCCCCGAACCCCTGTATTTCCCCACTGAATCAGTCTGGTACATACTCTATACATATAAACATGTATAGCCATTATAGAATGGAATTTTAGTTGTTTACCGTTAAAAAAGAAAATTTCAGTTTTAAACAGATGCTGAGAGGCTTGCGGCAATTTTGTTTACGAATGAGGAGCAGACAGCCTGCTTGGTGTTTATTGGAAAGCAATATTCTTATTGTATAAACACATAAAAACAATACCTACTACTTTCCTTTTAAAAACATGCAAATCTAAAATGAAACATATAAACAGATGAATTTTAAATATAAATTTCAATATTTAGACCCTCATGCGGTGATAATGTTGCCATGACGACGGTTCATATAAGAAAACCGTATACAAAATCATCTTTTCAAAGCTTTGCTAAAAAATAATTATGCCTTGTTACAATATCCAATTTGAAATACATGTTATAATATATATTCATTCATGGAAAAACTAAGGCAGTTTGTTTCCATATATCTATGTTACGAAGCTGCATTAGCGTACGCCAAGAAACTCTTTGCTGATCGTTTAAATATAAAGACAGCCATTCTCCCTTATGGGTCCACATTGGGGCTGGAAGTTGGTCACGAGGGTTTGTGTCACAGATCTTTCTGAGACTAATTTTTTCTGAAACTAGTATATCTCAAGGGCAAAAGCCCAAAAAATCTGCCTACAAAGTCTTCAGACAAATTTTTTACAGCAGTTTGAAGTTGAGGCTATCCAAATTTCAGAGGACCACTCAAAATATGACCTTTATTTGATTTCAGGCTTGTAAAAATGTATTGAAAAGGCTAATACCCCATTGTATGCTATTTTTATGAAGTAAACTGTATGATGGTTCAAATAAATACAGCTTTTGCATATATTTCACTTGTTTTTTCATAATTTTGCCACTGTTTTGTGAAGTATAGTTTCAAAACTGCAATGAAGTCCTGAAAGTATTGTATAACTTTAGCTGTAAAAGTGAGAGATCTTTCTGAAAAATAGTCTAACCTATCTCAGGGAAATGACAAATTAGTGCTCTGGGACTGGCCCAAAAGATGTAGAGCATAGGTGAAAGCATCACTGGTTAATAGCGCATTGAAAAACGTTTCGTAAGTTGCGATATTTCATGTAGAAATATGAAATTTTTCAAAATTAATATTAATGTTCCGAAATCATCTTAATAGGCCTAAAGACACCTAATTAACTTAATTTGTTAATTTGGACTTCATTGCAGTTGGCGATTAGGCTATTATTTTTTTCGTTTGTAGGTTGCAGAAAATGGTAAAATGGAAAACCCATGAATACAGTCTAAAAATCAAAAGGTTTATTGAAGAAACCTGTCAAATACGAAATTAAATTATACATAGATATCACATGCACCTATCCCAACAATCGTTGGCAAGGCTGAGCCACTTTGGTATGTTAAATTTCACCCAGAAGGCACTTCAAAGTATAAAAGTATAAAATGAATTAAAATGAGGTATATCTTCTCTCTTGGCAACACCTTTCTAAGGCTATAATGGTGAATTATAATGTACTACTCATAGTTATTTGACCTTTTCATAATGATGGAAACAATTTCCAACTGCATGAAGCTAGTTTGGACAACATCTCTTCACACTGACCTGCATTGAAGTTTTGACTAAAATAGTTTGTAGGTTTCAGGTCTGCTACCATAAGTTGTATCTCAATGTGAAGGCTTAAAACTAGGTAGGTAAGCATCTTATGTCTATTATTACCATATATATAGGAAAGTTATACATTGTGCTATTGAAATCACATCAAAATTATTGCTTTGGCACAGCATCAGTACAAAATATCTGGTTTTTTCATGACACAGATATGGAATTATCACTTTTATGATCACATAATGACACAATGGCACCCTTAAATACTTAAAAGTCCACTCATAAAAATAGAATGACACAAACAAAATAAATAATGCAAGTTTCCCAGCACTTTTACACTACTACTGAACTTCAAAATGGAGTGTTTGAGTAAGTTATGTAAGTTGCGCAGATCTTCTCCAAAATGATTAGACCTTTGAACATCATTAAAGGAAGTAAGTAATGACTAGATTGGAGTAATACTTGCAAACTAAAATCGAACACAACTGTAACATTGAATAAATCACATATTTGGAATGGTTTTGGAGCTAAAACATCTTCACAATGTCATTTGTGACTCATTTTGAGAAACATACAATATAAAAATGGTTTAAACACTTTAAACCAGCATCCCTAATACTTTTAACAGATGTAATGATTATGCATAGAAGTTATGAAACCTTTACATTTAAACATGCAACAGAACATTTGAAATAACTCAGGAAATGAAGTGTGAATACACTTAGTTTGTACGTTGCTTAACCAGTTATTCACTTCCCATCGGTCTGCTGGATTGCCAGAAATTTATCCAGAGAGGTAGCATTGAGAGTGAAGAACCTTCTAGCAGCTTCAGGCTCATCTACAATTGCCAGCACAGCGTATTTCATCACCCAGACCTTGTCTTCATGTTTAGGCCACTTGAACTTCTGAGCCTGACCCCTGCCATGAGTAGTCATGAAGGTGACTTCAATTTCATCTTCTTCAACATCTGTCACCTTACCTATGTAAGATATGTCATCATACTTAGTGATCACAAACACACCTGCTTGCAACTGATCTGTGTCTACTACTTCAATGTAATCCATATCAGGAGATTCCTTTTCACTGTTATCAAGTTGCACTGGGGTTTCAGTTTGAGATTCATTGGCACCCTGACTATCCTCCTGTACAGTTTCACCTCCACCACTTGTATCCTGTACAGTTGCACCCTGGCCATCCTCATGTACAGTTTCACCTCCACCACTTGTATCCTGTACAGTTGCACCCTGGCCATCCTCATGTACAGTTTCACCTCCACCACTTGTATCCTGTACAGTTGCACCTCCACCATCCTGTTCAGTTGCACCCTGGTCAACTGCAGTAGTAGGAGTAGGGTCAGTGGTGCTTGACTCTTCCTGTACCAAAACTAGAACTGGACCATTGGGACAGAAGCAGAGCCAATCACACTGAAGACATGGGGTGAATTTGTTGAGTTTGCCTTTTGCCTTAGGAGGAAGGAGACTACATTCCTCCCACTTGCATTCACTGCCACACTCTGGAATGCAATTACAAGAAGTATCCCTCCATAAAACATGATGTGCATCACATCCCCTCCTCACTGCATGGAGCTTGCCAGTGCCCTTCACAGCTGCAATCTGGGCTTGAAGCATGTTCACCTCTTTCTGGGCTAAATCATACTCCTCTTGGCCAATCCAAGTGTAGTTTACAACTCCACCAGTTTCAGATGCCCATTTGAAGAAGTCATCTGCATCAGCCATAGGTGTTCCATGTTTGCCTGCTTGCTCAGCCATCCTTTTGACACTGCCCCCAATGCCATCACAGGGACCCTTCCCATGACCTGACTCAAAATAGTCCCACCTTGCCTCGATGCCAAAAAGGTCTTTGTGATTAGCAACAGCAGCGAACATCACCCTATTGCGATATTGTGAGTAGGGGCTATCTGTAATATAATGGACCATTTCGATTCCCCTTTCACTGATCAGAGCTTGAAGGTCCTTCTTTATGAGTGCTTTCAGAATAGCGATCACCATACTGGAGTTGTGATGATTCAAATGAGATACATAAACATAGCTTGTATGTTTCAACTGTTCTCCCTCTTTGTAGTACACTACACAGGGGTGTAATGTAACAGTAGCCTGGTTCCAATATGCACTCTGGACAGCATCAGTAGAGGCACACGTGAAGTTTTCTGCAAAATCCATCTGGATTATGATGCGGTTAGCTGGCAGGTTCTCTTTCAGCTGGCGTAGCTGTGTGTACTGAGTTTTAGCTCTGGCATTGTGCTCTGCAAATTTGTCAAAGTCTTGCACAAACTTGTCCTTGAATTCTGACAGTGGCATGTCGGTACTGACAACCTTGACTCTGCGTTTGCCATCTCTCGCATCTAGAACTCTCTGCCACTGCTGGACAGTAACCTCAGTGGCTGTGACTTTATCCACCAACCCCTTAACTGCCTCTTCGGTCTGGTAAGATTTCACAAAGACATCAGGACTTGGAGTGAGGGGTTCTGTCAGTACCTTCTTCAGGGATCTGAGAAGCAAGGTGGAGTTTTCATGCTTCTGGCACAAGCAGTTGTTCGGCTTCAAGCAATTGGAATGTCTGATGTGCTTGGGTCGCAGCTTGTAGAAAGATGACTTGCTGATCTTCACTTGAGGATTTTCAGCAAGGAACTTCTCATATAAGATGTAGAGGTAGTCATTGAGGATCCTTGTTTGGACCTTCTCTCCATCAACTGTCAAGCAGTCCTGCTTGCCAGGGTTCATCCTAGAGTTGTCGTCTCTCTCTAGGAAAGACCTAACCTGTCTCTCGAGCTCTTTCTGTTTGGCAAGTAGCCGCCTTCTCTCTAGACACTTGAGAGACTTGTCCTTCCTTTTGCGAAGGAACTTCTCTGAGACATTTAACTGTCGGCTGAGTTGCTTTTTCAGTCTGTATTTCTTGAGCTGTTTGCCTTTGAGAAGTGATACCACAACCTCCTTGTGTTGGTCACTTTTCTTTGCTGCAGTTTGTAGTTCATCCTCCACCACATTCGCATAGATCAGTTTCTTCTTGATGACAGCTGGGACTTTCCTTGGGGTAAGGCCACTGTTTCGAATGAGCTGGTTGGTCTTGCTAAGTGGTGTCTGAGCAGTGATGCCTTGCTCAGCTTGCATAGCTTCCAGTGGTTCTAGCACTACCACTGGAGCTGGATGAACCACTGGAGACCACCTATCCAAAACTGAAGTCCCCTGGCTTGGAGATGTGACAGTGCTAGTACTACTGTAAATACTTGAAATGTCACTTGATCCTTTCTTCTCCATCATTTCCTCCAGCTTCTTGCATTTCCTTTGGAATTTCCGTTTCTGAGCTTTGAGATTCTTGATCTGTTCCTCATGCTTTGTAAGCTGTCGGTTCAATTTTGAAACAGCTTTTGCGACACGTCTTTTCTTCCTCTTTGGAGAACTTGTAGACTTTGGACCAGTACCAACTCGGGCGACATGTTTCTTTCTCTTCTTTCGAGGAGACTTTGTAGTGGGTACAGCTGCAGCTTGTCTTCTCCTCTTCCTCAGGGGGAATTTCACAATCAGTGTACCTGAAAGTAGACAATTAAACAAATGTATGAATAAGAGGAAGAAAGTGTGTCACGAAAGCTGTTTCAAAGTTTAACTTAGACAAATATCAGGTAGGTATGTGGTTATAATAAATTTGCAATTGTAATCATTAACAGATCAATAAATATCGCCATCACTTCAGAACATTTCTACTTCTAAGCAGATTCAAGACAAATATCAGGTAGGTTTATGTAGTAAATGATTAGCACCAGTTCAGAACATTTCTACTTCTAAGCAGATGCAAGACAAATATCAGGTAGGTACATACATACAGTAAATTATGATTAGCACCAGTTCAGAACAGTACATACATTCAAAAGTAAATCAGCAGGTAAACAGGAATATAAAACAGTAACCTTATTATTCACAGCAAGAACATCTAAGTGCAGGAATAAATAAATGAATAAATGTTGAAATACATACCTCTGAGTTCCTGTGCTCTATCACCACCATCACTGCTATCACCACCATCATCCGTCTCATCATCATTACTGATAGATCCATCACTTGACCAGTCCTCATCTTCCACCACTAAAGCCTGAGCAGCCAGTTTCTCTTCCCGCTTCTTCTTACGGTGTCTCCTGACCCTTATATTTGTTAACCTCCTGCTCCTTGCCTTCTCTTCGTCGGTCATGTCTGCTACCTTCTTCTGATAAGCTTTGACCCTTTCACTTTCTCTTTTCAAGAAGGTATCACCCATTGCAGCAATTTTCCTCGCCCTATATCGCCGTTGCCGCTCTGCATTGCTTAGGGGAAGGGGTCTGAGCCGTGTAGAATACATTATCCAGCTGAAAAAGTAAAGAAAAGTGTCAAAATAAGCCATGTCCTCAAAAACGTAACGCACAAATGAAACAACACGTAACGAAAATGTCCTCAACTCAAATCGAGATGTAAATACCCCCCCGCCATGTTGTTTTGATTCATTTACGAGCAAAACATTTCAAAGTTGTCTAAACTTACGGCAAATTACGCACAGACATCTTAAAATTTATGTTAGCGGAGCTTCTATGCTAGCCTACCCCTAAAATGACACCGATTTTTCGAAGATCCCATGATTAGAAATCGAAAAATTTTATGAAAAAAACACTCACCGCTGATTCTGACGAGTCTGGCAGCATGGCCTAACATCCCTTCTTGACGTCAGAAATGAAAACGAGGCCATAACCTCATTATTTTAGTCTGTAGGCTTGTCGATAGATGGCAATGTCGGATTGCCTAGAAACTTACACAACGTTTGTACGTGACGGTTTTTCGAACTTATGCTTCCCTGCAGGCTTAGAAATAATTCTTTCTGGATTTGTTACAATCGTTATTTGTACTATGCCTGAAGGTCTTTTAGATGCAAAAAGAAGATCTTCCACGAGTACATGTATAGGGAGGTATAATGCGATCGTAAGTTGCGCTAGTTATCGATACGCACCAACCTTACCCCATTTCGAGGTCTGTGGGCCTTTCTTAAAACTTGGTCTCAGACTTTTTGTTATTTTATCGAAAAGTTGAGATGTTTCCACAGATGTAGAGACCAAAAAATCATTGAATACTATTTAATATGGTACATGTCCCGCCTAAAATAGCTTGATGCGAAATGTACAAACAAAAATTGAAGACACGTGTACAGACCTACCTAAAGTATATTTCAAAATGAAATATTCTGTTCTTGCGTCAGAAATATCAAAATTCAAAGTATTTCCAATAAATATAGATGAGGTTTTCCTAAAACAATCCGGTTTTTTAATCTTTTCACACAAAATCATATTTTAACCTTTGCTGAGGACACGTTAGTCCGTTTCGCCTTGTTGCTCTTCCGGCCTCAGAAAAAAAATTTCTACTAGAGTTAGGACACTAGTTATGCATGACTCTGATGCACATTGATCCTAGCTACTGGCTGATACCAAATAAGCCAGTATTCATGCAGTATTTTTCCCTAGGGGGTCGAGGGTCACGCAAATCTCGTTATGTGGACCCTTAAGGGAGAATGGCTGAAGAAATAACAAATAAAAACAACTTTAAAGAGTTCCCATTTAACAGGTAGGTTTTTAATTTTTTCGAATGGGAAACTGGTATACGGCCTCAAAAAGTAGTTCATATTTCCCTATAGATCAAGAGCACGATTACCTCTCACGCTCTCCCCTGGGTGTAATTCTTTCCTCAGAACACTAAATAGTGTACAATCTATCTACCCAGTTTTAATGTTAGCTATGCCTGAGATGAGTAGACGTATTTCTCTGGCTATGCATAACCCTGGCACATGTTTTGGCCACTTGTAGTTCTAGATATTTCTAGGCCTACTCTATTTTAGTAACAACTATTTGAATTTACTTAACATAGCAGAGAGATACCTCCCACCCTGCTATATATTTTTCCTACAAACACCCCACTGTTTACTATTTTCTATCCCCCCCCCCCCCCCCCCCCCCCCCCCACACACACACCAATAATTATTTCTTTGGTCTGGACCTCCATCCAATGCTTATTTTAGGTGAGCGTCCTCTCCTCCCCCCCCCCCCCCCCCCCCTCATTTTCCTGGAAGTGACCTCAATATATATGATAGAGGATTGCATCAGAGACATCAAACACATATTAGAAACTCCCTGATTGCATCAAAATTTTGGAAATGTAAATTATTACATGAATAAAACCATGTTTTATTCAAAAGAGTGGAAAGCGCGTGGTACGAACTTTAGCTGTGGAAAATCGAAATCTTTCATAAAAGTGGACAAAATACTGATAACTGAATGACATGCCCTGAAACAGCCCAGGAGAGAACATTTCCTTGGAAAGTTTTCCAGTGTACCACTCTTCATCCTGTTGCCAGTGCCCCAGTTGCAGTTAAAAATATAAACAAATCTTTCCACTTGCCAACAGCGGCAGCAGTTAGATATAGCTTACGCAGCAGAATGCACCTTTTTAAAATCGTGATGGGGTATTTTCTGAAATTCATCTAGCCATGAAACACTTTGACTAAAATATTTATGATGCATTTAAGCTAAATGGGTAAGTATTGTAATCTATAATTATATTTATAACATCCAGAATTTCATGAGGCCAGGGAGGGTCAGGTTCACACTTAGTTTTGTGGTTGACCACCAGGTGGTGGAAGGTATAAGTTGGGGTTGACCACTTGGTGAGCCACTAATTAATTTGTTAATATCCAAAACATTTTATTTGTCATATATAAAACACATTTATTTAGGTTATTTCAAGTTTAATTCATTCATTCTTTATACACAGAAAAAACCACAATGAAATTTTGGCAGTGTCACATAAATCAAACTCAAGATCATTCACATTTGAGGGAAGGCACACTGCAACATATAAAGTTACTCATCCATTTAGCCAGCCGAACGGCCCAGCAGTGGAAAACACAATAATAGTTCCAAATGTTGTGGTAACACTTTGTGTCTTGTAAAAGGACCCCCCCCCCTCCTCCTAGATCTGCCTCTGATTGAAATAATGAGCACTTAAAGGCACATCGAAACACAAGGGTCATTTAATGCCATAGAATATTACCAAGACAGACAAATCAGGGCTGTATTTGTTTAATATCATGGAGGACGTTGCTGTCATACACATTTGCAGAACACACCTCATGAGTGCATGGTTCTCGTCAACACCTGGGCTCGGAGTCGTGAAGAGGCTGTTAAGCGAGATCTGCTGGTTGCATATCCGGTGTTTGACATTTGTGATTGTTCATACATTTCCTTTTTAGTGATAGAAAGAATTTTATTGAAATAAATTTGGGATGTTTTGACACATGACTTAAACGAGATCTGCTGGTTGCGTATCTGCATGATGATTGACATTAGTGATTGTACATAAATCTCATTTTTTCAGTGATAGAAATCATCAAGAGATAAGAGATGGGAAACTTCCACAGTGTCGCCGAGGTTCCGCAGGCAGGGGTTCCGGACATCGCTGGTCCCGGATATGCCGAGCAGGGATGTGAAGAAAAGGGTGGGCTGAGCGTCCACAGTGAAATCATCATAGAGAATGTGGCCATGGATGAGAACAGTACTCCAATACCAGGTACCGTACCGTAACCAACTATCACCCCTCATCCAAATTCTTTTGTGAGGATTCAATTTCAAGCATATGATTGAATTTTCACTCAGTATTTAATTCCCATGACATTGTTTAAGGAGAGAGTATACCTTATTTCAATAACTAAATACATATTTATAGTTGAAATCTGAGAAGGTTGTGGTCTCCGTTGAAAAATAAGACACGCAAAAATGTTACAATTGCCAATTTTAGGCGCTCTGTTACTACTGTAAAACTGAATTTTTTTTCAGACATTTAATTTTCATGCTCCGGCCCATGATACATGATAGCACTGAAATAACATCCTTCAAATAAATATCTATATAATAATAAATATTTAGTTTCAGTGCTTGTTTGGGCAAATTTAAAGTAACACAAATACCCTCAAGCAGGGCTGTAAAGCATATTTTTAGGACTCCAAATTAAAGCTGTACACAGTAAATTCTGGCTAAGGCGCTTTTTGTTGTTATTGTTTTTCAGTTGCATGTGAGGAGGAGGAGGAGTTGCTTGAGTATATTGTGGTCTCCTTTGAAAAATAACACACCCCAAAATTTTACAATTGCCAATTTTGGGCACCTGGTTTTGAAATCCTGGCTAAGACCCTGTGTGTTGTTGTTGTTTTTCAGTTGCTTGTGAGGAGCAGGAGGAATTGGTAGTCAGGAGAACAGAGGATGAGGTGGATAAAAAGGAGAATATGGTATGGGAGGTGGATCTGACAGGATGGGGAAAACCCAAAAAGAAAAAGAAAAGACCAAAATCTGGTTAGTCTCTCAGTCAATAAACACAAATAACATTTAACCAATGTTTTCATGGATATATCAATGCATCGTATCGATATGATCGGAATCGAAAATGAAATATCAATTCATTGAATAGAGAAAAAATTCTAAATAATGACATCCCCAGAATTCAATCTTTTTCTTGAGTCCATAATCGAAATCAAAAAAAAAATCAAATTGTATATGAAATTGAAAAAAAAATTTCAAATAATGACATCCCTAGAATTCAATCTTTTTCTGAAATCCATATTCGATATAATTGGAATCGAAAAATATATATATATGTATATCAAGTCGAGAAAAAATGTTAAACAATGATATCCCTAGAATACTATCTTTTTCTGAAATCCATATTCGATATAATCAGAATAAAAAAATATACTGTTTTCTAAATCGAGAAAAAATCTAAACAATGAAACCCCTAGAATTAATCATTTTCTCTGAAATCCATATTTATCTAATTTTATTTTTTTCTTTCAGCCAAATCTAAAAGATCGCTGCTTGTGAGTGAGGAGAATAAGGAGGTAGAAAAGGAGGAAGTGGAGTATGTGCCGCCTGAAAACCACGCAACATCACAACTCCTGGGCGAGAGGAAACACCTGGATCTCAGCAGATGGTGAGGCTTAATGATAATGATAATAATAATAATGATAATAATGATAAGAAGAAGAATAAGGCTTAGGGTGGAATTGGGAATTTTGATGTGTCACCTTTTCTGCCATATTTAGTCTAAATCGTGACCAGAGAACCATTTTTAAAGATAATTCATGGTTTTATTTATTGCTTGTCAACTATGAGCATTGTGTATACATCAATTTTGTCAAGTGTAATTTTCTGGAGAAGACACAATTTATCGAGAGCTTTTCTTCATATACAGGTATTGTATAAGCTGCCCCTCAGTACAAAACCTCCTGAGGTTTTAGGTTTCTGTCATGTCAAAATTTTACCTAGGTTTTTGTAAATTATGAAATAGCCAATAAGCAGTTACTGTGATCAATACTATGAGAAATCTTTTACAAGATTGTGACTTTATGAATTTTGACAAGTGTAATTTTCTGGAGAAGACATAATTTATCAAGAGCTTTTCTTTATACAGGTATTGTATAAGCCGTCCCCAGTACAAGACCTCCTGTGGTCTATCCTCACTGGTGTCATGTTGGAACTACATCTTCAGTACGCTAGGACAAGGGAGGTAAGTATTGGAGACAAAGTCAGCAATGTCATTTTAACCCTTCCAATGCTGGGGCTAGTTTCGTCCAAAGCGCAAGCACCCAAAGTTTTTTGAAAACCATCTAAACACCGTCATATTGGTATTCATAGGAAAGCTCTTGCTGAGCATTTAGATGAGTACCGATGTGCCAGGGTTTCAGGCCTTTGCATCATTTTGTATTGGTCAAATTAGCCACCAGCAGCACAAGGGTTAACCATTATGCTGCTGGTGGCTAATTTTGCCAATACAAAATGATCTAAAAAACCTGACAAATGATTGAAACCCTGGGTACTCATCTGAGAGAACTCAACGAGAGCTATCAAATGAATACCAATATGACAGGGTTTAGATGTTTTTCAAAAAATCTCTGCGTCCTTGTGCTGGGACAAAAATAGCCTCAGCATTGGAAGAGTTAAAGGGGAACTAAAGGCTCACATACATATTAGCTTATATGAAAGTAATACACTTCAAGAATAGGATGCTGTCCTCCTTTTTTTCTCTCAGTGATCCCATGTTGGGAGAATTTTGTGTATTGCCACCAGCCTGCCCAGCCCCTAGCAGCCCCTGGTAGCAGCCATGTTCTTCAGTTGCTATCAGCTGTGACTCACTGAGTGGCAGCCTACTTCCTGGCCCCCTCCTCTCTGGGCAGTGTATCATAGACTGCAGTGCTCTTCACAAGAACTCTCTTTGAAAGTTGCATAAAGCATTAAGCAGGTAAATGGTAAAATAATGAGCACCAATTGGCTGTACAAAAAGACAGGGTAGTAGAATTATTTTATATTTTTTAGGCCTTACAAGTTTAAAAACACTCATGCTCTCTTAAGATTTAGTACATAAAACTCTCTCACATTTTCTTGAAATTATATTTCAGTCATAAGCCGATAACACAAGAAGAGGCATTGGTCGTACTTGGGTTCAAGCCATCTTTTGCAGAAATTCGGTTTGGACCCTTCACAGGCAATACAACGCTCATGAGGTAATACGGTAGACTACGTCTTTTTGATTAACGATACATTTAGAAAAAATATTTGAAAGACAAAGATTCATATCATTACAATCCTTATAAGTCCTTCGAGTATTTTCATAACCCTAATGCTGCTAGCACTGGCTAATTTGGCCAATACAATATGATTAAGTTATTTTTTTCATTTATATTTATTTTATCTATTTTATCTTTTTTTTTTTTTTTCTATTAATTTATTTTTAAATTTTTATTCTGTTTTTTATATTATATATATATATATATATATATATATATATATATATATATATATATATATATATATATGCATTTTTAAATTTCATTCATTCTTTTTCCAGGTGGTTCAGCCTGCTCAATACTCACTATGGCGTAAGGGGCCGCAGTTATTTTTTCTATAAGCCCCAAGGGAAGAACAAGACGTACGGAATGACCTCCGACGCAGCCCTGCAGAAACTGAAGTCGGGACTGCGCGGAAAAGACACCAGCTATATCTACCATTGTCAGAACCATTACTTTTGTCCCATAGGCTTTGACGATGTACCACTCAAGGCAGAGAACGCGTACAGGTAAGGCACTCCTTAAGATATCCTGGACAAATATCTTTCGGACCTAGGACAACTTTAACAATAACTTTGGAAGGCACAATTTTCAATATATTTGAAGGAGAGTTAATTACCTACCAGCAGCATAATGGTCAACCCTAATCCTGCTGGTGCCATGGCAAATACAAAATTATGCAAAGAACCTAAGTAAAGACTGAAACCCTGGCACATGGGAACTCATCTGAGAGTACTCAGCAAGAGCTATCAAATGAATGCCAACATGACGGGGTTTAGATGGTTATAGAAAATATTTGCATCCGTGTCCTTTGGACGATAGTTCCCTCAGCATTGGAAGGATTAAGACGATAGTTCCATCTGTACGCTAGGACTATAATTAATCTCCCTTTGCGATCAAGCTAAGTAGTGCATCACTGTCACCAGGGATTGTCACCTAAAAATTTCAAGATATGATAGAATTTAGATAAATACTTTTTAGATAAATACTTTTTCCCATGCAATATCGGTAATAACGCTTCCAATGCAAAGGCTATTTTCATCCAAAGCACACAGATGCAAACATTTTTGAAAACCATCTAAACCTTAAGTATTGTATTTTTGTCTTTTCAGGACTGGTTTGAGCCAGGAGGAGGTGGAGACATGGCTTTTAGTAGGAGATCCTAGTCGTAAACAACCCGGTATTCACTTCATCAGGTAAAAAAATCTCCTAAATTATACCGCTTTAATTTGGAGTGCTAAAAATTTCACTTTACATCCCTGCCAGAGGGTATTTGTGCTACCTTGAATTTGCCCATTCAACACTCAAACAAAGTAGATACACAGCAGGATATTTATTTGAAGGATGTTATTTTGGCGCAATTATGAGGAGTGCGAAAGTAGAAAAAATTAAATGCCTGTAAAAAATGCCAGTTATATAGTACTTGCCTGGCATGGTAATTTAATTCTGAAACTTATGCTGGTGCCATGTCTATGGTATCACGAATCCGATCCATATTCTATTCATCTTAGATGGTGTATTGTAATCATTTACTTTCATTGCAGGTGGTCTGATGTATCTACAGACTTGAACAATCAAAACCCAGATTACATAGATGTGCGACGATTACACAAAGGCCCTCTGAAGAGAAAAACCAAGAAGGTTGGAGGTAACCTACATTGCATCATGGCCTTCCAGAGGCGTCCCAGGTCTGCAATAAAAAGGACAATATCGGCTCGGAAACGAAAACAACAAGCGGTTGCTAAGGAGGATAAGGAGAAACTGCCAGAAGAGGAGGAGGAAAACATGGAATTAGATGAGGAGAGCGAAAGTGATGAGAGCAAGAATTCAGAGGAGAGTGATTGAATGAGGTGCTTTCTGACATAATATGGTGAATGCATATCACACATACATTAATTCTCAATGAATCAAGCTAGCCTATGGGGCTTGTAAGAAAGTTGCCAGTGACTTGGGTTAAGTGAGGAGAGCGAAAGTGAGGAAAGCAAGAATTCAGAGGAGAGTGATTGAATAAGGTGCTTTCTGACATATGATGGTGTATACATGTATTGGGCTATACATCGGTATCTAATACCATACCAAAGTGACGAGAGCAAGAATTCAAAGGAAAGTGATTAAATGAGGTGCTTTCTGACATAATATGGTACATTCATATATAGGGCTGTACACCGGATTTGGATTTTTGTTTTTCGTCACTTTTTCTGCCATATTGAGGCTAAGTCGTGACTAGCCAGTTAACAGGTTGAGGAAACTTGAGTACCCGGCAAAGAACACAGCCTAACCCCAAGCCACTGGCAACTTTCTCACATGCCACAGGTGGGATTTGAACCCAGGACAGTGGTGAGAGACAGCTAGCAGTCAGTGAAAATGTCTACCACACCATTGATTCTCAACATTTCGAGATAGCCTAGGGGCATGTGAGAAAGTTGCCATTGACTAGTGTTTAAGTGATGGCAGTCCCAAGTTACTCTGCCTCAATGCATAGAAAGTGACAATACTAGGAAGTAAAATTCCAGTGAAATCGATGAAAGCAATAATTCAGAGAATTTGTCAAGTTGTAAGAACCTAGGTTCCCTTGCTGGTATTGATGTCCTAAAATGCATACATCAACTTGAAATATTTTTCTTATAAAAACCAATTGTTTGTTTATAATGGTGCGACAGTGATGTACAGAATAATTATGACAGTCAGGTACCATAATTTATCATAAAAGTCTAACATTGAAATTTCACTTTTACCTTTTCTTACAATGAATCACTATGACTGGTTTAACATTTTTCCATGTAGGAAAATAAGTGCCATATGTGATATCAGCAACAAATGTGTTAGAGAAAAAACTGTGATCTCCTATTTTGTGATATTTGTGGGGTATAGCCCTGCCCACCAGTCTAGTAGTATATAAGGCCTAAAAAGTGGTTTCTTTCCTGTAACCCTAACCCAAAAGGTTTTTACTCAAAAAAATCCCCCCACCCCGGTAAGTTTTTTCTGCCCTTCCAACTCCCAATCAACATAAAAAATTCATTAAACACACAATTTTGAAGAAAAAAATAATCCAGATTTTTTTTTACCAACCTACCTACCCTATTTTTTTTCAGACCGTTACAGCAAACAAACAATTTATTCTAGGCCTAAGTTCATATCTTATAAGACAATGTAAATAATTGGTGTTTGTGTGTAGTAGAAATGCATTTAGATTAGAAGTGTAAACATAGTAATGGTAGATCAACTTTGACTCAGCTAGGAATGTTAAGGTTTTTGACCTGTTACAGGCACTTTATCATGCACTGTTTGATTTTTTTTTAAGCCTAGTCATCTTATTCTTCTACCAAAGCCCCTTTATTTGTATATAGATTTCTGATTAATATGGGAATTATTTTCACTAGATGGGAAAAATAGACGTACTTATACTTTGAATACAAGTACATCATATGATACTGTTACATCCTTTTCAAATATATTTGTGCAATAGGAAACCAAAGGAAACAAAATCTTTGCATAATTGAAATACAAAGATAGAGCATAGTTTGCTTAGCATTTCCAAAAATATGCATGCAACATTATGACATGCATTTGTAATTAAATCACAGAATAAGGTTTTTTATAGGTTTTATTGAAAAATGTGTATGCAACAGTAAGACTACTAAGGAAATAATGGATTTGTGTGATTTTGAAACTGAAAAAAAGTATATACATTTGCTTAAGTATTTTCAAAGAATAATTGTGGAACAAGGTCATCTGCAAAGGAAATACCATATTTGTATGTATATGAAGTACTACGGAAGTAGGGATTGGCACCTTTAAAAATTTTATCTTGCGATACGTTACCGATATTTTCTTAACAAAATGTTACCTTAATATTTTTAATACTGCCTGCTTCCCTGAGGGACCTAATTTGTTGAATTTAGCCCTGTCAGCTTTGGAAATTTTGCTAATATATAAGGGACTTCCTTTGCGTGGAGACAACCAGGTAGCAATAATGTCAATTTTATACTAGTATATATTTAAAATCTTAAATGATAAGGTACAATACAATACTTAACTTTTTTGATACAATAGTTTTTCCCATTCTATACTGGTATTTGGTATTGTATCAAGTACCGGTACCTGTCCCTATACAGAAGTACAGAATAGAGCTGAGCACAAATGTAAGAAACCTATATCACTTAACTGTATTATTGTTTCAGGTATTTTGATTCAGCTGTGTTAAATCATTCAGGTAAATAAACTAGTCAGATCAGTAAAATGACATTGATAGGTGCTATCTATCTTACTGTTGGTGCTTTCTTACATCAAAAATGATGTAAAAGAAGAAGAATATCCAAAAATTTGCTGTATATTTTGTGCTTATTGTTTGTATTCCCTCCTATCTAAAGTTTAACTAATGAATGGAATTAAACATTACATGTTGCAGTGTAACCTGGTACTTCAATTCTATATGATGTGAGAAATTCACAGTAATTGTTTTATGAAATCTAAGGTGCTAAGTTTGAAGGGCAACACTAAAAATAACTGCTTGCCCGGGTCAACTACTATCTTTAAGTATTACCTGTTTATATCATGAAGCCATCTGGGGAAACTAACTTTTTGCTGATTGTCAATGGAGTGGTTGGCTACGCAAGCTCCATGATATGAACAGGTAAGTATATCTAAGTAATAGGTAAATTACTACTAGCCTCACGTTTTCAAAAGTACTGTATTCAAATGGCATGAAAGGGTTAATGAAAAGTTACAGTTATTTAATAATATAAATTGTTCTACAAAATACTTATTTTTATGCATAGATGAGTAATCTGGTTGTATATTGTAAAATGCAAATGTATCGACTAATGAATGGAAATAATGTCTTTTGATTGGACAGTCAAAATGATCAATTTTCAATAAATAGCTGGTACTGCTATTGTTAGGAACATATGTTTACCTCTTAAAGCAGCAGAAAAGTGTATCCTGAAAGATTAGAGATATTCAATATTTTATAAGGATACTTTTGATAGCTTCATATCTAGAGTATTCTTGTTATCCCTTAACATGTTTTATTGCAGGAACTACTTTTCAGGGCCCAACAAAACCCATACTTTTCACTAGGCTAGCAGGGGTATATACATAAAATTTGAATCACCCTGTCAATTTTTGCTACCCTAAACTATTGGATATTTTGTATTTTCATCCTTTTATCATTTGTACATATGAACTTAAATTATCTTTTTTATTTGGAATAAACATTTTCACAACTATTTTCACTTGGATTGCCTGACTGTTGGTGTTGTTGTTTATCTAGGTTTTAACCCATTTGTATCGGGAGGTTCACATGGTTCAACAACTTAGAATTAAACCCAACATGAACAGCAAATTTCATTCACATATTCCTACACTATTTCTTCCACCAAGACTTCTCTTCTACTCTAGCTCAAAAAGCCACTTCAATAAAAGGGAACTTCAACCCAATTATTGAAGTTCAAGTTTGTAATATTTCATTCTCTAAACATTTGATTAGATATAAAAACTTAGTTTAACCTATTTTTCTCCCTTGCCGATATGATTTTGTAGAGGAAGAAAATTAAAAACGTTGCTACACATATGAAATCATATGTATACCACTGCATTTTTTGAGAAAGTAGCAGTAATAGTGTACAAGGTACAAGGACAATGTACGCTTCAATTTTAAATTACTTTTCAGTTTGCACCTCAAATGATTTATCTACCGATTTAAAATGATTTTAGGTTTTAAATGAAGTGGATAAATTCATTTTTGCACTAAAGAGCAGTAGTGTTTGTTTCTTGGTTTAAATGGATGAACAGACAGAACAAATGACCTAGAATAATACCACTAAATTTAAGTCATTCTAGTATATATATATATATATATATGTATATATATATATATATATATATATATATATATATATATATATATATATATATATAATCTGGCAAATTCATCGCAATCAAAACCAAAATGTGACAGTGATAAGTAACTTTACCCATTCATCTGGGAACTGTCCTGAAACATTCTAGTTATATCTTTTTGACCAAATTTTTTGGGGAAAATATTTGTGAAGAATCAGATAATCAGATTCTTACAACTCTTCACATTTTAAGTCTTTAAGTGCGTTTTTTCTCTATACAAAAGTGATTTCCATAGATTCAGGTGACATATCTAGGAGATCCCAATTCAAATGCACCATTGTTAGCCAGTTTATTGTAATGACATAATGGGGTAAAACTAGTAATGAATGGACTGACATGATACAAAAGCATTTGATATAGCACCCATTAAATATGTGATTTATTTAGAAAATGATAATTTAAAAAATGTGATAAAAGATCATGAATCCCTGTCTAGAGAATACATAGGAACAAAGACAGTAGTATTTCATTGAAATATTTATTATTCAAAATATCACACCTCAAAAAATAGATACCTCTACACCACTTTCTATATTCATTTCTCATGTCTATAAATTACAATTACCAAGAATAACAAAGTTAAGTTTTGAATATTTCATGAAACTTAACATAATTAGGGAGATTCTAATGCAAAAACTGCAAACACGATTGATTTTAGCTCTTCAAGCATTGAATCAACAAATTTATGCCTGTAACACCCCAAAATTCCTGCCTTTATTGGTAATATCCTACTGACCAGAGCTTTTTTGGAAGGTATTTGAAACAAAATTATGCCCATACCTCGATTTCTTGCCATACATATATACATAAAATAATCTTTTAAAATATTTTACACAGTATTCAATATACCCACAATGTTCATAGACCTGGCAGGCCCAAGAACTGATGCATTTTTACTAGCCCCAACCATTGGGCTATGTTTGTTATTGAGCCTTGCAATGAAAAAATATAGGCTATGGAACCTTTGATACCCATTTATCTACATAAATAATAGACTTGTGCTGTAAAGGCAGGGTCTGAGAACGAAATCTTAGGCTTGCTAAACCAACTGTGCTAGTAGAACTTGAAATCACTTGAAATGTTTGCAACTAATTATTAAATGAAAGCAAAATAATCCAGTTAATTATTCAGGGAAGGTTCTATATTGGTAAATTCATAACCATTTTCCTAGATTCATCCTATGAGAATACTGAATTTGCCGATTCAACAAAATAATAAATAATGATATTATGATAATCATATGAAAATAATGAACAATGCATGAGCATGATTAGTAAATACATGTATATAAATTTGTAAGGATTCTCCGTAATCTAAGCACACACCCACTATACCAGTATACCCACAGAAAATAACTACTGTAGAACACACAATGTACGCGTCTGTCTATATATAGCGTACATAGCGTGTGGTTCCGCTGCGCTATATATAAAATCGTTGTACTTTTTCTGTAGTTTGGCGCTGTCAGCTGCAGCTACCGTTGCTAACATAAAGATACGCAATGATGTGAAAACTCTCCAATTCGCTATATTTGGGAGACGCGTCATATATGTGTGTTCTACAGTAACCAATTCCTACCCTCATAACTGATTGTCATGAAGTTTTAATTCTATATGAACATCACAGGAAAAATCCTTAAATACTGCAAATCCTCATATCATACAACATAAGAGGATAAAGTCTGAAATATTTGCAACTGTAAGCATATCGCACAAAATGTTAGCATGGCAAATGTATATTATCTAATGAAATTGATATGCATCAAAATTATGGTCATAAACAACCACATACACTTATGCTTACGTCCAAGTTATTTTCAAATGTATCACAGGTACAGACAACATTTCTCAGGATCTCCAGGCATGCAGGGGTTAACCTAATAAATTAACCCTTCCAATGCTGAGCCTACCTTTGTCTAAAGCACAAGAATGCAACGATTTTTGAAAACTATCTAAACCCTGTCATGTTTGTATTCATTGGATAGCTTTCTCTGAGTACTCTTAAATGAGTACCAATGTGTCAGGATTTCAGTCATTTTTCAGTTTTTTTGCATCATTTTGTATTGGCCACATTAGCTTCCTGCAGCATGAGGGTAAAAGATATCTATGTCATCTTTCTTTTTGCTTTGACACCTTGAGATGGCCTGACATCTATTGGTGAATCCGAGACACTATCATCTTCATCGGAATCGTACTGCGCAGTCCCATCAATTTGGTATTGACTTCTATAAATCATCACAAGAATCAGGATACCTCCACTTAGGAGAACCCCAGGTAATACTAACAATAGTACGCTAAACAAGCAATGGAGAAGCCCTATAAGATGATGAACAAGATTCCTGGCTGCAGACGGTTTTTGTTTTGTGAAAATCTCAAAACATTGGTCCATGAAGAAACGATTCCCATACGACTTTGGAGCGACGCAAATTAAGTATCCAGTGGAAGGGAGCAGGCTGCTCATAGTGTAAGACTGTGCGGTACTCGGGAGAAAGATGTCCGCCTTTGATTTCATCTTTCCGAAGACATGATATTGAATATGAATATCCTCCTTGGATTGGGACAGATTCCACGAGAGTCGAATACTGTCATGACTTTCTTTGGCTCGTAACATAATTTCCGATGGCTGTTCGTTCGATCCTAATACGGACACCTTGACAGACTTAAGAGTATTTGTTTTAACCTCTTGGTCTTTCACTTCCGGAATTTCGATATACAGGTCATCGCTAATTAGTTCCTCCTCTGTAACCGCACCAGCTGCAGTACCCGATTCTTTAGATGAAGAGGAGGAGGAGGAGGAAGAAGTGTTCACTTTTTTCCCTGCATCACGTTGTGGACTATTTTTTTGCGTGGCAGGATTGGCCTCGACTCGACAGCCGAATAACTCCGGCTCGAGGGTGTCCCACGATTTTCCTGCCAAGTCCACTGGAGAGGCACATACTGGGATTAAAGGCGCGGTATCGCCAGGAACATATTTCCACACATATTCCCTCAAATCGAAAAGCTCCTTCAACCACAAAATGTCGCAATCACAGTGATAAGGATTTCCACCTAAATAAAGAACATCTATTGGGTAAAACTCATCCTGGTAAATTGAGGGGAGCTTTTGAATTCTGTTGAATGAAATGTCAAGAAATTCTAACATCGGTAAACCTACTGGTGGTTCTGTAAGATGATTGTCATTCAAAAATAAATGTCTCAACTTCTTTAACTTCTTGAACGTTCCTTTAGCAATCGAAGAGATGTGATTTTTTTGGAGATCAAGATATTGGATATTAACTAACCCATCAAAAGTATCTTCAGATACTCTTGCTAGTCTATTTTCTCCTAGGCTTAAATGAGTCAATTTCTTCATGGATTGAAAAGTGTGTGCTTTAAGATCTGAAATACTGTTACCACTTAAACCAAGCTTTTTCAGCTTTGGTAACAGACTAGTAGGTTGTGTGTCATTTTTTGTATTTTGATCTCCCTGCTTTTGGTATATGACACTCTGAATCCTATTACCATCTAAATATAACTCCTCACAGTCACTCAGATTTATAAATAGATTAAAATCTAAAGAAGAAATCTTGTTATCCTGAAAATTCAACTTCAATAGTGTACTCGGGAGATTTCCAGGAATAACCTCGAGAGAATTTCTTGATACATCCAACCCGGTCAATCTGGGAAGGGTGTTCAGTACACCCTCATCCAAATACTTGATGGTATTATTGTGTAGGCTTAATGTCCGAATCAGCCTGCCCTTGAATGCTTCTTGAGAAATTTCACTGATACTATTGTGGTCCAAGTGTAATTCAACAGTGTCTATAGGTATCGATGGTAACAATTTTAGTCCACGCCCACTGCAGTTCACAGTAAGGCCAATATCAGATGGTAGAGGCAGACACTGGCATGTTTCAGGACACTCCCTTCCTGGGGGGTCTTTGCTGGTGGAGAATTCTTGGGCAGGTAATAGAAGAAGAGTTGAAAGTCCAAGGAGGAGCTTGAATGCTTCATACATTCTTACCAGCAGCTAGATGACTTTTTGTACAGCAATGGTCAACCAGCATGGTCATATAACTGAAAAACATAAAGATGTAACATAAATTAATATCTTCAATGATTTCCAAAAATACTTCTAAACAAAAATCAAAATTCAAAGGAATCCTTGTACTTTTAATGAAAACCCAACAGCTATGTCATCAGTTTCTTATTAGATATGTGTTAAACCATTTGCATCTGACAACTGGCCATAACTTAATTGTGACCTATAGGCTATGGCTAAGAGAAATATTTCTAAAATATTTCAAGAGTGATATTGCTAAACCTAACTTGAACAATAATTTTCCATCCAATAAATATTTCTCCAAATATTTCCTTGTTATCAAGATATTCTAATACAAACCGGACCATGTAAGCACTGGATCAAAAGGGTTAGAAATATATGATATTAACATTTATCGAATCCTCTTAAGATGGCTGCATGATAAGGTGAATTTGTGAATTGTGAGATTTTTACATACTTTGAAGCCTTCACCCTCATAATCAGATAAACTGTGACATTATTGACAGAGTTAGAGACCACATATCATAGAAGCATCCATAGGCCTGCACACACACTGGGGCAGGAAATGTTTTTGGCTCTTTTCTCCGAAGTGAATTTGACCAAAAGATGGTCACTTCAAACTTGGACTTTGGATATCAGATGTCAAAGGCTTTGCTTGGAATTTGGTTTATAAATAGCAGAGTATTACAGAGGGAAGGGTATCACAGTTTCATCATTTTCGACTTTGTTCAAAAGTTATATGCAATCCAAAGTTGAAAATTGCATTTTTTCTCATTCCCGACAGAAATTTAGAAAGAATGGTCATAAAATTTGAACTAAGCAAATATTTGAAAATATGTGATATTGATCTTTTCTCAACATTTGTGAAATTTGATGGTCCCAAATCCATAATTGACTGGAAAAGACCTCTGGTTAAATTAAACACTAATAGGGCCGATGCATATATTTCTCTGTTTTTGCTCTAATAAATGTAATACCCTGATGGGAGGGTACATTTAGGAGGCATAATGTGTTTCTCATTAAAATACCTTTCAGGTAGTATATACTTTGTGCAAGCAGAATTTTTAAATAATAGCTGGGTAAAGGAACTCATGAGCTTAAAGAAATTAACCAGGCAAAAATTAAAAAACAAACAGATAAAAACAGAAGTGTTTCCACATTGTTGGTGGTTGTCAGCATCAATAATGTAAGTTTTCTAGACTTAATGGCATTACTGAACCATCTCTCTTAAAACAGGTACCAGTTGGGAAATGGGGGTTGGCCAATCCCAACTCTTCCACTTTGGCCCTCCTCTCATTTTTCTGGGAACATACCAATAACCTAGGTAAAATATGGGGAGAGTCTCCTTAAATAAATATTTCCTCTAAGAAAATGTCATTAGCAGATACATATATCAAATAAAATAATTGGCGAATTATGACAAGTCCATAAAATCTATGACTTGGCTGATTACAGGTAAACTGAGTTACCTTTCATCCTCTCACTCTCTTACATCCGGGTGTTCCTCAGTCCACAAATATTATGGGATGGCTTACTTTTTTGGACCACTGTCAGAATAGTTAAAGGGTAAAATAAGTTGATTGGTGAGTGAGCAAAGCAAAATACTTGTCAATTTGAGAAACAAAATGCACTTATATTCGAATGGGAAACCTTGACAAGTATTAATTTGTAAGAAAACACCAAAAAATATTGGAAGGGATAATCAGTAATAGGGAGCAGTTATTGCATGAAACGTGACATATACTTTCACTTTAAGTTCACATACGTCCATCACTTTAGCACAAGAGCAATGGTCGCAACACTATTTATTATCAATCAACACATGAAACATATTCAGTAAGATATTGTTAGGAAGGTACGTCCACATTACCATTTAAGTGTAATGGCCAAGCACCACTGAACTCAAACCTCCCTCCCAAATTGACCAATCAGATTTTCATGGCGGTAACATCACGTGACAACTTGTCGTGGCGTGTAGCTGCTTTGATAGAGCAGCGAAATCTTAGTCGCCATTGTTCAGAAGCCAAAGTATATTCGTCCTTATGGAGTTCGAAGGGGATTAAACCCCCAAATAGTTAGTACCGATCGAATCCTTAGACACTCATCTTCAACATGACGATCATCGTTTTCCTCGTCGACACGAGCGCGTCCATGAATCAAAGGACTTATCTTGGTACCACCCTGTTCGACATTGCGAAGGGTGCTGTTGAAACTTTCATGAAGGTATTACAAATTAATTGCGCAAATTCACCGAATTTGAACATAGCATTAGTTAGCAATTGTTACAGTTAAATATTTATTCATTTTATTTCTAGTTTCGGTCCCGAGATCCGGCTAGCAGATGGGACAGATACATGTTGCTGACATTCGAAGATACACCAGCCAATATAAAGGTGCGTTTATTTTTGACAAGTGAGACATCCCCACTTAATTTTCATATTAATAGCAAAAGGGTGACATTATCTACGTATTTGAGTGGAAATCGACAGTCTCCACAGGCAAAATACAGAGCAAAAAATGGAAATTTACGGAGAAACTTCCTTGCCGTGCTCCGCCATTTTCAGGTCTTGCCGAGAGTGAGGTATTGTGGGATCTCATGAATATTGATTAGCTGTGACGTTTCTAGATGTTTGACAGACAGGTGGGGGAATGGATGCTATCTTGTTATTTTTCATAACTTGAAGTTCTTTATTTCGGACAATCATCAACTATTTTTGAAATCAAATAAAAAAATGCTTTTGTTAAACTACATTCAATGTTTATATTTCAAAGAAAATCTTTATGTAATTACAAAAAATATATATTGTTTTCTAACTTGAAGTTTCCAGAGGTAGGCCTATGATATAAAAGGTAAAATGATATTTGGGAGCAAAGTTTTTTTGGTGTTATACAGTCTGTTTCTTTAAAAGCTTAGATATAGGGATTAAGATCTGCAGCTGAGCATTGGTGCAGATTTATAGCTGAGACATAGGTGTTTGTTGCCAAAGCTGAGGCAGCTAAGGCCGAAGCTTTGCAACAAACACCATATGCAAGGCTATAAATCTGCACCAATGCTCAGTGGCGGATCTTAATTAATGGCTACCATAGTGGATTTGAGTGATAATAAAATACCTTGCAACCACTGTCTTAGCCAGGATTTAGAAACTGGGTGCCTAAAATTGGCAGTTGTAAAATTTTTGGATGTCCAAATTTTTAACGGGGATACCAATATACTCATATTTCAACCATAAACATGTATAAAGTCATCACAATAAGGTATGATATCATTAAACAATGTCATGGGAATTATAAGGAGATGAAAAAATTCAATTATAAGCTTGAGATTGAGATTTTTAGAAATTCCACACACAAAAATTTGGGTGTCCTGAGGGGTTCTTTTTAAGGGTTCAGGTGTCCAAAAAGGCACCCAGACGCCCTGCTGGCTAAGACCATGCTTGCAACTCTGTAAAAAATTACATAAAAAATATGCCTTCTAATGGTTGCTTAGCCAGGATTTGGTCCCAGCTCCAGGCAGTGAGCCTGGATTTGGTCCTGGCTCAGTGCAGTGAAGCGGGACCATTTTGAAGCCATAGAAACAGCTTCTCACTGAACATATGTGTTTTACGAGCCCAGGTATTTTCATAGCACTGCGCTATAAATAGCTTTATAGCGCATTGCTATGAAAATACCTAGGCTTGGAAAAAACACTATGTTCAGTGAGAAGCTGTTTCTGTGGCTCTTAAGTGGTCCCGGGTCACAGCAGTGAGCCGGAACCAAATCCAGGATGAAGCTCCTGAGCCAGGCCCAAATCCAGGCTCAGCAACCATTAGGAAACATGATTTTTGTGTCATTTTCACAGAGTTGTTTTAATTTTTTATCACTCAAACTCGCTATAATAGCCATTAAGACTCGCCACTGAGCATTGGTGCAGATTTATAGCCTCGCAGTGGGTGTTTGTTGCAAAGCTACGGCCTTGGCGGCCTCAGCTTTTGCAACATACACCTACATCTCGGCTATAAATCTGCACCAAAGCTCAGCGGCGGATCTTAATCCCTATAGTAATGATATATAGATAAGTTATATCAAGTTTGAATATAAACAGTCCCTTCTGTTTATTTTTTTTTCTACTTTTCTTGAGTTAAATTCATGATGCACCCAGTTTCAATATTGTACACTTGGAAAATAAAAAAAAAGGTGGAAAGATTTGCATGCTACCTCACAGGGTACTGTACTGGGTGCACCATGAGAGAAATCATTAATTATGCTCAGGGTCTTGGCCTGTATTTAGTAACTTGGTCCCCAAAATTGGCAATTGTAAAATATTTGGGCATCCTATAATTTAAGGGAGACTACAATTTACTCAAATTACAACCATGGATATGTATCATTTCCTTTTAGAACAGTGTCATGGGAATCATATTGAGGTGGAAAAACTTCAATTATATGCTTGAAATTGACAATTTAAGAAATGACTCGCAGAAATATTTGGATGTCATGAGGGGTGATTTTTTTAGGATTTGGGTGTCCATAAGACACCCAGACGACCTGCTTGCTAAGACTATGTCATCATTATCATTACTTAAATGCATACATTGTTCTCATCAAGTTTATTTAGACCTCACACCTCTTGACAAAATGAACCATAAACATCTGTCCACTGACTATTCTTTATAAAGCGCTTTTGATTATTATAGGTGGAAAGGGCCCTATCTATCAATTATTATTATTATCATTACCTCTTCATGTTCCTTTCAGGCTGGTTGGAAAGAGAGCCACGCAACCTTTATGCAGGAACTGAAGAACCTCCAGGCTCACGGCCTCACAAACCTTGGCTCCGCTCTCAAGCACACCTTTGATCTGCTCAACGTCAACAGAATGCAGTCAGGAATTGACACCTACGGACAGGTAAGGCCTATTATATTGTAATTTCACTAATTTGTACCTCAACAATAAGTAACGAACACTTAATTACTAAGGGCTCGACGTTAAGGCTAGCTCCGGGCTAGTAAATTCTACCTGTGAGTAGCCCTGAGGGGCTAGATAGAATTAGAATATCAGCGCTTAAAAAAGTATGAAGCACTCCTTTGGCTCTGCATTCCTGGATGGTAATATAACTGAATTTACCACAATACACAGTATTCTTTTCATGTTATCAACAGAGGCTATGATATCAAAAGAGGTCACTATTTGAAAAGAGTTGTCATTAATATCAGGGCTAGCAAAAATATTTCGGGGCTAGTTAAATTTTCGGTAACTAGCCCTGCTGGGCTTATGAATTTTTTTCTTAATGTTGAGCCCTGTTACTTATAGGAAGGAGCCTTTTAGCACTGCAGAAAAAATAGGGTATGTGGGTAAAAAAAATAGGGTAATTTTTTTCTCATAAAATTATTGTTTCATGCATGTTTTATGTTTCTTGGGCAGAAAATAATATTGTAATTTTACCAAAGTAGGCTGAATTTTTCCAAGGATGTCACAATGTCAACTTGGCTAAGTATAGGCCGGTTTAGTCTTGAAAGCTTTTAATAAATGGCATTATGGCAAACAGGTGTCCAGGTAGCAATTAAGTCAATTTTGTATATATATTATAAACCTTAAACTATACTATATTTAACTTTTTCGTTATAATACTTTTCCCATTGGATACCGGTATTTGGTATTGTATCGAGTACCACTACCTATCCTTAGTTAACTGTAGTTGTAGCATGACGGCATGGACAATGAAAGTGACATTGAGCAGGAAATCTTTAGGTGATCTTGTGGAAGTGGGATTTATCTGTATCTATCTTTGTCTTTGCAGGGTCGGTGTCCGTTCTACATGGAGCCCGCAGTAATAATTTGTCTTACCGATGGCAGGAAACTCACCACCCCATCAGGGGTACATAGTGAGGTAAGAATCATACCTTACCAGTGTGCAACATAACCACTGGCCCCGTTGCAAGTGAATTCGGCAAAAAACAGCAATGGGTCAAGCAGAACAAGACCCTTACTTGCCCCGCTTGGCAAGTAATGTTTTGGGCGAAGTCCAATCTCACCTTTGTTTAACAGAGTGGCGGGGCAAGTGGAAGTGCCAACGGGGCAAGTCAACTTTAGGGGCAGCTTGCCCCGCTCAGAAAATAATGTTTTGTTACCTATGTTGCACCCTGCTTACTACCTGCTGGGACTGACCTTAAACCACTAATGCTTGTTTATTCTGAAACTTGCGTCTAGATTTCCAACATTTTTTGACGATAACTTTGATGATAATTAAGAATAACTAATGATGAATAATATGTGAGGGAGAGTTGTAGGTAGTGTTTCTCCTTCAAGCATTTTCACAAATATGTTTTGGCTATTTACCAAAATTGTCAGGCTGCTTTTTGGCTACTGCCAGCCAGTGTCTTAGCCAGGGTTTAGAAACTGGGTGCCTAAAATTGGCAGTTGTAAAATTTTTGGGGCGTCCAAATATTCAAGGGGGATCACAATATACTCCTATTTCAACCATAAACATGTATAAATTCATCAAAATAAGGCATGATATCATTAAACAATGTCATGGGAATTATCAGGAGATGAAAAAATTCAATTATTAGTGTAGATTGAGATTTTTAGAAATTCCACACAAAAAAAATTGGGTGTCCTGAGGGGTTATTTTTTAGGGTTTGGGTGTCCAAAAAGGCACCCAGACGCCCTGCTGGCTAAGACTATGCTGCCGGCATTGATTGGTTAACATTTTCATGCAGGATTTGGATTCCCAAATTTAGAATTTATGAGCAAATACATCCTGGTGTGTGCAGAGTTTTGGTAACATTGTGTCAGAGGCATACTTTACACATCATGAAGGTCCTGGTAAATTCTCATTAACTAAAAATAGGCCTGGACAGTAATAGCCAAGTACTGCACTGCAGGGGCTTAGCTGCAATGCGTCCAGCGTGTCATTTGGACATGCAGAACACTGTTTTTTGACAGTTTGGACACCCAAAAGTTTATGTCAGAATTTTCTGAAGATGACTTTTCTTAAAAGATAGAAGATGTAGAAGCTGTAGTGTCACTTTTATAAGACACACAAAGCAGCATCTGGCCTAAAAAAGCAAAATCTGTAAAGGTATAGGGTCTATCTTATTAGTAGTATGTATTTTGTACCACACTTTGGACACGCAAAAGTCTATGAAACCTCTATTTGGACACCCTGTTTCCAAATATCCGCTAAGACCCTGCTGCACTGTGTAACATTTCTCATCTGCAGGTCCTTGTTAATATCTAGTAAATGTCAGTTATTAACCCTTATGCTGCTAGTGGCTAATTTGACCAATACAGAATTATGCAAACACCTGGAAAATGACTGAAACCCTTACAGTTGGGTACTCCTTTAAAAGTATTCAGCGATAGCTTTTCAATGAATACCAACATGACAGGGTTTAGTTGGTTTTCAAAGATCTTTGCATTCTTGTGCGTTGTATGAAATTAGCCAAAGCATTGGAAGGGTTAATGCATTTGGAAAGAATCATTCATTTAATGCTATGTTTCTCATTGCAGCTTAATTTACCAATGAATTATACGGTACCCGGGAGCGAACTTACGAAGGAACCTTTCCGGTGGGACCAGCGATTATTTGGCATGGTGCTGCGTCTCCCTGCCCAGCAGCCGACTGAGAACATGTCCTCCTTCATCCCCTCCGCGGACGACAGCCCCATAGACGCCATGTGCGAGGTCACCGGAGGTACGCCATCAACCACACTCTCAGCCAGGATTTGGAAACTGGGTGCCTAAAATTGGCAATTGTTTGGGGCGTCCAAAATTTTAAGGGGGACCGACCACAATATACTCATATTTCAACCATAAACATGTATAAATTTATCATAATAAGGCATGGTATCCTTATACAATGTCATGGGAATTATATGGATATGAAAAAATTCAATTATATGCTTGAGGTTGACATTACAAGAAATTCTTCACAAAACGTTTTGGTTGTCCTGAGGGGTGCTTTTTAAGGGTTTGGGTGCCCAAAAAGACGCCCTGCTGGCTAAGACTATGTCATCAACCATATCAGGATTTGATAGCAGGGAATTTGCCGGGACCTGTCCAGCCTGTCTCTTGGACTGGCAGTTTCCTAAAAATCGCTCTTTTAGACAGGTACCTGTTTTCTTAAAATATGACTCCAACATGCTTGTATTTTACAATGCAGTATGAAAATATGCAATTACTGTTATTAATAAACCATATAATCGATATCTGGAGATTCCTGGTAAGAAATGCTTTGCCAAGATATATTAAACTACATATAATAAATTTTGCAATTGTTAGATTTTTGGGTGTCCAATTGTTTAAGGGAGATTGCAATGTACTCAGATTACAACCATAAATATGTATTAACTCAATGAAATAAAGCATAATGTCCATATGCAATGCCATAAAGGGTGACTTTTGAGGGTTTGGGTGTCACCATGACACCCAGACGCCCTGCTGACTAAGACTATGCTGTGACTATAATTTCATTTTGTTTCTATTTCATTTGCCAGGTCGGTCCTATAGTGTGCGGTCACAGCGCATGATGCTACAGTGCCTGGAGTCGTTAGTGCAGAAAGTTCAGCCGGGTGTGGTCATCAACTTTGAGAAGACGGGGGCAGATCCCCTACCTCTCAACGGCGAGATCAAGCAGAATGACGAGAAGGATACTAATGGTGCAAAAGGTGGGTGCATGGTCTTAGCCAGCAGGGCATCTGGGTGCCTTTTTGGACACCCAAACCCTTAAAAAGAACCCCTCAAGACACCCAAATATTTTTGTGTGGAAATTCTAAAAATCCCAATCTCAAGCTTATAATTGAATTTTTTCATCTCTTTATAATTCCCATGACATTGTTTAATGATATCATGCCTTATTTTGATGAATTTATACATGTTTATGGTTGAAATATGAGTTATTGTGATCCCTCTTAAAGATTTGGACACCCAAAAATTTTACAACTGCCAATTTTAGGCACCCAGTTTCTAAATCCTGGCTAAGACACTGGGTGGGTGTGTTGGAAAGAGTGCTCATGACCCTGGGAACCATACTACTGTATAACTGGTATTTTTTACATGCAATTAATTTTTCGCTATTTTTTTCGCGCTCCCCGTGATAGCGCCAAAATAACATCTTTCAGATAACTATCTAGTTATAGTGCTTGAATGAATAAATTTAAAGTAACACAAATACCTGAAATCTTTAGCACTCGAAATTAAAGCTGTATAGTAGTGATGGGACGATGATCGACTGTAGTCGAAAGTCGTCAGCAAGTTAACAGTAACCAATTAATCGGCTGGAGACTTTACACCTAATTGTTAGTCGGTATAATAGCCCATTAAGCCAGCCCACATCCTCTAAGGTCAAAGGGTTCCTTGCCAGATATCCCATGGAGAAAGTTGCTTGTCTCATGTACTGACCTACTGGCCTGTTTATACCTTCTAAGAGCCAGCACTGTAATAGGTCTAGTATGGGTTATGCAGGTAGTAAGTAATAGCATACCAAGAAGTATACCTACTGACTGTGATAAAAACTGGGGTACTGAGCAAACTAGATATTTCAGATTCCTTCTAAATGTAGAAATATGAGTTGGATGAAATGTGTTCTATGATGTGTCTTTCATTATTTTTCTAAAGACATCTTTTAATGCCTTCATACATATTGTAAAAAGTATTTTGATTTATTAGAATACTGGTAATTTGTCTCTAAGTTACTGAATAAAAATAAGAAAGAAAACATACAAGTATATCTAACCTGCACTGTTTACATGTATAATCCTTCATAGCATAAATCAAAAACACTTGAGAAAGTTTGATGCCAAGATAGAATAAATAATTTGAAATAGTACAATATTATAATAAGTGTTAACATGCTACACTTAAGCTTTGACAAGCAAACATTCTCATGAAAGTGCGATGAACCGATTAATCGGTGATAGTCGATTGGCCTAGCTGACTGATGATCGGTTGGGAAAATTCAACTGACTCCCACCACTACTGTATAGTGTACTAAACACAAATACTAGGGATTGGCACCTTCAAAATTTCCACGATACAAAATATATTTTTTATGGTACTTCCCCCGATCCAGCAACTTATATTTGTTAAGTTAAAAATTTCACTATAAACCCTTGCCCTGTTGGTGGCTAATTTGGCCAATACGAAATAATGCAAAAAATCTGAAAAATGACTGAACCCCTGGCACACTGGTACTCATTGGAGAGTACTCAGAACTATCCAATGAATACCAACATGGCAGGGTTTAGGTGGTTTTCAAACATCGTTGCATCCTTTGGCTTTGGACAAAAGTAACTTATTCCATACTATTAGGACTACAAGTAAAAATACTGCATAGTGCATATTTTCTATCATTTAATAATACTATAACAAAAGTAGCCTTGGCATGGGACGGGTCAAGTTTCATTATTGATATGCTATTGACTATTTTTGCAGAGAATCAAGACGTCAACAAACTGGATGCCCCACTGAACTCCATGCTTGAGGATAAGAAGAGAGCGACTACGCCGACCCCGAGTAACTGGCACAACTGTCGCAAGCTCATCTACGTCCCGCGATCGGCGCAGAAAGGCTACTCCGTCGGGCACTGGCCCATACCCGAGGCTTTCTGGCCCGACCTCAACAGTCCCACCTTGGTGAGTGTATATATCCGTTATTGACTATGATTCACATCATAAGATGGATTAATACAAGTCTGAAAGCAAGAAACTTCCAGAAAAACATCGCAAATGTGCATAAGCAGCTACGTATTTCTAGAAGTTTCTCTAAACTGGTGACACTCGCTTCGCCGCGTGTGTTGTTGCGCATTACAGATAAGTGCTACATCACCCAAAACATGCTAAAATTAGACTAGGGACTGCAGTGCCTAAAATTGGCAGTTGTAAAATTTTTGGGTGTCCAAATTTTTAAGGGGGATCACAATATACTCATATTTCAACCATAAACATGTATAAATTCATCAAAATAAGGCATGATATCATTAAACAATGTCATGGGAATTATAAGGAGATGAAAAAATTCAATTATAAGCTTGAGATTGTGATTTTTAGAAATTCCACACAAAAATATTTGGGTGTCCTGAGGGGTTCTTATTAAGGGTTTGGGTGTCCAAAAAGGCACCCAGACACCCTGCTGACTAAGACCATGAGGGACTGTCTCCAGTCTACAAGAAGTTTCTCTAGACTGATGACAGTCCCATCGCCGTATGCATTGAATTGACAAATATTTTGTCGATTATCGAAACGAAAAAAAAATAGATACCAATGACAGCCCTACTAAACGCAATATTAGTTGTTGAGTGGATAGTTCATAGGCATAACATAAGTCAAGATCATTGTTTGAACAGGAATGATCTACCCAATACCTTCTTTTATCATATGTTTATAAATATATATATATATATATATATATATATATATATATATATATATATATATATATATATATATATATATATATATATATATATATATATATATATATATATAATTATTATTACTGTTATCATTATGTTATATATATATATATATGTATGTTTCATATTCATATATGTTAATTGTCCTGTAACCATTGTTCTCTTCAGACACCGCGGGGAGCGCACCCTATAGTGAAGTTTTCGTGTTCGCCCTGTGAACCCATGGTGGTGGAAAACCTACCATTTGACAAGTATGAGCTGGAGCCCTCGCCCTTAACGCAGTATATCCTCGAGAGGAGGCAGCCCTCGGTATGCTGGCAGGTAAGTCACGGCTGGAATTTTTGTCCAATTGTATCTTCGATAGCTACTTAAAGATCTTGCATTCACAAAAGTTCTGCCAGTCCAGATTTAGCTACTCAGCTGCAACAAATAGCCTGTAGTGTCAAAAGGGGCTATTTACACCCAGGGTCTTAGCCAGAATTTCAAAAATGCCTGTCCAAGACAGCAATTTCAAAATTTCTGCCTGTCCAGATTTAGCTACTAATCTACTTCAAATCCTCATACCAGCTAAATTTAATAGCCTAGTGTGTTAAAAAGGTGGTTTGTTAGGAATATATTTAGATATTACCCCCAAAAGTCAAAATTGAAAAAATACCGGTCCAAAAGACAGACAGGACGGGTCCTGGCTAAGTCCCTGTTTACACCTCAGCTATGTCTCTTGGGGTGGTTACCCCGATTAGCCCCATGGCTATTTGAAATAACCCCTTTAAAGAAATAAAGATTATATTATATTATATGTCTCTTAGAAGATGGTTTATTGAGAAAATATATGGTTATTAGTACAATACGTACACTTGCCAATTTTGGGCACCCAGTTTCTAAATCCTGGCTAAAACAGACATTTTACTAGAGGTTTAGTTCTCCTCTGCATCTGTATTGGCACCCATCATAATGTCAGGAATGGCTTGTCAGTACGATAATTGAAAAAAGGGTGTCCTTCATAATTTTCATCAAGTATTAAATTGACCTAAGAATATGTGAAAAAAAGATCAAATCCTCTAGGGGTAAATTTGCCAAATAGAAAATTATTCAATTTACAAAAAATCTTTCTATTCACAACTTTTCTCGTTTTTCTTCGCAGGTGTTTGTTAACAATAGTGCCAAGTACAGTGATATAGGCCATCCGTTTGGCTACCTAAAAGCGAGCACAAACTTGACCTCCGTTAATCTATTTGTGATGCCGTATAACTACCCAGTATTGCTACCATTGTTAGGTAAGTTATTGTGCTACTGAAGATGATGAAGCCGTATGATATATGATATAAGTGTGCTTCCTGTACCTTCATATATATATATATATAGATATAGATATAGATATATGTATGTATTATATATACATGTATGTGGAGCAGGAATTAAATGTCTGTACTGTATGTTCACAGAAAATTGTCAATATGTGTGGTTTTAAAAGTTTTGTTTGTTCAAATGTTAGCTTGACATGTTCTTGCTTGAGCAAGTGGCAAAAGTTATGAGGATGTAAAAGTTGCAACCCTATAATTAATTATTTTTTAGCAAGTATGTATGTTTGAGAAGTGCGCGCATTGCAATTAATTATGCAGATCACATTGAACAAAATTTCTGAAAATCCAAATAATCTTGCCTCAATTTTTTTTCTGTTACACTACACTTCTTTATTGACCTAGAAGATCACATTGTTCTAGATATTTAAACAAATCCCAAATTACCATGCCTCTTAGTTTTTTCTGATACGTTGTAATTGTTTTTTGCCGGTAGCCGAGGAGCTAGCGAAGTCATAGTCGTCCAGCCTGCCTCACTTCCATTCTGTGCCTAGAGGTCATGTGATCATAGGGCTGTCATGTGATTGCGCGAAGCACTGTGATTGGTTGCGTGACGAGGAGGTGGACGCAAGGTTGGCTTGGTAGGGTATTGTTGTCCCGCTGAATCAGATCCCAGATTCATTTCCGGTTACGATTCCCATATTTCGCTGCATATATGTAGAGCCTAAAAAAATGTTTGTTTCATGTAACCCGACCCTAAGAAGTTTTTACTTGAAAAAAATCCTACTCTGAATCTTTTTTCTGCCCTTCCAGCTCTCAATCAACATAAATACAGGATTAGAACACTGCATTACAACAACAACTGCCATCTGTATTTATGTTGATTGGAAGTCAGAAGGGCGGAAAAAACTTCAGGGTAGGGATTTTTCGACTGAGTTTAAACTTGTTATGGTATTGTTTGAAAAAACAACCCATATTTCTTTTTACCTACCTGCCTACCCTATTTTATCCAGTTGTTACAGGAAACAAACATTTCTTTTGCCTAAGACATCAGGGTTCAACATAACATACCATGCCTTCTTGCTTGTGTGAAAAATTCAACTGTCTTGGGACATGTGAGGAAGTTGCAAGTTAGCTAGTGGTTTTTCTGGGTCCCCACCATTGACATCAATGGCTAGTCACTGTCTAACTTTAACATGGCAAAAAAGTGATGAATAAGGAAATTCAATATTGACTTCAGATTTTAGTCGCCCTATACTAATTTCAACTTACCGGTTATGTTGGGCCCTGAGTGTGGGGGAAATGCCAGTTTTAGGTCACTTTCCTGTCTTAAGTGAAACAGACTCACTTATCTCATTTGCATATGGAGTGTGCATATAATCTGACTACTCTGAACAAAACTTATCAAATAAGACATATTTTGACCAAGGAGGAAAAAAAATAATTTTGTCCAATGTTTCACAAAATATTGCTTTGTGATGGAGACATTTCCATATATGTCAGACCATATATATGCTCCTGGTGTGAATGGGTTAAGCTTTATATTATTTCTGTACTTAAAAAAATTGTTTGGAACATCTCATTAACTGGATGGAGGGCTGCCTGTATAAACATGTTTTAATTTCCTTATTTCCTTGTGCATAGACTGCTGTTTGTAATTCACTATGGTCAAAGGTCTTGAATATTACCAAGTGTCTTAAGTAACAAGGCTCTATACATCATTGGAAGCTTAAAAATAGATACAGGTCTTGATTGCAAATTGTTATCTTGGAAGGTCTTTTCTCTTTTGTGTTTTTGTAGATGAACTTTTCAAGGTTTACAAGATGAAGCCGACTCAGAAATGGCGGCAGCAGTTTGATAACTACCTTAAGGCTATGCCTATCTACTACGCTGGGGTAAGAAACACCTTAATTTAGAAACAATGTGTTTTAGGGGATAGTACCAATACTTAATACCAATATTTGATGGGGATAATTATCCTATCATTGAAAATGTGTTATACCAATACTTATGATCTGCATAAAATTGACTTGCCTATTATCTGAATTTTCACTGAGTTTGTTATTTACTAGTAAATTCTTTGATGTTGACTGCTTAAATTAACATACATAGATCATTGGGAAGCAGACAGTATCATAAAAGGTTTCGTTATGATATCTTTATGTTTAGGACATTAATATCATATCATATAACATAAAAGAGCTATGATATTTAATTCTTTCCAGCCGTTGCGCAGGGCCTTGGCGCGAATAGGACAGCCGAATCTTGTCCCGGATAACCTTGATAATTGTCTGAGCTACGCTGTGATCTCGTACCTGAAGAAACTGAAGAATCAGGCCAAGATGGAGATGGACCGGCTTGTGGCATCGGTCGGGCAGAAACCGCAAACTGTAGAGGGTATAAAAGTCACCTCAAAGTACGATCAAAACCTTTATTACGTAGGGTATAAACAGAAGACAATTTGATAATAAGTTTTTCCCTGGGCCCTCGACTTAGATTAGCCACATATAAGTAGGCTTTAATTTTTTCAATAATTGTAATGCAAATGAACTATGAGTTCCTTACCATTCAACGTTTAGAGGTGATCAGCCATATATCAGGTACTGGCAAGTGGGCATGTTGACATTGATAATTAATAATAGATTAAAATTGATTAATCGATCGAAAATGTGGACGCTTAATCAAGCTGAAATTTTCCAATGATTCCAAGCACTAAGAGACCTCCCTCTGCTTGATATTTGCTTTATCCCTATAATCTATATGTGATATTCATAAATCTTCCCCTCTTGCTTCAGGACCCAGATATCACTACTCCAGCGGAAGGATTTTCCTCAGCTCCTGCAGTGGATGGGTGGAGACATGTCGCAGATGTCCACCCTTAAACAGCAACTCCAGGAGTTCGAGACCTTCACTCTTGCCGTACCCGATCCTCACATTCATCCTCAAAGTTATAGGTGGGAATCTTTTTTCGTAACATTTTCTGCCATATTACATTGGAATTAATAATTAATTAATTAGTATTAAATATATTTTAAATTTTGACTCAATATATTGGATATTCAAAGGAAAATCTTAATAGATCTGATTATCTCAACATTTTAGATATCTGATTCAGATAACTCATATGTTGTGTTGTGACGAAATGCCATATTTTATTTTGACAAAATCCATTGGGTATTCAAAGAAAAATATCTAAAATGTTGCGTTGTTGACATAATCTATTTTTGATAGTCAAAGGAAAAGTTTCTAGATCAGATATCTTAAATGTTGTGTTGTGACAAAATATATTATTTATTTTAAAGAAATCCATTCGACATCCAGAGGAAAAACTTACTAGATCAGATAGCGCGCATGCGGGCGAACTTTCTCCAGACGTCGGTGTCCGGGACGCGGCTACAGGATGAGGATAATCTACATAGTATCCCCGTACAGCAGATGGGCAACTACCAGGAGTACCTCAAGAAATCAACGCAGCCGCTACGCGAAATAGAGACGCAGCCAATGAGATTGCACATGTTCGGTAACCCCTTCAAGGTCAATAAGGTTAGTACTGTATTCAGCTTTAATTTGGAGTGCTAAAGATTTCGCTTTACTGCCGTGATGAAGGGTATTTGTGTTACTTTAAGTTTGGGCATTCAAGCACTCAGCTGGTCAGAGATACAAAGCAGGATATTTATTTGAAGGGTGTTATTTATTTTCGCGCTTCCATGGGGAGCGCTAAAATTAAATGCCTGTAAAAACACCAGTTATACAGCATATTAACCCATTCATGCTTGGAGACCTTTCAAACTTTTGAAAATATCTTAGAAATAAGGCATGAATTCGCAAAAGGTTTTATACACCTTATCAATAAGTTTATATATGATAGTGGTTGTGAAGTGAAAATATTGCAGTCTGTCTTCAAATAGTGGGGCCTACTATACCTAATGTGAACACAAAATCCCAGTCCCATTTGTATCTTTTACATTATGACAATACCTCTGAGATGTGAACACCTAATGTGAACATCCACTTGTTTAAACTTCCACCAATGTGAAAACCCACTAATGTGAACGCTTTTGCCCTGGTCCCAAGGTGCTCACATCTCTGTGGTTTCACTGTACATGAATTGCTGAATTGAAATCTTATGAAATGCATCCCTTGTTGTGTTTCAGGATCTGATGATTGACGAGGCAGATGAAGCCATGCCCGGCCAGCAAAAACAGAAGAGAAGTGCTGAGACCCCACCTGGCTCTCCTGGTCCACGGAAAAGAAAACCAGGTTTGTGGAATCTTAGATGAATAGACACATGGATTCGTCGCCACAGGCCAATTGCCATAGGACCCATTATAGAACCCTGGATACACATAATCTTGCCAAATCTAGTCTCAGTGTGATGTCACTAGGAGACAAAGAACAATGAGGGCTCTCATATCGCTTACATTACAGAGAAAGTTGCGCACCTACATACGCAAAACAAACCTCTTGAGCGATCTTGTCTTCTGCACATGCAGTTTCCTGAAAGACTTAAAACTTTTAGACAGGCGAAAATTTCTATAAAGAATTTTTAATTATGACTATTTGGGGGTAAACAATTAAATGTTTAATTTTTCATCATGATGGTCAATTTTCTCTCATATTCCATGTTTATTTGCTGCAGGACCCTTGCCAAAAGATATTCCTATTCGTCGTCCCGTCACGCCACCCGTCACAGCTCGTCCTCAGCAGCCGGAGGCCATGGTGGTCGTCACGCCCCAGCCCAGACTGGCAGATCTACCTCCAGAAATAGGTAAGTTTCTTTGGTTCTGTTTCTGTTTGGTTCTGAGGTACCCCCCTCCATGCTGAGGCTACTTTCGTCTATGGCAGAAAAATGCGAAAAGTTTTTTTGAAAACTATCTTAACCCTGTCATGTTGGTACTCATTTGGCCAATACCAAAATGATGCAGCCTGAAAAATGATTGAAACCCTGGCACATGGGTACTCATCGGAGAGTAATCAGCGAGAGCTGTCCAATTAATACCAACATGACAGGGTTTAGATGATTTAAAAAGATCTTTACATCCTTTTGCTTTGGGCGAAAGTAGCTTCAGCATTGGAAGGTATGGTATGTTCCTTGTTGCATGTTGCCTTCATATGCAAGTGGCATTAAACCTTCACTTTATTCAATCAATGTTCTATTCTTCTTCTTCAGAGAATCGACCGCCAGATGGCAACGTTAGCCCCGCACCGAGTTTGAACAATATACCGACAGCAATGGAGGAGGGCGAAGATGAAGAGAAAGAGGACGCACAGACGGTAGTCACCAATCACATGAACTTTCAGGGAAGCCAAAATCATATAGAGGACGAACTCACCGGACCGTCACCGTCGCCATCGCCGCCGATATCTCCGGTCCCGACTCTTCCCCTGGAGAACGGTGACGTGCTGCGCCCTGGTGGCAAAAATAATAACTATAAAAAAGAGACAGTACAACTGCACAATGGCAATCTGAAGAAGATGGTGTATAAAGAAGTGAAGCGTCCTGGTAAAAGTAAGTATTCTTTAGTCTAGTTGTCTGATTCAGCCAACTTATCACGTTTGTTGTGCATTAAAAGCACGGGCGACTAAAACCTATAGAGATCTGAGGATCAGGTGGTGCCATCCATCTACCATACTTGGTACTACACCACACTGCTTGGTAAGCACAGGAGGGGATGTCAACTTTTTAGGAACTAGGAACCTAGTCTATGCCTCTGACTGCTAGCTGTCTCTCACCACTCTCCAAGTCCGAATACCATCTGAGACATGTGAGAAAAAATGCCAGTGACTTGGGTTAGGCAGTGGTTTTGGCTGGGTACTCCCGTTTCCTCCACCACTTACAAATGGCTAGTCATGAAATGAAATATTCCTTCAGTATTTCTTTCTCAAGTTATTATGTTGAGATAAGTAAGGATTCATCGATTCATTGTTTTCCGTTATTCTATAACCTGATTATTTTTTTCTGTGTTTCAGATTATGACAAGTTATTCCAGCACCTCAACTCTCTGCAAGGAAACCTGGACACAAGGTGTTTATTTATCAGAGACATTGCGCGTGAAGCGGGCAGATTCAAAAAGAAAGTCCTAATCGGACTCCTAGAACAATTCGAGCAGTCCATGGTCAAATTAGAACTTAGAAAACAAAGGACTTCTTCAACCAATCAGAATCCTCCTAGCAGGTAGCAAGAAAACAAAGACTTCTTCCTCAACCAATCAGAATCCTCCTAGCAGGTAGCAAGAAAACAAAGGACTTCTTCAACCAATCAGAATCCTCCTAGCAGGTAGCAAGAAAACAAAGGACTTCTTCCTCAACCAATCAGAATCCTCCTAGCAGGTAGCAAGAAAACAAGGGACTTCCTCAACCAATCAGAATCTTCCTAGCAGGTAGCAGGGAAGGACGCCATAAAATAGGACTCTGTGGGAGATTAAACTCATCGACTTATTGATGCCAGTAGTGCCCAAAATCGTCCTGCCAAAGTTCAGGATAAATATCTCAAAAAATCCAATTTTAAGGAAATATTTGCCAAATTTCAGGATAAAAAGCTCAAAAATCCAATTTTACACCACGTCCATGTTTCTCTTTTGTGTATTATTATACAAGTGCTACGGTCAGAAAGATATTACAAAAATAGTCAAGATATATTTTTTGGGCCCTACTGGCGTGAATGGGTTAATCCATACAATTCTGGGGCATACACATGACCTGACACTTAAAGGAATATTTTGATAACAAAGCAATATTTTGATGAATACTTAACTGTTCATTGTTGTTCCTGAGGGACTAAATGCTCCTTCAATTTCTTTGCAAATAATACCACATGAATTATGATGAAATATGTGCAAAGTTGTCAGACCTTATGTGGACTTCAGATGCAATAGGTTAACACATCTGCTTTTAACCCTTCCAATGCTGGCTACTTTCATTCAAAGCACAAGGATGGAAAGATTTTCGAAAACCATCTAAACCCTGTCATGTTGGTATTTATTGGTAATCTCTTGCTGAGTACTCTCAGATGAGTACCCATAAGCCAGGGTTTCTGTCATTTTCAGCGTTTTTGCACCATTTTGTATTGGCTAAACTAGCCACCACCAGCATAAGGGTTGAAGCTCATGTATGGTCTGAAAACCTTGAACATACATGGAATGCATGATTTTTTTTGCAGTATTGCTTAACCTAACTGTAGGATACCTTTAAGAATGAAACGGTACGGTATTGTTACCAATGAAACGGTACTGTTAACAGTACTTTATTACAGTATTACCTTATAAATTTTGTTGTGAATAATCATGTTTAGGATAATGGACAATTCCTAATAAATGATAATTTCACAGTGTTTAGTATCATCAAGAGTACCTTAAGGAATGAAACGGTACTTTTGGAATGATACCAGTACCAGTTGTGGTACCCCCAAATGGTATCCAGCCCTACCTAACCGGAAAAAACAGGTTCAGTTAAATATTTTTCAAAGCAACTCATTAAAATATCTCCATGTTTGTCAGGCAATGTGCTTGCTTCAGATGAGAAAGGGGGTTATAAGCTTGGTCTTAGCCAGCAGGGCGTCTGGGTGTCTTCTTGGACACCCAAACCCTTAAAAGTACCTCTCAGGACACCCAAATTTTTTTGTGAGGAATTTCCTAAAAAGTCAATCTCAAGCATATAATTGACTTTTTTCATCATCTCCATGTAATTCCCATGACATTCTATAAAGATATCATGCCCTATTTTGATAAATTTATACATGTTTATAGTTGAAATCTGAGAATATTGTGGTCCCCCTAAAAATTTGGATGCCCAAAAATTTAACAATTGCCAATTTTGGGCACCCAGTTTCTAAATCCTGGCTAAGTGCCTGGTTATAAGTCATTGGTGATCCTTTGTTTGCATTTGAAAAAATAGGATATTCCCAATGAAGAGTAAAAAGGTTGTTTACATGACGGTAATTATTGAATTGAATCCCTTCATTGAGAGCTGTTTATTTTGGGCAGGAAGTTTGAATGTCATTGTCAAGTGTTTTCATAAATTCATATTTTTCAACTTAATTAAAATGTTAGGACATTTTTGAAAGGTAGTGTTTGTTTTTTCCGTTAAGTACCTGTTTGTGGTTGTTAACTGAATCCATTATTTTCTCCCTTTTAGAATAAGATCCCAATAATTTTTGTGGTTGCCCATTTTGAACACACATTTCCTGGCTTAGCCCTTCCAATGCTAAGGCTTCTTTCGTCCAAAGCACAATGACGCAAAGATTTTTTTTGAAAACTATCGTAACCCTGTCATGTTGGTATTCATTGGAAAGCTCTCGCCGAGTACTTTCAGATGAGTACCCATATGCCAGGTGTCAGTCGTTTTTCAGCTTTTTTGCATCATTTTGTATTGGCAAAATTGGCCATTAGGGTTAATTGTCTATCCCACTCACCCAGTGTATTAATGAAATAATTTTCCTGGTTTTGAAAATAAGTTACTACTGGTTCCATCATCTAGAACCATACAATGCTTATCTGTAAATCTTGTATGAAATATGTCAGTAAAATATTGCACATTATACACAATGAACATTCTGTGTAAATTAATGAGAATCATACCTCATGATTTCTAGAATAAATTACAATCGAATACAATACAAATAAAATGTTGATTTTATTAATTTGCTACTGTGATACTCCCATAACTTAACCCCCTAAATTCAAGAAGTACAATTTTACCCTATTTCCCTTTTGCTGAACCTATTCAATGTCTAAACACATGAATGGGAAATAAACTAGGAGGGCCTGCCTTGATGGCAGGGTGGTCTAACACATTGCCACTGACTGCCCACCGTCTTTCACCACTGCCTGGATTAGAATCCTGGCTAGGGCATGTGAGAAAGTTGCCAGTGATTCAGGGTTAATGGGTGGTTTTCACCAGGTACTCCTGTCGTCTCCACCACTTACAACTGGCTAGTCATGATTTATCCTAAATATGGCAGAAAATGTGATGATAATCGAAATTCCATTCTGATATGTATGAGTTGAAAGAATTATGTTAAATACACAAAACATTTAAAGGTGAGCTTTAAAATCTATGATGCTATGGAGAAAACTTTGGAACTACGCACAAATTCATAAAATACTTGGACAGTTGTATGTTGGTATATTGTCCAATTTTCAGCTGAAGATTTTTTTCTGAAAAGTGCCTCAATCAATAATATCACCAAACTAGTCATGAGGTTTGTGTGCACTGCAATCATACATGGGTTAACTCATTAATGCTCACTGCAGCTAAAAGCAGTCTGACAAATTTTGATGAAATCTTGCGGGCAAAAGCATATTTAGGAAAATACTTGATGCAGAAATGTAAATCAGGATATGACCAACAACCCTCCTTCAAGTATTTTGTAAAATCATTCTCAGTTCATAAGTTACCTCCTGAAGTATCTTAGATCCAGATGACAATTTCTGAAGGAACTCTTAACCCTTCTGCTGCTGGTGGCTAAAAAACCTGAAAAATGACTGAAACCCTGGTAAATGGGTACTCATCTGAGAGTACTCGGCGAGAGCTATCTAATGAATACCAACATGACAGGGTTGGGGAGAGCAAAATGGCAGGGTTTTGGTGGTTTCCAAAAATCCTTGCATCCTTATGGGTTAAAGTAGCTTCAGCATTGGAAGGGTTAATGAAATCTTGCAGGCAAAAGCATAGTTTGGAAAATACTTGATGGAGGAGTGTAAATCAGGACATGACCAACACTTCTTCCAATATTTTGTAAAATCATCTTCAATTCAAAAGTTACCTTCCGAAGTACCTTAGATCCAGATGACAATTTCTGGAGGAACTCTTAAGTATTAATGGGTTAAGGAGGCAATGTAAAAAACCAAACTCGTGCTTTATTTTCCAAAATATCTCAATTACAGACGAAAGATTCAATGGAGAGTTTGAATGGTTTAATATTGAAATAACAGAATGAGATTACATGGCAGAAATAACAATGGATTTTGCCTGAGACAGAATCCAGAGGGATATTGAATTTGTATATAACTGTTTGCTGCTCTAGAGCAATCAAAGGTGTAAATATTTTCATAATAAAGAAGAAAATTGCAAAGAAATTATTGTTTTTGCTTGTGTCTTTCCCAATTTCAAGAATAGGAATGGCCTATTTATGATCATATATATATATATATATATATATATATATATATATATATATATATATATATATATATATATATATATATATATATATATATATATATATATATAAATATATATATATACATATATATATAAATAGGTATTTTCCTGCTCAGTATTGGCCTGGACAGTCTTTTTTCTGCTCAGTAATGGACTGGACCTTCACTCTCAATAAGCCGTACAGTCCATACCCACAGGATTCCCTCATGTCTAGACCTATAACTTGAATACTCCTGGCATACATATGTTCTTCTACTGATATTTATTGCTTTTCAATCTGGGCGTAATTCCTGTCCTACAACGACATTCAAACTTCACTTTACCTGTGAAATTTAAATGTAAAGGATTAAGGACTGGTTTTGATCATGACATGACAAGTAGGTGGATATAAAACTTTATTATCAAAGAAATGTTATACATTATATATATATATATATATATATATATATATATATATATATATAAAGCTTTAACATTCGTAAATTCAATGATTACTTGCATTGTAAGTTCAACGTATGTTCAACCCTCATTTTATATTACATGATGTAATAATATGAACTATATACACAGGAAGTCTGTTCCTCACATGTTTTGTGATATCAAAGATAGTATAATTGAGTATAATTGAAGCACCATCTCAGGCTCTAACATTCAGGGAATAGTCTTAGCCAGCAGGGCGTCATTTGGACACCAAAACCCTCAATAATCAACCCTTAGGACACCAAAAAGGTTTTGAGAAGGATTTCTTAAAATGTCTGTCTCAAGCATATAAATGACTCTTTTCACCTCAATATGATTTCAATTACATTGTATAAGGATATTATGCCCTATTTAATTAAATAAATATATGTTTATGGTTGAAATCTAAGTATATTGCATTCTCCTTTGAACAAGAGGATGTCCAATTATTCAATAATTTCCAACTAGCTAAAGTAATTTCTGGCTAAAATCAGCCTGTTCTTTTCTTGGTCTTGCTATAAATTAGAGGGCTGTGAAGCTTGGGTTCCTTGGCTTTGTAGTGTTCGTTGAAGCCAAGTCGGAAGCTAACATAATCTTAGGCTAAATTCAGCCTGTTCTTTTCTTGGTCTTGCTATAAGAGGGCTGCGAAGCTTGGGTTCATTTTAGGGATGGGGATCGTTGAGAATTCTACGGTTCGGTTCGGTTCTCGGTTTTGCTTCTACGGTTCGGTTTTATCACGGTTTCCTAAACGGTTTATTAATGACATTACTTGGATACGAAACTACGCAATGGAATGCGTGGCTGAACTTGCCTGAACTGGAAAGTTCTTGAAAGTTCCTATATACTAGCTCCCTGGGCACTTTCTCTATGCTCAGAAGGCTTCTGAGCATAGTGAAAGTGGGCAGGGTACCAGACTTGAGAGATTTTGAAATGGCTGTTTGATCGTCGCGCTTGGCAGACATTGTGAGGCCAGTGAGGAGGTAGGTGCTGACAGTTTTATTACGCCTCCAGGAACCCTGTGCATGCATAGAAAACCGAACCGTTTAGAGGGAGGTCCGGTTTTTGACTGGTTAACCGCAATGCTCAGGCCGGTTTGAACCGGTTTCCGGTTTCGGGTCCCCATCCCTAGTTCCTTTAACACAAAGAAGCACCTCAGCGAAGGGAATGTTAGGCTAAGTTCGTCCTGTTCTTTTCTTGGTCTTGCTATAAATTAGAGGGCTGTGAAGCTTGGGTTCCTTGGCTTTGTAGTGTTTGTTGAAGTCAAGTCGGAAGCTAAGATAATCTCAGGCTAAAATCAGCCTGTTCTTTTCTTGGTCTTGCTTTAAGTTAGAGAGCTACGAAGCTTGGGTTCCTTTAACACAAAGAAATACTTAAGTGATGGTAATCTCAGGCTAAATTCAGCCTGTTCTTTTCTTGGTCTTGCTATAAGTTAGAGGGCTGCGAAGCTTGGGTTCCTTGGCTTTGTAGTGTTCATTGAAGTTGAGTCGGAAGCTAAGGTAATCACAGGCTAAAATCAGCCTGTTCTTTTCTTGGTCTTGCTATAAGTTAGTGGGCTGCGAAGCTTGGGTTCCTTGGCTTTGTAGTGTTCGTTGAAGTTGAGTCGGAAGCTAAGGTAATCTTAGGCTAAAGTGAAAGTAAAAAATCAGCCTGTTCTTTTCTTGGTCTTGCTGTAAGTTAGAGGGCTGCGAAGCTTGGGTTCCTTGGCTTTGTAGTGTTCGTTGAAGTCGAGTCGGAAGCTGAGGAACCGCAGACTGAGGTCGCTCTGACATGTGACCATAACCAGGAACTGCTGCACCATATCCTACAAACACAACAAACACAATGAATTATAGGAATTGGCAACCTTTAAAATTTTTGCGATACAATTTAATATCGATATATCCTTAATGAAACAATATTCTGACAAAATTCATAACGATACTTACTGCCTCTGAGTGACTTAAAATTGTTAGATTTAACACAGTCAACTTCAGGAATTTCACTAATAAATAAGTTCTGTGTGCCTTTCGTGTGTAGGTGTCCAGGAACCAGTTAAGTCAATTTTATATTGTTAAAGCAGTATCCGTGTAACAGATCTTAAATGATACGATACCTTTTCCTATTCAATATCGTTATTTGGTATCGTATCGAGTACAGGTACCTCTAATGAATAATTAGAGTGAAAAATAAGAGCCTCCCCTAATGGCCAAGTGGTCTAAGGCGTTACCACTGACTGCTAGCTGTCTCTCACCACTGCTTGCATTTGAATCCTAGCCGGGACATAAGTAGAGAAATACCTTTGTGCGGAGAGGTCCAGGTAGCAATTAAGTCAATTTTGTTATATATTTTAAATCTTAACGATGCGATACAATACTTTTATGATACAATATTTTTTCTTATTCAGCATTGTTATTTGGTATCATATGGTGTACTGGTACTTATCCCTACGAATGTGTGAA
>OZ012698.1:12212260-12229760 GCA_963942565.1 Maea johnstoni
CCTGGCAAATGAATACTCATCTGAGAGTACTCAGCGAGAGCTTTCAAATGAATATCAACATGATAGGGTTTCGACGCTTTTCAAAAATCTTTGCATTCTTGTGCATTAGGAGAAAGTAGCCGCAGCATTAGAAGAGTTAACACATACACACAAGAGTGTGAAGTTATTTCTGCTGCTGGAGGCCCCTTCAGGTACCTGACCTGAGCGGCTCATTGAAATAGGAAACCCCACTTATCTGATGTACTAGCAGCAAAGAAAGTTACGCCCGAGTACCAAACAACATGCTGCTGGTGTTTTTTTTCTATGGGTAAGGATTTGACATTTACCTCAGCCAGCTATCAATGCCTGTCTATTATATGAACCCATCTTATCTTGAGCAAAAGCAAATGAGATTCTAGCATAGTGTCTTCATGGGGGGATATGCATGTACGCCTTCTTAGCCTCATAGGGTTACCACAACGAATCAGAAAAGGAGATTAACCCTTATGCTGCTGGTGGCTAATTTTGGCGATACAAAATAAAAACACTGAAAAATAACTGAGACCCGGCCTGGTACATGGGTACTCATCTGATAGAACTCAATGAGAGCTTTCCTGTGAATACCCATATGACTTGGTTTGGATGCTTTTCATATTTTTTTGCATTCTTGTGCATTGGGCATAAGTAACCTCAGCCAGCGACTTGGTGTTAGACAGTGATTTTCACATTTGTACTTTGGTTTCTGCCACACCTTACAAAGGGCCGCAAATTATTCTAAATATTGCCATAAAAAGTGATGATAAATGTATTGGAATTTCTAACTCACCTTGGATGATATGATAGTGTTATCGTTGAACTTCTCTGGAATGTAGGGTGCTGTACCTGCCGGCGGGTGACCTCCAACAAACACGGTTCTGTTCGGCGGACGAGGCTTGGGCCCACAGCCCTGAAAGAAACAACAAACCCTTGTTACATCACTGATTAAGAACCTTTAGTAACAAATAATATTTGACACCAATTTTCCAATAAGATATTCACATAAACACCCAGTAAAATGACATTCATGCATCTAAAGGGGCTGATACACAAGTAAGCAATGTCACATAAACATAAAAATAAATACGAAATAGTTTTGTGGTTTAAACTTGTATATATAAGTGTCAATACAAATAAATTATGGTATTTTTTAATTTGAAGGTAGGGCTAGTAGACATTTCAGGAGGGTTAGTTGATTATATGTGCTTGTAGCCCTACCAGTAGCATTTTGGAATTATTGACCAACTCTCCTCTCTCTCTCTCTCTCTCTCTCTCTCTCTCTCTCTCTCTCTCTCTCTCTCTCTCTCTCTCTCTCTCTCTCTCTCTCTCTCTATCTCTCTCTCTCTCTCTCTCAGGTAAATCAATTAACTTTCTGCTTGCAGTAAGGCCTATTTCAACCCCTGCATTACAATGCTTTCATCATCAGCGTGAATGACAGAGGAGAGCGAGAGAGAGCAAGATAGAGAGACATTATTGTAAATGCTATTACCTTGCTGCCGGGCAAGGTTTCAATGACAGCTCTGCCTGTCATTTATCAAGCACATTAAAGTGTGTCTATTGATCAGAAACGCTGTGAATTAAACATGCATGTAGGGGGGCCTGGAGCAGCACTGAATAGCACCACCTCTAGTATGCTAGGCTTAAGGGGAAAATATTGCTGACAATTGTGAATGCATATAGCATGATACAGGGTTCAAGCATAAGACCCTTTCAATTGGCTGTGAATTAAAATGCATGTAGGCTTAGGGGAAATATTGTGAATACATACAAGGTTCAAACATAGGACTCTACATACAGGGTTTAAACATGCAACCCATATGCATGTAGAAGGCCCTCAGAGCACCACTTCTGCTGTGCTTAGGGGAAATATTGCTGACAATTGTGAATACATACAGGGTTCAAGAATAAGACCTTATATATTGGTTGTGAGTCACATATGCATGTAGGAGGCCCTCAGAGCATGCTGTGCTCATGGGAAATATTGCTGACAATTGTGAATACATACAGGGTTCAAACATAAGGACCCTATATATATTGGCTGTGAATTAAACATGCATGTAGGCTTAGGGGAAATATTGTGAATACATACAGGGTTCTATCAAACATAGGACCCTACATACAGGGTCCAAACAAAAGACCCTATATATTGGCTATAAATTGCATATATACATGTAGTATAGGAGCTAGGCCCTAAGAGAACCAACTCTAGTGTGCAGTCACTGCAGTGCTTAGGGGAAATATTGCAAATAATTGTGAATACATACAGGGTTCAAGCATAGGACCGGGCTATATATTGGCTGTGAATTAAACATGCATGTAGGCTCTGGGAATATATCGCTGACAATTGTGAATACATATAGGGTTCAAACATAAAACACTATCCTCTATAGCGGCTGTGAATTAAACATGCATGTAGGCTTAGGGGAAATATTGCTGACAATTGTGAATATGTACAGGGTTCGAGCATAGGACCCTATATATTGGCTGTAAATTAAATATGTATGAAGGCTTGGGGCAAATATTGCTGACAATTGTGAATACATACAGGGTTCAAATATTAGACCCAATATATTAGCATAGCCAGGACTGAAAACCTTAAACCTTAAGGGGGCTCGGGACCTTCGTTCTTTAATTGAGACTTCCATGTAAAGATTGACCAATATCTTGGTCATTGTACAAGAAAACCCCAATAAACTATATATTTTATGAAAGCTGAGAATCTGGAGAGGTCAAATATCCTAAACATGTTTTATGATACCATCACAGTTCCCTGGGGGTGGGGCCTAAAGACAGTGATGCGGATTTCTAATACATATGTTTTTGCAAAGTACCTCCTGGCTTCAATAAAGGTTTAACACAGTTGATATTTATATATCATATAGAAAACATCCTTGAGCAAATTCTACTTTTTCATTTTTTTTAATTTTTGTTCCTAAAGGAATTTACAGCAAGTTAAAGTTGTGATCAATATTTTTTTGTTGAATCTTACCTTTCTTCATTTTTGAAGTTGAATTAAGAAACAACTAGAGCAGATATAAAAAAAATGAAAAGACAACTAGAGCAGATATAAAAAAAATGAAAAATTAGAATCTGCCTAAGGATCTTTTTGGTCATGTGTAAAAATCTCAGCATTCTAAGATCAATATTGAATGAATGGGGGCCTTTTAAAAATGAGAAGTATGGTGATTTCAGAAAGCCTTCAAACCAGCTGTTAAAGCCAGCCCTGCATATCCTACAGCCTATTATGATGTTCTGCCCCTTTATGCAACTTTTAAGGATAATTTGGAATAAGAATATGATTTGCATGTATTGGTAGAATAGTTTGAATGCTTGATAGTTCACTTGGTACCTCAATTACTGGAAAATAAAGGGATTTTTAGAAAATATTTGGAGGTTTCTACTGGTTGAGGCTGGACCCCCTAGTGAGCACTCCTCCCCCCACTGTCATCTGAACTAGTGCTCAGCAGTCTAAGCTTTCTATAACTTGCACTGTCAATGGTTAGTGAATTCTCAGATTCCTCTTCCTCTAATGTATCCAAATCTTCTGGTACAGAAGATTTTTCATGCCATTCAAACCCTCTCTTTCTCTTCCTTTTGGATCTATTTCCCATTGTAAGAATACATTAAGACTCTGCACTGTCCAGGGATCAGCATCTTAATGTTCTCTCCTAACCATACAGGAAACCCTCTTCACCTAGGTAAGATATCCCAAACATCATGCCAATCACACACCAGAATATATCTGGAGCATTTGATTGGTTTTACCTGAACTGTCTGACCTTCACCTGTAAAGCAAGACAGCTGATGCACAAGAATTACACCTTTTATTCAATACCCTAATTGCAATGCAATCATTGCTCAGTGCCTGTTTCCTGGGTAGCAGGATACTCCCATTTGATACAATACACATTGTGGTCCTGGCCAGGAACTGTAACCCCCAATTCACACCCATCAGCCAGTAAAGCACACTCCCAGGAGATCAGATAAGGAAGGGATATTAAGATCTTAGATAAACATCCCACTGGGTGCCTGAGGATGTTCTCTCCTCTAGCAGTCAGCTTTTACAAAAGTCCTGTTTTTTGTCATTTGTAGATCTAGTAGAGAGTTCTAATTCCAAAGAATAAGTAGCAAACCTTTTCAGCTTTCACATATCAAAAAAACAAAAAAATGCCCTATTTAAAGGTGCGAAGGTCCCGTGCCCCCAAAGGTAGCAGATAATTTACTAGTCTTTATAAGTGAGGATTGTATAAATGGCCGGCTTTATATATATATGGGCAAAGTCAAGTTGTTACGGAGTCACAGATTTGCTGTTCACTGCTCAATAACAGTTTTATTAAAAAGGCATTGATATAAAGTTATATATGGTTAGAAAGGGCTTGTGAAGTACTTTATTATGGTATAAAATTCATTTTCATAAAAAAAAAATTTGATGGTTAAAAAGTGAAAAAACATGCCCGTTACGGAGTCACGGAAAATTACCACCTGTTTTTCAAGGTTTTAATCAAATATCTTTTTCTTGCTGTTGCAATTAGATACTCTATAAGAAAACTCAATCTGTAGATAGATAAACTTGTTTTTAACAACATAAGACAAAAAAATTAGTTATAATTGTTACCAAAACTGGTTTTATTGAAAAAAACATTGCTGAAGGTTGCGTTACGGAGTCACACTCACCAAACGTTACGGAGTCACATATTCATAATAATGCACACAACTCTATCAAATGTTGTTTAATTTGGTCCAATTACCATGAATTATTCTAAAAGAAAACTCAATCTGTAGATAGATAAACTTGTTTTAAACAACATAATACAATAGTTTAGTTATAATTGTTACCAAACTGGTTTTACTAAGAAAAACATCACAGAAAGTCCTGTTAAGTTGTTACGGAGTCACGGTCACCAAATGTTACAGAGTCACATATTCACATTAATGCATAATACTCTATCAAATGTAGTTTTATTTGGCAAATGAATATAAGAAATGAATGTAAAAGTGAATATTTCTTGCAAGAAGACCTAACAAAGTTTATTAAAATCAGTCAAAATTTTGCACCTGCTTTTCACCATAGTGAGGTGCTGTTGGACTGCTTTGTAAAGGTATTTAAGTATAGACAGGAAAGGTTTGTCTCTTAACAAGCTAACAGGATAGGGATGTATGGGATGTTAGGTGTCTGGGACGCTTCCTTTTTCTGACATTACACATAGCAATCGTGGCTACATTGTTACTAATTGCATAAATGGTACGATTTTCCATGTAGCAATAAACATATGAGTGTCCTGTGGGACTGGATTACCTACAGCTGTTACTACAACTGATCCAATTGTTTACAGTTAGCCACCCGGCCCACCCCTCTGCCCTTCCTTATTTAGTGGCTTCCTATTGTCTGGATTAGTGCATACCTTTGCATTGTGAATATTGATGAGGTTAATCTTAAAAAGGCACTCAAGGTCACATTCATTCAGAATTTCAAGAGGGATACATGTCATTGTCCATCACTGAGAAAAGCAGAAAAACAGGGAAAAAATCAGAGCTAACCCTGGGCTCCATGAGAGAAAGGCAATGAAGGATCGGATAAGAAAACAGATCAAAAAGCAGAATGCACCAGAACTGACAAAGGAACAAATAGTAGGAAAGATAGAAAGAGAGGTAAAAAGAAAGCACAGAGAGAAGAAAAGAAGCTGTTGGAAAAGAAAAGTTGTGTACTACAGAATAAACTAAAACTTCCTCTTACTCCACATGCCCACTGGGAAAGGTGATATGTTTAGTCTGGCCTACTATGCCTAAGACAGCATGATCAAAAAACTAACTCCTACTAAAAGGAAAGTTGCTGTACATCACATTCAGGACCTTAACTAAACACCTCAGCCTTAGCAAATCCACCTACCTCACCATTATGTTATAAATACAGGTGGATAGGATGAGGCAGAATTGGATGGAATCACATAATTCTCTTCAGAACAAACTCTTTATTTTGTGAGATTATGGGTTTGCGTAGACTCAGAATAACATGGTTATGAAAATAATTATGCCATGTATTTTCTTAAGGTCATAAAATAGTACTAAATTGTGTTCTTAAGAAATGAGTTTTACCCACCTTAAATGCCCCTTGACATACATGTGACTCCGTAACGTTACGGAGTCACACATTTCACTCCCAATAAAAAACCTCTAAAAAAATAATTTTCCAAGAAACAACTTGTATTGGATTTAAAAGGGTCCTTAAAGCTTTCTTTCACCAAGTTTGGTATTTCTATGTTAAGGTTAACACTTAGAAAATTTAAAAATACCTGTTTTTTGCGTTACGGAGTCACATGTTATGGAGTCACATATCACCTAATTTCAAATTTATGAAAAAACACCTTTTTATTTCATAAAAGTGTGTGAATGTTTAAAGGATGATTATAAGTCTTATCAATAACCCATAAATTGCATAGGTAGCCTTTAAATCAAATTAAATGACCAGCAGTACTAGATTGTGTTAAGTAGGGTTAGTGTTAGTTATAAACATTTTGTGTTATTACCAAAACGTCCTTGAATAAATCCTTAATTTCTCTTTTATTTCAAAAAAAAATTAAAGTCTAAATACATATCCAGAAACTAGAGATTATAAGCTTTCCAACCATATAAGACACCAAACAGTTTGATGAAGTTCATTTTTTGCCCTAGATGGTAACTCTTGCTTGACTTTGCCCATATATATATATATATATATATATATATATATATATATATATATATATATATAAATATATATATATATATATATATATATATATATATATATATATATATATATATATTTATATATATATATATATATATATATATATATATATATATATATATATATATATATATTTATATATATATATATATATATATATATATATATATATATATATATATATATATATATATATATATATATGTATATATATATATATATATATATATATATATATATATATATGTATATATATATATATATATATATATATATATATATATATATATATATATATATATATATATATTTATATGTATGTATGTATGTATATATATATATATATATATATATATATATATATATATATATATATATATATATATATATATATATATATATATATATATATATATATATATATTATTATATATTATATATATATATATATATTTACATATATATATAGTTATTCCTATTGAAGATTTGGAACCTATATATATATATATACATACATATATATATATATATATATACATATATATATATATATATATATATATATATATATATATATATATATATATATATATATATATATATATATATATATATATATATATATAGGTTCCAAATCTTCAATAGGAATAACTACAATGAACCCTAACTACCAGTGCAACATACACTGAGTAACCTATGCTCCAAATACACCTATTTGTTATTTGGTTATTCTCCAAGTACTTCCATCAATCATTTCGAGTTTATCAACAAACCACTTGCTATGGTATGTGCACATTCAATAGGCCTAATTAATCATTTACACCTAACATAATAGGTACCCTAACAATACAACACACCTGCACAATACCCTTTGTTCTATCAAAAGCTTTCAAGGAGGTCTGGTGTTTTCCAAATTTATTATGCTGAAGCACTGAAACTTATTGGTACTTATTAACCCTATTCCAGTCAATAGGTGCCTTACCCTTGGCATTGTTCTTCAAGCACTCAGTACCTTAAACCATTAATGCTCAGAGAGGCCAAAAGAAATCTGACAATTTTGATGGAATATTGCAGGCAAAAGCATATTTGGAAAAATATTTGAAGGAAAAATGTTAGTTTCAACGCAACCAACAACTTTCCTTCAAATATTTTGTGAAATCATTTTCAATTCCAAAGTTATTGTGAAAAGTATTGTAGATCCAGACGACAATACCTGTATGACTTCTAAAGCATTAATGGGTTAAGCCTAGAGCTTGAGTTATTTGTGAAGGTGAAATAATACCCAGCTAAGCCTACTTACTTCATGGATTAACTGTGTAGGGGGGAAAAACATGGTATTTCTATTATAATTCATAAGGGGATTATTGGTTATTGACGGATTACAAGTGATTTCCAGTGTTCAAAGTATACCCCTGCTTAGATCTCATTACCCTAAATCCAAAGCACAAGGACGCAAAGATTTTCGAAAAACATATGAACCCTGCCATGTTGGTATTCATTGAGTAGCTCTCACTGAGTACTCTCAGAGGAGTACCCATAAGCCAGGCCTTCAATCATTTCTCAGGTGTTTTGCATCATTTTGTATTGGCCAAATTAGCCACCACTGGTCAGCATTAGTGTTAGGCTGATTGCAGGTAATACCTATATTGCAACTTTTTATGTGCAATTAACTACACACTGTTTGAAAGTGGAGTACAGTTTGGTATCCACCCTCAGTCATCAGTATCCCACTCAGCTCTGCCTTGTGGGATACTGAAGACTTTGACTGTACCTGATCTCATAGTAATAATAATAATAATAATAATAATAATATTAATAATAATAATGATAATAATAGGAATAATAATAATGATACTACTACTACTACTACTACTACTACTACTACTACTACTACTACTAATAATAATAATAATAATAATAAGGATAATAATAATAATAATAATAATAATAATAATAATAATAATAATAATAATAATAACAATAATTAATAATAATAATAATAATAATAATAATAATAATAATAATAATAATAATAATAACAGTGATAATGAGAAGAAAAAGATGAAGAAGAAGTATGATAATAATAATAAAAATAATATCCATTATTTGGGTCTTCAATTAAGAATATACTGTGTCCAAAATAAATAAGAGTATGTACACCACTGCCTAGGCTGTGCACAGTGTTCCTATAAGACTTCACTAGCAGTTCTCACCAGGTAATAGAGTATTTCTCTGGGGATGCCTCGACAGCTAGACAGATGCCGACACGTGTGTTATCATTGTGTGCTCAGTACCCTGTGAAGGGGAGTCCCAAACACCCCATGAACCAGCAGAAGCGCCAACAAATCTCCAAGAAATATCCACACATTGAAACATTCCACGGGAATTTATTTATTTAGGACATTCTTAATCAGTGGAGAGGTAGCTTTGCCTGTATATCAAAACATGATAAAGCAACATGATATATCTAACATATCAACAGAGTAATAAAGTACTTGAACATTAAGCCCAAAGTGTGATTAATAATGGCACCATCTCTCTCATCATTCAAGAAACTATACCTTGAAGAACAATTTACCACTCTGTGGCCCGAAGCATAAAAGGTATAATCCTTAAATCTGAGGGCCACAGCCAAATTCAAATCCCGTATTTGACTGTGTTGCCCTCTTGAAATAAAGATTTTTTTTTAAATATTATTATTATTATTATCATTATTATTATTTTTATCATTATTATTATCATTATTGTTATCATTATTATTATCATTATTATTATTATTATTATTATTATAATTATTAATATTATTATTATCATTATTATTATTATTATCATAATTATTACATGCCAAAATGCAACAGCACCAAGTGCTGATGCCCTAAAAAAGCAATTGCAGCTATTTTTTTTTGTTTTCTTTTGAGGGAGGTTTTTTTTGTTGTTGTTTTTTTGTAATAATTCATCTTATCCTTTTTGTTCTAATTAGCGTAACCGTGGCCAAAGTCTTCCTTGAAAGGAAACATTTGAACAATATCTACTTTTGAAAATGAGCTTGATGGTAGTTGTTGGTGGTGTTCTTATTAACATTTCTCCTTTTAAATATTTACCCATCTACGCTTTCACCAGAAATGTTTCACAAAAATTGTCAGGCTGTTTTAGCCGCTGCTAGTATTAAATGGTTAAAACTGACCCCATATGCCATCTATGGGTGGCCTGTAACACTAGCAAATGCAATACTGAACAGAACAGATGTACTTGAAAACAAAATGTGGGTGCAGACAAAAAATGTAGTCTATGTTTAAGTTTTTTTAAACCACCTGACAGCGCTGGTCTGCGTAAAGCATGTTCCATGCCAAACAGATGCCAACTGTCAGTTAGCCCTCAAAAGAATCCGTAGCAGAGCAGCGTGTTACTTGCTGCAAGTCTGCGTGTTAACCTAGTAGTGTCTAAGAGCAGTGCGGCCTCCATGAAATCTTACGAGCTAAAGCATATTTGAGGAAATATTAGAAATATTAATAACAACTCTGCTAATAACTCTCCTTTACATATGCTATAAAATCATTGTTAATTATAGCAGGCATACTTAGATCCATCCCCCTGACGGATTATAGTATAAGCAGAAGTATAGATATCATATGCTCTTGTGATACCTAACTTCAATTAACTCAATAAGAATCAAATTATGCCTTAAAACTACGCTAAGCATTTAGGATGGCCAGGCCTGAGCCAGAATTAAGGAACACTACATTTATTTGATCCATAATCCTTTGGATCCGTAAACTTGTGTGCAGAATTGGAAGGGTTAATGGCATATAGAGAATTTTCTGACCAAATGTATGTGCACCTCTATGGTGTGTTAACAGACTGGGGGTATCTATATGGCACCCTGACACCCTGCTGGCTACCCTGGTAAGGTCTTGTGTCAGGGCATAAGGCCTTCCTTGCATTACCACAGGATATCCTTGTAACACAAACCCAAACCAGCACCCACAATACACAAAGGGTTTTTTGTAGGTCTAATTTGACATCCTTCTCCAGTCTCTCCACTCCCCACACCCCCCCCCCCCCCTCCCCCCTCTTGCCTCCCTCCCCCGCTTGCCTCCCCCTCCTCCCACTCAAATCATTGACTCTCATAAGTAACTACCTAAATGTCAACAAAATAAATTCTTTCATCACTGCTTCTTGAGATAATGGCTCCTGTTCACCAAAAATCACTCCTATGATTTTTTAAGGCTACATGTATTCAAATAGCATCATCCCGCCCCCCTCAAAGAAAAAACAATACTCCCATTACTTATAGCTAATTAAATTCTATCTACCCTGTTGAACGGTACTGCTTTCTTCACAAATTCTTCACTCACGGCTCCCAAAAAACTAGCTACTGTTTTACCAAAGCTACCAGGAGAAATGCACACAGTACCAGCAGGCACACTCCTATATATTTATAGCCAAGTCTTGACTCGAGGGTATTATTTTACTATGGGTATGCATGCTCAGCTCAACATACTTGTTCGACATTTGTGTTTTAGGATAGGAAGTTATGCAGCAGCTATCAACTTTAGAATCAGTTATACCAGGCACTGTGTATAAGACTAGTTTAACCCTTATGGTGCTGGTGGCTAATTTGGTCAATACAAAATGATGCAAAAATCTTGCAAAATGACCAAAACCCTGGTAAATGGGTAAACATCTGAGAGTACTCAGCAAGAGGTTTCCAATGAATACCAACATGATAGGGTTAAGATGGTTTTCACTTTTCAAAATGTTCTGTGTTCTTGTGCCTTTGATGAACGTAGCCTCAGCATTGAAAGGGTTAAAAGGTTTGACAACCCAGATAAAACAGTCAAAATACCATTTGGTTGCCAGGGACCGTCCCTGCTTGACAGGGTCTGAAGGAATTGATCCAAATTTTGAAATGCTGATGCTCCTGAGAAAGTATAAAGTATCTGGATAAGATCATGTTGAAAATGGCCAATTTTAATGAAACTTTTAGATATTTTTTGCATCTGAAATACACACAAGGAATGACAACTTTAAAGATAATTAATTAATAGGATGGAGTAATGTTTGAAAATATTTGTAAAGGCATTATTAAATCAACAAGAACAACTTCCTGTGAAATATCTTTCGAAGCAGTTTCATTTATCCAATGAGTATTAGACCTTACGTATGATCCAGATGTTTCTTAGTTAACATGTTTGTGCTCTGAAAGGAAACCCTCCCAGTTTTATTATCTTTGTGACCAAAACATTTTGCAAAAAGAAAATTGAAAAAAATATGTTGATTGGACCCCAACAAACAACTCTCCTTCAAATATTTCCCGAATTTACACTCGATTCCTACGTTATTTTCAAAATTATCGTAGATGCAGACGGCACGTGGCATGGTGATTTCTGGGCATGAATGAGTTAACATCACCCATGCCTGCTATGTATATTCAATAGGGCCTAAAAAAATAATTGTTTGTTTCCTGTAACCCTACCTACCCTTTATTTTTGGCCCAAACCAAAATCTTTTTATGACATTTTGAATGAAAAACATGGTATTCCGAATGAAAAACATGAACAGCTCAACTGTGAGGCTACCATTTATCACTAAAAAGATTTCTAAAAATAAAAACATTTTCCTACCTACCTACCCTAATTTTTCCTGGGGTGTTACAGGAAACAAACAATTTATTTTTTTAGGCCTAGGTTAATATCACCCATGCCTGCTATGTATATTCAATAGGTTAATATCACCCATGCCTGCTATGTATATTCAATAGGTTAACATCACCCATGCCTGCTATGTATATTCAATAGGTTAATATCAACCATGCCTGCTATGTATATTCAATAGGTTAACATCACCCATGCCTGCTATGTATATTCAATAGGTTAATATCAACCATGCCTGCTATGTATATTCAATAGGTTAATATCAACCATGCCTGCTATGTATATTCAATAGGTTAATATCAACCATGCCTGCTATGTATATTCAATAGGTTAACATCAACCATGCCTGCTATGTATATTCAATAGGTTAATATCAACCATGCCTGCTATGTATATTCAATAGGTTAACATCACCCATGCCTGCTATGTATATTCAATAGGTTAATATCAACCATGCCTGCTATGTATATTCAATAGGTTAATATCAACCATGCCTGCTATGTATATTCAATAGGTTAATATCAACCATGCCTGCTATGTATATTCAATAGGTTAATATCACCCATGCCTGCTATGTATATTCAATAGGTTAATATCAACCATGCCTGCTATGTATATTCAATAGGTTAACATCAACCATGCCTGCTATGTATATTCAATAGGTTAATATCAACCATGCCTGCTATGTATATTCAATAGGTTAACATCACCCATGCCTGCTATGTATATTCAATAGGTTAATATCAACCATGCCTGCTATGTATATTCAATAGGTTAATATCAACCATGCCTGCTATGTATATTCAATAGGTTAACATCACCCATGCCTGCTATGTATATTCAATAGGTTAATATCAACCATGACTGCTATGTATATTCAATAGGTTAACATCGCCCATGCCTGCTATGTATATTCAATAGGTTAACATCACCCATGCCTGCTATGTATATTCAATAGGTTAATATCAACCATGCCTGCTATGTATATTCAATAGGTTAATATCAACCATGCCTGCTATGTATATTCAATAGGTTAACATCACCCATGCCTGCTATGTATATTCAATAGGTTAATATCAACCATGACTGCTATGTATATTCAATAGGTTAACATCGCCCATGCCTACTATGTATATTCAATAGGTTAACATCACCCATGCCTGCTATGTATATTCAATAGGTTAATATCAACCATGCCTGCTATGTATATTCAATAGGTTAATATCAACCATGCCTGCTATGTATATTCAATAGGTTAACATCACCCATGCCTGCTATGTATATTCAATAGGTTAATATCAACCATGCCTGCTATGTATATTCAATAGGTTAACATCACCCATGCCTGCTATGTATATTCAATAGGTTAATATCAACCATGCCTGCTATGTATATTCAATAGGTTAATATCACCCATGCCTGCTATGTATATTCAATAGGTTAACATCACCCATGCCTGCTATGTATATTCAATAGGTTAATATCACCCATGCCTGCTATGTATATTCAATAGGTTAATATCACCCATGCCTGCTATGTATATTCAATAGGTTAATATCACCCATGCCTGCTATGTATATTCAATAGGTTAACATCACCCATGCCTGCTATGTATATTCAATAGGTTAATATCAACCATGCCTGCTATGTATATTCAATAGGTTAATATCAACCATGCCTGCTATGTATATTCAATAGGTTAATATCACCCATGCCTGCTATGTATATTCAATAGGTTAATATCAACCATGCCTGCTATGTATATTCAATAGGTTAATATCACCCATGCCTGCTATGTATATTCAATAGGTTAATATCACCCATGCCTGCTATGTATATTCAATAGGTTAACATCACCCATGCCTGCTATGTATATTCAATAGGTTAATATCACCCATGCCTGCTATGTATATTCAATAGGTTAACATCAACCATGCCTGCTATGTATATTCAATAGGTTAATATCACCCATGCCTGCTATGTATATTCAATAGGTTAACATCACCCATGCCTGCTATGTATATTCAATAGGTTAACATCACCCATGCCTGCTATGTATATTCAATAGGTTAATATCACCCATGCCTGCTATGTATATTCAATAGGTTAACATCACCCATGCCTGCTATGTATATTCAATAGGTTAACATCAACCATGCCTGCTATGTATATTCAATAGGTTAACATCACCCGTGCCTGCTATGTATATTCAATAGGTTAACATCAACCATGCCTGCTATGTATATTCAATAGGTTAACATCACCCATGCCTGCTATGTATATTCAATAGGTTAACATCACCCATGCCTGCTATGTATATTCAATAGGTTAACATCACCCATGCCTGCTATGTATATTCAATAGGTTAACATCACCCATGCCTGCTATGTATATTCAATAGGTTAACATCACCCATGCCTGCTATGTATATTCAATAGGTTAACATCAACCATGCCTGCTATGTATATTCAATAGGTTAACATCACCCATGCCTGCTATGTATATTCAATATGTTAACATCAACCATGCCTGCTATGTATATTCAATAGGTTAACATCACCCATGCCTGCTATGTATATTCAATAGGTTAACATCAACCATGCCTGCTATGTATATTCAATATGTTAATATCAACTATGCCTGCTATGTATATTCAATAGGTTAACATCACCCATGCCTGCTATGTATATTCGATAGGTTAATATCAACTATGCCTGTCCATCTCAGAGGGACACACACATATATTGGGTTCAGAAAATATGCCCTTCAGTATGCTATTTGAATGGAGATCATTTCTTCCTAATTCCCTATTGGCAGTACTACAGCAAAGGTCATCTCTGTGGCAATGGATAAACATATCAAGCCTAAGTAAAAGGATATGTTAGTCATAATAAAACAACAATTGATCCAGCTGGTCTCGTTCACACAATTCTCCGAGTGAACAAGCCTCAACTTTGTAGCATAAGGCCCTGCAAGGTTTTCACATCACTTTTCTCAGCTAAACCTTCCAATGCTGAGGCTACTTTCATCCAAAGCACAGGAATGCAAAACATTTTGAAAGCCATCTAAACCCTGTCATGTTGGTATTCATTTGATAGCTCTCACTGAGTACTTCAGGCCACAGAGTTGAAAAGTAAAGTGTGCTTTTGCTCCAGGCAAGAACTACAACTTTCATATTAAAGGCCTGAAAAAAAAGTTGTTTGTTTCCTGTAACCCTACCCTAACAAATTTTTATTCAAAAAATCCCTACCCGAAAGTTTTTATCGCCCATCCAACTCCCAATCAACGTAATACATGCATAAAACACTCATTTTTGACCAAAAAAATAATGAAAAAAATCTTTTTACCGACATACCTACCCTATTTTTTGCGGACAGTTACAGGAAACAAACAATTTCTATTTTTAGGCCTAAGAATCAAATGTCCAGACAAGACTTTTCATGAAGATCTTCGGGCATGGTCTTAGCCAGCAGGGCGTCTGGGTGTCTTTTTTGGACACCCAAACCCTTAAAATGCACCCCTCAGGACACCCAATTGTTTGGTGAGGAATTTCTTAAAATGTCAATCTCAAGCATATATTTGAACTTTTCCATCTCCATAAAATTTCAATGACATTGTATAAAACTATCATGCCTTATTTTGATAAATTAATACATGTTTATGGTTGAAATCTGAGCATATTGTGGTCCCCCTTCAAAATTTGGACGCCCAAAAATTTCAAAATTACCAATTTTGGGCACCCAGTTCCTAAATCCTGGCTAAGACCCTGTCTTGGGGCATGAATGGGGTTAAAGACCTGAGTGGGTTACTGCCTCCTCTGTTTCCTTCCTCGCAGTAGGAAGCATGGTCTTAGCCAGCAGGGCGTCTGGGTGCCTTTTTGGACACCCAAACCCTTAAAAAGAACCCCTCAGGACACCCATTTTTTTTAGTGTGGAATTTCTAAAAATCTCAATCTCAAGCTTATAATTGAATTTTTTCATCTCCTTATAATTCAAAGGACATTGTTTAATGATATCATGCCTTATTTTGATGAATTTATACATGTTTATAGTTGAAATCTGAGCATATTGTGGTCCCCCTTAAAAATTTGGACGCCCAAAAATTTCAAAATTACCAATTTTGGGCACCCAGTTCCTAAATCCTGGCTAAGACGCTGTATAAGGGCATGAAAGGATTAAAGACCTGAATGGGTTACTGGCTCCTCTGTTTCCTTCCTTGCAGTAGGAAGTCTGGTGTAATACAAGTATTTCAGGAAATCTGTGGTCCAGGACACCCATAGAGAGAATTAACTAACAGGGGCACTCAACATGAGAATCACAAGAACTACTGGACTTTTTAGACAAGAATGTTCACCATTTCCTTCATAGGACTATTATGAGATTTTTCACAATTTGGTCCAATAACAGGGGTGTCCAACTGTCGCACCAGCGTGCGACATAGGCTTAAAAACGTGCGACAGGCCAAATCCATCAAGCACTGCTTTACCCTTACACTGCTGGAGGCTAATTCTACCAATACAAGATAATGCAAAAAACCCTGGAAAATCACCGAAACCCTGGCAAATGGGTACTCATCTGAAAGTACTCAGTGAGAGCTTTCCAATGAGTACCAACATGACAGGGTTTGAATGGTTTTCAAAAGTTTTTGCATTTTTCTCCCATGGACAAAAGTACCCTCAGCATGGAAAGGGTTAAATCACTAAATTATCAAAGTGCATGGCCAGTAGTATGGGGGAGCCGTTTGTAACACCCATACTTTTGTTGACAAAAGCAATTTTGTCCAGACAGAAGTCACTTTTCTTGACTAAAGTCACTTCTGTCCAACATAAGTTACTTTTGTAGAACAAAATTAACTTTTGTCAGACAAAATTAACTTATTGACAAAAGCAAGACAGAAGTTGTTTTTGTCAACAAAAGAAACTTTTGTAGGGCAAAAGTACTTTTGTCAAGACAAATCAACTTTTGTCAGGCAAAAGCAACTTTTGTTGGACAAAAGTTGATTTGGTCAAAAGTACTTTTGTCCAACAAAAGTTAGTTTTGTCGACAAAAGTTACTTTTATCTAACAAAAGTTGCTTTTGTCAAGACAAGTTACTTTAGTCGAGAA
>OZ012698.1:12234760-12283994 GCA_963942565.1 Maea johnstoni
TCCTCTTCTCAAATGTTATCAGATTCTGGTGCATGCATGAACATTTATTTGTAAAATAGTTGCAATGAAAATATGCATATGAACAGGAATCATCACTATTTCTAATAGTGTGATACTTTTACACTGAAAACACTGCATGTACAGGAATTAATAGTAGTGTGAATGTGTGATACACTCATACTAAAAGTATTGCGTCCACTTGAAATTTAACACCAATAGGATACATACTATAAGTACTGTATGAACAGGAATGCCATACAGAGGTGCAATACAATTATACTGCATTACATTGCATACACAGGAATTAATAGAAGTGTGATCCATTTATATGAATCCAGAAAGCATACATCAGTGCAATACATTTATAAAGCAAAAGTACTAAAGGTACAGGAAATACATGAAGCAGTGGAATATGTTTAAATCCTGAAAGTACAAAATATATATTGCAGTGCAATATATTTATATTGTAAGTACTGCATACGCAGGAGCAATCATAATACTGCAGTACATCTATGCTGAAAATACTGCACACAAGTGCTACTGTAAAACTGGTAATGTTTGCGTGTAGTAAATATTGCGTTTTTTTCATTTTCTCTTTTATGCGTGTTTTAATTAATGCGACGCCACCAGACGTCAGATATCTGAAACAGAAGGGACAGATTTATGCGTGTTTTAATTATTGCGTCCTCATGCATTCGCATTAAAACGCAATAATTAAAATCACCACGCAATCATTACCAGTTTTACAGTATATCTTTCCATTTTTTATTATCCATGCCAATACACAGGATGAATAAGTATATAAACTTCTCATCCCAAGCCAAGGGAAATAGAGGATAAAGAATCAATCTATGTTATTGATTGCGAGAAGCCGGATGTGTTTATCCACTTGCATGATGGGAGAACACCTAGTGTGGGATATCAATAATGCAAAGTACAGGGAAATCACATTACTGCGGGCCCCACGACTACAGGTATAATATAGGACAGGTGAGATATAGCAAAGTGCCGAGGCAATCAATAGCTACTCTGCCATACCTGTACTATGGTGGGTGTGTCGGGTCAGAGGGTGGAGGGAGGGGAGGGGGGAGAGGGAGGGGGAGAGGGAGGGGGAGAGAGAGAGAGAGAGAGAGAGAGAGAGAGAGAGAGAGAGAGAGAGAGAGAGAGAGGAGAGAGAGGAGAGAGAGAGAGGAGAGAGAAGAGAGAGAGAGACGAGAGAGAGAGGAGAGATGAGAGAGAGAGAGAGAGAGAGAGGAGAGAGAGGAGAGAGAGAGAGAGAGAGAGAGGAGAGATGAGAGGAGAGAGAGAGATGAGAGAGAGAGAGAGAGAGAGAGAGAGAGAGAGAGAGAGAGAGAGAGAGGAGAGAGAGAAGAGAGAGACGAGAGTGAGAGAGAGAGAGGAGAGAGAGAGAGAGAGAGAGAGAGAGAGGGGGGGGGGGGGGCTGGAGGAGACAGAGACAGATAAAATCAGAAGGAAGACCTAGACAGATATATGCAAGAGAGAGAGAAGCCTAGACTGACTCAGACAGCCATACATAGAGGTATATATATATATATATACAGGTAAACAAACAGTAGGGGGTTTCACACTTGTACATAACCTGATAGGTCAGACTGTTGCTTTCACATAGGAATTAGGTTAGGCTTTCAAGCCTCAATGCATTAGCTTCATACAGTAAGGTACACTGAGGTGAAGTTTCTCTTTAAACAGTATTACCCTGGCAGTTAAGAAGCAGTACATCTGTTGAAATTTTCTAGGTGAAGTACTGTGCACATATTAATCTCTAGTACCTGAGAGTGGTGTGCCATATGCTTTAGGCAAACTATACAAAGATAACATTTACCATGAGCAGGGCCACTTGCATATAGAAGCCTTGAAATCTCTGTCTCTCTCTCTCTCTCTCTCTCTCTCTCTCTCTCTCTCTCTCTCTCCTCTCTCTCTCTCTCTCTCTCTCTCTCTCCCTCTCTCTCTCTCTCTCTCTCTCTCTCTCTCTCTCTCTCTCTCTCTCTCTCTCTCTCTCTCTCTCATTCTCTCATTCCCATTCTCTCTCTCTCTCTCTCTCTCTCTCTCTCTCTCTCTCTCTCTCTCTCTCTCTCTCTCTCTCTCTCTCTCTCTCTCTCTCTCTCTCTCTCTCTCTCTTCATTTCTCCATCCTTGATAAATCTACTAGCTCTCCCAACAAAATTATACTTGGTCTTTTGAGGCCTGTGGTCAGTCAACAAATTACTACACTGGGTTTGTATTCCAATCCTATTATCTAAAATAAGGATCTGCTGTGGCCTAGTGGTTAAAATGCCTGGCTCAGGTCCCCATTACTGGGTGAGCCAGGTCGCTATACAAATGTGCGGCATTGTGCAGTGCTGGTGCTTATAAATGCAACTGAAAGACCCCTTGTAACTTTTTGTAAAGAGAGGGGAATTTCCTCACGGTTCAAGGTTTCTATATTGCAGCAATAATATGCGACTTAAAAAAATAATCCCTTCCTTCAAAAATCCTTCCTTCCTTATCACCTTAAAGGCACAAATCCAACACGGTTAACAATAGTCATATGCAAATGAGATTATCCCTCTAAGTGGATTTATAATATTGATCCTAAGCAATGTTTAAGCTCCGATAACTGGCGTGTCGTCAGGGCAACAACAAGTGTCTTGTTCAAACAAACACAGTTTAATTGCAATGCACAGGTTTCCATGAGACAAAGAGGTAGCCGTCGTCGCGTGTGGAGGGATTATTCATGTTATTGTATTGTTATTTTTATAATGCTGTACCTCATATTACAGTCGCTACGGGGTTCCTGTGCACAGTGTGTCCAATAAGAAACTGCGTCTTCTTTCAAAGAATGCTAAATGCTTGACAAGCAAGGACATAAACAATAAAAAAAATTTAAATATAATGTTTACAGAGAGATTGATCTTGACATCAATGGGCAGTGAGACAAAGAGAATAATGTTATTACTCGAAATCTCCTATCAAATACCGTAATTCAATATATTCATTAAGACTTTTTTTTTTAATTTGCCATGAAAGTGAAAACACAGACCAAACTTGACTAGTAGAGTATTCTTAGAATGTGTTGTCCCTATTCCATTTACCATCACTGTTTTTACCCAAAAAAGGGCTATCATACAAAGCATTTTTTCTGAAAACAATTGAAGATGAAACATTGATCAGTACTAAACCAACAATTCTTTCCAAATATTTTGTAAATTCATGCTTTTTTCCTCAACTACCTTCTGAAAATCATAGGTTCAAATAGTACAAATTTATCAAAGTGCTCTCTGGGCATTACTGGTTAAATAACCATTTGTCATCCATATTAAGAATAGATACAGCCATCATAGCATGCAATGCATTTCATGTACATTTGATGAGGCTTATACATTAATGAGGCCTGAAAGATGCTGTAACTTCACCGCACTAAGTGCAGTGTTTAATGAGAGGTAGATTCACTAATAATGCTCCATGATTAATAAATGTCCATGCCATAGAAACAGGCACAAATGATCTCCTAGGGTGGGGGGGGGGGGGAGGGGTTGTGGTGTGGGTGGAATAGCCATTAACACCAGATATAGATCAGCATGGCTTTTAACCTGAATGAGTTTAATACGTTTAGAGTCATTCACACAAACTGGTTTAGGTAGGGTATATACACACTACGATTTATAACTGCAAAATTGCTCAAATATTCAAATACATTTTATACAGAGATACAAACAAATTCAACATCAAACATTCAATACCTACATAATAAAACATATTCATTTCAAAGAACTCCATTTTATAGACAGTTTAATTTGAGAGACTGGAGTATATATACTATAAGACAGTATGCAGATATGAATATATGTGTGCATAAAAGCCCTACTTGTTAATTCTCATATTTAAACCCACTTCATAAAAATTATCAGCTTCCTCAAAAACCCTGTATCTTCAAGTACCCAAGTCAACATACGGTGTGTGATCTACTTTATGTCTGTGTCTGTGTGACCCCGATAAGGTCATTGGTCCTAAAACAGGGTTCATCTCAGGTTTTCTATAAAGCTTGTTCTCCTCAGGGTTAATTGTTACCCTGATAAAAGGGTCTGTCCATGCCCCGGTAGTTATATGGGTCACCCATGATTCACTGGGCAAGCCTTCTTACAGTTAGAAGCATATAGTGTCATTTGAATGTGTACCCAAAACCTCAAAAATCAGTTAAATCACCCCTCAGTACACCCAAATTTTCGGGGGGAGTTATTTCTTAAAATGTCAATTTCAGGCATAAAATTTAAAAAAATTCACCTGAATATAATTTCCATTACATTGTTGTATATAAAATAGGACTATAAAACAGGATGCTCAAAAATTTTACAATCGCCAATTTTGGGCACCCACCTATCAAATGTAGTTGGTATAAGGATTTGAAGTATAAGTACCTTTTTTGGACAGGCAGAAATTTTGGAACTGTTGTTTTGGACAGGCATTTTTAAAATCCTGGTTAGGATCCAGGATTACGATACATGTATACATAAGGTAACATGAAATATATTTCAGACAGAGAATGAAACCATACACTCTCTTCAATAGTAAATTAAGAGCATGCATTGATATCATTGAACGTGTAAAGGACACCATAACTCAATCAGTTCATTGGGATGTATCCATGTCTAAGGTTTCATTCTGATGACAGAGAAAAAGAAGAAATAAGCCAGGGATCTGTATAGACAGGCCTCAACACTAACTCAAAATGCTACTGGCCCCGTAGGACCAGTAGCGCCTAGGATCTACTGATCCTGCAAAATCTTTACTGGTCCTACACATTTTCTTTAACATTACAAGAAAAAACATTGCATTAAATTCACCGACAACACTTATTTTCATCTATTTTATCTTCATATATTTCAAATACATTTGGGAACATTCTCGAGGGGAAACTTGTCAACAATAATGTCCCCAAATGTTTACTGGCCCTGTAGGACCAGTTGAGGTCTTTTTTTACTGGCCCAAGGCAGTTTTGGGATTTTTTTACTGGCCTGGGGCCATAGGTTTACTGTTAGCATCGAGCCCTGATAGATTGATGGAATTCCCAGAAATAAGGTTTAGATAACATGCATGCACAGGTGGTTCATTAACTCAGTGCGACATCAAACCTGATCCCTTCCTTTTGCCCTGCGCATAGCAAGAAATTCCCTTTCAACTTCTATAGAAAAATAATTATTTCTCCCTCACCTGCGAGAGCGTGGAATGATAATTATATGAACCAATATGGTTCTGAAATTACAGGTAGAGGATAACTGAAATGTACATGCAACATTGAACATCAAGCCATAGCAAGAAATTCCCTTTCAACTTCTATAGAAAAAAGTTGGCAATCGTAGAATTATTGCTCCCTCACCTGCATCAGCATGCAATGAGAACTACAGGTGAACTTGGATATGACGGACTCAATGGGACCAGGAAAATTGGTCCGTCATATGCAAAATCCGTCATATACTTATGACGAATACTTAATATGCATCGGACTGGGACCAAGCATATCATCCGTCATATGCAAAAATCCGTCGTACAGTGGTCCGTCATATCCAAGTTCACCTGTATATGAACCAATATGGTTTTGGAATTACATGTAGAAGATTACTGAAATGTACATGTACATGCAACGTCAAGCAGGAAAAAGTTTTTGGCTCATTATTTGCCGAGTGGGGCAAGCTGCCCCTAAGGTTGACTTGCCCCGCCGGCACTTCCACTTGCCCCACCACTCTGTTAAACAAAGGTGTGTTGCATTGCGAGGACTCTGCCCAAAACATTAACTTGCTGAGCGGGGCAAGTTAGGGTCTTGTTCTGCTTGCCCCATTGCCAAATTCACTTGCCCTTTGCAACGGGGCAAGTGGTTATGTTGCACTCTGAGAGACATACTAATTGCAGGCGTGTCAGACCGCTGGGGGTCTGTCTGCCTGAGGGGATGAAATGATCAATGTCCCCAGCATAATGTGTAATATAGATAATCATTGTATTAGATCAATAGCATTAACTGTGTATGTACACTGTATATAAGAGGCATCAGGGCTCAACAGTACCTGGCCAACCCAGGTAGTCTGACAGGGCAAGTTGGACCCAAGACCAGATAGTCCCGCCAGGCGTTCAGGTTGCCCGGCCAATTTGTTAGCAACTACCTAACTACTAGTTTAAACTTGACATAGAGACTAAAAAAAGAAATCTGAATTTTTTAAACTTAATGTTTGATGTTATTTCTGTGTTATTTCTGTTATGTCAAGGCCTAGACATGGTCTTAGCCAGGAGATACTGGGTGCCCGAAATTGAATATTGTAAAATTTTGAAAGATTAAGAAATTACTCACAAGCTTTTTTTTATTCATTAATTTCTTTTTTTTTAGGTTTGGTTGTCCAAATTACGCCCAGCCACTGAGCTGGCTAAGACTGTGTTCCCTGCACAATGTGTTATTCAGATAATCATGCAATTAGATCAATAGCATTAGCTGTGTATAGGAAGCCTAAGCCCTGTCAGGTGTATCCAGCATAGGCTGTTTGTCTATTGATTAGTTAATTCACACTCGGCTGCTGCTAACAAATATCATCCACATGAAAACAGACTACCAATACCTAATAGAAAGAATGTCATTGTTTAGAATTTGTTCTCGATTCGACAAATCGATAGTACTTTGTTTTCCATTCTGATTATTTTGATACGATGCATTGATATATCCAAGAATACATTGTCTATGTCTTAAGGGAAAATCACAAAGCATTGATCAAGGTTTTTCATCATAATCCCAAGCTTCTTTACTTCCTATTGCACAATGGAACAAGAAAAGTGAGGCATGACAATGCAGAGAAATGCTTTTAAAAAGCATGTGACCCTCAATGCTGGCAAGATTCATCACTGAGTATCATCGATAAGCCTCCATTTTCACTTTTTCGATATGTCGAAGCATTGATATGTGTATAATTGACAAATGAGAGCCTACATATTATTCTGAAGAGGTACTAATAACATTACCTATTGATCAGTTAATTCACACTCTTCTGCAGAGCTCTACAAATATCATCCATATGAAAACTGACTACCTAACTAATTCTCTGACAATACTAAAGTAATAGCGTTATCTTTTTTATCAGGAGATTGGCACTCTTCTGCAGCTCCATATATCATTTACAGTGGAACCCCTCTAAGGCCTAAAAACATTTGTTTGTTTCCTGTTACCCTACCCTAACACGTTTTATTCAAAAAAATCCCTACCCTAATGTTTTTTCTGCCCTCCCAACTCCCAATCTACGTAAAACATGCATAAAACACACATTTTTGACCAAAAAAAAATTAAATTCTTTTTTTTACCGACCTACCTACCCTATTTTTTTTTCAGACCGTTACAGGAAACAAACAATTTCTTTTTTTAGGCCGAATGTGGACATACATGGGACCAGCCCAAGTGTCCACATTAGAGGGTGTCCATAATAGAGAGGCTGATGTGACTGTGAATGCAGAGTACTAGATGGCATAGTGTCACCATTTTGGATTGTCAACAGGGATTTAGCACACATGTGTTTCTATCTATGTCAAAGGAGACTGAACCAAAACAGTGGGGTTTACATTGACAACACTTTAACTGATTATTTTGGATACATTCTAAGCTGTTTAAGCTATACATGTATCTTATTGTCGATATTTTTTCTTCTTTGACTATGCAGCAAGTAGCAGGGCTCGAAATTAGCTGGAGCTAGGAGCCCAAGCAGGGCTCCCTTGAACTCTTCTGCTGCTCCCTCAAATCCTGCAGGAAGCCCAAAGATGCACTGTTTAATAAACAAAACACCTTTATAAAGCTTACAAAGTAGCTATTAGGCACCCCCGAAAGAAATCTTAATTTTGAGCCCTGCATACAAAAAGGGCGATCACCACATACGCAACCAGCAGATCTCATTCAACAGCCTCAGCACAACTCCTAGTCCAGGTGAGACCGAGAGAACCCCACAAGAGGTGCGTTCTGCCTACCTCAACCTCCTCTATAATGTAAACATTCTCCTGTCTCCAAGTCAGCAGGGTCTTAGCCGATATTTGGAAACAGGGTGTCCAAATAGAGGTTTCATAGACTTTTGCGTGTCCAAAGTGTGGTACAAAATACATACTACTAATAAAATAAACCCTATACATTTACAGATTTTGCTTTTTTAGGCCAGATACTGCTTTGTGTGTCTTATAAAAGTGACACTACAGCTTCTACATCTTCTATCTTCTAGGAAAAGTCATCTTCAGCAAATTCTGACATAAACTTTTGGGTGTCCAAACTGTCAAAAAACAGTGTTCTGCGTGTCCAAATGACACGCTGGACGCATAGGCGGCTAAGCCCCTGTCCTAGTGACGTCACACTGGGGTGAGGTTAGGTGTGCCGAGGTCTTAGCAATGGGCCGTATGGTACTTGGTCAGTGGCGACCAATCCATTTTCTCTTCATCTAAGTTGGCATAGTATATCAGGGTGTAGAGAATAAACCTGAAACCAATAGAGAAAGGATGACCCTATGAGGCCACCTACAGGCAACTGTTGGTACTACATCACACATGTTGTCAACTCTGAAGGGAATGATAACTTTTCAGGGTACAGGAGTCAAGGTCTATAATATAGTAACCCTAAAATGACCTGCACTGTACATATGTATATGTAGGCCTGCTTTCAATTATAGGAGGCATCATTCAGCAGATAGCTGCCCTACCAAAACATAAGAATAAACCATAGACTGCTAAATATACTTGTGAAGTGATTTTTTCTCCAATGGAAATGCCATGAGGTTGCCTGAGGCTGCCTGAGGGCAAGGCTGTGGTACGCATCCAGGGCTTGACTGTAACTTCTTGCCCTGCCCTGAACTTAGGACATTTATGAGTATGTAACCTATATACCAGGGTACGACGCTAAGGCTTGCCCTATTGCCCGGGGCAAGTTCAACAGTGAAAAACAGAGTTTCGGGCAAGTTCATGGCCTAATCTAAAAGCCCGAACAGGCAAGTCAATATTCCCACTTTAATACCCCATACAAAAGTTAGACCGAGATTATCGTTGTTATTTCTGCAAAACACTGCCCTTTACAGTGAGATTGTCATTCTAAATTGTATGCCTCTATAGTTTATTCTCATAAAAATGCTAAAGAGGCATACAAAATAGGATGTCACTGTGTTAATAATGAACAAAGTGCAAAATAACATTTTGGGGGGCAAGTTGAATTTTTTTCGGGCAAGTAAATCTTGGGGTCGCTCTGCCCGAATGGGCAAGTGCCTTCAAAAGTTAACGTCGGTCCCTGTATACCATCCAGGGCTTGACTGTAACTTCTTGCCCTGCCCTGAACTTAGGACATTTATGAGTATGTAACCTATATACCATCCAAGGCTTAAATGTACAACTTTTTGAAATATGGGCTGAACTTAGGAGACTTACAGGCCTAAAGCAGGGGTGTACTGTAGAGTATATACTCTACAGCTAGGAAAATTCAAATTCAATTTTCCTGAACCATATTTCTATGGTTGCACTAAGTTATACAATATGGATAAATCAGAAATAAACCTGGACTGGAATCAACTTAGGGAAAATCATTGAGATCCAGGAAAAAGTCATTTAACACAGATGTGTAGCAAGTCTTAAGAAAATATTGCTAGGAGAACCCAAAACTTGCTACTGCTGATGGCTATTAATAGAATCTCACATGGACAGACAGATCTACTGTTACCAAATGTGCTGCTCCAAATCAAAGCAATCTGAAGAAAACTTTAACTGTTAGTGTACCACCTCAACACAGCTTGGCAACTTTTTCAATATCATATTAAATAATAGAATAACATATACACTATTAGTCACTACCGTTTAGACAGTCCTAGACATATATGTCCATATACAAAGCCATGTAAGGCATGATATCCTTAGATAATACCATACAAATTATATTGTATTGAGGTGAAAAGATATCTGTGAATTATTTGCTTAAAATTAACATTTTATAAAATTCCTTACAAAATTGGGTGTCTTGAAGGGTAATTTTTGTGAGCCTAAGGTTTCCACTATGTGTGTCCAAATGAGGCCCAGTTGTCTTGTCGCCTAAGACTATGATAGAGGGAATCAGTAACCTGCCAAAATCAAGTACAGCAGATGTCTAAACCTCTTCTATTTTAAGGACTGCACTACAATGGCCAATATTTCCAAGAATTTACGGTACTTTAAACCCTGTTTTATAGTCCCTTTTTTAAACAGTGGGTATCAGTGCTATATGCCAAAATCAAGTACCTCTACTAAGTTAAGGATTGCACCACAGTGATTTATCAACCTGTCACCTGTAGTTACCTGTAACCTGTTGCATTATGGCACACCTGGCCTAACGAGCTAATGGGGGCAGGTGAGGCAGAGGGGGTCAGAGGGGTCAGCAGTGAAGGCCGCCTAGCAGGTAATGCATGGCTGAGTCTACCTTTTAACCCTTATGCTGCTGGTGGCTACTTTGGCCAACACAAAATAATGCAAAAACCTGAAAAATGACTGAAACCATGACAAATGGGTACTCATCTGAGAGTACTCGGTGAGAGCTTTCCAATGAATACCAATTTAGATGATTTTAGATGATTTTCATAAATCTTTGCGTCATTGAACTTTGGATGAAAGTAGCCTCATCATTTGAAGGGTTAACCGGTGTCACTTTAGGTAGCAAGTAACAAAGACTGCCACTTGTGCCAAAACATGGCATACACACGGCTTTGTGATGGGACCATTGAGGTAATCATTACCTGAATGATCCCAATGGCACTTCTAGAGGAGAGATAAACACAGACATGTTATACCTCATTTTCCTGGGGTGTAATTAGAGGGTCGTCCACTAGGTGGCACTTCTAAAGGAGAGATGAACAGAGACATGTAATACTTCATCTTCTTGTGCACAATGAATTTGTAGGGTCTTCCCTTCACCGCATTGGGTGTTGTTGTGCTTTACCAATAAGTGCAATACATCTAAATTGGTTATATTCCAGTGTTTCCTATCCTAACTGATTCAACTGAATTGACACACAGAATCAACAAATATTTTGTTGATTATCAAATTGAGAATTGAAATAAATCAGATACCAATGACAGCCTTAGTAAAAACTAGTTTTTACTTCAACTTGTCTAACATTGCAAGTCAAGCCCTTAACTCTTTAACTACAGGCGCCATTTGCTGGCTAGGCCCTCTGACCTAGTTAGGCCCTTATGCCCCAGGGGGTTTGCAACAATTGGCGCAAAATGCTAAAATTGTTTCCCACAGCCTCAATGTTAAAGCACTATTAACAAATAAAAATAGAAAATCCAAAACGTAAGACATTAAAATCTAATACAATTTAAATCTCCTCAATCGAGTCATGTAATTTTTATTTGGAAATGTGCATGATTTGCACCAGAAAACAACGATTGAACACAAAAATCAAGTTTTGATTTGTGGCCGCCATGTTGTGACTTCCAAGTTCGCTAACTTTCAGAAGCAACAACACAGTAATAAAACTAATGTAATACACAAAACTTACATTGGAAAAACAAATAAAAACATCTGGTGATTACCTACCTTCTTATCCTCCTTATGGTGACTTTCTTTTGTGTTGTACCATCAGTTATAGCCTTTTTCGAAGGCTTCAAACATGATGGTCAACACGTTGTCAGGCACTATTTACGGCAAATTCTATTTCGAAATCCATTGGCTGTAAGAAATGCACCTATTTCCAATCATGTCTCTATTATAATAATCGCCCAATAATCAAATATACAATTGATACTGTTAGATAGATATGTGTCTTAGCTTTCAGGAAATGCATTATTTATCACGATCCAACCACGGGAAGTATTTATTTGGATCGTGTAAAGTTCGACGAGGAGATCGCAAAATCTGCCGTTTTCAAAATGGTGGATCTAAAAAAGTGCGAAGCGATTTTCTTTGCACTTGTTTTAAAAAGATCGTTTCAGCAACAAAATAAATTCATCTTGAAAAATAAAGTGGATATTCTTATTCCCTGACATCCATTTAGTCTAATTCTCATCTTTATTGAATTTAGGATGTCAGGACAGGGCACGATGTTAACTTTTGCAGCGACTTGCCCCGTAGGGCAAGTGAGATTCAATTTTCACTTGCCCTACTCCAACTTTCACTTGCCCTTGAAAAATTGTATAAAATGATTTCCTAATACTTCATCTTAAACCAAGTAGAACATGGTTCTGGCATGTGAAAGCATATTTTCTAGGACAAGCTTGGATGGCAGACTATGAAACTTGCACACATTCTCAAAAGTAAACCTGAAATATACAAAACGTATTTTCCCAGTGGGGCAAGCAAGATGCAGTTTTCACTTGCCCCACAGCTATAATTTACAAATTCTACTTGCCCGGGGCAATGGGGCAAGCACCAATGTCGAGCCCTGCAGGAATAAAGGAATATCGATTCAAAACCAAACCGGAAGTGCTCCATTCAATGGCTAGCTGCGAGCTGGTCTCAACACCGTTTTTCGGCCGTGTTTTACCACTCAGTTTATATTGAATGTATAATATTGATGTTTTTCTTTGTCAATCTGACAAAGAAAAACATGTGAGAATAGGTGAGATATCTATATCAGCTATTCTCAAGTTATTTGCCGAATTCGCTGGATATTGTCACTTCCTGATTAATGGAAGCACCATGACTTACGTAACGGCAATTGAGTGAGCGCTATTCGGCGCTTCGCAGGATAGACGCATCTGCCACATGAGCGTCGTTAGGCGCTCCGTTATATTCCAGTGTTTCCTATCCTAGCTGATTCAACTGAATTGACACACAGAATCAACAAATATTTTGTTGATTATCAAATTGAGAATTGAAATAAATCAGATACCAATGACAGCCTTAGTAAAAACTAGTTTTTACTTCAACTTGTCTAACATTGCAAGTCAAGCCCTTAACTCTTTAACTACAGGCGCCATTTGCTGGCTAGGCCCTCTGACCTAGTTAGGCCCTTATGCCCCAGGGGGTTTGCAACAATTGGCGCAAAATGCTAAAATTGTTTCCCACAGCCTCAATGTTAAAGCACTATTAACAAATAAAAATAGAAAATCCAAAACGTAAGACATTAAAATCTAATACAATTTAAATCTCCTCAATCGAGTCATGTAATTTTTATTTGGAAATGTGCATGATTTGCACCAGAAAACAACGATTGAACACAAAAATCAAGTTTTGATTTGTGGCCGCCATGTTGTGACTTCCAAGTTCGCTAACTTTCAGAAGCAACAACACAGTAATAAAACTAATGTAATACACAAAACTTACATTGGAAAAACAAATAAAAACATCTGGTGATTACCTACCTTCTTATCCTCCTTATGGTGACTTTCTTTTGTGTTGTACCATCAGTTATAGCCTTTTTCGAAGGCTTCAAACATGATGGTCAACACGTTGTCAGGCACTATTTACGGCAAATTCTATTTCGAAATCCATTGGCTGTAAGAAATGCACCTATTTCCAATCATGTCTCTATTATAATAATCGCCCAATAATCAAATATACAATTGATACTGTTAGATAGATATGTGTCTTAGCTTTCAGGAAATGCATTATTTATCACGATCCAACCACGGGAAGTATTTATTTGGATCGTGTAAAGTTCGACGAGGAGATCGCAAAATCTGCCGTTTTCAAAATGGTGGATCTAAAAAAGTGCGAAGCGATTTTCTTTGCACTTGTTTTAAAAAGATCGTTTCAGCAACAAAATAAATTCATCTTGAAAAATAAAGTGGATATTCTTATTCCCTGACATCTATTTAGTCTAATTCTCATCTTTATTGAATTTAGGATGTCAGGACAGGGCACGATGTTAACTTTTGCAGCGACTTGCCCCGTAGGGCAAGTGAGATTCAATTTTCACTTGCCCTACTCCAACTTTCACTTGCCCTTGAAAAATTGTATAAAATGATTTCCTAATACTTCATCTTAAACCAAGTAGAACATGGTTCTGGCATGTGAAAGCATATTTTCTAGGACAAGCTTGGATGGCAGACTATGAAACTTGCACACATTCTCAAAAGTAAACCTGAAATATACAAAACGTATTTTCCCAGTGGGGCAAGCAAGATGCAGTTTTCACTTGCCCCACAGCTATAATTTACAAATTCTACTTGCCCGGGGCAATGGGGCAAGCACCAATGTCGAGCCCTGCAGGAATAAAGGAATATCGATTCAAAACCAAACCGGAAGTGCTCCATTCAATGGCTAGCTGCGAGCTGGTCTCAACACCGTTTTTCGGCCGTGTTTTACCACTCAGTTTATATTGAATGTATAATATTGATATTTTTCTTTGTCAATCTGACAAAGAAAAACATGTGAGAATAGGTGAGATATCTATATCAGCTATTCTCAAGTTATTTGCCGAATTCGCTGGATATTGTCACTTCCTGATTAATGGAAGCACCATGACTTACGTAACGGCAATTGAGTGAGCGCTATTCGGCGCTTCGCAGGATAGACGCATCTGCCACATGAGCGTCGTTAGGCGCTCCGTGGGATACGCAGGTGCGCTCGAGGAGCGCCTAATAGCGCTCCGTGTAGCTAAAGAGTTAAATTATGTCCAAAGCATGGTCTTACGCCAACAGGGTGTCTGGGTGTCTTTTTGGACACCCAACATAAAGCACCCCTCAGGACACCCAACATTTTTGGTGAGGAATTTCTTAAAATGTCAATCTTGAGCATATAGTTGAAGATTTTCATCTCCACATAATTCTAATGACATTGTATAAGGCTATTATGCCTTATTTTGATAAATTAGTACATGTTTATGGTTGAAATCTGAGTATATTGTGGTCCCCCTTAAATATTTGGACGCCCAAAAATTTTACAATGGCCAATTTTAGGCACCCAGTTTCAAAATCCTGGCTAAGACCCTGCCAAAGGATGTCATCCTGCTGGCTAGGGCACTGCTGTCACATACATACCATTAATCAATGTCTAGTGTGTAAAACGACTAGATATAGTGATGAGCATTCATCAATGTCACTTCTGTTGTTTGCCTGTCAGAAGCTTTGGGACATGACAAATAGCATTGTCCCTCAGTTGTGGGTCAGTCAGTCAGCATCTGGACTCCCTACACCTGTTTTCTCAAATATATATATATATATATATATATATATATAAATATATATATATATATATATATATATATATATATATATATATATATATATATATATATATATATGAAATGGTCTTAGACAGCAGGGCGTCTGGGTGTATTTTTTGACATTCAAACCCTTAAAAAGCACCCCGCAGGACACCCAAATTATTTTGTGAGGAAATTCTTCAAATGTCAATCTCAAGCATATAAATTGAATATTTTCATCTCCATATAATTCCCATGACATTGTATAAGGATATCATGCTTTATTTTGATAAATTCATACATGTTTATAATTTAAATTTGAGTATATTGTTGCCCCCCTTAAAAATTTGGACGCCCAAAAATTTAACAATTGCCAATTTTAGGCACCCAGTTTCTAAATCCTGGCTAAGACCCTGCCTACACCTGTTTTCTCAAATAATTTATATATATGATTATAAATATGACTAGAAATGGGGGAGTCTTAGCCAGCAGGGCGCCTGGGTGACATTTGGACACCGAACCTTCAATTTCTGGACACCCAAACTTTTTCGTGAGGAATTTCTTAAAATGTCACTTTCAGCCATATGATTGAATATTTTCACCTCAATATAATACCAATGGCAAATGATTGTATGTTGACATTATACCTTGTTTATAAGTAAATATACATCTATGATAGTAATCTGAGTAGAAATCATGGTCTCCCATAAAAAATGGGATGTCCACGTAAAAATTCTACAACTGCACTGTCAATTTTAGGCACAACCCAGTTTCTAAATCCTGACAAAGACCCTGCACTATCATCTATTTTTCCAAGTCATATTGTAGAGGGCTATGTGTTTACCTTGTATGTGAAGCCATGAGGTGGCAGGTACCGATATTTACACTGAACACATTGTCTGCTGGGACCTTGTGTTGTGCTTTTATGGGGTATGCAAGATCTGATGATTCATCTTTGTCCCACTGATACTGAACAGCCCATTCAGATGCCAGGTGATAACATCATCAGCAGGGGCTTAGCCACCTATGCCTCCAGCGTGTCATTTGGACACCCAGAACACTGTTTTTTGACAGTTTGGACATCCAAAAGTTTAGGTCAGGATTTGCTGGTGTCTAGTGATGACAATTTTAGAAGATAGTGCATGTAATGTCACTCCTACAATTCAAACAAAGCAGTTACTGGCCTAAAAAAGCAAAATCTGTAGATATATATGGTTTATTTCATTAGTAGTGTGAACTTTGTACCACACGTTGGACACCCAAAAGTTTATGAAACCTTCGTTTGGACACCCTGTTTCCAAATCCTGGCTAAGACCATGATCATCAGACTATGGTCTGACCATGGGGTTACCTTGTATTTCGAACCCTAACTTGACCGGTACCGCTGTTTACACTAAAAACATCTGTTGAGACCTTTTGTGCTTAGAAAGGGGGTTAGAATAGTGAAAACCGTGCACCTTTATACAATTGGGAGTGTCCCGCCGACTAATAATAACAGAGAAGCCAGGCAGGGTCTTAGCCAGGATTTTGAAACTGGGTGCCTAAAATTGGCAGTTGTAAAATGTTTGGGTGTCCAAATATTTAAGGGGGGTCACAATTACTCATATTTCAACCATAAACATGTATAAATTCATCAAAATAATGCATGATATCATTAAACAAAGTCATGGAAATTTTAAGGAGATGAAAACATTCAATTATAAGCTTGAGATTGAGATTTTTATAAATTCCACACTAAAAAATTTGGGTGTCCTGAGGGGTTCTTTTAAAAGGGTTTGGGCGTCCAAAAAGGCACCCAGACGCCCTGCTGGCTAAGACCATGAAGCCAGGTGTGTGACATGACAGGACTCAATCAAACTATGGTCAGACCATGGGGTTACCTTGTATTTCGAACCCTAACTTGACGGGTTCCGATGTTTACACTGAAAACATCTGTTGAGACCTTTTGTGGTTAGCCCTTTCAATGAATGGTGAGGCTACTTTCATCCAAGGGAGAAAAATGCAAAAAGGTTTGAAAACCATCTTAACCCTGTCATGTTGGTATTCATGGGAAAGCTCTCACTGATTACTATCAGATGAGTACCCATATGCCATGGTTTCAGTCATTTTTCTAGCTTTTTTGCTTCAGTTTGTATTGACCAAATTAGCCACCAGCAGCCAAAGGGTTAGAAAGGGGGTTAGAATAGTAAAGACCATGCACCTTTATACAATTGCGAATGTCCCGCCGACTAATGATAACAGAGAAGCCAGGTGTCTGACATGACAGGACTCAAACAGACTATGGTCAGACAGACCATGGGGTTACCTTGTATTTCGAACCCTTACTTGACGGGTTCCGATGTTTACACTGAAAACATCTGTTGAGACCTATTGTGCTAAGAAAGGGGGTTAGAATAGTGAAGACCATGCACCTTTATACAATTGGGAGTGTCCCGTTGACTAATAATAACAGAGAAGCCAGGTGTCAGACTTGAGAGGACTCGACCGAAAACAGACTATGTTTGGTAGCTTGCTATCCTGGGGCTAGTACTACTAAATCATCAGGGTCTGTATAATATTGGAATTTGAGCCATACCCTTTGAACTTGCAGCATAGAGAAATATTTTCAAAAACATAATTTTCTTCTTTTTAATCTTTAAAAAGCCTTAATTTAGAGCCCCACAGTGTGCTTGAGGTCTAGCCAACATACTCATAGCCATATACCTTATAATATGAAGTTGCTGCATGAAAAAAAAAATTCGAAACACAAAATTATTATTTAATAAAACACTACATGGTAAAAAGCCTTGATTTCAAACCCTGTTACTGAGGTCTTGCCACACAAAATTATTTTTTCAAAAAATCTATAAAAAGCCTTTATGTCGAGCCCTGTGACTGAAGTATTGCCAACATACTCATATGTAGCATATGATATACAGGTCTTTTGAAGTTGCTGCATGAAAAAATATTTTCAAAAACACACAAAATTATTTGTAAAAAAACACTATATATGGTAAAAAGCCTTAATTTCGAGCCCCGTAACTGAGGCCTTGCCAACATACTCATAGCCGTATACCTTTTGAAGTTGCTATGTGGATGTGTAAACACTGAAGCAGTGGCTGTGATTAGCAATGCAGATCAATCAATACAGTTACACGGTGCCAGAGCCTACCTGAGTGTGCTATCTGTGAGCTCAGGGCTGCAGGCAGGGTACCACGCAGGTATGGGGGCAGTAATTGGGTCAACCCGGTATATAGCTGGTTGGCTGGGGAGGCGCCCGCTAAGCCTTAAGGCATACCTGTACTATGTAAAGTCATTAGGGTGTGTCCTCTAGAGACCATAACAGGATTAAAACAACTCAGCTGTGATACATGTAGTAGCGGCCAAAACTATACAACCATTTTGGGGACATCTCTTTAACCTATCCCTGCACTATTTAAAGCCATTTCATTGTTTCCCCTAACAAGATTAATTCAACCTAGTCATGCTAGTAGCAGCCCAAACAGATTTTGGTGATACCTCTTCAACAAAAGCAGTTTTTAGAAATAGACTAAACGAGAGATACCCATCAGAAATGTACCTACAAGTGAACCCAGGTGTGCCCTTCACAGCCATTTTGGTGATGTTTCTTTAAACCATTCATGCTTAAGAGTTCCTGCACTATTTAAAGCCATTTGGGTGTGTCCCCTAGCATGATTGAATCAACCCATTCATGCATGTAGCAGCCCAAACAGATTTTGGTGATACCTCTTCAACAAAAGCAGTTTTTAGAAATAGACTAAACGAGAGATACCCATCAGAAATGTACCTACAAGTGAACCCAGGTGTGCCCTTCACAGCCAAAATTCTTTGACGTATTTGGGGATCATTTGAAGGAGAAATGTTCATCAGAACTGTACCTACAACTCTCCTTGAACTATTTTCCAAATCTACGCTTTAATCCAACATTATCTTTAAAAGTATCATAGGTACAGAAGATGCTGGTCACTGAGAACTCCATAGCATGAACCGGTTAACCTCTTTCCAAAGGGGCAGAGTTTCATTGTGACCTTTCTGTATCTGCTGAACAGCAGATGGCATAAGGTATGGGTTCACTGCAGGGGTCAATGTAACTTGTAGAATTTGGGTGTAGCTGGGAAAGTATGGGAAATAAGAGGCACAAAGAAATATTTACAGCCCAAGTTCATATCCAATTTCTTTCAAATTTTCCCTGCAGAAATTTGAGGGAGCCGCAGGAGAATTCAAGGGGGCTCTGGGCTACCCCCTCCAGCTAATTTCAAGCCCTGATATGTATGAATTTTTGTAGGTCATCCCTCGAACATCATTCGTCTCGAAGCCCCTGGGCTGGTTAAATATAAATTACCAACTGGAACATAGGTGCTGTGTGGGCCTGATCAGATATAAGAACAAGAATATGGTAAGATATGATTCTGTAACTCATGTTGAAAATTTCCTATCATAAACAATTTGGGAACCTTTTTTTCAAAGGAGACCACTTTATGGTCCGATAACAACTATACACATGCATTTACATATTTGGAAAAGGTTTACTTGTATCTCCAAAGGTCCTACATACACAATATTCCCTGCAGCTTTAATATTCTATATACATGTACATAGTATTATCACTACTATGTCACCCTGTTAAGACTAGTCTCATGACAAAGCTGTGTCCACAGCTTTTATAGTAAAATGTAAAGTGGGTAAAGAGGGGGGTTAATTTTCATTCATGATGTAACAATTTTTGATTTAATCAGAAAAATTGGATGACTCCCTAAGAAGTTTAAAAAAAGCTTGGTTCCATATTATGGATGAATTCCTGGGTTATTCAAGTTCCAACATATATAATAACTTAACTGATCTGAATTCATGGCAATGACAATCTTCATATTCTGGCTAAAATTCAAAACATTTGAAATCATCCTCACCCCCCCTTGACTTCCACCCACACCTTAAAACGTGGCCTTGTGGTTAAAGCTTGTTCTATAAATAGATGGGTGAACAACTACATACTGTACAAGCACATATACACCCTGCCTCAAGTCTTACTGTCTTAGTATGTATATATATATATATTAAATATATATATATATATATATATATATATATATATATATATATATATATATATATATATATATATATATATATATATATATATATAAACATATATTTATATTTATATATATGGTGAACTTCAGGGGTAATGAAATGACAATTGACCAATCTTTGCTAAAGGGTGTAATATTTTCCTCGGGCTAGGATGAAAAAAGACCTGAAAAGAGCATCTGTCATGACCTTTTTAATGGGCACTCTCATGTCACTTATAATATATAGTTAAGTGTGGTATAAGTCCCCATTCATTTGGCCTCCCTATTGTCACGACTGTCAACCTCTCATGTTGACATAGACTTGACCCCACCCACGCACTACTCAGCAGGAGTCCACCACCACGCCCGATGAGCCCCATGCTAGCAGGTAACTTGGCACAAGGAAGTCTGTACATACTTAAATAAGAAAAATACTATCTCTATGAGCAGAGAATGTATCAGAAATTTCAATGAGAAAAGTTTATCAATAATTACAATATCTTACTCCAAAAAATGGCTTTGTTTGAAATATTTTGATTTTTTCTGTAATTCTTAAATGTATTTCAAAAGTATGATAATCATGTATAAACCTATCAAAATAAGTACTATGATAAAAAAAAATCAATCATTTGCTTGAAATAAATATAATTTAAAATTTAAAGGAATTCCTCACAAAAAATTCAATGTGCCTGTGGGTTTCCTGGGTGTCATTTCTGAGGGTTTGGTGTCCAAAAGATAGCCTGCTGGCTAAGACTATGATAATGGGTTTCGCCGAAATCTGTCAAAATGGACCACTACATGTAGTAGTATAGGTATTCACGGGTTAAGGTGTACCCGCAACGAAGGCTGCATACCTCATTTACCTGTCGGCTTCATTTCATTAAAAATTAAATAGACTAAATCGACTATGGTTCAAAATAGCAATATCCTCAAGATAGTATTCAAGTCCATACATTAAATGAAATGTGATTGTAAACGGTAAGTGCTGAAACAGTCTTTACAGCTGTCACCTGTTTGGGATGAAGTAAATATCTCTAAGACTAAAGACACGTCAGTCAGTGAAGCCGAAAAAGTAAACTCGTCCGACCTGGGAATCGAAAGGGAAATACAAGTTTACTTACCAGCGTCTTCACCGTCCGCCTTAAGAAGTTTCCCATTCCTTTAACTTGGTAAATTTCCTAAAAGCACGCCGACAGCAGAATACCATATCCATACTAATCGATTGACATTCTCGTAGTGGGTTTTTAACTATTTGCTCACACACTGAAGTGCACACGTTTGCCGCCGACGACTCAAAACAAATATCAACACACGAACCTGCTAGGTCACGTGACGAATTCTGGATGAAACTGCGCGTGTTCGGAAAAAGAAGGTTGTGAGAGAGTACAGTGCACAGCGCAAATCCTATATCGCACCGACAGGTGGCTGTCACACGGGCCGGTAGCTTTATTCACATACTTCCTTGTCTGGAATGCATGGGGAGCGGATTTCCTGCAGCTTCACTTCTAGTTTGTAGTCTGTCTGAGCCCTTTTATGAATATTCATCTAAGCTGAGCCTAACTTGGCAGACCGTTTTTCCTCTATTTTATTAATATAAAAAGTTTGTGTTTCCTACTTTCCTATCCCCGAACTTGGCAAACCTCTTAGGATCACTCTGCTCTCTTTTTACAATAATATACCTACTTTATTCCTCTATTCCTTAAAATGTTAATTCCCACTTAATAAACTTATACTTTTTTTGAGAAAATGCCTTTTTTGGAACATTGACATGCGACTTTTCAAAATCGGTACTAATAAGAGGAACCAGTCATCAACCGACCATCCTATCTGTAGCAGAGTAGGACTTCTATCATTTACAAATCCGTGGTCAGTATCAGGTCGTTGGTGTTTTTGTGATTTGAGGACTTCGTTAGTAATAGTCCGGCACAGAAAGCTGGATTTTGGGCTGAACCTTTTTTTTTTCATACATAGTTTGTTTTTTCAATTGATTCCGGTAGCCAAGGGTACCTACTCTTTAAGAATCTGCCGGGTGCCGGTCTGGCACCCTTGGGCAATTTGAGATATTGACCCATCTTTGCCACCCCCCATGGTAAATAAAATGGACAAATTGGGCTTACTCCGGTTTTGGTTGATCCAGATATTGAAATCTAAGAAACCTGCAGACCCATAAAGTTACATAGGCTCAATTTAGAAGGCAAATAGATATATGTTTGTATTTGAACATCCATAGGTATCTTTACTGCGGAGAAAAGGGGTCAAGAAGTAGGTCATTTAGCTAGAATATACACATTTTCGCGTGTATTTTGCTAATATTTGAACGTCATTTATTACAATGAAAGAGTCCAACACTATTCTAGTTCTAAATATGACTTATTCAGGTAGCAAATAAATTGATATTTATAGTTGACCAACGTTAGGTGCCCACTATGCTCAGCACAGGGGTCAAAAAGTAGGTCACTTAGCTAGAATGTATGATTTTCGCCTGCATTTTGAACAGCATTATATCGACTTCAGTTATATAAAACTTTCACCATTCTAGTTCTAAATATGACTTATTTAGGTAGCAAATAAATTGGATATGTGTACTTTGACAACTGCAGGTACCCGCACTGCTGAGAACAGGGGTCAGAAAGTAGGTCACTTAGCTAAAATCTACGATTTTCGCCTGCATTTTGAAAAGCATTATATCAACTTATATAATTTTTCACTATCCTAGTTCTAGATATAACTTAAATAGGTAGCAAATAAATTGATATTTGTACTTGGACGACTGTAGGTACCCGCACTGCTAAGAACAGGGGTCAAGAATTAGGTCACTTAACTAAAATGTACAATTTTCGCCTGCATTTTGCTCTTTTATGAACATTAAAGACATCTAATTCCTGCTCCAGTCGACCGGAGGTCTGCTAGTGCCTGGTTGCACAGACATTTATGGATAACATGTCATAAAAATAAGCTAATCACACCAATGACCCATGTAGTTTGCGAATCAAAGCTACGTTGAGTTGTGAGGTCATCCATGTATCAGTGCCTAGGAAACTGGGTGACAATCAGACGTGCGGTTATGTATTATGCCTGGGCTCCAACGCATTTAGTGCAGGAATGAAATGTAGGCCCTGTTCTGTACATGTATATGTGTGATGTGTCTATGCTGAATGTGTATTGTTATGGTATACACGTGCACATTTTGGAAACTAATTATGTCCTCCTGAAAATATAAATTCATTTGTTTCATTAAAAAGTCACATCAAGAATTAGATGATGTCTTATATACTAGTATATACCCTTGTCATGCTAGATCCCCATATGGGAGAACCTATCCCCTGGGACCAGGGATATTGTGGGTCTACCCACCAAATCACACACTGAAATAGAAACATAGTAAAAGGTAAAACCTTGATATTTAGTAAAATCCAATTCCACTTAATCGACCTATGTAGTTTTTATTTTGCTAAGTGCAAGGGTACCCAAAGACCGGATATGTCCGGTGTTGGTCACACAGGCAAGATATGTAGCACCGGATATATCCGGTGTCAGCAAGAGCAGGGTTTTAATGTTGATGTAATGCTGTTCAAATGAGAGTAAAAGGGAAGAAAAAAAATTGTAGATTGTAGATACTAGTAAGTGACCCATTTTCTGACCCCTGTTCCCAGCAGTGCAGGTACCTACAATTGTCCAACTACAATTATCAATTTGTTTCCTACCCGAATGAGTAATAACCAGAAAGTAGAATAGTAAACGTTATAGAAAAGTCAATTTAAGGCTGTTCCAAAATGAGCAAGATGCAGGTGAAAATTTTACACTTTAGCTAAGTGACCTCCTTTCTGACCTCTGTCCTCAGCAGTGCGGGTACCTATAGTTGTTCAACTACAAATATCAATTTCTTTACTCCCTAAATGAGTCATATTTAAAACTAGAATAGTGAAATTCTTTTATAAATCAAAGTTATGCTGTTCAAAAAGAGCGTTATACAAGCGAAAATTGTACATTTTAGTTAAGTGACCTACTTTCTGACCCCTGTCCTCAGCAGTTCGGGTACCTAGGGTTGTTTAATTACAATTGTCAATTTCTTTGCTACCTAAACAAGTCCTATTCAGAACAGCAAACAAAAATAGTGAAAATTATATACTAGTATAAGTCAATATAACGCTGTTATAAAAAGAGCAAAATGCAGGCGAAAATCGTAGATTTTAGCTAAGTGACCTAATTCTTGACCCCTGTTCTTAGCAGTGCAGGTACCTATAGTTGTCTAAGTACAAATATCAATGTATTTGCTACCTATATAAATCAAATTTAGAACTAGGATAGTGAAAGTTTTATATAAGTCGATATAATGCTGTTCAAAATGTGACTAGGATTAGAACTAGGATAGTGAAAGTTTTATATAAGTCGATATAATGCTGTTCAAAATGTGACCTACTTTTTGACCCCTGTTCTGAGCATAGCGGGCATCTAACTTTGGTCAACTACAAATATCAATTTATCTGCTACCTGAATAAGTCATATTTAGAACTAGAACAGTGATGGACTCTTTTATTGTGATTTAATGACGTTCAAATATTAGCAAAATACACGCGAGAATGTGTATATTCTAGCTAAATGACCCACTTCTTGTACCCTGTTCTCCGCAATAAAGATACCTATGGATGTTCAAATACAAACATATATATATATATATATATTTGCTATCTAGATTGATCCTATGTAACTTTCAAGGTCTGTAGGTTTCTTAGATTTCAGTATCTAGATCAACCAAAACCGGAGTAAGCCCAATTTATCCATTTTATGTACCATGGGGGGTGGTAAAGATGGCTCAATATCTCAAATTGCCCAAGGGTGCCAGCCTGGCACCCGGGGCACCCGGCAGATTCTTAAAGTGGGTACCCTTGGCTACCAGGATCAATTGAAAAAAAAACTATATATGAAAAAAAAGGTTCAGCCCAAAATCCAGCTTTCTGTGCCGGACTAGAATATTATTACGTTAGCTTCTGCTTGTTCTACAGGCGAATCCCGGCATATGAGAAAGTTGCCAGTGGCTTGGTGTTAAGTGGTGGTTTTCGCCGGGTACTCTAGTTTCGTCCTCCATTTAAAACTATTGGTTAATAAGTAATACTAATTGATATTTGAAATAGCACCCTTTCCACCTACAATGCTAGAAATAACAATTATAGGAATTATGAGTTCCGACTGCGATGATAAATGGCGATAAAGCAAAATTCCAAATTTCGCATCAACATTTTCTTGGATCAAAATGCGCTCCGAAATTGTATCAGAATAAGTTTCCCATTTGGTCATTGGTCTTTCCAGGAACTTTTATTAATTTAATAACCGTTCCTGGTCTTTCTAGTTCCAAAAATGCTTATTTCATACCATTTAAACAACTTGCCATACAGGTATATTTTAAATGACAGACTTATGCAAAATATAAGATATGTTGATCTATGTTACAATTGTAATGATTGATTCAACATGAATTCGTCCCCAAAATTATGTGTGTGGCATGGCGCCCTATCTACCACATCACCTCTTTCCCATCCCCCATGGTAGAAGTACAGAGAAACTCATTATGATCACCCTCCAGATGTGATCACCCTCTATCAAGGTCTTAGCCAGGATTTAGAAACTTGGTGCTCAAAATTGGCAATTATTAAATTTTGGGTGTCCTTTTTTCAAGAGACACCCCAATGTGCTCAGATTACAGCCATAAACATGTATTTACAATTAGGCATAATGTCCCTATACAATCGCATGGGATTAATTTATATTGGGATGAAGAAAATTCAATTATATGTTTGAAAATTATATTTTAAGAAATTACTCATCAAATATTTTGGGAGTCCTGATTGGTGATTTTTGAGGTTTGTGTGTCCAAATGACACCCGGACACCCTGCTGGGGAAGATTTTGGCCTCTATTACAAACATTATTTTCCGATACCATTTGTACATTGCATTGAAAAAAACTCAGAGATGGGTGAAGGGTCAAGGGATACTAGATTCTAGTATACGAATGCGAATACGAACTGTATTACTCTCTAACCGCATTCTACGGCACATAGAGGAAATACAATAATATCATTAGAAAAACTATAACCATCAACAAGTGTCAGAATTACAAAAATATACATACACGATACACCCATTAAGATATGTGTGTCAATATTATATATGGAATGTATTTGTTTACTGTCATAACTAGGTATACACAGCTTAAATCAGCAGTATAAATGATTTCACTTACATCTGGAAGAGATGTGTACTCCTTCATGCCTAAGTGAACACATTTGGCAACTTTCATTAACAACTTTCTATCATTTGTATTCAATAATTTAGTCATCTTTAAAGTGATACATCTAGTTCTATAGTGTTTTGGTATAAGTAATATCCTAAGTGTTTCAAGCCCATTACATTCAACTAGGAAATGAAATTTCCTATTTCCTATCAAATGGGTGCCACACATGTTTGAATCATAGTGAAAGCGCCCTTAGGCCTAAAAAAAAAAGATGTTTGGTTCCTATTACCTTACCCTACCTAGTTTTTGTCCCCTACCCTATAGTTTTTTTTGCCAATCCTACTGAAAAATGAATTGTTCCTACCCAAAAAATTGCCTCGCCGTCCTAAATACCAGTTCTCCAACCATTAAATTATAAATTTCTGGATGAACAGAAGCAGGGGCCTACACTTAATGCATATAAAGACAATTACAACAAGGCAAACCTTTATCAAAGCCATCCAACTCCAGGGAATCGTGCAAGTTAAAGAATAAAAAAATAAAAATTAAAAAAAAATCCCTACCTACCCTACCTATATTTTTTAGGACGTAATAGGAACCAAACACTTTTTTTTTGGCCTTAGTGGATATTTGAAACACTAGGACAATTTCCCTTTGTTACTAATCATAAATGTAGTGCCGAATTCTACCTCATTGTGAAATTTAAATAGTGAGATTCACCAAAACAACTTGTCGGTGACTTCACTTTAGTCGGTGTAAAGAGTGAACCTTATCAATATTACACTGTATACATATATATAGGTGGCGCCCTTTTATTCAAAATTGTGTAAGGGACATAATCTAACGAACCTTCCTGGAGGTTTGAATAAAATGGTAATTCCAGAAGTTATTGCGAACCTTTACCCAAAATTACAGAGCAAACGTCTTTGATACTCCTCCAAAAACACTAAAAACAACATTTTTCAAGTGAAAAATGAAAGAGTTCATATATTCTAAACTTATTTGGTGACATCTTCACAATTTCCCGGGGTAGGGCCGAAAGAAAGAGATGTGGATTTCTAATGCATACGTTTTAGCAAACAATGTCCGGGCTTCAATACAGGTGTGGCGCTGTTGGTTATACATTTCATAGAAAACATCCTTGGGAACGGAGTGATTTTTATTTATTTTATATGTTTTTAATTTTTGTTCCGAAAAGAATTTAGAGCAAGTTTAGGTCATGATCAATATTTTTTAAATATTTCTTTATCTTTAAAATCCGATTAACAAAAAAGTGAGCGGATATTTAAAGATATGAAAACAATACTATGTGTCCAAGAATGTCTCCAATCGCGTAGTAAAATTTGAGCTTTAAAGGATCAATATTTAATGAAGGAGATCGTTTTAAAAATGAGAAGTATGGTTATCATTTTTTTACCCTAATAACGTTCGTGCAATTTTTGAAAAAAATGATAATGCAAACTACTGTCTTTAAGGTGAAGGATGAGGAAGTTCTTTTATTGAAAAATATGAAACAAGTTCGTTTTTCAAGTGATATGTACACTCAGTTTGATTGTTGAAACAATGACTAAAAATGAAAACGAAAAAAGAAAGAACATAAATGGAACGGTTATCAAATTTTATTATCTATTTCATTTTTGCTATTAAAAAAATTGTGATTAAGATGAATTTTGCTCAAAGACGTTTACTATGAGAGCCGCGTTTTAAGCCCTTTCCAAATCAGAAAGCTTCTGTGCATGTATGCCCAAAATTAATGCTCGTACGCGACTGTTTGAGAATGTTGCCACCAAGGACATTGTTAACAAGCGCGCTATATACCACACTTTGGCGCGCGGACAATTTCAAAATGGCCGATCACATGAAGTAAACTGACAGGAAGACCGGATCATTTTGCTGTTTATCGTATGGTTTTTGTTGAAACCATGGCCCAGGGCGGGCAAGGTGATTCTAGGTCACCTGCAGCATTACTGCACAGACTCTGCTCAAATGTCACAGGACTTTCAGATGGTAAATACCAGTTTGACACATTGTTTTCAACTCTCATGAAGACATGATGATTGTGATTGAGAATGCTCTTCATTCACTTTGACAACTGTTCAGATAAATGATATTGTGATAAGTACCAGTACTCATAGTGTTATTTGTTGTATGTCTGCTTGTTATTTCATGATGGTCATTTAGAATAACTGGGTATAACTATTTGTCACGGTTGCGTGTCAATCAATGAACTCGAGGAGTTCAGATTTTAGCTGTCAGAGAGAAAGCTCGGACGGAGAAAAACATGGATTGGTCGCAATTGACCAATTTGGCCCATCCATAGGGCCCATTGTACAGATCTCGACACACTTAATCTTGCCTCTGTGTGACGTCACTAGGAGACAGACAAATGAGGGATCTATTTGTTTACATTATGTACAGGAAGTATAGCTCACGCGTATGCACATGCGCAGAATGCACCTCTTGAGTGGTTCTAGCAGAGACATTGATCAAGTAGGTCACTGGTTCTAGACAACACCTGGTCTAGGAGTCATGCTGAGGCTATTCAGCGAGATCTGGTTGCGTATTCAGTGATTGAAGTTTGTGGAGAAAGATAAGGGAGAATGAGCATACAATCACATAACTGGCTTAACTGCTAACTTATCTGCTGCATTTTATGGTCATCTTGTACTTTACTACCTCAATTCTGGTACGCACCAGAATTGGACAATTCTGGTACGTACTAGAATTATTCTATCAATGTAATAATTCTGGAACAAACTAGAATTGGCAGAAGTAACAATTCTGGTATGCACTAAGTACCAGAACTGTTCCAACAATTCTGGAACGTACTAGAATTGTTTGCAGGCAACAATTCTGGTACATACCAGAATTGTAAAATTCTCTGAACAATTCTGGTATGTACTGGAATTGAGGTCGAAAAGTACAAGATGACCCATTTTATGATGTCACATGGCCCTGCAGGTAGTGCTCTTGCTATTGGTTAGGTAATTCATGTCAATTAACTTGATATCTCAAAATAACAGGCACTCTAGTTATTTCAAAGCTTGAGTTCACTTGAGTAGCAGCTCCTCCGAATTGAGGCACCTAGCTGCTGAAAGCAATCATACCTGTCAACTCTCCTGTTATGAGTAGTACACTCCTGATTTCAAAACCAAAACTAGCTCTTACCTTATGGGACATTTGAAAGTAATGTTAAGATGAGCATCATAGTCTTAGCCAGCAGGGCGTCTGGGAGTCTTTTGGGCACCCACACCCTTAAAAAGCACCCCTAATAACACCCAGTTTTTTGTGAGGAATTTCTTGAAATTCCAGAATTCAGAAACTGAAAATTGGGAATTGGTAGATTTCTGGGCATCCTTATTGTTAGGGGACATCACAATATACTCAGATAACAACCATAAAGATGTATTTACTTAGAAGAGCATAATATCCTTATGCTATGTCATGGGAATTTCATCAAGGAGAAAATATTCAGTCATTTTAATGAAATATACATTTTTAGAAATTCCTCAAAAAAAAATCTTTGTGTCCTAATGTGTGATTTTTAGGGTTTGGTATGCAAATGACACCCAGGCGCCCTGCTGGACAAAAGCCTGCTATCAGTCATTTATTAGGCCTAAAAAAAGAAATTGTTTGTTTCCTGTAACGGTCTGGAAAATATAGGGTAGGTAGGTCAGTAAAATATTTTTTCTTTTGCATAATTTCTTTGGTCAAAAATGTGTGTTTTATGCATGATTTACATTGATTGGGAGTTGGAAGGGCAGAAAAAACTTTAGGGTAGGGATTTTTCTAAATAAAAACTTGTTAGGGTAGGGTTACAGGAAACAAACAACTTTTTTTTAGGCCTTATGCCGCCTTAGAGAATATGGAGTTCTTTAATAGCTGCCTTGAACTGGCCATTGCTTGATTTTGTCTTTCTGATGAGAGTAACTACATGTTTTAACCTACAGACTTAGAGGATAGTATACCTCCTATATTCTCTATTTTTAGATGCGCTGTCTCCTCACTACCAGTATGCTCTTAGAGTGTTAGCAAGGTAAGTCTAGTTCACAAAGATTTTAAGATATGGTCAGGCACCAACATAAGTTTCAGAACTGTCTTGCCATGCCTTGCAATTAGTGATTAGTTTTTTCTTGGCCCACATAATCTGCCTTAGAAATCATGTCGGACACTTTAAAGCATTATTCTTTAGAACGTTGTACTTCACTTTTGAAATATTAAGGTGTCCTGCTGTGTCTTTAACAAGGGTCTCTGTGTCCATTTACTGTCCAAATGATGCCCTGGAATTTTCAGTGACCTTCCTACTGTTATTGTAGATTGTTACTTATTAGATTGGACAATTGGTCAACCCCATGTTCATCATAAAAATGCATGCATGCTATATTATCAGTTGTTTTATAGACATATTTTCAATTTTTTAAGGGGTAATAACCAATTTTTTTTAACAACCCATGGCATTGCTGAGGTGTAAATTCCCCTTTTAACTCATTAGCCCATTCAATATAGTTGGTGTAAGGATTTGAAGTAGATGAGTAGCAAAATCTGGATGGGCAGACATTTTGGAAGTGCTGTTTTGGACAGGCATTTTAAAAATCCTGGCTAAGACCCTGGATGGATGCGATATAATTTTTGGTAAATTTTGCTGGTTTATTTTTCAGTAACATCAGTCCTCCTGTGGAGAAGGATGAGTTTGAAGTTGCAGAAAAAATAAAAAGGAAACGTAAGTTCATTCATCTTATTGTGTTATTGTGATTGCTCATGACTTTTCACAAGATAAACTTTCACTGAATATGTGTAAATCTGCTTGGTGCACCTGACGTTAACGAAAGATATAAGAGAATTGAGAAGCACAATAAGGTATACACCAGTTGAAGGAGGGTTTGTTGTTCAAACCATTTGGCCTTAGAATTGTATTGTATTGTATATTTATTGACTGTAAAGGTTGTTTACAAAATCCTACAGATATAAAACAAAAGCCTAACAGAAAATACCAATAGTATAAACAAAAAGGAAAATGTAAGTTTTTAGGAAAGTATGCCTTTTCAAGAAAACAAAATTTGAAACTGAGAGAAAAGAAAATTTTAAAAGCGAAACCTAGACAAAATGAAACACCAAAATTGAAACTTTAAAGGAAAAAAATAAAGAGTATTTAAGTATTAGGCGTGTAGTTACTAATATAAGGTTATTATATAGTATCAAATAACTGTATCTTCCATATAGAATATGAAAAAGAAACAAATACTTGCGGCTAGCAACCAGGCTTGCAAGAACAGGTACTGACGTCTAGCAGCTATGCTATCACTAAAATATCGAAAATACCACATTCTAGTAGTCCCTATTGCAATCAGCTGGAATCAGGTGGCCATGAAAGTTATTTTTGTCATAAAGAAAGAAAAGGTTTGTAGTAATGCGTAACAAGATTTCTGAAGATTAATACAAGAGATTCATCCCAAGTGTGGGACCTAGATATAATCCCCATTATCTGTACACTTGGTTGCTATATAACTGTGTGGCATTGTGAAGGGCTCTCTATGGTGCCTTTTCAACTGAAAGACCCTTTGAGATTATTTCTAAAGAGTAGCAAATTTCTACCTTCCTCCAGTATTCTATCTAAGCTGTTTAGAATAATGAAAAATTTCCATGTGCTTCTGTGTCCACTGGATCCCCATAAGTGGGTTGACCTGGTTGTTATATAAATGTGCAGCATTGTGGAGAGCTATCTATGGTGCTTCAGCAATCGAAAGACCCCTTGGAAGTTGGAAAGGACATAAACATAAGAGTTCGGATTAATCAGAATTTCTTTTTGTATAATTTATTGATTCAGGTCGATTTCTCAGCTACAATGACACAAACGTTTGAAACGTAAGCATAATCGATTTTGTCAAATGTCTGTCAAATGAGTCAGTCGGGTTTGGCTACAGACATTTAATCGAGTTAGCGATTACGGTAGAATGGGAAATTAATCCGAGTGGTTTATTCAGCGGTCCTTTTCCGAAAGGGGTCAGTTCGGTATAATGAAAGTCGTATGTATTATTCGGAATTCCTGTAATTATAATATTGGCTTTTCGGAATAAAAATTCTCGGGAAAATCTCAAATCACAAATTTGTTTAATTTGCACCTAGGATTAATTTTCTATTCTACAGTAATCGTCCAAACACTAGTAAAAACATTCCTTTGTTCCACGTTTCAGTGGTGCGTCAGAGGAGAGAGAAGGATGCCGCTGTATTCTCTGAGCTCCATCGTAAGCTGCAGGCCCAGGGCAGTCTGCGGAACAGGTGGTCTGTGCTCTACATGCTCTACCAGCTCAGCCAGGACGCCACCACGCCCAGCAGCACAGCCAAGGTAACACAACTAGTCTGAGAATAGTAGTATTTCCACCAAAATCGCGTGCTCTAAGGTATTCTCTTGCAGGAACTCCAAATTTGCCTTTCAGTTGCCCTAGCCTAGTATATTAAGCAGACATGTATGGTATTTATAAATCAAATGAACCTTTATTGACCAAGAAAACCTCATTTGAGGTAAAACACTGTAAAATTGAAACTGTGTTTTTATTGAGGTCAGCTCAAGCAGGTAAGTTGAAGAAAACTTATATTTGAAGCACCAAGACATCAGGGATTAGATAACTATTGTTAGAAAGGGGACAGGAGTGCTAAACTAGGAGTTGTCTTATTTTGAGTGTGTCACCAGCATCACAGCCTTAATTATAGTGACACACCTAGGAGAATAATAGTATTATTCTTGTTTTCAATGATAACTATAATTATAGTGATGATTATACTACTACTACTACTACTACTACTACTACTACTACTACTACTACTACTACTACTACTACTACTACTACTACTACTACTTCTACTACTACTACTACTAATATTACTTTCCAGTAAAAAAATTCCAAAATGGCTTAGGGCTAGGGCTGGGCTCGATAAGCGCGGCATCGATGGATCGGCAAAGTCGTACAATCGATGTTCACCATGAGAGGACATCGATTGCCGAACTCGATACGGCCCCCCCTACCTCCATTGTTTTCCCTACCCCCAAAACACAAAAGAACCTACCATATTCTTTAAAATGACAGCGGTGCTGAGGCCGGCGATAGCGGCGATAGCCAGCCGCCATTGAAAAGGCACTACGATAGATACTATCGCGCGCGGTAGTACTTGGAAAAGTGTGGAGAGGGCCACGCAATGAATTTTACATGGTGCTGGTCCGGCCCCCACCACACTTTTCCAAGCACTACCTCGCGCGACAGAATCGAATCGAGAAAATCGACATTGAGAAAAATTAGGCAATTAATCGGATCGCAAAAAAATGGCTGATGAGCACAGCCCTACTTAGGGCCAGTAAAAATAGACCTCAACTGGTCCTACAGGGCCAATAAACATCTGTGGACATTCTTGTTAACAAGTTTCCCCTCAAGAATGTGCCAAGTGTTTTTGAAATAAATGAAGATGAAATAAATAAAAATGAATGTTGTCTGTAGATTTCATGCAATATTTTATTCTTTTAATATCAAAGAAAAATTTGCAGGACCAGCAAAATATTTGTAGGACCAGTGGATCCTAGGTGTTACTGGTCCTACGGGACCAGTTGAGGCCTGCTTTCACATGTATTTCACTTCATTTTACCTCTGCTCCTATTTATTATAGTCAAATATATTTTGTCAAGGCTTATAACTTTATTTATTTTGCAGAACATTGTTTCTATAGATGTATATTGTTTCTTTACAGAAAGCGGCACTATTTTCTCATCAGTTGTCTGGACCAGTGACCACCTCGACGCCCTATATGGGGGGTGGTGGGGTGCGGGTTCCTCCCCAGACGCCCGGCCTCGGTCTGAGCAGCGTCCATGCCGCCTCGACCACCCACTCCTCTAAGGGCAGCAGCGGAATCGGCAGCATCCACGGCAGCCTCCATCCCTCAGACCCCTCCCCCCTACCACAGTCCTTTGCACCAAGGTAAGATAGTGGTAGAAATTAAGAATAGTCTAAAGCCTCGACCACCCACCCCTCTACGGGCAGCAGCGGAATCGGCAGTATCCACGGCAGTCTCCATCCCTCAGACCCCTCACCGCTACCACAGTCCTTCGCACCAAGGTAAGATAGTGGTAGAAATTAAGAATAGTCTAAAGCCTCGACCACCCACCCCTCTACGGGCAGCAGCGGAATCGGCAGTATCCACGGCAGTCTCCATCCCTCAGACCCCTCACCGCTACCACAGTCCTTCGCACCAAGGTAAGATAGTGGTAGTGGTAGAAATTAACCCTTATGCTGCTGATGGCTAATTTTGCCAAAACAGAATAATGCCAAAAAGTGGAAAAATGACTGAAACCTTAGTACATGGGTACTCATCTCATAGTACTCAGTGAGAGCTATCCAATGAATACCATCATGACAGGGTTTAGATGGTTATCAAAAATCTTTGCATCCTTGTGCTTTGGACGAAAGTAGCCTCAGCATTGGAAGGGTTAAGAATTGTCACAAGTCATGATCATGCTCTCCTGTGGAATCGGCAGCATCCATAGCAACTTCCCTTCACGCCAAGGTAAGATAAGTAGGGACTCTGTTAGGAATTTTGATTATCATCACTTTTTCTGTCATATTGCGGCTAAGTTGTGATTCCCCAGTTGTAACTGGTGGAGGAAATTGGAGTTCCCGGTGAAAACCACCACCTAACCCCAAGTCACTGGTAACTTTCTCTCAGGCCCGGCTTGGATTCAAACTCGGGCAGTGGTGAGACAGCAAGCAGTCAGTGGCAACACCTTAGACCACACAGCTATCAGGGCAGGCCGGACTACAAATAATTCTTTTCAATCAAGTTTAGCCATATGTGTCAGGCCCTGACTGGCCATCTGTACAATCCTGAAATGAGTGTGTGCGATTATGGAAAGGCTTGCACTTCTTAACATTTTGACAACGGGATCTCTTGTCAATGTTTTATTAAAGTATCATTGTTACTCTAATGATGTCAGTCTTATGTTTTTAATTTTGAAATGTATTTTGAGTTCACAGAGAAAATGATTTGAAAAGGCATATTACTTTCATTTCATTTTCTTCATTTGTCACCAGTAATGTACTTCTAAAGTAAGTATAAAAGTAGTCTTAAAAGGTTATTTATTTTAATCAGATCTTTTCATTTTCTCCAACATATATTCATACTCCTGCTACTTATTTTAGTTACCTGCCGACGCCTGGTGTTGGTTCCTCATCCTCCCGCGAGGTGGCGCTTGGTCCTCGACTCGCCTGGACACTCTCCAGTAACAGTAAGTGATACTTACATATTGTATCATTGTATATAAATAAATTATAGAAATTTAAATACTTGAATTGAAACATATTAGTTTTGTCCTTACATTTGCAGGCCTCCACCTTAACTTGTGGGGCTACCTGTCCATTCGGCCCAAGGTTACATTGAAAAATAATTAACTCTCTGATATTTATGGTTTTGCACATTAATGAACCATTACAAAAGGTTGTGTTCTGACAATACATTATACTGCTACATATGTTTGAAGGTGGCATAAGTTTTAAAAAATTAATCCTCTATGTACCGTACTACTTTGTAACCCTGGGGCCCTCGGGCTACTAATGTAAACATGCCAGAGGGCCTCATGGAAGATCCTTACCATTGGACTGAGTTACCCTCTTTATAAAAGATTATTATTATTATTATTATTATCATTATTATTATTATTATTATTATAATGTCATTTTTCAGAGTCTTCCAGTCGTTCTGCGGTGGGTCTCCCTGACAGACCTGTTAGTGCCATCGTAGCCAGAAGTAGAGCGCAGGCAAATAAAGAAAATGGTAGGTCCTGGATTTTCGCAGACTTTGCAGGCCTCTACACTAACTCAAAATGTTACTGGCCCCGTTGGACCAGTAACAACTAGGATCTACTGATCCTGCAAAAGATATTTGGTCCTACAAATTTTTCTTAATTAAAACAAGAAGAAACATTGCATTTCATTCACCGACATCATTTATTTTTTATCTATTTTATCAGGAACGTTCATTCTAGGTAATATACATCTCTGATTTTATCTTCATTTATCTCAAAAACATTCTTGAGGAGAAACTTATTAACAAGAATGTCCCAAAATGTTTACTGGCCCTGTAGGACCAGTTGCTGTCTTTTTTACTGGTCCAAAATGACTGCTGGGTAGGGCTAAAGATCATTTAAAAGTAAATGATATGAACGGTTTTGATCAAACAAAACGATACATTTTTTTAACGTTTTTTTTTGAGGAAAAATTGCCCTTATCAATTAAAGTGGGCTGGAGTTCGCAAATATTTAAGGGTCTCATTTAAGTATGATAACGATTCATGTTTTATTTAAAAAAAGCAGCATAATAACATAGTGTTGAACTCTTTATTATTTTATTATATATATTACTTGTACAACATGTAGAAGACATTCCAATCTCCTATATTTTGTTTTTCAGAAAGTGTTGTAACTGAAAGTAAACTGTTGAGAGAAGTTGTGTACATACTGCAGGGGATAGAGGGAAAACTGATCAAGTTTCACCTAAGAAAAGATGGCTTCCAACTTGATGACAAGGTAAGCTAACAATAGAGATTAAATGTCTTAAACCCATTCATGCCTGGAGATCAACTAAACCAGTGCCTTCAACTTAACCAGTTTTCTTAATTAAGAGATTGTTTTAGACAATCAAAACTTTGTCCCTTGGACAGGTGAATTGTAATTCTCAACCCACAAATACTTGCAGGGACCAAAAACTCTCCTTCAAATATTTTGTAAAATAATTTGTAGAATAATTTCTTATTTCCAGGTTATTGCATAGATCCAGATTACAATTCCTAATGAAGTGGTTAACCCTTCCAATGCTGAAGCTGCATTTGTACACAAATAGTTTTGAAAAACATCTAAACCCTCTCGTGTTGGTATTCATTGGATTGCTCTCGCTGAGTACTCTTAGATGAATACCCATGTATCAAAGTTTCAGCTATATTTCAGATTTTTTGCGTCATTTTGTATTATCCGCAAGCAGCATAAGGGTTAACCACAGGCCCTGATGTGTATTTCATTTATTGGATATGATTATTCTGTACCTGTGATTGTATGTAATGTCTTATTATCATGAGTTTATTTCTAAGGTCCCTATCCCAGTAGCAGTGAGGAAAAGTGTTAAAAAATTAGCTGAGTGTGGTTGGATGTACAACAAGATCCGCAAATACACCGATTCTAAGAGCATGGACAAAGCCTTTGGGCTGGTTGGTCAGGTAAGAAATACCACCAATCATTATGCTTCTCCTTCTCTTCCACCTCCCGTCATCATCATCATCATCATCTTCATTAGCATCATCTCAATTAGCTTCATCATGCTTGTCATCATCATCACCATCATCTCTAGTAGCATCATCATCATCAGCAGCAGCAGTAGCATCATCATTGTCATCATCATCATCTTCATTAGCATCATCAGCAGCAATAGCAAATCAGCTTCGCCATCATCATCGTCATCAGCAATAGCATCATTATAATTATCATCATCATCATCATTATCATCATCAACATCATCACCATCATCTCCATTTCCATCAGCAGCTGTAGCATCATCATCATCATCATCATCATTGTCATCATCATCATCATCATCATCATATCCATTAGCACTATCATCAGCAGCAGCAGTAACATCTTAATCATCATCATCATCATCTCAATTTGCATCAGCAGCTGTAGCATCATCATCATCCTTTTAGTCATCATAACCACAATCAACTTCAACACCTCTACAACCCCCATAGACACCACCACTACCAGCATCTACTGTTTATCTATCTAGTTTATCTGATAACAAGAGCTCATGCGTCTATCCCATACATTCCTCTCTTTAGATGTTACCTGTAATTGACCAAGCAGGGTCCTAGCCAGGATTTAGAAACTGGGTGCCCAAAATTTGCAATTTTAACATTTTTTTGCATCCTATTTTCAAGGGAGACCACAATATCCTCGGGTTACAACCATAATCATGTATTTACTGATTGAAACAAAGCATAATATCCTTATACAATGTCATGGGAATTATATTGAGTTGGAAACTTAGAATATATGCTTGAAATTGGCATTTTAAGAAAATACTCATTAGTAAATTTGTGTTTTGAGGGGTGATATTTTAGGGTTTGGGTGTCCAAATGACATCCAGACACGGTGCTGGCTCAGGCTATGACTACAAGTTTGTCTTGATGTGAGTCGCTCGTGTTGTTATTTCAGAGTTTTTGTGCTGCGCTGCATCAGGAGTTGGCTGAGTATTACAGGTTGATGGCTGTCCTAGAGGCTCAGGTAAGCACTGCAGTTTTAAGCAACTGATAGTCTAATAATAATACTTATTATGATAATAATGATAATAATCATGATAATGATTATTATAACTAGCTAACTCCATTTGAGAGAGTAGGAAAAGAAAACTTCACATTCCAATAACTTTTGTGACAAAGGTAAGAAAAGATATTTTGCAGAGAAAGAAAGATCAGTAAAACAATAAGAAAACTCTTCATATATCAGGTATGCTCAAGTAGAGACAGATGACAGAAAGTAAATACAGAATAAAGAAATTGCAAAATATGATAAAATGAATAGATCAGAGAGAGAGAATACAAAAAAGAAAAAAAATGCAAACATAGAGGGGAGAGAAAGCAAAGGAATGAGAAAGGGTATGTATACAATATATATATACAATAAGCAGTATATGGTATATCTGCAAATATTTCAATTCTGTTTTGTATTGTATGTTGCAGTTGAAACAGGAACAGGACCAGGGTATAGAAACGGAGCAGGGTGGTTTAACGTTGAAACAGCTAGTCGTGTGGACTAACGACCCTCATGTTCGGCTGAGGGCTCTGGCCGCCCTGGTGGACATCTGTAGCAGTAAGTACAACAATCAGAAAATGTTAGTAATAGAAATTCAGGTGTGCTGTATTATTTTGGCGTTTTCTTACAACAAATACTTAATGCTTCTAGTCAGAGAATTTTTTGGTTTTGTTATCCACATTTTCCACAATACAGTAAGTATAGCAATATACATATGTATGTATGTATGTATGTGTGTATATATATATATATATATATATATATATATATATATATATATATATATATATATATATATATATATAAATATAATATTTTAAGTGAAATTTCCTGGCCTTTATGTTGCAATTCTCTTTTGATTGTCTGTATTTTCTATTATGATATTTGTATTTTTTACTATATAAATATTTTTCCTATTCTCAGATAAGAAAGGCGGAGCCCTGGCGTCTGCGATCCACTCATACATCCAGCATGGCGACCCCTTCATCCGCTCCCTGGTGGTGCACACACTCACTCTGGTCGTGCAGCCCATCTACAACACCATCATGAGGTGGATGTACGACGGAGAACTCGAGGACGCTTTCAGCGAGGTAGGATGAGGAAAACACACTGAAAAATACTTTGTACAGTAGTCCTGGGAATCGTGGAAAATATTGAAAATTTATATACAGTAGGGCAGAGAATCGTGGAAAATATTGAAAATTACTGTATACAGTAGGGCAGGGAGTCGTCAAAAATACTGAAAAATAATGTATACAGTAGTGCTGGGAATCGTGGAAAATATTGAAAAATATTGTATACAGTAGGGCAGGGAATCGTAGAAAATACTGAATATTACTGTATACAGTACGGCAGGGAATCGTGGAAAATACTGAAAAATATTATATACAGTAGGGCTGGGAATCGTGGAAAATACCGAAAATTACTGTATACAGTACGGCAGGGAATGGTTGCATAATATTCTATACAGTAGTGCAGGGAATCGTTGGAAAAATTCAGGTCGATTAATTGTCCGAGTTGTAAGTTTTCAATTGATTAATCGATTATGATTGATTATTGTCAGTGTTAGTATTCCCACTTACCAGTTTCCGATATATGCTGATTACCCCTGAATAGAACGAGGAAAACACATTAACCATTATGCTGCTGGTGGCTAATTTGGCCATTACAAAATGATGCAAAAAACCTGATGAATGACTGAAACCCTGGCACATGGGTACTCATTTGAGAGTACTCAGTGAGAGCTTTCTAATGAACACCAACTTGACAGGGTTTATATGGTTTTCAAAAATCTTTGCATCTGTGTGCCATCAGGCCGTATGCCATTTTCACAACAAGGATAACTTATAATGTCACACTAGATAACATTTACTTTGATTTTGTTTTTTAAGTTCTTCGTTGCGTCGAACCCCATGGTGAAGATTGGTCGTATTTGGCACGATAAGTACAGCCTGAGGAAATCCATGATCCCTTCCTTCATAGCTACGGACCAGGCAAGGAAGGTAAGTAATGACTGGTCCCTTCCATCTCCATAGCAACCACACCAACCAGGTAGACTATAAAAGAAATACTGCAAAATCCTTCAAATAAATTTCCTGCTTTGTATCTGCTTTGTTTGACTGCTTCAATGCGCAAAAATTTAAAGTAGCACAAATACCCTCCTGCAGGGCTGTAAAGCAAATTTTTTAGCACTCCAAATTAAAGTTGTATACAGTAAATGTTTGCTTTAATTTCAGATTTTGCTGACAGGGAAATCTATCAATTTTCTGCGTCAGCTCTGCCAGGACCGCACTGTGATCAGGGACAGAGATCTGGTGAAAGGGGCAGAAACCAAGCAAGGTAAAACATTGGGGGGGGGGGGGGGGGGGGGGGGGGGGTTGTAGAGGGGTAACTGCCAAGTATGCACTGCGATCAGGGACAGAGATCTGGTGAAAGGGGCAGAAACCCAGCAAGGTAAAACATTGGGGGGGGGGGGGTTGTAGAGGGGTAACTGCCAAGTATGCACTGCGATCAGGGACAGAGATCTGGTGAAAGGGGCAGAAACCCAGCAAGGTAAAACATTGGGGGGGGGGGGGCTTGTAGAGGGGTAACTGCCAAGTTTGCACTGCGATCAGGGACAGAGATCTGGTGAAAGGGGCAGAAACCAAGCAAGGTAAAACATTGGGGGAGGGGGGGGGTTGTAGAGGGGTAACTGCCAAGTATGAACTGCGTTCAGGGACAGAGATCTGGTGAAAGGGGCAGAAACCAAGCAAGGTAAAACAAAGAGGGGCAAATACTCAACATTTAACAAAACGAAAACTATATAGACAAATAATGGATTAACAACAATGCAATACTTAAGCCCATTAATGGCAGTAGCGCCCAAAAACATCTGATTTTGTTGATAGTATTGTTAAGATCAGAGCGAGAAATACTTATCACAAATCAAGCCACAATTTCTATATATTAATACTGAGTTTTTCAATCCTTTGGTCGGGGTAATCTTAAATACCGGGCACTGCCGACACCTTACGCTGCCTTGAGCAGCTTGTTGGTGGGTTGAAGACGGTTATAAGTGGTTTCAGTTTTTGATTTATGACTTTTTAAGTTCAAGATTTTGAAAAATAGTGTTTCACAGGATTGGTGGCTTTATCTATTTTCAAAAGTCTGCAACATTGGCAAAGGAGGTGATTTGAATATGAGAGGAAAAATGATTTCGAACTAATCCCGTGCTGTGCACTGGTATTGACTAGTACATTGTAGCATTTTATGAATGTATGATTTATAAAAAGAAATCATAGATAGAAATAAGGATATCTCCTGACTTAAATAGGTGAATTTTGCCTTGTAGATCTAGTTTTATGTGAAAACTTTACCCATGAACTGACCTGTGTTTCTGGAACAAACTTATATGCCTGACCTGATATTTTTTTAGCGGAGACCATCTTTTCGCGAGACATGGATGGTGTGTTCCAGAAAATGATCGACACTGTGTACAAAGAGACTAGTCGCCACCTTTTGGAAGTCCTACACAACAAGTATAACATCATGGATCATCTCAAGGTGAGGAATTGTTATTTAACTCTTCACTGCTGGTGGCTAATTTGGTCAACATAATTTGATTACAACATGTTGAAAAATGATTGAAACCCTGGCAAATGGGTACTCATCTGATAGTGCTCAGCGAGAACTTTCCAATGAATACCAACATGACAGGGTTCTGAGGATTTTAATAATTTTCTGCTTTTTGGTGCATTGGACGAAAGTAACCTCAGCATCAGAAGGGTTATCATCATTTCTTCCATATTTAGGCTAAATCAACTGAGGCTAAACTAGTAAGGTAGTTGCTGATTATGGAAGAAACAAGTACTTGGGGGAAGACACCGACTAACCTGAAGTATCTGACAAGTTTCTCACATAAAAATTTTAAGAATCAAAAAAAAAAAAAATAGAAAATGTAAGTGAAAGATTTTTTAAAAAGAATAAAAGAAAAGAAAATTTAAAAAGGTTTCTCACATTCTTCAGAGGTATTCCAGGCTAGAATGGATTCCACAAATTTAGACCACACTATGAATTTGGGCCATTAATTATTTTGCAAAATAATTATTTGGAAATATGGACGACCCTTGATCCATCGTTGGTAGCTATTTCTTAAGGTATGGACAAATATTACTCTTTTTTATTAGTATTTTCATAAAACATGGGCCACCCTCAACCAATGAAAAATTCTAATTATTAAAAAGTGTTCTAATTACCGAGAACTTACAGTAAGAGTCATTGTATATTTCTAGGCTATGCGGCGTTACCTGCTGCTGGGTCAGGGCGACTTCATCCGGCACCTGATGGACCTGCTAGAGGAGCACCTGGCTAAACCAGCCGCCACGCTCTTCCACCACAACCTGACGGGCATCCTGGACACCGCCATCCGAGCCACCAACGCACAGTTCGACGATGCTGAGATTCTAAAGAGACTGGACGTCAGGCTACTAGAGGTAATTATTTGGTTTTATTTCTTATTTCCTTACCTGCTCACATTGGAAGCTATCTCCAGGACTTGCTCCTGTACCCAAAGAGCAGGCTCTGTTTTAAAGGCCTATCCTTATGTAAAGGACCCCTCCAACGTCCATAGGGTAGGGTTATCAAAATAGCCTCATATAACTTAAAAGTAGTGCTAGTACTACCCTGCAACTGGCTGCAGCTGTGACTGGTTGGCCCTTGTGCATATCTTTTTCTCCTTAGGGCACCATATTTGCTTCTTTACTTGGGATTCTTCTTGTGAGTTTTTTGCTCATTTCCCCATAAATTGGAGCATTTTGCCATTGACCTAAGAGCCATTGCCGTCTTATCGCTTAGAAGAGGTATTTCTTATCTTATAAAGTGTAAATTCACTGTACTAGTATTTATTGTAAACATTTCTCTAAACAAATAATGCTATGTCTGACAGGCATGATAGTTTGGAGTCAGGTTCGGAAAAATAATTTATCAACCTGATTACGCTCAATCTTAACAAGTACACATCATAGATCATGGTGAATGTACATGAGATGCTCAAAACAACAGATCCCCTCTTAGCAAATAATTTGTGATAAAAGGTAATATGAGAGGGAAATTGCGTCCTTGATTTTTAACCCATCAATATTACTATTTTGTTTCAGGTTTCTCCTGGAGATACAGGGTGGGACGTCTTTTGTCTACATTACCATGTTGACGGTCCTATCAGTACAGTAAGTACCTTGTCAGATGCAATTTTATTTCATTTAAGTTATGCCTATACTATGAAAGAGCACATGTGACAGGCAAAAAAATAAGATTTTCCAACATTTTTTTTCCGAAAACGTAATGATGTTTTCTAAAACAAAAATTTAGATGTCACATGTTTCTATTGATGTTTGTTTCTGTAGGTGTTCGCATATGTGTATTGATGTTTTCTCTAGGTAGGGATGTCATCCATATAGGGCTGTACCCCGGTACCAGCACCGTACCGAATACCGTCTCGCAAAATACCGGGGAATACTTGTTTCAATATTTAACGGTATGCTTATCGGTATTTTGCAAAACAAAAACCCATGTCAAACATTCAATACTATGAAATAATTCAGTAAAAAGTTATACTTATGGTTGCCGAACTTGTAAACTTGGAAGGTACGATATAGCGTCGATAGTTCCATCGTCGCTACCATTAGTGAACTTGTGATTCTTTTTGTTGCCGCGTAGTGGCGCTGTATATCGCGGTAGCGATAAGAATCACAAGTTCACTAATGGTAGCGGCGATGGAACTATCGCCGCTATATATCGTACCTTCAAGCAGAATGTTGATCTATTCAAGTTAACAAGGTTTGGCTGCCGTAAGTATGACTGCTTAATTTTCACATCTGATTACATGTTGTAATTAAAATACCTGACAGACAACAAATACGTTTTAGGTTTATGTCAGGAACTACGCTAAGTGTGTACTTAGCATAGTTCAAGATACCGATAGCAGTACCGATAAAATACCGTATCGTTTCGACGATACCGGTTATGGTACCGTACCGCTTCACCCTTAGCGGTATGCAGCCCTACATCCATAGTCCATAAATCGACATTTTCACTTTGTCAATTAAATCGAATCGAATGGTTGCTTATGGAATCGAAATAATCAATATTCTGTACCCCAATAATGGCATATGATTATTAATAAAAAATACACTTTTCCCAGACATTTTCCTGTTAAACTAAGGCCAAATAAAAATAAAAGTACGCTTCAGGGGACATGGCCAGAAAAAAGAGGGTAGGTAGGTAGGCAATTCTTTTTTTTTTTTTTTCTTCTTTTTTTTTTGAAAACACAGCACCTGTATCACTTTTTTTTGAAAACACAGCACCTGTATCACTTTTTGTATTATTGACCAGTATTGTAAGCAGCTAGCACATCAATTAGTATATTCTACTTCAATAGTAAGCATTTCCAAAATAACAGTACAATGATTAGGATGACTAGAAAATTCTATAAAATAAGCTTCTGTAAAATGTCTTATTAAATTCAACTTTATATATACCCCATGCAAAATCATCAGCAAAATTCCTCTGGGTGCCACACCTCAAGGCCCCCAGAAGCCAAAGGGTCTACATGCTCTGAGGTGCATTCTAAGGGCTATCCTGCAAGCAAAATTGGCAATTTAGGAAGGTCATTTGATGTTTTTCACAGTACATCTAATGATAAAACATTTGAATTTTTTATCTTTTGAACAGATCATTGAAGGAAACTACAGAAGATCAATACAGGCAACCCATTTTATGTATTATTAGTGTTCAAAGGGTATAAGACAACGCATGGCTGTGTTTATTAAATGTATACAAATAACAAACAGCAGGGATAGAATTTATTTGTATGCATCAAGAAATACAATGAAAGAAATATACATACAAAATCAGAGAGAGAGAGAGTATAAGAGAGAAAAAAACAGGATGCATAAAGAAATACAGTAAAGAAATATATTCAAAAAGGAGATACAGGAAGATAGTGTTAAAATATGATGCACAGATTAACAAAAACAAGATATTAACAGGTTACAGTAATCCTATTTACTTGTTTTTGATAAGCCTGGTTAAGCCCTATCAGCTGTCAAACAGTGATCAAACAAATGAACTTAGATCTTGTCATTCTGCAAATCAACACAATTAAAGTTTGTTTTCAAGTCCATTTTCAATATTTTTAGATGCCCACTTGGCTAGTTAATAGGGCAGAAGGTCAGTACATTATCCGCCCCCTCCTGAGGATTCAATTGAATGGTGCATATAAGTAAACCTGGTTAATCATAATTACACTCCATCCAAAACTGGTAAGAGCAATTGGCTACCAGTATTATCTACCACTAATGTTACAATACTACCTACTAGAACTGTTATGGTAGTGTTCATGATTTCCCAGAAATCTGATGCTTGAATGTTTATACTTGTTCATCAAGTTCTTAAAGTCATCCCCCACTTAGTAATCCAGCTGTGACGCGACCCGCAACACTCAAACAATGATTGCTTATCAGCTCAACTAGCGGCACCTAGCGGTGAGGTAATCACGCTCTTCAATTAAGAGAGGTCACATTAACTGCTGTATTTCCTGTTTGGCGTGAATATAAGCATGCCGTGAATAAGCATGCCGTAAATATGCATGCAGCATCAGTGGGTCAGCAGTAATGATAGGAACCCCATGGGGAGTATAGAATCTTTCCCAGGCCACTATCTCCTTTTGTTATCAACTCCCTGTGAAGTGCCAGCGAGACTAATGGTGTCAGCCATGCTGGACGTAATAAAATTTTCAAGCTCGGCCGGTAATTGACAGGAGTCGGTCGGGTCCCCGGAATCTTGATATTAATTTTACTTGGCCTAATGCAAAGTGAAACTCTGACTAAATATTGAAGTATTTTCTATGGCTTTTGTAAGAGAAATTGGAAGGAGTGGTGTACTTTATGGAGTATAGCAATTAATCAAATCGAAAGAAAGGGATATCAATGACATGCCTATAAATAATTGTGCCCTGAGAGCATGTTACGGCGTATCGAATCGAATCGAAAAATATATCAATTAATCGAATCGATAAAATTTCATATCAATGACATCACTATCTCTAGGTGTTCACATGTGAGTGTTGATGTTTTCTCTAGGTGTTCACATGTGTATATTGATGTTTATTTCTCTAACATGTGTTTGTTTGGTGTTTATTCTCCAGGTGTTCACCCCAGAGAGTATGATCATGTACCTGCGCGTGTTTAACTTCCTGTGGCGTGCCAAGAGAATGGAGTACATCCTAGCAGCGATCTGGAAGGGACAGATGGCCAACGCGAAGATGCTGCGCTCGATACCGGAACTGGCGCCCTTCCTGCACCTATGCCAGCTGCTCGGCTCAGAGATGATACACTTCATACAGCAGATACAGTACTATATCAACTTCGAGGTGAGAGGGATAATTAATTTATTCTGTGCCTACATGCGTATGATGACTAGAAGTGCATAGCTGTGTCTTAATAGCCAGGATTTTATAAACACTTGTCCAAAACTAGCACTCACAAAATTTCTGCCTGTCCAGAATTAGCTACTCAGCTTCTTCAAATACTTATACCAACTACATTTAATAGCCTATTGTGTTAAAAAGGGCAATATACACTTCAGCTATGTCTTAGAAAAAAGTTTGTCAGGAAAAGATTTGGATATTACTCCCAGATAGTCATAAATGATATTTGTACTGTCTTGAAAGGAGGTTTGCAGGAAACTGCACATCCAAAAGACTGGCTGGAAGGGTCTTGGCTAAGTCAGTAGTGCAGGGAATAGGGGACCTAATTCAGGGGTGATGAGTGGCCTGGGAAGATTGTCAGTTCCGTTGAGGTAGAGATGCACTTCATACAGTAGACACAATGCTAGGTAAGGGTAAGAGGGATACTGTATACCGTGTTAATATTGCGCATATAAAATAATGCGCTCAGCAGATAACTGCCCTTGATGCTCAGTTTAATTATTGCGCATCGATAACATCCAGCTCAAGCTGTGTGAGGGGGGCCAAGAGTATACAACCTACCTGGCTTTTGGGACGGGTGGTTCTGCTATATTCAAGCCGGCCAGCCCCTTAGGAATGCCAGATGCTGCCAGTAGTATAGGTAAGTGCAATCTTTATTTCGTCACCAGATGAACAGTGTTATCTTGGTTGCAATCAGTAACTCTGATTAGTGCTAACTGGCAAGTTTGACCACTCTCGAGTGTGCAAGTGGTCTACATCGTAATTGAACTCTGTACCAGCAGAGGCTGGGAAGGGTCTTAATGTTGAATGACAAGCTGTCATATCAGTGTGTTGAACGGTACAAGCATAGGGATCCAATATCCAAATACTAGTGCGCAGTTTAATAAATGCGGACTCTATGGGTGCGCAAAGTACGCATTAATTAAACTGCCGCAATATTAACATGGTATACAGTAATTGATCATTTCATGCATATTATGACTACTGTTGAGGGGGGTTGGACTATTTTAGAGTGTAGGCTTGGGAGTGGTGAATGGAGGATTGTACTTGGTAGGTCCACCATCAGCCCTGTAGGACCAGTTGAGGCCTTTTTTACTGGCCCGAAGCTGTTTTGGGGAATTTTTACTAGCCTGGGGCCAGCGGTTCACTTTTAGCGTCTAGCCCTGTACAGTGTACAAAACTTGTAATTTGAAAAATATAGAGGATGTGGCATTGTGCACTGAAACAATGTAGTTCATGTTACTTTATTTATGACATGAATATATCATCACCTAGGTGATGGAGTGCTCGTGGGATGAGCTGCTGAAGAAGGTTGGTGAGGCGGAGGACCTGGATTACATCATCGCGGCTCACCAGGAATTCCTGGACGCCATCATCATGCGATCATTACTCGACGAAAAAAATAAGGTGGGTTTCATGTTTCTGTGAGAGAGAAAAGACTTATCAGACCTGATTGTTACTCAAATTGAAAGGTTTTGTTGATTTCGATTGCTAAAGTTGTTTCTTGATACACCATAGGATATGAGGGTTTATTATTGTATACAGTTTTTAAATGATTATAATAAAATTATAATATGAATAATAGAAATGTGTATATAGATGAAAGCAAGAACTGTAATGATAATAATGATAATAATAATAATAATTCATTAATGATAATGATAACAATAATGATGATATGATAATAATGATAATAATAATAATAATAATAATAATAATAATGATAATAATTATTATAATGATAATAATTCATTAATGATAATGATAACAATAATGATGATAATGATAATAATAATAATAATAATAATAATAATAATAATAATAATAATGATAAAAATTATTATAATAATAATAATAAAAATAATAATAATAATAATAATAATAATAAAAGTAATGCTTGAAGATGATGCTAACATTGATGCGACTGTACTACTACTACTACTACTACTACTACTACTATCACCACTGCTACTCTTACTACTCTGTACTCTAACATTATTATCGCAAAAGTTAAAGCACTTTCGATGCTTTCAC
>OZ012698.1:12284194-12296694 GCA_963942565.1 Maea johnstoni
CAAATATTGCACCTGAAGGTATACTATATACAGTAATGTCAAATGTCAAAGTGGGTATTTTGACATGGGTAATGGATATGGGTATTTCTTTTTACCTGCCCAATGCTGAGTTTTACTTCTTAAGGGTAGGTATGCAGACCTTGGTGCATTCAATCTAACAAAGCTGAACTCTACTGATGATTACAAATAGATAATATTCCAGAGCTGTTGTGAGGTATTTTATGAAGCAGGAACTATTCATGCTTTCCTGGCCTTAACCCTTTCAATGCCCACTTGATCTGTGATTAGTAAAAAAAGAAAAATAACCGAAATCAAAACTGTTATGCAACCAAAATCATGAAAGGGTCTTATAGGTTGAGCGATGATTAACATTTCTTATATAATCCTTAACGATGCTTTTATGAGAAGGTTATCATGAATTTTGACGGGTTGTTTTTTTGCTCCTCACAAATAAAGGGGTTAACAGCAACATGTTGGTTGCATGCTTATCAGTTAACCCATCCAAGGCTACTTTCGGCCAAAGCACAAAGATGTAAAGATTTTTGGTAAACATCCAAACCCTGTTATATTGGTACTCATTAGAAAGATCTCACTGAGTGCTCTCAGATGAGTACCCATGTGCAAGGGTTTCAGCTATTTTTCAGCTTTTTTGCATCATTTTGTTATAGCAAAATTAGCCACCAACAGTATGAGGGTTATATGTTAAAATTGATCAGCAGTCCTGATATTTCAGAATGATGCATGCCTGTACTTATCTAGTAGTATTATTTATATGACTACCTGGGAATAACAGAAATGGAAATGAGCCATATGCCATAGGTATTGCAAAAAACCTGTTTGTGTGTATTGTATGTCAAGACTGACATACTTTTAAGCCATTAATGCTTATTACCCTTCCAATACATCACATGCATATGTGTTTGTGTTACGCATGCATATATGCATGTGAAACAATCAAATTCAATTAAAGTCGAGCATGGTTCAAATATCTAAAAGAACCCGTACATGATTTTATTTTCGTGATCTGAAGACATTCTTTCATGCAATATCTAATGATATTTAAATTTTTTGTAATAAATATTTTTATTTTTGTCGTATAGACATTCTATCAAATATCACATTGTTTTCCATGCACTAATGGTATGTAATGATATACAATTTTTTTGTAATATATTTTTTAATTTTTGTGATATAAATATTCTATAAAATATCACATTATTTTTCATCAAATATCTAATGATATACATTTTTTTTGTAATATATTTTTCTATTTTTGTGATATAGATATCCTGTAAAATATCAGATTGTTTTTCATGCAATATCTAGTAATTTGATTTGCGTTTTCAGTATATAATATTTTCATGATATAGATATTCCGTAAAATATCACATTGTTTTTCATGCAATATCTAAAGATTTGATTTGTTTGCATTTTCAGTATATACAATATTTTTTGATATAGATATTCTATAAAAATATCACATTGTTTTCCTGCAATATCTAACAATATCATTTATTTGTGTTTTCAGTATACGATATGGAACTTCCTGCCGTTGAACCTGTTCCAGCAGTTCCAGCGAGTGGCCAACTTCTACTTTCTGTGTGTGGGGTTCGTAGAGGTCAGTTAAGTGCTCCATACGCTATCTCATTAATCTGCCACTTATATTGGATTAATCAAGATGAAAAAATGGACATTGGCAACAGTGTGAAAACTTTCGATTAAATCTCTACCAATGATTTTACATGAAATATTTTGTGCATTCTGCCTCAATTTAGAAGTTTTTCTCAAAAGTATCTTAGGTGAGGATGACTCTTGTAGCAGAGACATATTCAAGCAGGAATGAGCTGTACATAGTACACTTTAACCCTCCAATGTTCATAGCAGCCAAAAGTAGCCTAACAATTTTAATAAAATCTTGCAGGCAAAAGCCAAATTGGGAAGATATTTAAAGAAGAGATTTCATTTTGTAAAAACATTCATAATTCCTGACTTATCATCCAAAGAATCATAGAACATAACTACAATGTTTAGAGTAATTCCTTAACCCTTACACTGCTGGTGGCTAATTTGGCCCGTACAAAATTATGCAAAGAACCTGAAAAAATGACTGAAACCCTGACAAATTATCTGAGAGTACTCAGCGAGAGCTATCCAATGAATACTAACATATGACAGGGTTTAGTTGGTTTTTAAAGATATTTGCATCCTTGTGCTTTGGAAGAAAGTAGCCTCAGCATTGGAAGGGTTTGCCCTTTAATGCCCACAAAAGCCAAAAGTAGCATAACAATTTTGATAAAATCTTACAGGCATAAGCCAAGCCAGGAAGGTATTTGAAAAAGAGATGTTATTTCATAAAAAGTTATCACCAAAAGAATCATAGAAGCCAACTACAATAAATCTTTTTACACAAATTCCTGAAGCCTGAATTGTGTGAAGTATCGTTCTCCCTTCCTCTTGGATAACAGACACTACCTCAGTTTCTAGAGCCTGTGTATTAGACAAAATGTAGTTTTACTTGCAATATATTAAAGAAGCATGCAGGAAGTTCTACACATACAATTAAGCATTCAGATTCCATGAAATTGGCTGAAATCACTTGTACATTTCCTGATTTGGCATGTTGTTGCTAGGAGACTTGCCTGGCAACGGATAATGATTATTGTTGAGGTACTCAGTTCAATGTCGAGTGTCTTTTGTTGAGGGTTTTATCTTAAGAGTTGATGTTGAGAGTTTTATCTTTTCGGAGAATTGGCCCATAAATGTGTGATTTATATGAATATTTATTAGGTGTACCACTCCTCTGTTTGCACCAAGATAGAATGAATTGTAAATTACACTCAAGATGTCTGAAAAGTAATACCAATATGGAAAAGGAATGAATAAAGAATGTAGGTCATATTCATACACCGCTGTTACAAAAATATGAGATGTAAGATTTAAAGCAAATATTACCAAACTACATATATCCTTAGTAAAGTTTTTTAATTAGTGATTGGGGACTTGAAAATGATACATTATTGGTTAATTTTGGATTAAGGAGATCTGTTCAATTAACTTGTGTTATAAGGATTATGCTATTTCAGGCTTTGAAACTTGTAATTTCCATTGGAAGAAACATTAGCTTGTGGTGTTATTATCTTTGACTCAGTTTTTCCTGTTCTCTTATTTTATTGGAATATTTAGCCTATACAAAGTATATATTGCCTGAAAGGTCTTCTGACAAGGAATATGTTAAACATCACAAAAGTACCTTCACAGCGGGGTGTAATATTTCTTTTGGTAAAACACTAAAAAAAATCATGCATAGTGTCATGGTCTTAGCCAGCAGGGCGTCTGGGTGCCTTTTTGGACACCCAAACCCTTGAAAAGCACACTTCAGGACACCCAGAATTTTTGGAGAGGAATTTCTTAAAATGTCAATTTCAAGAATACAATTGAGTTTTTTCATCTCCATATAATTCCCATGACATTGCATAAGGATATCATACCTTATTTTCATAAATTCATACATGTTTATGGTTGAAATCTGAGTATATTGTGATACCCCTTAAAATTTTGGACGCCCAAAAATTTTACAATTGCCAATTTTGGGCACCCAGTTTCTAAATCCTGGCTAAGACCTTGCATAGTGTTTTCAAATGGAACTCCTACCCACAATTATGGACCAGGGACCTTCAAATTTCACAAAAGTGGAGATAAGAATATACTCAGTAACAGTTTTTCAGATATAAATTTTAAAACCAATTTATTCAGAATATGTGTTGCGAATGAGAAAAAACTTCCAATTTTCAGATTCCATATTTTTTTAAATAAAGTCAAAATCGGAAAAACTGTGATACGCTTACCACAAATACCCTTATCTACACTGCCTGTGATTGTTATTAAAGACTATGCTGATATTTTCAGCTGGTGATCGACAGCCCTGTGAACCCCATCACAAGTATCCTGCCTCTGTGCTTCGTCATCATCGTCACTGGAATCAAACAGGTGAGAAACACTTCATATAAATATATATATATATATATATATATATATATATATATATATATATATATATGTATATGTATATGTATATATATATATAGATATTTATATATATATATATATATATATATATATATATATATATATATATATATATATATATATATATTTATATATATATGTATATATATATATATATATATATATATATATATATATATATTAGTTATATATGTATATGGATTGGTGTGCAGGCCATGATTATTGAACCGAAAAAAGGGAAGATGCACAAAATATTTATTTGTCATTGGCATATAGCTTACGTTTGTATTTCGATGAATTATTTTGTGTGAATGATGTATTTCTCATTCAGGGCTATGAGGATTGGCTGCGCCATAAGGCAGACAATGAGGTCAACAACCGTCCAGCACATGTTCTCAGGGGAGGCAAGGTACTGGAGATCAACTCCATGGATATAAAGGTAAGGAATCCCACATTTATGTTTATATACATATACTTATGTATGTATATATGTATATACATATATACATATATATATATATATATATATATATATATATATATATATATATATATATATATATATATATATATATATATATATATATATATATATATATATATATATACATATATATATATATATACATATATACATATATATATATATATATATATATATATATATATATATATATATATATATATGTATATGTATATGTATATATATATATATATATATATATATATATATGTGTGTATATATGTGTGTATATATGTATGTATATATATATATATATATATATATATATATATATATATATATATATATATATATATATATATATATATATATATATATATATAAATATATATATATATATATATATTTATATATATATATATATATATATATATATATATATATATATATACATATACATATACATATATATATCTATACTTATATATACTTATATATATATAAGAGAATATTTTTGCGGATTAATTCTTGATGCCTAAGATATTTCACAAAGGCGCCTTAGGTCCTGACAATACTTGTCTCAGGGAACTGGAGGCATGAAGCTATTCACCAGGGAGTCATCTCTGACACATGCATAGCTCTAGCATACTCCAGGTATAGCTTTAACCCTTCCGATGCTGAGGCTACTTTTGCCCAAAGCACAAGGATGCAAACATTTTGTGAAAAACGTCTAAACTCTATCATGTTGGTATTCATTTGAAAGCTCTCGCTGAGTCCTCTCAAATGAGTACCCATTTGCAAGGGTTTCAGTCAATTTTCAGGATTTTTGCATCATTTTGTATTGGCCAAATAAGCCACCAGCAGCGTAAGGGTTAAAGGAGGTAATCTGGTTGTAATCTGTGGTGCTCCTACAAGAGCTATTCACCATGCAGGGAGGTATTTGTGACACGTGCATAGCACTATAGCGTACTCCAGTTATAGCTCTAACATCAATCACTCAGCGCTGACAGCTCAGGTACGCCGAGCGGCCGATTACCTGACTTAATCTCGTTAACACTTTGATCCCCTGTTGGGGGCTGTCTAATAAGATATGATAAGAGAGAGAACAAACATCACCATTACCATAATGGGCTTAAATCTGACCACCGCAATCTGATTGCATATCAACAGTTATGATTCGGAGTGTTTACTAGTGGGGCTTAAAGTGTAAATATCACCATTACCATAATGGGCTTAAATCTGACCCTGCAATCTGATTGCATATCAACAGTTAAGATATGGAGTGTTTACTAGTGGGGATTATGGTGTAATAAATATGTGTACAGTATGTTCGTTTTGTGGAGATTCGGTGAAACCTTAGATGAATAAAAACAAGTGGATATGAAACCAGCTGGTCAACCTAAACAACCGTACTGCGACGATTAGGCCAAATGTTGTGTTCTGCGTTTGTTGATGCGCAGCTTTCACTGCAATGTAGATGATACAAGAGCCCTCATTGGTCTTTGCATCCTAGTGATGTCACACTAAGGCCACATTTGGGACCCCTGGGATAGCCAGGTCTTCACTATAGCGCATATAGTAATTAGTCTCTTGTATCATTTTCTTTTATTCATCTAAGGTGAAACCTAAGAGATGTGAACACCTTGGGACTGGGGCAATGGTGTTCACATTAAGAGGTGATCACATCTCAGAGGTCTTTTCACAATGTAAAAGATACAAATGGGACAGGGAAATGGTCAAATAGTTTCCAACCATTGCTTTTGTAAGAGAGATATCACAAAAAAAAGGTCAGGGTGGTTTTGGCTAAGTACTAGAAGCATGAATAAGTTAAACAGGGCTGTCCCAATCATGTTGCCGGTACTTAGAGATTGTTGAACAACATTGTTTTTGATCTGCATTATAAATGAGCTGATTAGTGAAACAATATGATAAATTAATTCATAACCTTTATGTGCTGAGAACTCGGTGATCATCTTTGAACCACTCTCAACCATTGCCCTGATCTGAGTACAATTAGGTTGGGGAAAATGTGTGCTACCAAAGGCAGATAACTAGTATACTACTGATCTACCTTTGGTGCTACTCTATGTCATTGTGCTCTTGAGGACATTGCCCATTGTTCGGAGTGCAATTAGGTTGAGGAAAAAGTGTGCTACTCAGTGTAAATGTACCCATGAGAACATAGGGGAACTTATTGAAGGAGATGTTGTTATTGTTTATGTAATGTGGGAGATAGTGGGGAGACAAAGTACAGACTCAACTTACATTTTGTCGTATCAAGTGTTCAACACCAACCTTGACAACTTATATATTGCCGCAAAATTCAATTATATGGGTTTTATTTGTTTTCATACTAGCTGACTACACATTTTCTCTTGGACTGTTATCATGTTTATATATCGTTCATGGCAAGTGTGACCTTTGGATAAATATGGGACACCATCAATCAATATAAGGCCCATTAAAATCATAATTATCAAAAGATTGTTTACAATTACTGGGAAAGTTCCCAAAGAGTAACACACACACATATATATATATATATATATATATATATATATATATATATATATATATATATATATATATATATATATATATATATATATATATATATATATATATATTGTATATATATATATATATATATGTTTATATATATATATATATATATATATATATATATATATATATATATATATATATATATATATATATATATATATACATATATATATATATATATATATATATATATATATATATATATATATATATATATATATATGATTAATCCTCATGTATGATATTGACACAGGTCATTTATCATAGCCATGTGAAATAACTTTCACTAGGTTGTGTCGTCCTAGTTCTGTACCTTGTTGTGTTGTTGTGAAGTAATTTGACACAGTATTCCCTCCTTAACGTTCACCTAACTGACCTGAAAAGAACACACACTCAGCCACAGGCATTTCACTCAATCTATCATTCTTATAGACTTGCTACAAGTTGTGTTATCTGGCTGTTTCCTTAGCCCTTATGCTGGTGGTGGCTGCTTGTGCCAATACAAAAATATGCAAAAATCCTGAAAAATGATTGAAACCCTGGCACATGGGTATTCATTTGAGAGTACTCAGCGAGAGCTTTCTAATGAATACCAACATATCATGGTTTAGATGTTTCTTTAAAATCTTAACGTTTTTGGGCTTTGGACAAAAGTAGCCCCACATTGTAAGGGTTAATCTCACTGATCTTACTGAGCTGATTTCACTCCGGGTGTAGTTCTGAATAAATCCTCAATGGGGACACACTTGAGCTGTAGTCTGAGTTTCAAACTGCAGCTTCTGAAAACTGTGCTGCCATCTATAGGTTGAGAGAGACATCACACCTATCCAGTAGTGGTGGCATAGCATTAAACCCAACTCAGCCTGAGAACCAGGCTGTCATTCATACTGAGTGTCTGTCCATTTCAATGAGTGAGCACAGTTCCCAGGGCAGGGTATGAAATCCTTGAAGTACTTGTGTACTGTTTCTCTTATCAGTTCCCTATGGGTTGGTCTTGAAAAATGAGAAGTACATTTCCAACACTTGTAACGTACACCCTGCACATTCTAAAAAAAACGGCCTTAACCCTTGTACTTTACCTATTACCAAAACCGTAATGTTTGCTGGGGTGCTGCCGGCGGCTTATTTGGTCAATATGAAATAATGCGAAAAAAGCTGAAAATGACAGAAAACCTTGCAAATAGGTACTCATCTGATAGGACTCAGTGAGAGCTTTCTAATGAATACTGGTCAGCCTGGCAAGTTTTAAAAGGTTTTCAAAAATCTTTGCATCCTTGTGCTTTGGACGGAAGTAGCCTAAGCATTGGAAGTGTTAAACCTTGCTGAAATACTTGAAATACTTGTGCACTGTGTTTCTCTTATCAATTCCCTGCTGGATGGCCTTGAAAAATAAGTAGTACATTTCAGACATTTTTAACTCCCTGCACATTCTCAAACACCCTTAAACCATGATTAAGTTAGTTTCATTGTCTAAATAAGACCTACTAAGGGGAACTGTTTTCTCTCTAAAGCAGGGTGTCAGTGATTTTCAGCATTTTTGCATTATTTTGTATTGGCCAACTTAGCCGCCAGTAGCTTAAGGGTTAAGGACACCCAATACTTTGGTCAGAAATTCATCAAATAGTCAATAGCAAGCAAATGGTTGAACATTTACAGTTAGGTGTAAGTGCTTGGACACAACTTATAGTGCTTTTGCATATCTATTAATATATTTGTCTGGTTGTAATCTGAATATATTGAGGTCTCCCCTGAAATAAAAAGTCACATAAAAAATGATAACTTTCCATTTTGGACACACAGTCTCAAAATCCTGTTATTTTTTGTTTTAATATATATTGTTCAAGGGATCGTAACACTTGCCCTAGTTAACTCTTGTGTGTGTAACCAGAGACAGGGCACCAGTAGAGTGGCAGACAGATTAATGGTGCCCCTCACCCTCTCACCTCGTAAACACTACTGGGCGTTCTTTACGGTAGGCTAGCTGCCTTCTAAAGATAGCACAATAATAGCTGCCAGTGGAGTGTGTCAACAGTGGAGTGTGTCAACAGTGGAGACTAACAACAATATTTATATGTATATATATATATATATATATATATATATATATATATATATATATATATATATATATATATATATATATATATATATATATATATATATATATATATATATAAAAATATATATATAATATATACATACATCTATGCTTGCTCTCAATATCTGTTTATGTTATTAATGATAATGTAAATCAACATTATCTCACCATCATCATCATCATTGTAATGATGATGATGATAATAATAATAGTAATAATAATAACAATAATAATAATAGTAGTAATAATAATAACAATAATAATAATAACGATAATAATGATAATGATTATGTATATATATTTATATATATTTATATATATATATATATATATATATATATATATATATATATATATATATATATATATATATATATATATATATATATATATATATATACATATATATATATATACATATATATATACATATATATATATATATATATATATATATATATATATATATAGATAGATAGATAGATAGATAGATAGATAGATAGATAGATAGATATATATATATATAGATAGATATATATATATATTATATATATAGTCAGATTCTACTGAATTCTAGTAGGACACTCTGAAGGAGTGCTGTTCAAGTTGAAGTTCCTTTTCATAAGCACAGGAAAAAAGGTGGTGAGAATAAATATAACCTTTCTAAACATGCTTTTCACCCAGGAATAGCCTAAAAAAATTGTATTCCTGTAATGGTGTGAAAGAAATGGGGTTAGTAGGTTAGTAGGTAGGTAAACAATCAAAAAAATGCATGTTTTATGTTGTTTGGGAGTTTGAAGAGCAGAAAAAAGTTCAGTTAGGGGATTTTTTTGAGCAAGAATTTGTAAGGGTCAGGTTACAGGGAAACAAACAACTTTTTTGACGCTTAATAAAACTTATACTCTAAAAGTATACTGAAATGTCCTGTAAATTCTGTAACACATGTGATGTATACAACCACTACATTATAGCTCCCTGTTTTTCTAAGAACCGTACTCATGAGATATCAAACTTCCTGGTTTTTTTCTCATGAAACCGCTTTTCTTTTCTTGGAATGTAAGATGTATGTAAGAGACGCCCTCTTGGCCTGTGGAATAGATAAGCTCATTTTTTCCACACTGGAAGTGAAACAGAAACAGGCTGACTGCAACACAACTGACTCATCCATCTTAGGCCAAAAAAAAAAGTGTTTGGTTCCTATTACGTCCTAAAAAATATAGGTAGGGTAGGTAGGGATTTTTTTATTTTATTTTTTATTTTTTATTCTTGAACTTGCACGATTCCCTGGAGTTGGATGGCTTCGATAAAGGTTTACCTTGTTGTAATTGTCTTTATATGCATTAATTGTAGGCCCCTGCTTCTGTTCATCCAGGAATTTATAATTTAATGGTTGGAGAATTGATATTTAGGACGGCGAGGCAAATTTTTGGGTAGGAACAGTTCATTTTTCAGTAGGATTGGCAAAAAAAACTTAAGGGTAGGGGACAAAAACTAGGTAGGGTAGGGTAGTAGGAACCAAACATTTTTTTTTTAGGCCTTAGGCAAGATTAGCCACAATGGTTCTCTCGCAGAAATGAATAATTTAAACCTTTAAATTATGCTTCTGGTGGCTAATTTTGCCAATTACAAAATGATGCACAAAACCTGAAAAATGATTGAAACCCTGGCACACGGGTACTCATATCTGAGATTGCTCAGCGTGGACTATCCAATGAATACCAACATGGCAGGGTTTACTTGGTTTTCAAAAATGTTTGCGTCCTTGTCCCTAAAACGAAAGTAGCCTCAGCATTGGATAGGTTAACGCAAGAGTAGAATCACTTTTGTTCTCTGGCCAAAATTATTAAGTTTAACTGCAATACGTTTAGGGCAGCAAGTCGAAGGCAAGAGTTGCTTTTTAAGACATTGGCAATTCTCCCAAAGTATTTCTAGAAATTACTGATATGGCATTCTTGAAATACTGCTGAGGATGAAGAAGTTGCCTCTGCACGCAATATAAGAAAGCTAATTGTGTTTTCTGAGGATGTGCGCTGAATAAAAATTGTATTACTTAGGCCCTCTTGGGTATTGCTAACCTTGCTGTGGTAGGATAGTATTCCATGTAGGTCCTCCCTCTGGAGTTGACCCTTTGAGACTAATAGGGTTAGCGCTCCAAATCATCACAATGGCACGATGAAGTAATAATTACCTCTGTATCACAATAATATTGTGCGTGCTCTTTAAGGAAATATGTACAAAGATAGGGCAATAGAACACCCAGGCTCATTTGTAGGTCTATTATTGACTTAGGCCACTCCAATTTTCTTTTTTAGAGTCTGCCGACTAGGACTGGTAGCGATTTGTTTCTACCAGCCTATTCTCAATTAAATAAAATCAATCAATCAATTAATCCCTGTAACCTGAAGGGTGGGAGGTATACCTCCTCAAGTCTGAGGCTCTACTACAGCAATGTTAGCTTCCTGTAGTTGATTGAATCACCCTTACAAAGAATATTCTTAAAACTTTTGGAGTCTGACAGAAAATTTCAAAACCACTTTCATCCGTAAGACACCAAAGGTGACTTTTTTTTCTTTTTTTTTTGGAGTCTGACAGTGTTTTTTTCCCAAAAAAAGCTTGTAAGACAAGTAATTAAATTGGAGTGGTCTTAGTGGTATAAACTCGTGGGAGGTCTTAAGGGTTAACCCATTCATGCCTGTAGCGCCCAAAACCACCTGACAATTTTGGTGATATATCTCCAACAAAAGCAATTTTTGGAAAATATGTAAAGGAGAAATGTTCAAAACCAAACTGACATGTCTATTTCATGTGAATTTAATGCTTAATGAGGACTGAATGAAAATGAGTTAAAAATTTCAAAATTCCTCTTTTGATATTTTTTGAGATATATCTTGATTTGATGAGTTATATCTTATGACTCATACAATGTTTGCAATACAGGTGTAAATAGGTCAAAAAAGAGGTCACTGAATAAGTCTAGCTCCTTTAACCAATTGACACTTAAGAGTAACTCCAGAAATTGTCGTCTGGATCTAAGATACTTTTGACCATAACTTTTGAATTGAGAAGGATTTTACAAAATATTTGAAGGAGAGTTGTTTGTAATGTTCTGATCAACAATTCTCCTTCAAATATTTTGCCAATGATGCTTTAGGCTGAAAGATTTCATAAAAATTGTCCGGCCGGTTTTGGCTGCTGTGAGTGTTAATGGGTTAAGTATCATATATTTTCTCATGAAGGCAAGTAGTCAGAGTTATTTTGGTAATGTGCGCACTCTCCCAAGAATGACGAAGCGTAGCAACTTGTTAGTCCTACCACAGTAGATTCTGGAAAGGATTTGCTCACTCTGTA
>OZ012698.1:12299194-12344194 GCA_963942565.1 Maea johnstoni
AAGGTGAAAGTATTCAGAAAACAATGCCCATTGTTTGAGATATCTATTGTTTCTCCTGCAGACATTCCAGTGCCTTCCAGACAGTCGCCACCTGCAGACCCCCGAGGTCCTGGAGACGTTCAGAGCTGTGATAGAACAATGCCCATTGTTTCAGATATCTATTGTTTCTTCTGCAGACATTCCAGTGCCTTCCAGACAGTCGCCACCTGCACACCCCAGAGGTCCTGGAGACGTTCAGAGCTGTGATAGAGTGCGAACAACCCATCCCCTCCCTCTACCAATTTGTAGGGCGTATGAACGTCACTCCCCCTGGTGGGGAAAGGACCATGCGCTCCCTCGGGCCCGAAAACGTCCTCCTACGCGGGTCCAGGCTGAAAAATACACCATTTGTCTATGGTAAGTTTTTAGGGACTCCTGCTGTTCTAAGGACCTGTTCAGGGACTCCCAAGGTCCCATGGAACTGTTCAGGGACTCCCAAGGTCCCATGGACCTGTTCAGGGACTCCCAAGGTCCCATGGACCTGTTCATGGACTCCCAAGGTCCCATGGACCTGTTCAGGGACTCCCAAGTTCAGGGACTCCCAAGGTCCCATGGACCTGTTCATGGACTCCCAAGGTCCCATGGACCTGTTCAGGGACTCCCAAGTTCAGGGACTCCCAAGTTCAGGGACTCCCAAGGTCCCATGGACCTGTTCAGGGACTCCCAAGTTCAGGGACTCCCAAGGTCCCATGGACCTGTTCAGGGACTCCCAAGGTCCCATGGACCTGTTCAGGGACCACCAAGGCCCCATGGACCTGTCCAGGGACTCCCAAGGTTCCATGGACCTGTTCAGGGACTCCCAAGGTCCCATGGATATGTTCAAGCTAAAAAATACACCCAGAAAAATACAGTTTATCATAAATGCTTGAAATATATTTGCTGTCCTTCTGTAGAGGGAGGATAGATAAAGTTTTATTTACTCTCCCTGTAGAGTGGTTGGGGAAAAAAAGGTTTTATTTTCTCTTCTCCAAAAAACGGTTGTGGAAATGAAATTTTTTTATTTGCTCTTTCACATGGTCGGGAAAAAAGAATACTTTATTTACCCTCCATCTAGAGTGGTCAGTAAAGAAGTTTTAGTTTCTCTCCCTCAAAAAACAGTCATGAAAATAAAAAGCTTTTTATTTGCTCTTTCACACTTGGTCCATCGTAATGGAAAGGAAAAACATATGTCTTACGTTTAATTTCACTGAAGTTCCTCTTATACAAAGCAGAATACTTTAAAGCTTGTATTCATCAATTGTCATCTAGATTTTTGAAGATGGTCTTTCTCCATTTGTTGTAAATTGTAAAGAAATTTCCATTCATTCACCTTTTTGAAACATATGTATATAATTATGTAATTGGTAGATAGTGTTTCAAACACCCATTGTATCCACCTTTGATCAGATGTGTTGATAATTTTGTTTTATTTATTTTGTAGGCTGTGCCATATATACAGGACAGGAAACTAAAATGGCTCTGAACTCAAAATATAAAACTCACAAGTTTTCCAGAGTAGAGAAGTAAGTAACATTAGAATGGTAGATGTCAGATCTTTTTTTATTGGCTGCAAGGAGCTTATATTAGCCTGAACCCCCTGCTGTGGCCCCTAGCTCAGTTTGTGCCCGACATTTGGTGGCTTCAAGTTCCACCTGATTCTTCTAAGATTTCACGGAAAAAGATTGATAGGAAAACCAAAGAAAAGTTCAGGAATGTGCATTTAACCCTTCCAATGCTGAGGCTACTTTCGTCCAAAGCACTAGGATAACAAGGGTGCAAACATTTTTGATAACCATCCAAACCCTCTCATGTTTGTGTTCATTAGATAGCTCTCACTGAGTACTCTCAGATGAGTACTCATGTGGCAGGGTTCAGTCATTTTTCTTGTGCGTTGCATCATTTTGTATTGGCCAAATTAGCCACCAGCAGCATAAGGGTTAACATGCATGTAGTCAGTGCTGCACTCGGGTCATCACTCCTATTGGCTGTAAGCAGCATATATCAGTGCACCCCCTGCTGTGACCTGTAGCTCAGGTCACACCTGACATTTGGTGTCAGGTTGTTCATCTAAGATTTCATAGAAAATATTGATATGAAAACTGAAGTAGGGAATGCGCATTTAATTGTTGTAAGTTAAACCTCAAACTGGCACAGCGTCCTCTGGAATTTCAGTGCTGTCATTTCAGTGTTCCCATTCTAAATATGACAATCTACAAGTTTAGTTTGAATCCTATCTTTAATGTGGAGAAGTCTACACCTTACCCTCACTCAACATGATTTAGTTTTGAAAGTTTCCACATGGTGGCAGCACTTACAGGGATGCCAACTGAATAACCCTCACCTATGAAGATATTGAGTCTGTTCACTCCAATCCCATAATGCATTGCAAAATCCAGTGGCCGCCATGTTGGAGGGTAATTCATGTAAACATACATGGCTAATCCAATGGTGAACCATGCTATCTTTTCAGTCTACGCTAACAATTTAGATAAAAACACTAAATCTAGGTATCTCCGTAAGATAAAATGTATTGGGAGTATAGACCCATACTGTTTACCACTAAATCAATTTGATTTCAATGTAGAAAATTTACCTAACATTACATTTATCCTGATGTTTTCACATATCTGGTATGTACAACATCAGCCTATAGTGCAGAGCAGATGTAGAGCTACAAGGGATTTAAGGCGTACAACTAATTTGTCAAGGGGTGGGTGAGAGATATTGGATCAAAATATATAAAGAATAGGACATTGGTGATAACAAAGATAAATTTCTAACTTACATAAACTGGTTATATTTTAGTGGATATCCTAAAAATGTATCCATCCACGTAGCTATGTACATGTCCGCTGTTGGTCATTGAAAGGTCAGAAGTGTTCGCTTCTGTCAGACAAGTACAAGCACATAAGAAAATCTAAAGCAGGCTAGCAGTTTGATATACTTGTTCCTTTCTGATATAGGAGAAAAGTGGCCTGGGAAAAGGATGCTTAATCAGGCAGATAAAATTTATAGGGCAATTAACACTGATTTGAATGTTTGTAGTAACTCGAGTTACCATCCCTGCTATCCAGGCAGTGGTTTTGAGTGCTTGAATAAGGCCGAGCAAATGGTTTCCTTTTGATACTGTAGAATAGTTGCCCAGAAAAGGGATACTTTAATTGAGAGTTAAGTTGTATTGGTCAATTAAGACTCGTTGGTATGTTTGTTAAAGCTCCTATAACCAGCCTTGTGTCCTGTGACTGTGATAATTAAAGGTTTCTTGGTGCATAGAGAGGGCCAAGCGAAACATCTTAGTTTCTTGTGGGCTTTGCCTTTTCAAATTAAGAATTAAATATTTGCAGTATAAGAAGGTTTTAAACATACATGAACTACAGCTCCACATCATTTGTTCTAGGTTCTCCACTTCCAAGAAATCAGTTATAATTGCTAAGGGAGAAGCCAGCATATGCCTATGAACTATGGATGGTATATATGGCCATATGGAAAGTTGTTTAATTTAATGGTATATTATCATTTGATATAAGTTTCACCCTTGCAATAAGTAGTTTTCTGTTCTAATGTTGGATATGTGTGGCTACTGTGAGATAAATAGAACTAAAGATATCCATCCAAGGAAGTGCATCAGAATACTGCACTGCACTAATACCATTTATAGATGGGTGACCCTAAAGATTTTCTAAAAATTAGAAAATAAAACAACAGAAGTAACAATTTTCTGAGCGTAAAATATTTATAAGGAAATTTTCTATATCCAAGCAAACGGATAATTCCATTTCATCATTGTGGAAAAATCTTAAGAAAGTATCTAGCAAGCATTATGTAGTATTCTTAAAATATTCTATCACTCCTGGCAAAAGTCTCTCGCTATGTTGCTCTAGGTAAGATTAATAATGTGAAAAAAATATGGCCCAGTCAGTTTTTACAATTAAATAGTGATTCAATAATGCAAAGGCAGACTTACTCAGGCAGTCTTTCTTGCCACAGAAACCCCAATAAATTCATCTTAGAATTTAAAGTACAAAGCTGGGTTTCGACACTAAAGATGTAACATTGTCGTGTTACCCACTTCAGAGAAGGTTTACACTCAACATTTGTGCTGTCATATAGGGCAGGAGATTTTCCTACAGAATTGTAAGATGTAGTAAAATTCATGAGAATTCCAGTAGATACATACATCATTACAACTAAGTTTTGAATTGGCTTAGCCTTAACATCTAGAGTACACAGCATTTGGTCTTGATGACCCCAGTGATAATCAACATTCCAGATTGACCCTTAGGTTGAACTTAGGGTTTAGCTGAAACCCCGGTAATATTCTTGTTTGCAAATAGGAATGGTGTAATTTTTAAAAGACATCAATTGATCAGCATAATTGTTATGAAATATAAGGCAAGTGTAAACTATTTTGTGGTTGGTACTGTTGACTGTATGAGCAATAGCTTACAACTACAGCCATTCCCATGCTGCTTTATTAGAGGTTGTTGTACAACAACCTTTATTCAGTTCGCTTTTGTTGTCTTGCATTCCCGGGGAGGGTCCTGGGAGCTGGTTGATGCATTTTCCCTATGTTGTCTTACATGGCATTTTTGGAAAATTCTAGCCGCATGATCTGGAGAGTGGGGTGTGGTGGGGTCGTTTTGTTTATTGTTTCTGTTAGAATTGGGTGTGTAGTTTATAATGTTTGTTTCATTGTTTCTGTGGGTTGCCTAGTTTTTTTTTGGTGGATTTTTACGTGTTTATACTTTACGTTTTCTTCACTCCAATACGATTCTGTAGCGCGTCTGGTCTGGTGGGGCGGCCGTTGGATGCGCATGCGTGGGTGGATGCGCATGCGTGGGTTTTCTGCATATTTAATGCGATCGGCTAATCACGTGACGGTGCGTGATTGGGTTTCCCAGCACCACGTGGTTTGTCTCTGGTGAATTATCCAATGAGCGGTCTCACTGCCTCACCGTCACACCACGTGGTACTCTTTCCCGCGGTTTATTAACCAATGAGCGGCTATTTGTATCCCTCTTTGTACTATTTTACTTACGTGTTCATTCACGTATTTTTTACATTGGCTAGGTTACCCTCCGCCATTTTGAATATCGGGTTTGACGAAATTTGCACCCCGATTTCAAAGCTTTCGTTTGTGGCCATCTCTAACTCTAAAATTCTGAAACCAAAAGAATTAACGAGCCAAGTATCTATATTATTAAGATTAATTCTTTTGGTTTCGGAAAATCGAAAATATTTTGAGATATTTGTCAACACGCATCGATGGTGGCGTGTTTACCATGGCGATGAGTACATTCTCAATGGTACCTCGCCGATTCCTGTCAATTTCATCAAGCTATCTCCCCCCGATCACAATATGACTACCTACCTGGATAGATGAGATCCTCATCTATCTGATTCAATCATTTTTTTAATTCAACTTCAGGTTGGAAGCGAAAAAATAGCTTTTCGCTACAACCGGAAGTTGATTTTTTTGATATAGCGAGATAAGGGCATTGATATGCATTGTGTGCATTTCACACAAAAAACATACTTTTTTCAATAAATTGTCACGTCGCCGTTTCTGGGTCAAAATTTACAAATGGCCCATCAAAGTGTTCGCAACAAATAGGGCTTTTACCCTATTATCATAACTTGTTGGTTATATTTGTAATTTTTGAAAAAAAATGGCGACTTCGGAAAAAAACGGCAAAAACGGCTTTTTGGAATGTTGATTTAGGAACCCTGGCGAAATTCTAAATTTACTTATTAATTTCGCCACTAAAACCGGAAAAAAAGTTTCAACTTCAAGAAAACAGACTCTAAATAATCCATCCTGCCCTTTTGTGGATTTTTTTTGATCCCCACAATCGTAAGAAAACAACTTTGAAAAAAACGGAAGTAGTAAATATTTTTATCGCGATTTCAGCAGTCAGTATATATACCCTTCTCACCATGAGTGTAGTATGCAGTCCTGAAGTTAGCAGACCTTTAACCCTGCCATCCCTTCCGTTCTCACTGTTGTTGTATTTTAGATAAAGATATGATTTTAATTGTTTTGGGTGACAGGAAAAGTGTGTACTGTTATAATTTATTGGTCACAAACTTATAAGCCCAAAGAGCATGTAATGCGAATGCATGGGATGGCAGGGTTAATGGTCTGCATACTTCAGGATTGCATTTTCACTCATGGTGAGAAGGGTGTCAAGGGACATAACTGCAGGCAGCACTCATAGAAACTGGCTTCGACATCATACTGCATCTACACCAAAGAGCATCATAGGAACTTGATTCACCTGACAACCCAAAATAGTAAGCATACATTAAATTGAAATAAATACAAAAGTATCAATACAAAACTATCACTCAATATACAATTTTATAAAAACACATCCACAAAATATAGAAACCATGCAAATCTTCACTGTCCCTCAAACAAAACAATTACTGTTTAAAGAAGATATTGTGTCGGTGTGATAATATAAGATTGCATTTGGTGAGATATGTTTTGTGTTGATATTTTTGTGTTGCTTTGATGGTATGTATGATTATTTTTTCAGGTTGCATGGTGTATTGAATTTCTCTGATGTACCTTCAGTCTACCTGATGTTTAGTGCTGCCTGCAGTTCTGTCCCTAGAAACTCTTCTCAACATGAGTGAAGTAGCAGACCTGAAGTATGCAGGCTTCTACCCTATGATGCCGATGCCGGTCCCATACCCCTTCAACCCAGTGCTCGGGCCCAGGCAGCATCTCCCTGCATTTGTATCGCCCAAGATGCAAAACAAACGAAAATACTGATCAAAATAAAGGGAAAATTACAAAGTTTGTGTTTCTGATGTATTTTTTAACACTATTAGGTATGATAGAAAGATAAAGAAGTTCAAAGAATGGGATTTTTTTTTGAAATTGTTCTAGACTGATATTTAATGTACATTAACAAACTGGCTCTTATAGTTGTATTTCTTGGCACTATTAGGTGTGATAAAAAGATAAAGAAATTCAAAAATAGGGAAGTTTTTTTAAGTGCGGATTTAGATAGAAATCTTATGAAAAGTTTGGAAGATATGTGTTTCAGATGTATTTTTTGGCACTACTAGGTGTGATAAAAAGATAAAGAAGTTCAAATAAAAGGAAATTGTTTTAAATTGCTCCAAACTGATATTAATGTCTATTCACAAACTTGGTTTTTGATTAAAAAGTCTGTAAGTATCATCAGCAGCATTACAAGTGTGTATCAGTCTATTTTAGGTTTAAGTACAAAGTTATTGCATGCATATTGGGTTTCTGGTAGTGCTGGACCTGCTTTAGTGGCGGAAGATCATGGCCAGGGGCATATGTCCCTTAAGGGGCCATATGGTTGATATTTGTGCATGTTTGCATTCAGGCAGTGTTTGGCCATTTTCATGTAAAGGTAAGTCACGGACTAAAGTTCTTCAGGCAGCAGCATGTTAGTTGTGGCAAGCATGCTGCTGGTGGGGTTTTGTTGGCTGTCATTTGCAGTGCTGGTTGTAGGCTTTTCCCATTCATGTTTGGTGATCTACTGTATTAGTGGTGGTGAGTTTGCCATAGTTTCTTGGATAGCTAGGAGTGGGTTATAGTTTTCGAAAATATTTGAGGGAGGGTTTTAGATAGAATTCTTTTGAAAAAATTGAGGGATATGTGTTTCAGTTGTATTTTTTGGCACTATTAGGTATGATAAAAAGATAAAGAATTTCAGTGGAAGGGAAATGTTTTAACTGTCCAGGTTTGGGGGTTTTGGAGCATTTTTCCAGGGAAAAAATTGAATAGTTTGTGTTTCTGATGTATTTTTTGGCACTATTAGGTATGATAAAAAGATAAAGAAGTTCAAGAAAGTTGAATTTTTTTTAAAATGTTCTAAGCTGATATTTAATGTCCATTCACAAGCTTGGCTCTTATAGTTCATCATCAGGTAGCAAAATCACATAATCCAGGAACATATGCCCCTTAAGGGACCATAAGGTTGATCCTTGTGCATGTTTGCACTCAGGCAGTGTTTGGTCATTTTCATGTAAAGGTAAGTCACGGACTAATGTTCTTCAGGCAGCAGCAGGTAAGTTGTGGCAAGCATGCTATTGGTGGGGTTTTGTTGACTCTCATTTGCAGTGCAGGATGTGGGCTTTTCCCATTCATGTTTGGTGATCTACTGGATGAGTGATGGTGGGTTTGTCATAGTTTCTTGGATAGCTAGAAGTGGGTTATAATTTTGGGAAATATTTGGGGGAGGGTTTTAGATAGAATTCTTATGAAAAAATTGTAGGATATGTGTTTCAGATGTATTTTTTGGCACTATTAGGTATGATAGAAAGATAAAGAATTTAAGGAAAAAGGAAAATGTTTTAAAATGCTCCAAACATATATTTAATGTCCTTTCACAAAGTTGGCTCGTATATTTTTTCATCTGGTTGCAATATCACATGAACCAGGGGCATATGCCCCTAAAGGGTACATAAGGTTGATCCCTGTTCATGTTTGCTTTTAGGCAGTGTTTGGCCTTCTTCATGTAAATGTTTTGTGTTACTTTGATGATATGTCAGATGTCAAATTTTTAACCCCGCCCCCCATCGCTCTCTTTTTCTGAAGTATGTGTGTTAAAATGTTCATGTTTATATTTGGCGGATAGGCTTAGTGATTAGTTTAGTTTGTCAAAAGTTGCATTTTATTTATGCGTGCTGAATTTTAGGTTATGATGAAATTTTTTATTCGCTGTTTAACTGTTGGTCTTTTTTAATATTTGAGAGCCGGCACTTATTTTAATGCATGGGCTTTGTTGTATATACTTAGCTTATGTGTTAACATTTTGTGTTGTGGGGGAGAGTCACAAGCCTCTGTTAAGGGGGAGTGGATTTTTGGCTGTTGGCAACATGTTTGATTTTGATGTGGTGTTATTTGCAGGCAGCCAGTCAGTTTGTTACATGCATCAGTGATTGACTTTAACATTTTCAGACAGGAGCAGATTTGGCTCCCAGGATTTTAAGTTTAGGGGCTATTAAATTCCTGTGCGGCCACCACGACGGTATGGTTTTGCCAGGGGTGCATTGTCCAGGTTTGGGGATCTTGGGGCATGCTCCCAGGGAAAAGTTTGAAAGGTTTGTGTTTCAGCTGTATTTTTTGGCACTATTAGGTATGATGAAAAGATAAAGAATTTCAAAAAAAGGAAAAGTTTTTAAAATGCTTTAAGCTGATATTTAATGTCCGTTCACAAACTTGGCTCCTATAATTCATCATCTGGTAGCAAAATCACATGGTTCAGGGGCATATGCCCTTTAAGGGACCATAAGGTTGATCCCTGTGCATGTTTGCATTCTGGCAGTGTTTGGCCATTTTCATGTAAGGGTAAGTCACGGACTAAAGTTCTTCAGGCAGCATTAAGTAAGTTGTGGCAAGCATGCTATTGGTGGGGTTTTGTTGACTGTCATTTGCAGTGCAGGATGTGGGCTTTTCCCGTTCATGTTTGGTGATCTACTGGATAGGTGATGGTGGGTGGTGAGTTTGTCAAAGTTTCTGGATAGCTAGAAGTGGGTTATAGTTTTGGAAAATATTTGAGGGAGGGTTTTAGATAGAAATCTTATGAAAAATTTGAAAGATATGTGTTTCAGATGTATTTTTTGGCACTATTAGGTATGATAAAAAGATAAAGAATTTCATAAAAAAGGAAAATGTTTTATAGTGCACCAAACTGATATTAATGTCTATTCACAAACTTGGTTTTTGATTAAAAAGTCTGTAAGTATCATCAGCAGCATTACAAGTGTGTATCAGTCTGTAACCACTAACGAAAAAACACAAAAATCAGAAAAATTTCAAAATAGCAAAATATTAAAAAAACAAAAAATTGCAAATGATTAACTACAAAAAGACATACAAGGAATCAACCTCTTGACGCCACTGGCGTCTATCTTGTTCTTCTTTTAATCATCATGGTGCTTGAAAGTAAGTGGGAAATGGGAGAATAATGTATTCCTTTTCTTTTTAGAGTATGTTACATGTCAAAACAGCACAAAAAAGAGCATTTCCCAGATGAGCAAGTGACCCTGCAAGCCTTATCCTATGCATTGTTTACTATCACTAGGGGACATCCACCCTCCGCCATGGCGGCCCATAAAACTGTGACGTCATGTGAACAGACTCAATACAGGGTTCGCGTTCCTTTACTAACCTAGATGAGGCCTAAGTGACCTAGTCGGGTGAGCTTAGACATGCGCACTGAAAGCCAGTAAAGGAACGGATTTCGTGCTTACCCGACTAAATCTATCAAATGTCATAATAAACATTACCAAAATATTAAGCCAGGGCATGTACTGTAAAATTAAAGGAGTATTCCTAAATGCTGGTAACAAAAGTGAACGATTTGCTTATTCTTAAAGATGCTTACGAAAGCATCAAATACAAATTAATTTTCAGCATTTTACTGTAAATAATGATCATCTTTTATTTTATTTTCACAAACAAAACAATTTTCGGTAAACGAAGGCGTTCATGTTTGCGCGTTGCATTGTGGGATACTTACCCAACTAACCCACTCAGGGAGTCGGTTAGTTGGGCCAGGCGCGAGTAAGCGCCAGAGTGACGTCATCGCCTAACTGGAACGATCTCGCACTTACCCAGCGCTTACACGCGCAAATAATGGAACGTCCTAAGGGAGAATCAGCTAAGATATTTAAGACCCTTCCCTGGAAAAAATGAAACTGAATATTTCTTTTTGACTTTTTTCATTTTTCAGATCAATGAATCATTTGAATAGATCATTGTAATAGGTATTTTAAATGAAAAATGAAACTGAAAATAATTTTGACTTATATTCTCTTTTCAGGTCTATGAATCATTTCCTGCTGCTGTTCCTGTTAATTCTGCTGATTGAGTCGAGTATCCTTACGGGTCTGAAGCACTGGTATATCAACACCAACCCCCACCCCTGGTATATCAGCAAGGAGAGTGACTTAACAGTAAGTATTGTAATGTATTGTATGTTTATTGACTTATGTGATTCACAAAATCTTACAATATACAAATTAAACATTTGAATATACAAGCAAAAGTTGAATAGAACAATTTATTAGACAGAAACTATACACAATGCTAATTTAACTGTAGTGAATGAGTGGCAATTAAAAACAAATTATACCCACAAGTAAAATTATTTAAAGTACAGTAGTCTATACAATGTTTCATTTTCAATTTTTTGATGGAATTGCACTTCTAGTATCCGTATTTGTTTCATTTGTGCAGGTATTGAAAGTCGTAGAAGAGTTCCTGAGTTACATGGTCCTCATGAACTATATCATTCCTATTTCCATGTACGTCACTGTAGGTATGTATCATCCTCCTTTACCTTTCTTTCTAACCCTTCCAATGCTGAGGCTACTTTCGTCAAAAGCACATGGATGCAAATATCTTTGGAAACCATCCAAACCCTGTCATGTTGGTATTCATTGGATAGCTCTCACTGAGTACTCTCAGATGAGTACCCATATGCCAGGGTTTCAGTCATTTCTCAGGTTTCTTGCATCATTTTGTATTGGCCAAATTAGCCACCAGCAGCATAAGGGCTAAAGTTGTATGGCTCCAGAGCAAACGCCATATCTGTCTGTTACGAGGCCTGCATCATCCTTATTGCTGGGTTGGCCTGGTTGCTATACACAAGTGTGGCTTAATGAGAGGCTGTCAATAGTGTCTTTGCAACAGAAAGACCCGGAATAATACTTTTTGAGAAAAGGGAATTGTCTCCCTATTCAAGATTTTGTTTCGCCATAATATGATGGAATTTCTTTAAAGATACATAAAACAAAATCAACAAATTAACACAAAAAATCAATATATAATGTCGTAATTGAAAGTATTTAATATTTCTCTTGAGTAGAATGTTAGTTTGGTAAATGGCTAATCAGATCAAATTAGTTGTAGTAACCAATTATAAAATAATATTTCTTTAGATAGTATAGTCGCGCATGTACATATTTACATATTTTTTCTTCCAGAACTTCAAAAGTTTTTTGGGTCCATGTTTTTTGCGTGGGATATAGAGATGTACGATATGCAAGCAAACGAGGCAGCGAAGGCCAACACCTCAGACCTTAACGAGGAGTTGGGACAGGTAAGCTTTTGTTAATTAGAGGTAAAATCTCTATAAAGTTATTGTTAACCTACTCATGCCTTGGGCTCTCCTTGTGTCATCTGAATCTATGATAATTTGGGGAATAAATCGATAATTGAGAAATAAAAAAAAGAGTCACAAAGATTTGAATAATAGTGTGTCTGAACTTGCTAAACTTTTTTGTTTGTAATGCAATGTTTAATTCTTTTATTCACCACCAGGTGGAGTATCTGTTCACTGATAAGACGGGTACGCTTACCGAGAATGACATGCAGTTCCGGCAGTGCTCAGTAGGTGGCACCAGGTACATAGAAGTTGGCGGCATGCTGTGTGTCGCTCCTGACATTCCTGATGTACAGCCCCAGCCAATACACATACTTACTGTAAGTACTGCTACCACAGCTCTAGGAATAGAAATTATGGGAAATTTGTTATAATTATGATGATGATGGTGATTATTATGATATTAAAAATAATAATGATAATAATGGTAATGATGATTATAATAATAATAATAATAATAATAATGATAATAATAATGATAGTAATAATAATATTAATGATAATAATTATAATAAAAAATGGTAATATTTATAATAATAATAATGATAATAATAATAACAATGATGATAATAATAATAATAATGATAATAATAATAATGATAATAATAATAATAATTATAATAATGATAATAATAATATTAATAATGATGATAATAATAACAATGATAATAATTACAATGATAACAATAATAGTAGTAACAACATGATAACAATTATGATGATAATAATAATAATAATAATAATAATGATTATGAAAATAATGATATATTGTACTTATTTTTTTTCCAGGCTGATATAGAGGAATTCCTGACTGTTCTAGCATTGTGCCATACTATCCGTGTGGACAGGAAGGACAATACAGGAACTGGTGCCTATAGCCACACCGGCTTCGAGTACGAATATCAGGCCTCCTCGCCTGACGAAAAGGCCTTTATAGAGGCATGTCGGAGGTAGGTAGAAGAACTATTCTTCTTTTTCTTTCTATTGTCTCCGGATCTTGATGTTACTGAAGTATCACCATAATGGTCGGGTGGTTTTGGGGATCTGGTCATGAATTGGTTAAGGAGTCATTTCAATTAGAATGTAACCAACAACTCATCTTCAGATATTTTTTGAATTCTTATTTGACTCCTGATTCATTTTCAAATTTCCATTTATCTGAACAAGACTGAGACTCTAGGCATAAATAGGTAACACTTTTCTGATACAACATATTTGGGGTTGAAAATAGGTAGTTTGAATGAAATATTTTACTTGGATAATTGATTATTTTATCTTTGAGGTGAGCTCTAGACTAAAATGGGTAAATAATTTTCAAATGCATGTTACACCTTACAACTTTGGTGGAATTGAAAGAGCATGGAATGAAATGTTTGTTTCAATACATGATTTGTTTGTGGAAATTTATTATTTTTCTCGCTGATCATGATAGGTATGGAGTTGTCTTCCACGGTACGCGAGACGATCATCTTGAGGTGACCTTCAAGGATGCCATGAGGAGGTATCAACTTTTACATATCCTGGATTTCGACCCAACCAGGAAACGCATGAGTGTCATCGTCAGTGATGAGGAAGGTAAGAAAATGATGCTTGGGGGTAAAATTGTATATACCTTATTCGTCCGAACAACCCCCCCCCCCCCCCTTATATTCTGAAAAATGTTGGAAGGGGCAAGCAACTGGCCTTTGGCCTTTGGAACCTCCCCCATTTAAAAGAATTCCAAATAATGCTTTTGCCTGAATTATTTCATCAAAGTTGTCCATCTGTTTGTAGCTGAGGGAATTATTAATGGGTTAAAAAGGCATATTGTTTAGTGCTTAAATCCTTTATTGAAAGGAGTTGGTGTATTAGCATATAGAAAGGTATGGGATTATGGATTAATACCAGTACTCCATACGATTCCAAATATCTATATTGATTGGAAAAAAGTACCTCATCATTTAAGATCTGTGATACTGGTACTGCTTCATGGTATCAACTTGACCTAACTGCTACCTGGATGCAGAGAAATACATCCCCTTGATCCGCAACCCCATAGGTACTGCATGCTAGCCTCTACGGCATCTGCGCCTCGGGTTACGCGCTGTAGCCTGGGGTTGTATTGGTCACATGATCTGTGCAGTAAGCATGCACTGGCTGGCTGGGGGATGTCATCCTATCTAGGTCAGATAGTGAGAGGCAGCGAAATTTGATGATTCATGACCAGTGCCCACTCCCTGTCTACTTCTCTCAGCTGGATGTCTTCACAATGGTAGTTCACTAATTATTAGCAAAATTTCTGAAGCAAACAGCGCTAAATTTAATAAAATATGGTCCTTTACCAGGGAGGCAGGCAGTATTGTTAAAGATATTGTTAAGATCAATAGATCAATATGGTATCATATCACAAAATCTTTTAAAAGTGCCAATCCTTACATGTGAAACTGACACTTGTTGCTATGGGTATTCTTATTTTTTTGGTTAAACAGACCCTTGTTGCTGTTGGTATTCTATATATTTATTTACGGGTGAAACTGACTCTTGATTATACATGTATTTGCAGGTGATGTATTTCTGCTGTGTAAAGGTGCTGAGTCAGCGTTTCAGGACCGTGTGATCTCAGGAGAGGAGGAGGCTACCCTGCAGCATGTCAATGACTACGCCCAGGTAAGAAGACAACAAAACAAAGAACAAAACATGCATAACAATGGGAATATTGCATTTTTGGGGTACAAAAATGTTGTGACATAATAGTTTAAATCATGCCTGTAGTGGACAGTCAACCGCCTGAGAAATCTGTTTATAAAATTCTCTAACGAAAGCACTATTTGCATAATATTCAACCGCCTGACTTTTTTGTTGATATCTCTAACAAAAGCAATATTCGCAAAATATTTAAAGGAGAATTGTTCATCAGAACTCGAACTACAACTCTCCTTCAAATATTTTGAAAGTTTATGCTTCATTCAAAAGTTATTTTTAAAATTATGACAGGTCCAGAAGACACTGGTCAAGTAGATCTCTCCTTTTCATGTTTGCTTGATTTTTGATCTAGTCTATTTGATAAGGTATGTTCAAAGCTGTTTAATGATGTTTGCACTTCAAATGCAAATAATGTGCTATACCTCATATTTCTATCCTTGTAGCTTGGTCTTCGCACGCTGGTTATTGGCCATAAGAAACTTACCGTGGAGGAATTCAATCGTTTTGACGCTGCCCTCAAGAATGCAAGGACCACCTTGGAAAACAGAGACCAAAAGGTACACACTCGCCCAACTCTGCATGGTTTTTGTATTAACCCATTCACACTTAGAACTCCACTAGAACATAACGTCTGCTACTTCCATACTTTTAAAAATGACTTGAGAACAAAGCGAAAGTTCACAAAATATTTGAAGGAGAGTTGTAGTTTGGCTTCTGATAAACATTTCTCCTTCAAATGTTTTCCAGAAAATGCTTTTAAAAGTAATACATTTCCAAATTTGTCAGGCCTGTTTTGGCTGCTCTGAGTGTTAATGGGTTAAACAAATCTTTGTGAATACATATATGTTTACTACTCGAATGATTAATTATTGATTTGGTAGAGCAGTCAATCATGGGATCATGTGATTTGAGAAAATCCTCTGCTCTTTGAAATATCATGCAGGATATTTTATGTGCACAAGGCGTACTTTTACTGCATGTAAGATCCTCTATGTTTAACTATATATATCTATAGAAGATATAAAACAAATTTAACTATATTATAAATTACGGAACCTACAACAATTTTGTATGATTTAGTAAGACCACTAGCCATTCTTATCTATACACGCATCTCTTCCTATAAATATATTAGGACTGAAATAAAATCTCTTGTTCTGTGTTCTCTGACCACTAAACATTTGTATCTATACATGAATCTCTTCAAATGTTGATTAAAAGGACTGAAATTATTTTTTATTCTTTGTTCTGTGATCTTGCAGTTGGCCGATGCGTTTGACATGATTGAGCGTAACATAACTCTGCTGGGGGCGACGGCGGTGGAGGATCGGCTGCAGGAGGGAGTACCGGAAACCATCGAGGCTCTCAGGGACGCCGGCATCAAGGTAGGCAGCGCGGAGATGCTTCTATAGAATTGTCAATTATATTTTCTTCAAATTAACAGTCGTTTTTACTAAACCTCGATTTTTGATTCTGGTTGGTTAAGGGCCATAGAGTAAATGTCATGTTATACTCACTCCTTAGCGACAGGCTGTGGTCCGGAACAGAGGTATTCATTCATTTCAATGAATCCCGCTGGCCCGAATACCCGTGAACACCCACAGAGTTTGCCAACTTTTACAAACGAGTATATATCCAAAATCTCTGATGTTTGTCAATTTCTCCCCTTATGTGTTTTGTATTTTGTTTGGTATAATAAAACAAATATGACATCCCTGTGGGGTACACAACAGGAATGACTCCCTCTCGAGAGGATTCATTCCTGGCTGTACAGCCCACATAGATGTTAGATTTGTATAATATATATATATATATATATATATATATATATATATATATATATATATATATATATATATATATATATATATATATATATATACATGTTGCTGTTATTTCAGGTGTGGGTGTTGACTGGAGATAAGCAAGAGACAGCTGTTAATATCAGCTATTCCGCCGGTCACTTCAAGCGTGACATGATAGCTCTCGAGCTGACCAAACAACAGACATCAGAGGCGTGTCTAGCTGTCATCCAGGATCTATCAAACAAGTGAGTCAGACAATGATACACTATTATTTTCACCAAATACCGATATTGAATGGGATAAAGTAATGATTGTTTAAGATTTATAGCATTGGCACTGCTTAGAGGCATAAAAATGACTTACTGGACGTCTCTGCATGAAAGGGGGTTGCTATTTGTAAGCAAAATTTCTGAGGCTTATAGGTAGTGCTAGATTTAAGGAAGTAAGGTCCCCGGAAGGCATGCACCATTGTTGGTTTCCTAATGACATCCGTGTCCTCCTTTTCTAGTGACACCCTTCTCTAGGTATGTGTATGAACTTGTAATCCATCCAAGTTAAATTGGCGTTCTGACCCGCTGCAGTGGGCTGAAAGTGATTTAATTGAGAAAAAAACATTTTACAGTTTTCTCAATAAAACTCTTATCTGACATTTTAGAAAAGATAAATCAAAGCAGCATTGAGAGGTAGCTAAAAAGGTCTTCTTTCAGAAAATATATAGTCTACTGGATGTTACAATCCCCTATAAGCTATATATGAAGAAAATGCTAGTTAATGTGCTGGACCCACCTTATTTATTACCAAAATAATCTGTCGGTTTTGAGCTTTGGCCATGAATGGGTTAATTATTTTTCAAAAGAATTATTCCCAGACCATGAAGATATTACTAAAATAGTCAGGATGTTTCTGGGTGCTATAGACATGAATGGGTTATTTATGTTTTCTTTTTGTTTTTCCAGGATCGTAGAGGAAGAGTCGTATGGTGACCGTAAGCACTGTCTGATAGTGGACGGAGCCAGCCTGCAGTACGCACTGGTTGACCACAGAACTATCTTCAGGAAATTGTGCCAAAAATGTATCACAGTATTGTGTTGTAGGATGTCCCCATTACAAAAAGCAGAGGTGAGTTTTTTTGAGCTCAGAAACATATATATTGTCTATATATGTATCTCTTTCTCTATCTATTTATCTATCTATCTATCTATACCTATCTACCCTCTCTCTCTCTCTCTCTCTCTCTCTCTCTCTCTCTCTCTCTCTCTCTCTCTCTCTCTCTCTCTCTCTCTCTCTCTCTCTCTCTCTCTCTCTCTCTCTCTCTCTCTCTCTCTCTCTCTCTCTCTCTCTCCCTCTCTCTTATCATTCTGAATTTCAAAGTTATTATCAAAAATATTGTAGATTCAGATGACAATTTCAAGAACTCTTAAGCATTAATGAGCTAATTAGTGAATATTTAAGTTGAAGATAACACCTCACAATCACTAGCATATTTGCTTGCCCGCTTGCCATGGCAAGTAAATATTGCTGCCGGGCATTGAGAAATAATAACTTACTTGCCCATAATGTGTTCACAGTTCCAATATTCAGCTAGAAGTTATTTTTTGCTGTACAATGATTTTTCTTGTTTTGTTTTTATAGATTGTGTGATATTCAGCTAGAAGTTACTTTTTACTGTACATAGAATGATTTTTTCTTGTTTTGTTTTTGTAGGTTGTGCGGTTGATGAAGCAGAGTAAGTCCGATCCCACCACGGCAGCCATCGGTGACGGAGCCAACGATTGTAGCATGATACAGGAAGCTCATGTTGGCCTCGGTAAGTATAAGAGCTGCAGCATTAACCCTTGTGAGTTGAAATTGTAATTTCCCATACAAATGTCTGATGCGTAATTTAGCTGTGAATGTTGGTGTAAATATCTATTATCTAGTATTTCAGGTATTATGGGTAAAGAGTGTCATTAGGCTGTTAGATAAACCTTATGCTGCAGGGTGCCTAATTTTGCCAATACAAAATAATGCAAAAAAAACCTGAGAAATGATTGAAACCCTGCCACTTGGGTACTCATCTGAGAGTACTCGGCGAGAGATTTCCAATGAATACCAACATGACAGGGTTTAGATGGTTTTCAAAACCTTCGCATCCTTGTGCTTTGGAAGAAAGTAGCCTCAGCGTTTGAAGGGTTAACCCTATGAGTTGAAATTGTAATTTTTCATGCAAATGTCTGTTGCCAAATTGTGGAGATTATTGGCCATAATCCAGTACCTGGTTGTTCATAATTCACAATCTTAGAAAATTTTGGTTCACCATATTATAATGTGACACTAGCCAGCCCCTGTGCACAGCACGGATGTCTCAAAATCATATTCTTTCCCCCCATATTCACACTGCCATGCTCGCCAATGTTGCGAACTTCCAAAGCTTACGTACACCACCAAGACCCATGGAGACATCATTTTTTAGAAACACACACATCACAACATATTTCAAAGTTGCATACCTTAGACATTAGATGGCACCAATAATGTGGCTGCAGACACATTTTGAAGTTGACTACTTCTGACAGTAGCAGTCAGTGACCACACAGCCATCAGGGCAGGCCCCCAGGGAAAGAGGGGTAAAGAAAGGTCATCAGTCCGTTAGATATAACCTATAATAGGGATTTTAATGTACTATTTTCAGGTATCTGTGAGGTGTCACCTGATTGTAGAGTATCTACAGGTGGTTCCTTTCTGTATTTTCAGGAATTATGGGTAAAGAGGGTCGTCAGGCTGTGAGATGCAGTGACTATGCCTTCTCCAGATTCAGGTTTTTAAAGAGAGCTCTTCTCGTCCACGGTTACTATTTTTATACACGGTTGGCATTTCTAGTCCAGTACTTTTTCTACAAGGTAAGTGAGAATTTGTGTTTACACTTTATTTCTAAATTTCAAAAAAAAAAAATAATAAAATAAATTTAGAATTTTAAAAACTAAAAATTTGAAATTTTGAAATTTTGAAAATTAATTTATTTATCTTTTTTGATTTTTTTTGTTTACACTTGTTAGTGACTTATTATTGAACCTTTTAAACATTATTTTTAAGTTAGATATCCTAAACCACTAAAATTTTCTTCGAACATATGTATGTATTCAAATTTCTACTTAATTTTCAAGTTATTTTCAAAAATGTCTTAGCAAATTGACAATGATTTCTTGTACAATTCTTCATTTCACTGTGATGATTGTTTAATCTTTAATGTATATTTATTCTTTCCAGAATGTTGCATTCATCACTGCACAGTTTTACTACGCCTTCTTCTCATCTTTCTCTGCCCAGGTAAGTTGCAATAACATCGTAAGTTACTTAGAATGCATATTTTACATCAGTGTTTTATCTTAAAGGAAATCCATTTTAGGCCACACACACACACACACACACACACACACACACACACACACACACACACACACACACACACACACTTAAAAATCCTCATATATTTGGCTTAATTAAAATAAACAATTTTCTGATATTAACCCTTATGGTGCTGGTGGCTAATGTTCGCAATACAAAATTACTCAAAAAAGCTGAAAAATGACTGAAACTCTGGCACATGGGTACTCATCTGAGAATACTCAGTGAGAGCTTTCCAGTGAATAACAAAATGACAGGGATTATATGATTTGCAAAAATCTTTGCATTCCTGTGCTTTCGGCAAAAATAGCCTCAGCAAAAGTAGCCTCATTTTGTATTGGACAAATTAGTGCCCATCTTCATGCATCAGCATCATAGTGGTTAAAGGGGAACTTGGGGAAGAACAAATCATAGGTTTATATGAAAGTTCATGAACATAGCTCAACATCTGTCATAAACAGGGAAGCCCTAGAGCTCCACACAAAGAGAAATCTAAAATTGCAATTAGTGAATAGCACCTCCTCTGAGCCAAGGCCGCCGCCATTGTGAGACCGGGTCATCACCCCCTGCTGTGGTCAGTGTTATTGGGTAGCAAAGGAGCTTAGAGAACACACAGAGCTAGGGGCAGGAAGCACAGAGCTAGGGGCAGATTGCCACCCAATTGAAAAACATGGCCGCTGCCAGGGGCTGGGCAGGATGATGGCAATATGCAAAAATCCCCCCTCATGGGATCACTGAGAGAAAAAGAATGGCAGCATCCTGTTCTTGAAGTGTATTACTTTCATATAAGCCGATATTTATGTGCGCCTTTAGGACCCCTTTAAGACATGATAAGAGACATCCACAAAAAGATTTCTCTACATATATTCATGTTAATTAACCAATGCTTTCTTGTTCTTTCAGTCTTTGTTTGACAGTTTCCTGCTCATGTTCTACAACATCTTCTTCACCTCACTGCCCATCTTCATCTATAGTCTCTTCGAGCAGCCCATCCCCCAAGAAAACCTTCTCAGCAATCCTGCACTGTACAAATACATACGCAGAAACTGCCAGCTATCCTGGGGACAGTTTGCCAAGTGGAGCCTCCTTGGTAAGTCATCTAGTGCACCATCAACAGGGCTCGAAATTAGGGGGTGCCGGGAGCCCTATGGCTCCCTACGCTCCCTCAAATTTCTGCAGGGAGCCATAAGATGTATTGGTTTCTATGCACGACACCTTCAGGTAGCTTTTGAAGATGCAATTGGGCTCACTGGAAAAAAACTTAATTTCAAACCCTGATCAACTTATCTTTAATTGGAACATTTTCTTTTGTATCTTGATCAGGGTGTGTTAAGGTCAACCACATTTTTAATGGTGAAAGTAAGCTGGTTTCCCTTCGTTTGACCTGACCTTGACCCAAGTCCTATTACAAATATGTATTTTTGAATATATCTCTGATGAATTATGTTTAATGTTGTCAGATCATATTTGCACTCATGGTGTAAGTGGTAAAACTTAATAATACCAAAATGTTTTGTTTGAGGCCTTTCCATGTTACAAATAGTTCCTTTCCTAACGGTATAAGACAAGATTAAAAAAATACTGTTTGCATGATGACTGTTTTGTGGCATATTGTTCCTTGTATTTTTTTTAATTCAATGCTGTTTACTACGGATTGCACTTCACTTTAAGTTCTGTTTTCAAGCAAGTAGTATTAATTGTCATATCTCTTTGTTTGTGTAGTATATATAATTATTTATTTTGAGAAATGGAAATATTGGATATTTTGTTTGTGTAGTATGTATAATTATTTACTTTGAGAAGTGGCAATATTGGAAACATACATCAAGTGTACAGCACATTTTTAACTAAAATTCTGAAAAAAAAAATGATTTTGAACTGAACGATCAATCAAAAATCTGGCTGCTTTAAGTCAAGTGTTCATTGTGAAATGTACATCTTGACCTTGACCAAATGACCTTAACCAATTGACCTTGACCAATTGTCCTTGACCCCATTGACCTTGACCCCATCGTGACCTGCATGCTAGTGCACCATGACGTACCTTACGTGAGTTGTCTGTTTTCAGGTCTGTGGCATTCGTTGGTGTGTTTCTTTGGCGTATACTTATTGTTTGGCCATGATATTGCCATGCAGCAAGATGGCAAAGTAAGTATTCAAAACTTTTCTAGGAACAGATTTTTGTTATTATTATTATTATTTTTTTTTTTTTTGGGGGGGGGGGGTTACTTTCTGTTTTTACTTACAGTGTAAGGGCACACATAAATCATATTGGAAGAATTTCTTCTTTTTTTTGGGGGGGGGGTACCTTCTATCCTTTCTTATAGTGCAAGGGCACACATATACACAACTTGTTTTGGAAGAGATTTTCTTTTTTTTTTGGGGGGGGGGGGGGGGGGGTGATGGGGTTACTCTCTGTATTATCTTATAGTACTGGGGCCTTAAGTATTAAGCCCTGTTTGTAGTGTATAGCACATTGCAGTTGTGGTTAGAAAGTCCATTGTTTATAAGCTTTATATTCTTATATTTCAAACCACAAGTATATCGTAAGGACTTTGCAAAATTTTAAACTTGGAGAGTCTTTTCTGGCAATCTAGTTTCTAACTTTATTGATTTCGATAGAAACTTAGGATTTTAAAACTGGGTTTACAAATTGGCAATTGGCAAAATGTCTTTTTTCAAGGAAGTCCAAAATAAATTCAGACAAAAACAATGAACAAGTATTCACTTATTCAGAGAATGTATATTATCATTTGAATTATCTCTTTTCCCATTGAGATCCGTTAGGAAAGTGTGATGTGTGTTTTTCTGGTATTATCCAATAGTTATTTGAAAATTTGATATTTTTGTATTTCAGATGTATGGTGTGTTTCCATTTGGGTCCCTTATCTATTTTATATGTGTATTCATCGTCAATTTCAAGGTAAGCCATTATTAAAAGGTTTCTTATATATTTCAGTATGTTTCCATTAACTTCAAAAATAACTCATCCAACATAGGAAAATTTTAATAATATTTGAAGAGAGATTGTCATATTTAATAGGAATAACAGCTTTCAGTCAAATATCTCTCAAAATATTGCTTTGGTATCAAGTTATTTCCATATGTGTCAGACAATGTTTTTTTTTTGAGAAGAATCTGTTAGTTTCTGATCAACATTTCTCCTCTAAATGATTTTTGTTAGAGATATATCAACAAACAACAATTTCAAGATGTAAATGGGAGATCCAATTACACCCAGTGGCGCCAACAATTTTTGCAATAACTCTTTGACAAAAGCATATTTTATAAAATATTTGAAGGAGAAATGTTTATCAGCATTCTAAATCTATTCATCATTCTGATGAAAGCAGACGACATTGTCAAAGAGGAATGGTCATTCTGCTTGCTGTTGTATTTCAGTGATAATTAACTCTTTGACAAAAACATATTTTATGAAATATTTGAAGGAGAAATGTTTATCAGAATTCAAACTACGACTCTCCTACAAATATTTTCAAAATTTATTCATCATTCTTGAGTTATCTTCAAAAGTATAGTAAAAGCAGACGACAATTTCAAGGGGACTACTTTTTGTTGTATTTCAGCTGCTGCTTGAGACCCGGCACTGGACGTTCCTCACCCACATTGGTCTCTGGGTCACCATCATAGGCTTTGTCGGAGCTCTTCTTGTGAACGATACTGGAATATTGTGAGTATAAAATCACATAGTTAGACAAAATACAAATTTTGCGTTTTCTCCTGGTCATCATTTGAGACTATCAGATTCCTCAGTCTCTTAGTTAGGCAAATAATTAAGGTTGCGTTATCTTTGTGTCACCATCATAGGCTTTGTCGGATCTATCCTTGTGAACGATACTGGAATATTGTGAGTTTGCAATCACATAGTTAGGTAAAATGCAAACATTGCATTTGCATTTGCATTTGCAATCAGTTCTACACACTTTTTCGGTACTAGAGGTGTTGTGTAGCTCAATTACGAATGGTGGCACTTCCAATTTGCTCCAGCATGCAGCTCCAAGTGAATAATTTGGGATGGTACCTGAATATCAGTACAGTTCATTCATTTTTATAAGATTTAGAACACCCTAACTTTCATTTGAAGTGTTTTGGAGCTTAGTTTCATAGCAAGAAAGCTGACAACTTGCCGGTCATTTATTTTTATTTTTCGATGCTAGGTGTCGTCTTTTTAGATTATTTTTGATAACCAGTTTATAATCGATATATCGTTACAAGAGAGGCAACTGAGTAAGCGTCGATTATAATCCATGATCATCCCACCACTAGAGAACACTGCCTCATAGTTGGGCAAAATACTAAGGTTGCTTTTTTTCTGGGCCACCATTATAGGCTTTGTGATACTGGAATATTTTACGTAAACTATCGCACAGGTAGTGGAAATTATTTCTTTGTGGATCACCCTTTATATTTCCATGTGTCTTTTATTTCAGTTTCGGTTACGTGAGTGACTTCTACCTGTACGGGATCTACTTCAAGCTGCTTGCGAGTCCCTCCGCGTGGCTGTCCATGCTGCTGCTGATCGTCATAGCTCTCATACCAGACATCATCCTCAAGTCACTGACCGACACCATCAGTCCCCTCTACCAGCACAAGCGAAAACAGCGCAAGGTGAGTACTCTAGCAGCACTCGGCAAATGTTCATAATCATCATCTCATATGTGTTTATTTTTGGAACACATGGCCAGCGAGATCTCACCATCTTTTTAGTGTTCATTTTCGGAGCACATGGCAAGGGAGATCTCATTTCCATTTTTGAGTTCATTTTTGGAACACATGGCCTCATCATCTTGTTTGTGTTCATTTTTGGAACACATGGCCAGGGAGATTTCATCATCTTGTTTTTGTGTTCATTTTTGGAACACATGGCCAGCGAGATTTCATCATCTCATTTGTGTTCATTTTTGGAACACATGGTCAGCGAGATCTCACCATCTAATTTGTGTTCATTTTTGGAACACATGGCCTGGGACTTTGAAATTTGTAATTTTGATTATCGTCACTTTTTTAAGAAAAGTCTGAAATTTCTGAAAATTGCTGTAATAGTTTCTTTACACTGACCCAAAAAAGCCAATGCGGTAATGCTGTAAAAAGATTCAACAGAAGGATACAAATTTTCTAGTTTTTTTTACACAACATCATGGTATATGTATGTCTTGGTTTACCTATGCTATTCCTTGCAAAGATAACCAGCTTTGCCCTTAAAGCTTGGCATATTCACACCTGGCCTATACCTGATTGGTTAAGGTTAATTAAACCTAGCTTTAAATAAAGCTTGGCATACTTCACATTATGCTTTAATAAGGATCTATTTCACCAAACACTGAAAAACTTCTAACACAGGTATTATGTTTTCATTTATCAATTAAGTTAGTTCACTATATGATGACCTTTATTTCACTGTAAAAGATCGTTATTTCCTTGTTAAAATGAAAGCTAATAATAACTTTATATGCATCATTCTTATTGTAGCTAGCTGTAAGTGTTTTTTCACTTCTCAAAACTGTTGCATGTTACCGGTTTGTTATTTAAGAAAATGCTATTGTAAATCAAATAAATTTGTCAACATATTTGTTTTGTTTATGTATACTTAACTGGCCATGATTGACCTATTGCCAAAATCTAGATATTTAATTCCCTGATCAACCAATGGATTGTATTTTACTTGGTTGGAGAAAATGGCAAAAAGAGATTTGTACAAAGCTTAAATCCTCTTCTATTATCACCAGGCATATTTCTTTGATTTACAAAATCATTATCAGGGTGCATTCTGGGGAACATGGATACACACATACATTTATATATATACAAATATATATTCATATATATATGTATATATATATATATATATATATATATATATATATATATATATATATATATATATATATATGTATGTATGTATATTTATATATATGTTTTGACTGACCAACAATCTTCTTCATTTTTGTATTTTTTTCATGTTTGTTTACTGTTTGTTATTTGTTTTTGTTCAGGAGGAGGAGAAGTATTACAAGAAGGTACACCAACTTTTCCCTAGTTTAGCCACCATATCCGCTGCCTCAAAAATAACAACTACACCCATTGTTAAAGCCCTGCTCGTTATTTATTATAGTTCAGTCTGTTTATGTGTAGGCCAGAGAGATCGAACAGGGAGAGTGGGAACCAAGTCTTACATCAATATATATATATATATATATATATATATATATATATATATATATATATATATATATATATATATATATATATATATATATATATATATATTTTTATATATATATATATATATATATATATATATATATATATATATATATATATATATATATATATATATATATATATATATATATATATATATATATATATATATACTGTAGAATGGCTAATTTTCCCGTGTGTTTCATTTTCCCGTTTTTTCCCGAATGCTATTAAACGGGAATAATTAACACAGGGAAAATCTATAAAGTTCATGTCCGGACTTAATAAACACGGAAAATTATGACCCAGATTTATTACTGAAGTGTCTGACCAGCGTTCACTCAACTTCCCCAGGACTCGGGACTACCTGAATCCAACTTGGGCCGGGGAACAATCGCTAATTTCACTTGATGACCAATGATCATGTTGTGACTTCTGCTCAACTACATGTATGTGCCACTTCGGATTAGATCGCCATTGATCTATTTCTGGACTGGTCTCTAGACTGGTTATAGTCCCAGCGCCACGTGCGTTGCTGCAATTAAGGCCCTGCACGTGCAGGTACCCATTACTATTTACTCTCTGGTATACTAAACTTAAAGGTCTACATAAAACGGGAAAATTAAAAACGGGAAAAAACATATGTCCTCTTTTCGGAAATATTAGAAACGGGAAAACCCAAAAATGAGAAATTAGGGAAAATTGTCACACGGAAAAATTAGCCATTCTACAGTATATATATATATATATATATATATATATATATATATATATATATATATATATATATATATATATATATATATATATATATATATATATATATCCTTTACTCTTGAGGCATGCAGTATATAGACCCTTGCACCCATACTAATCTGTTCAAACAACCATGTTAACCCTTTTCGCATCTGGAACACATACGCTGTCTGACATGTTTAAAAATGTCTTGATCCCAAAGTGATATTTTGAGAAATATCTGACTGAGAGTTGTTGTTCATGATTGATTAAACAGTCCTTCTTCAAATATTTTTCAAATATTATGAAATATGACGAGTTATTTTCAAAGTTGTCAGACCATGTGTGCACTCCAGTTGCAAAAGGGTTAACCTTTTCAGCGTTAGATCATAAAGGTGACTGACAGTTAAAACATGAGTAAACTACAATCATATAGAGTAACACTTATAATATTGTAAACCCCCTTTTATAAAAGTGTTATTTATATTTCCTCAAGTCATTGAATATAATTGGTACATATATTCCTTATTATTATCATGGGTGCTCATTTTTTCATTAAAGGAAACTTGCAATTCTTGCACTTTGGTGCCATCAGATTACGTAGGGACGATTGTAAACATGGAACAGTAGTTTTATTGATAAGGGGGTTTACATTATCTCAATGATGCAGAAATTAATTAGGGGATATTTGATACATTATCCATTTGAAAAAATCCTTGTCTGTGGATAGTTTTGCGCCAGATTATTTGAAAATATCACATTGTTAGAGACATCTTTTAACTCTTCGTTTGCATGCTGATTTAACCCATTGTTTCCCATGGTGGCCAAAAAAGGCCCAGATATTCTGGTTGATATCTTCCTGACAAAGGGAGCGTTTGGAAAATAATTGAAGGCTAAATGTTCTATAGAATCCAATATACAACTCTCCTTCAAATATTTTCCTCGCATATCATTTATTCTTAAATTATCTTCAAAGGCATCATAGATGCAGAAGTTAGATTAAGATTTTCAGGCAAATTTCATATAAACATGTGTATGTGTGTATTATTTAACTTTTGCATGCTGGAATGCTGGCATTATGAAGGGGTTTAAGGGGTGGGGACTGGTTGGTTATGTTAAGCCTCTGTTGCCCGCATGCTTGCAAGGAAGCAAGGCATATATATATATATATATATATATATATATATATATATATATATATATATATATACATTGTATATATATATATATATATATATATATATATATATATATATATATATATATATATATATATATATATATATATATATATATATATATATATATATATATATATATAACTATATAACTATATAACTATATAACTATATAACTATATATATATATATATACATATATATATATATATATATAACTATATAACTATATATATATATATATATATATATATATATATATATATATATATATATATATATATATATATATATATATATATATATATATATATATATATATATATATATATATATATATATATATATATATATATTTATATACACATGTACATGTGGGGGTAGCACTGGAGCTAACCTGGTGAATTGCATGCCTAGGCTGTAGGTGAATGTATTCAGCAGATCATATTAGCTCTCAGTGCAAAGACTATCCCATAAATTCATACCATCACATTTTCTTCAATTTCACTAACAAAACAGTTCTCACATTTCTGGATTATTTTCAGGTACCATTGTATCCTATGTTGCGAATCAGATGTTAAGGTTGTTTAGCTAGTTTAACTTTTAGTTTTATAAGTTCCTTATACCATATTCTTTTGTGTTGTCTACCATTTTGTGCTTCCCACATTCATAATTCATGTATTTTCTTTATATTCATCATTCAAAACATCATCATCCAAGAAAAGTTTATATCACCATGGCAACAAGTGATGATTCAGCAATGTCACCGTGGTTACAGGGAACTCCATGGAGACCATTTCAACTAGTTTGTACTTCATTTATTGGTGCCTTTTTATACAAAGGTTCATCAACTTCAAATGTCTATTTCACTAGGGGACTGTATATCACCATGGTGATAAAATATCACCATGGTTTCAGCCATCTCCATGGCAACAGCCATTTCTGTGGCAACAGCCATCCCTGTTGCAACAGCCATCCCCATGGCAACATTTTTTTACCATTGGGCACCAATATTAATTCGTGACATTTTATATCAACTCAATTTCAGGTCAAATACTACGAGGTCAACAAATTATCGATTTCGTTCACAAAACGTTCCGGCACCCTAACAATATCCCAAACCAATATTGTTGAAGAATGAGAGATGGAGGTAAACTTTATTGTTGTTGTTGTTGTTGTTGTCTATTTCTCTTGTTTTTATCGTCTTCTCACTAGAAGTGTACTGTAGAGTAGAAATAGAACTCTTTCCACACTCAGTCTTCCTAGGGCAGGGCGGGTGGGATTGTGATTTGAAATTTTATTTATTACCACTTTTTATACCATATTATGACTATATTATGACTAAAACGTGACTAGCCAGTCGTTACGGGTGGAGGAATCCAGAGTACTTGGGGAAAACCATGGACTAACCCAGAGTTACTGGTAACTCTCTTACTTACCTTCGAGCTGGATTCAAACCTAAGTCATTTTGCAGCATTGAGTATCAACAAACAACTTACTTTTGGGTATGGCTTTAGACCACTTGGCTATGGAGATAAGCCACAGAAGGGGAGGGAGACAGGGAAAAGGATGTACCAATTTTACTCAAGGAAAGATTATAAGATCCACCCTAGCCTAGTGATCACGATGCCTGGCTCCCAAGCGTGAGGTCGCAGGTTCGAATCTCCACTGGATCCCCATTGGCGTGTTAGCCCTTTTAAATTCTGTATTGTCCCTTTACATCACACCAGAGGATTTCATTTAAGAAAATCAATTTCACTTTCCATACTGTCTCCTAACATCACACACATAATATAATCACTTTCCCTTTCTATATTGTATCCTAACGTCACACATGTATCAATTTCACTTTCCATATTGTCTCCTAACGTCACACATGTATCAATTTCACTTTCCATATTGTCTCCTAACGTCACACATGTATCAATTTCACTTTCCATATTTTCTCCTAACGACGAACACACACAATAATCAGTTTCACTTTCCATATTGTCTCCTAACGTCACACACTCACAATAATCAATTTCACTATCCATATTGTCTCCTAACGTCACATACTCACAATAATCAGTTTCACTTTCCATATTGTCTCCTAACGTCACACACACACAATAATCAGTTTCACTTTCCATATTGTCTCCTAACGTCACATACTCACAATAATCAGTTTCACTTTCTATATTGTCTCCTAATGTCACACACACACAATAATCAGTTTCACTTTCCATATTGTCTCCTAATGTCACACACACTCAATAATCAGTTTCACTTTCCATTGTGTCTCCTAACGTCACACACACACACAATAATCAATTTCACTTTCCATATTGTCTCCTAACGTCACACACACACAATAATCAGTTTCACTTTCCATATTGTCTCCTAATGTCACACACACACAATAATCAATTTCACTTTCCATATTGTCTCCTAATGTCACACACACACAATAATCAATTTCACTTTCCATATTGTCTCCTAACGTCACACACACACAATAATCAGTTTCACTTTCCATAGTGTCTCCTAACGTCACACACACACAATAATCAGTTTCACTTTCCATAGTGTCTCCTAACGTCACACACACACACAATAATCAGTTTCACTTTTACATATTGTCTCCTAACATCACACACACAAGATAATCATTTTCACTTTCCATATTGTCTTCTTATGGCACACACACAAGATAATCAGTTTCACTTTCTATATTGTCTCCTAACATCACACATACAAGATAATCAATTTCACTTTCCATATTGTCCCCTAACATCACACACACAAGATTATCAATTTCACTTTCCATATTTTATTTTAACATCACAATTTGGATAAGTTCACCTTTACTGCTGGTGGCTAATTTGGTCAATAGAAAAATAATGCGAAAAAGCTGAAAGATTACTGAAATCCTCATCTGATAGTACTCAGTGAGAGCTATCCAATGTGTACCAACACGATAGGATTTAGCTGATTATCAAAAAATTTCTGACGAAAGTAGCCTCAGCATTGAAATGGTTAACATGAGAATAATGGATTTCACTTTCACTTTCCATCGTGTCTCTTATCATCATTCTTTGGGATATTTCACCTTCACTTTCTGTATTGTTTCTCACCACCACATACTTGTCTTCAATTTCTAAGTCAGCACTAATATCATAGTTTGGAGAATTTCATTTTTGCAGTCCTAAATGTTTAAAAGATAGAAATCATTTCATTTTCCACAATCTTGACCTTGTTTTATATTTCGCTGAAACGTGTGTCATCTTCACTGTCACATCATACTCTTCATAGGTTCAGCACTCTTGTTTGCTATTTGAATAATCATAATTTACTTATTTTACTTACTAAAACTTAGTATTAGCTGGTTTTTCATTTTTTATGCTGCTTAATTACTTCATTTGAATTTGTGCTTTACAAACCTTAGTTGCTGTGTTTGTTAGAAGTAGGACTATAAGCAATACTTTTCGATGCAATTTTCCGCAAACCTATGTCCAAAATGTGTGGTTTAAGTAATTGGAATTGTACTAGAATACTAGAAGCTCTTACTCTGTGGTATGAGAAAATCCTATCACTAATGGGTTAAGCTATACACGCTATATATTCATCTCAGTGTTAGATCCTTTATCTCTTAAGCATTAATGGGTTGATTAATCCCTAGTTAGGGCAATTGCATGTAAAAAGGGAGTTCTTATGTTTTGGGAATGGCTGAGTGTGCATGCACCTAATAACCTTTCAGTTAGTGCTTTAATATCCTTATGCTGCTGGTAGCTAATTTGGCCAATACAAAATGATGCAAAAATCCTGACAAATGACTGAAATCCTGGCATATGGGTAATCATATGAGAGAACTCTGCGAGAGCTTTCCAATGAATACCAACTTGACAGGGTTTATATGGTTATCAAATATCTTTGCATTGGACGGAAGTAGCCTCAGCATTGGAAGGGTTAAGCGAGAGGTTCACTTTCCCCTTAGCTTCTGTAGGTACAAACTGGCTGTTTTATGCCTTGGAAGGACAAATCATGATACTGTAAATTCTCATTAATTTGGGACACTTTTTGATAATTACAATTTTTATGGGTTCAAGATGGCCAATGTTTTCTGAATATACCTCGATGTTGTATCAGCAAGATTTACAGCTAGGTGCATATTTTGTGAAATGACATCAGGGCGACAATTTATTGAGGGTTTTCCAGATTTCCTATAAATTATTTTGTAAAATAATTCTGATTTTTAGGGTGGTCAAAATTTTTGAGAATTTACAGTACTATCCTTTCTGAAGGACCTGCAGGTCCCAAGTGATCATTAATAACCACTGCATTGTCTTAAGTGTGATTCACAAAAAAAGTGGCAGGACCTGCAGAATCTGGAAGAAGCCAGTCCTGAAAAAAAAACAGAAAGTGAAAGTGAACCTCAGGCTTGGTGTACTAATACAGATACAGGTAGTCCTAGTTCTCACTGTCTAGAAGTGTTAGTGTGGTGCTGGTGTTTTGCATGTTGATTTGTTTGACTTAACAGTTGGTGATGGGGGATTGTAGAATGTTGGTAGAATGTGAGTGGAAAGATTTCTAATGCAATCAAAATATTGAACTGAAAAAGTTACCTTTACTTAATTACCCTATGCTATCTGTAACAACCCCGTAAATGGATTTGTATTTTGTATTTGGATTTTTGTTTATCATCAATTTCTGGCATATAAAGGCAAAATAAAGACGGTGTAAACAATAAGCACATAAGTTATGTAATAAAGCTGTCATCAAAAAAGTATTGAGTTTCTAATTTTGTTAATCTTCATTGATGACAAGCCTGTAATTAATGCATGATGGAGGAAACTAGAATACTATCGGTTCCATCGATTTACCTCAAGTCACTGGCAACAATTTTATGCTTATGCCTTGAGATGAATTTTGAGACGATGGTTTTGATATCTAAAAATAATTTCATCTATGTCTCTTTCTTGGGAGTGCAAATAGCAGCAAAAGAAAACACTAAGATTTCCCTAATTGTACAGTATTTCAAAAAAGAATTTCATCTATGTCTATGTCAGGGATTGCAAATAGCCGCAAAAGAAAATACCAGGATTGCCCTAATTAATAACTGGTGTATAGGGCATTCTTTACACTGTTCTGTTATTAGTGCTTTCGTGTTCACCTCACTTTAAATGTTATATGTCTCTTCACTTCTTTGCTTTAGATGTCTTCTCTGTTGGTGGTTGGTGATAAACAATGTTTATTTCAGAAATCATGGACACTTGTTATATAATGTGACAATTGTAAAATGACTGAATACTTGTCTCAAATTGGATTCAGTTTTATCATGTATGTCTTGTATTGAATATATTTTGTGAGTGTTATCTGTTAAGAGCTTTGTAATGTCACCGTTTCACCCTTCATTATATTCATAAAATCGAACATGCTTAATACTTCCTGTTGGTTGCTGTGGCCACCTATTGCCCATTCTAAGAACTAAAGTTTTCTTTGTTGCATGTCACCTTATAACTCTGCATGAAGGATTTGGTACATTTACTTTATCAATGACCTGTTTCTTTTATAGTAAATCCATTCTTCATTAAGCTCACCAGTTCATGCAAACTTCATGATAACATTGGGGCTAGCTTGGACCGCTTTTTGCTGGTGCTTCAACCTTAAACCTTAAACCTTATTTTAAAGTCAATGCAACTTTGTATATCTAGTATATTGTACATTAAAGTAAATTGCTGAAATGATTTGCAGGTTAATGGCATTTCAATGGAGGAGTTCAATACCCATTTCAAAGAGCAAGTTCTGTCTGTTTTGTGTTTGTTTCAATTTTTGTCTCTATGTATGAATACAGGTAATATGACCTCATTTGCCTCGGACTCGCCTACCTCAGATTTTTACGTATCCTGGACATAAGCACTGGTCCCAAATCATTCCTATCTACTTAACCCATTAATGCCTAAGAGTTACTCTTAAAATTGTTGTGTGGATCTTTATTACTTTTGACAATAACTTGGAAATGAAGAATCATTTTACAAAATATTTGAAGAAGAGTTATTGATAGCGTTCTGATTAACATTTCTCCATCAAATATTTTCCTAATTAAGCTTTTGCCTGCCAGATTTCGTCAAAATTGTCAGGCTGCTTTTGGTCGCTGTAAGCATTAATGGGTTAAATGTCAGCAACGTAACTCGGATCTTTGGTTACCTCAGACACTCTTTCCTGGTCCCTATTTGTCCGGGGCAAGCGAGGATACTGGATGTAGACTGAGTTAGACTCAGGAATAGACCCTCACTTGTCAGGAAATACCCAAAGAGGGACATCGACTTTTCTATGGAATTATAAGGAAATCAGACTCTCTGAGATGTCTTTAGATAGAAGCAGAACATTCTGGACAAAATGTGCCTTCGAAATTCATCCTTTGACCCAGACGAGAGATATGCATTAAGTCATGATCAAGTACCAATAAAAAACAAAAGATTATATCAAATAGTATTTCAAAGGCTTGGAATTTTTACAAACTACAATTTATTTGCCTTCATATATGGCCCCCACAACAGTTATTACAATAACAATATTGATATACTTTGTGAGAAATATTAAAGATTTATGAAATGTTCATTGAAAATGACCATACGTGGTTAAAAAAAGGAGTTTTAGTGGTAGGAAGGTTGTAGTCCTGATGTTTATATTTGGGTATTCCCGCACGGGTGAGTCAACACCTGAACAATAGGTGCCATTGTTCTCTTTGTCTCATGTGCTTGATTAATGTTTTTCCAGATGAGCTATTCCATGTCGGCCGTCTCGATTGCCGAACGCATGCTACTGCGTCCGTCCACACCCGACTCCAAGACAACGTCGTTTTCATTCGGCAACCCTGTGCTAACACCTCACTCATGACTGCTGCAGTGCACTCTGGGATACAATTCGCTCTTGCTTCCAAAGAGCTTTCTTGTTGTCATGGTAACCACATTCCGCCATCTTGTCTCCAAGGAGCTTTCTTGTTGTCATGGTAACTGCATAGCATCACTGCCTTCATTGGCTACAGTCATTTGGAAACTGAAAACCAATTTTTGTAACCATGGAGATGAGTAAGCAATGGTTGCTATGGAGTTGCCTTGATGTTACCATGGGAACTGATTGATATCACCATAGAGACAGCTTGAAGTTGTCATGGTGATAATTTGATTAGATATTCCATGACATCGCCATGGGAACTGCTTGATATTACCATAGAGACAGCTTGAAGTTGTCATGATGATAATTAGATTAGATATTCCAATTTGATAACATGCTATTAATTTATGTAAATTTATGCATATCTACTCTGTGATACTCTAATAATGATGCAATGACAGTGAATCCATCCTTTTCAATCTACACCATATCTACAACTTACACTGGACTTGTAATGTTTTCACTGGAAAACATCTTTGATACTGTGAAAAGATGTTGGAATCTGTCATGTCAGTTACGAATGTAGGCTTAGAAGCTGCTTTTTGATTGGTTAGTTTTATAGAAAAATGTGTGCTTGTTTAGTTGTGATCACATATTCTTGTTGTTATGGAATGTGATTCTGTAACTAGACCTATGACTATCAATCTAAATCTATAAGTTATTTGATTGATTTGTCTCACAGTGCATCGAATTTTTTTTGATGATATCTAATATTGCTTAACTCGAAAGGAGCTTCAGCATTTATTCATTAATAAAAAAATGCTACTGTCATTAAAATATTTTCCTCATAGCTTCTACATCTCTCTGTGTTCACATTATCATTTCATATATGGTCCATCTAACTCATCTTGTGCAAAATATTTGTAGCAAGTTCTAACTAAAGGTAATTTATGTTTGTGGGATGTATTTTGGAGTATGTTCTATATATATATATATATATATATATATATATATATATATATATATATATATATATATATATATATATATATATATATATATATATATATATACATATATATATATTTATATATATATATATATGTATATATATAATATTATATATATGCATATATATATATATATATATATATATATATATATATATATATATATATATATATATATATATATATATATATATATATATATATATATATATATATATATGCACACACACATGAGAGAATTATAGAATATATGTATATAAAGCAAAGATAGTATGTTGTAAATGTATGTATGTATGTATATGTTTATATATATATATATATATATATATATATATATATATATATATATATATATATATATATATATATATATATATATATATATATATGCACACACACATACAAGAGAGATGAGTTATAGAGTATATGTATATAAAGATAAAGATAGAGATAATATGGTGTAAATGCTTTTGTTAAGTTTTGATTGCTGGCTCATGGACTTAACTTTAGTTTTTGAAATATCCACCAGAAATAGAGGAGCTTTAAGAACCATTGATATTTTTAATTGGCAGATGATATTCTACGGCAAATGTGTACACTATTATGTACTATCATTTATAGTTTCATTGATATTATCAAAGGCGGATTATAGTTCTATAATCTACTACAATCCGCCTTTGTTCCGCCTTTGATATTATTTCATGCATATCACTCTCTTTAACTAATGTGAAGTTTACGATGCCTGTTCAAATGTCCCGGCTCAGGTGGTGCCATCTATTGGAGGAGGGGCACAACTTGCGTAAGGGCATGAATAGGTTCACCCATTTACATCTGGAGTGCATACATGGTTGGACATAACATAACATAACTTAGGACATAAGATCAAACAAATTCCACTTTTTGTATTGGATTGATCTACTACTATCTACTACTATATGCAATACACAAAAGACTTCAAACTTTAAAAAAACTTTGGACATAACTCTTACAAAAATTGTAATATTTGAAATATATTTGAAGAAAGAACATTAAATCCATAAGCAACGATACCTTTCAATCAAATATCTCTCATTATATTGTTTTGGTATCAAGATATTTCCATGTAATATTTGAAACATTTCAAGATGGATCATTAAATCCATAAGCAACAAAACCTTTCTTTCAAATATCTCAATATATTGTTTTGGTATCAAGATATTTCCATGTAATATTTGAAATATATTTGTACAGGGAACATTAAATCCATAAGAAACAACACCTTTCAATCAAATATCTCTCAAAACAATATATTGGTTAGGTATTAAGTTTTTTTCATGTCTCACATTGAATATGCACCACAGATGTAAATGGGGTCTTCCATCCAAATCTTAAATGCTATTTTATTTTGATTTTGAACCTCAATTGGATCGATGTGATTTTTTGTATATATGTTATTCCAAGGTTGTGAACCAATTGTGAATCATCCTTTTAATGATACCATGAAAGATGATCTGCAGTATTGAAGAATAATTTGATATATATTTCATATTTCCTCATTACTTTAAAAAGGTCTGACTATTTTGAAAGTATCTTCATAGTAAAAGAAGATTTTGTAAAAAAAAACAGGCAAACATGCTTAATCTGGACTGATGTGGCCCCCTACATTTCTGTCCGAATTAGGCGAAAATACGGATTATGCGGATAGGAATTATATGTATAGGAAGGGACCGGACCCTTGCAATCCGATAAAGACGAAAATCCGGATTACACTCGTCCGGATTAAGCAAGTTCGCCTGTATTGCAGTAATGTTTATTGGAATCCTAACAGCTTTTATTTCTGTCTGTGTGTCTGCTATTAGTGGGTTATCAACTTGTACTTATTCCAGCTCTTGACTGCAGCTTTCTTCTGCCTCCTGTGATATTCAGCTCATTTGCATAACTGGAGCACACACGTGATCTGACGATTACGAAAATAACTCATCAAAAAATTAAATATTTGAAAAATATTTGAAGGGGAATCGTTTAACCCTACGTGAACAGCAACTTTCGTTCAATTATTTCTCAAAATATTGCCTTGTTTTCAAAATATTTCCATATATGTCAGATCATGATCATGATCTGACAACTTTGAACATAATTCATCAAAAATAAAAATATTTGAAAAATAATTATAGAGAAATTGTTTAACCAGACATGGACAACAACTCTCGTTGAAATATTTTTCAAAATATTGCCTTGTTGTCAAAATATTTCCATATACGTCAGATCAAGATCATGATCTGACAACTTTGAACATAACTTATCAAACATGAAAATATTTGAAAAATATTTGAAGGGGAATCGTTTAACCCTACAGGAACAGTAATTCTCGTTGAAATATTTCTCAAAATATTGCATTGTCAAAATATTTCCATATACGTCAGATCAAGATCATGATCTGACAACTTTGAACATAACTCAAAAAAACATAAAAATATTTGAAAAAAATTTGAAGGGGAATCGTTTTATCCTACATGAACAACAACTCTTGTTCAAATATTTCTCAAATTATTGCCTTGTTGTTGAAATATTTCGACATGATGATCTGACAACTTTGAACATAACTTATTAAACATAGAAATATTTGAAAAATATTTGAAGAGGGATTGTTGAAACCTACATGAACAACAACTCTCGTTCAAATTTTTCTTGAAATGTTGCCTTTTTGTTGAAATATTTTCATAAACGTCAGATCAAGAGTGGGCTCCAGACGTGAAAGGGTTAAACCAGCTGCTTCAGGGAGCACTAGGCACCTGAAGGGCTGGGAACTTTAAGGAAAGTGTTTATTTAGTGATAATAATGATGATAGTAATAATAATAATAATAATATAATTGAATAATTTATTTTCTGCTATTCTATGCATACTGCGGCTATTCTCTATATTTCTCTGTTTGAAGAACGGGTGTTCTCTTTACTACTCACTGTCCAGAAATGTGATGTCTGACACTGTCTACCTCAGAGTGCTCCATTAGGCCCTTTAACCCTTATACTGCTGGTGGCTAATTTGTCCAATACAAAATGATGCAAAAACCTGAAAAATGACTGAAAAACTGGCATATGGGTTCTCATCTGAAAGTGCCCAGAGAGCTTTCGAATGAATATCAATATGACAGGTAAACCGCTGCCTATCCCCAAGTCACTGGTAACTTTCTCACCTGCCACATGCCAGGTATGAGAGAGGCTGTGGCGAGGTACAGGGAGCAGTTCATGATATTGCCCTAGACCACTCAGCTATCGGGCAGCCCTCCCTCCCCATATGCACTCTGAGAAGCCAGTGTCAGTCACCTAGCTTATGACTATGGTGTGTATATTTTCTACTGAAAGGTCCCTAGCTGTAGAGAGTGTGTATCGACTGATCTGTCTAAATACTGACTGATGAAGGCTTTAGATGGATAAGTGTTGTTTGTATATGAAAAACCATGCTTTCCCTGATTTTTGTCCTATCTGTAACTTATTTGATCGGGTTGGTCCGGTTGCTATACACTTGTACTGCATTGTGAAGGGCTTTCCAAGGTAAATCTTCACAGTTTAGATTTAGCTCTTTATCGGAAATGAACACATGGTAGTCTTGTGTCAAAAAAAATTATGTTTACTCATTTATCATAGAGTTCATGACAAGTGTCATCTAGAATTATAATACTAGGAATAAATCTATGAATTAGAAATGAAGTATGAATGCTCAGAATATTTGAATGAGGGTTGCTAGTGAAGTTATTGACATCTTTCTCTTAAATGTTCTTTTAGGATGACTTCAATGATAACTTTCTCACATGCCCTGGCAGTGATTCAAACTGGGTCAGTGTTGAGAGACAGCAACCAGTCAGTAGGTGGCAACTTTTATAGGAATTTGGAATTTAGTTTTTTGTCACTTTTTCTGCCATATTGCAGTCGTGACTAGCCAGTTGTAAGTGGTGGAGGAAACCGGAGTACCCGGCGAAGACCACCGCCTAACCCTAAGTCACTGGCAACTTTCTCACCTCTCCGCTATCAGAGCGGGTGCTTAACCCATTAATGCTCACAGAGGCCAAAAAAGGCCGGACAATTTCGATGAAATCTTTCAGCCTAAAGCATAATTAGCAATATATTTGATGGAGATATGTTGATTAGAATATTACCAACAACTTTCCTTCAAATATTTTGTACAATAATTGTCAATTCATAAGTTATGGTCAAAAGTATCTGAATTCCAGACGACAATTTCTAGAGGAACTCTTAAGTACTAATGGGTTAAAGTGGGCAATGATCATGGGAAGCATGGTATTTGTTGAAGGATTTTATTATTATCTCTATTGCTTGAGTTTAACTTGCTAGTAGACTACCATAAATTCTTGTAAATCTGGACCACTCTAGAAATTTGGACCATCATTATTATTTTGTAAAACAATTATCCAACACCCTAGGAATTTAGGCCATTATGATTATTTTACAAAACTATTATTGAAAAATCTGGGCCACCCTCAATCTATTACCAGTGGCCATTTAAAAATCTATATAAAAATCCTAATAAAAAGTGTCCCAAATTACCAAGAATTTATGGTAGTGAATGTGTCCAGCCATGACATAACCATGATTTATGTGATGAGTTGAATTGAAAGACAGACATATTTGAACTGTAGATGTAATTTACGGATCGCAAATGTTGTTTGACGGCCATTTTGGTGATCGAGATAGGTCACCAGGTAGATAAACAGCCTATATAAGGTCACTTAACCCCTATGCTGCTGGTGGCTTTTTGGCCAATACAAAATGTACAAAAAACCTAAAAATGACTGAAACCCTGGCAAATGGGTACTCATCTGAGAGTACTCAGCAAGAGCTTTCCAATGAATACAAACATGATATGGTTTAGATGGTTTTCTAAAATCTTTGCGCCCTTGTGCTTTGGATGAAAGTAGCCTCAGCATTGGAAGTGTTAATCAAATCTCGCCCTTTCAATCCTAGGCCTTTTTGATACATGGAGGGTTTAACTGGTGCAACGAACCCCCTCCCACTTTAACTATTCAAAATGTTAATTTTCATGCTAATAATTTTCATTTTATTTCAAATATTTCTAAAAAGTAATGAGGTAGATCTAACTCGCTGTAAAAACGGACTCCCTCTTTATAGAACGAACCCACTACACATCTATCCTGGACCCTCCCTGAAGTGATGCCTCACCATTTTGGCACCCTAACCCTTATACATCTCTAACCAGGATACCCAAATACTTCGGTCACAAATTTCTGAATATTGCATTTAAAAGAAACTCAAAAGTTACTGTTAATATTTAATATTAACTCCAAAAGATTACTTAACCCTTATGCTGCTGGTGGCTAATTTGGCCATTACAATATGGTGCAAAAAAACGGAAAATGATTAAAACTCTGGCACATGAATACTCATCTGATAGTACTCAGCAAGAGCTATCCAATGAATACCAACATGGCAGGGTATAGATGGTTCCCTCCATTGCTGAGGCTTCTTTTTTGAAAACCATCTAAACACTGTCTTGTTGGTATTCATTGGAAAGCTCTCGCCCAATGCTCTCAGATGAGTACCCATGTGCCAGGGTTTCAGTCATTTTGCAATGTTTTTGCATCATTTTGTATTGGCAAAATTAGCCAGCAGCAGCATAAGGGTTAAAGTACCTATTGTATGTATGGATATGAGGGAACAGATTTGATGTGATAGGGTGAACCTTGGATTAGCATAAGAGGGGGTACTGTATGACCTGGTATCACCTCTGACCATTGGCTACAAATGCAGCAGCAACAGCAGCAGCATTTCACTGTTATTAAAGTTTATTTTGATACAAATATCTACCACTGAGTTCTGAGTTATCATTTCCACAATTATCATGAATTGATTTTTTACCTTCATTTTTAGTGTGATCTATGGAGGGGTGGGCATTGTCTCTCCTTATATACAGGTCCTGGGAAACCTACTCCTGTATCTTACCTCAAACTCGCTATATACTGAAGAGCTCTACTAATTTGATCCCTCCAGATTAATATGATGTCGACTTTGACCCATTAATACTTCAGATTTAATGATTTAAAATTTCGTCTGAATCCTAGATTTTTGACTTGTGACAAAATATTTAAGGGAGCATTGTTGATAGTATTCTGATTCACGATTGTCATCCAGATATTTTTCCAAACATGCTTTTGCCTGAAAGATTTCATCACAATTGTCGGGCTATTTTGGCCATGGATTTAGGGCAGTGCCTACCAGACACCTGTCAAAGGTGCTTTATATGTGGCTGATGAGGGAAATTTGGGCTGTAGTTTAAATTCTTTTTTAATTTTTTTTAATCATTTTTATTCATTCCTCGAATATGTCAGCAAAAACAAAGTACAAAATAGCAAAGGGTGTAGTTTGATCATGGTGATTTGGTTCTGCTGAATAAAACAAGACAAACACTCCAGTATTTAGTCAAGGCAATTTTATTATAATAACAATACTAACAATAGTATACAGGTAACCAATACAAACCCCGAACATCATGGTATCATATCATACAAATATAGAATAGAAAACTCCACAGTTCGCTCTACACTAAACTTGCCACACATAAAAAACTGGCATATGACACAACCTAGGGGAAATAAAATAGTATCACAAACTACATGGTTTACACACCAATAATTCACTTCTCAGGGAAGACCGGAAAGTTTGCAGAAATGGACTTCGTTTCAAGAACTGAAAGAGGAGATCAAGATTCAATCCTGTAATTAGGTCATAACCTAACCTAATTATAGATGTATGTAATTAGGTCACAACATGACCTAATTATGGAAGCCTGTCATTAGGTCATAACCTGACCTAATTACATATGTATGGAATTAGTTCATAATTTGACCTAATTAGTCATTTCAGCTCTGAAATCAAATTCATAAAATTGAATGAAATGTTCGACTTATTTGAGCTCTAATAACCCATTTACATCTGGAGTGTGCACTAAGTCTGAAAACTTGGAAACAAAGCATTGATTTAAGAAATACTCAACAAAGTCCTATCATCTTAAAAAAACTTTCAAAATTTTTTCAAATATTAATTGATCAGCAATGCTCAATGTTATCAGACAATGTGCTCACTCAGGATGTACATGGGTTAATAAAAACCTAAAGTTGTATAAATTGAAGACTTGTAGGGTTACTCTTGAATAACTGGAAGCAAAATTCAGGAAAGACCAAGTTTAGTAAATTGCAAGGGCAAAACTAATTTCTTTCCCTATTTCAATCATATATTTTTGGCAATAGGTCAAATCTTAAATGCTGTTTTAATTCAAAAGCAGTGGAACCTCTGAGATATGGACATCTTGGGCAGTGGGGAAAAAGTATTCACATTAGAAGATGTTCATATCTCAAAGGTCTCATGATATATTAGGTACAAATAAAACTCAGAAAATGTGTTCAGAATAAGAGGTTTTCACATCTCAGGGAAGAGACGGAAATTTGACACTTAAAAAAGTAAAAAACAACTTAAATGTAGTTATTAACTAACACATGCATAAAACAAATAATACCCTGTTACTCTAAACACAATAAAATCAAAAATCAAACGTGCTCATTACTTACATGGTGAGAAATAAATAAAATGAAATCAGTTTTATTCATTACGTTAGATAAATACTTGTTTTTTATATTACATCTCAATGACCATAACATTAATTTTTTCATTGCTAACCATTTTTAGCACTTTATATTAAAATATATTATGTATTTTGTGCAGAGGTTTTAACCATCTGAACAATTTGAAGCTTTGTTTTCAAGTCGCATCATAGTATATTAAAATATATTTTGTACAGAACCCTTTTTGACCAGTTGAAGAATTTGTAACATTTCCACAAGTCTTAACCCTGTTTATATTAACCCTTATGCTGCTGGTCGCTAATTTCGCCAATACAAAATGATGCAAAAAACCTGAAAAATGACTGAAACCCTGGCACATGGGTACTCATCTGAAAGTTCTCGGCAAGAGCTTTCCAATGAATACCAATATGACAGGGTTTAGATGATTTTCAAAAATCTTTGCATCCTTCTGCTTTGGACGAAAGTAGTCTCAGCATTGGAAGGGTTAAGAGAGAAAAATAATACTAGGAAATAACCCATTTACAGTTGGAGTGCATTCATGGTCTCACAACTTTGACTCATTAAAGAGTTACATGAGAAATATATGAAGAGATATTGTTCAACCCGACAACAACTTTCCGTCAAATATTTCTCAAAATAACATTTTCTAATGAAAATATTTTCATATGCATCAGACCATATGTACACTCCAGATGTGAATGGAGAAAATAATAAGTACACGTGTATGGTAAAACAACTCCTTTATCCTAAATTCACAAGATATTCTAAGCTTTAATTGGCAAGATTCAGTGATTTCATATATATATATATATATATATATATATATATATATATATATATATATGTATATATATATATATATATATATATATATATATATATATATATATATATATATATATTATAAATGGCTTTTTACACAAACCAAAAGGAGGTTGAAATATATAGAACAATTTCTTCATAGACTATCAAGATGCCAACAGCATAACTCTCTAATTCCAACAACATGCAAATAACAACATAACTACCTAATTAAATAAAGAACTACGTATAAAAACACGAAACATGCTCATTGTAATTTGATTGGCTAATGAGGCCAGCCAATAAGAAACCTTGTTTAATATTTAGGTATGGAATGATAACTTTGTAACTAACTTATCGACACACTATCAGTGGGGAACTACAATTCAAAAAGCTGTTTTGACATTAATTTCCGACAGGAAAATGAAATTAACCCCATTTTCATTGGGATTGCACACATGGTCCGACAATTTTGAAAATAACTCAATAAATACTGTAATGTTTGAAAAATATTTGAAGAGGGATTGTAGAACCCAAC
>OZ012698.1:12349194-12379194 GCA_963942565.1 Maea johnstoni
AGCGTCCTTGAATCCCCACTTGTAATATAGACTTCTTGGATATTTTTTTATACAAAATAAAATGGACCTATAGCGTGGTTTCATATCAAACCACTCTTTCCACGTTTTTCTTGGGTTCATGAAAACCTTCGCTCTTCAAGAACAGCTCAGCATCCTTGAATCAGCGCTTGTAATATAGAATTCTTGGACATTTCTTTATATAAAATAAAACTGAACTATAAAGTAGTTTCATATATAACCAGTCTTTCCACATTTTTTCTTAAATTCATGTAAACCTTCAGCATCCTAGACTCCGCGCTTGTAATATAGACCTCTTGGATATTTTCTTACACAAAATAAATTGGACCTATAGTGCAGTCTCATATATAACCACTCTTTCCACAATTTTCTTGTGTTCATGAAATCCTTCGCTTTTCAGAAATCGCTCAGCGTCTTTGAAGCCGTTCTTGTAATTAATATAGACTCATTTGGTCTTTTTTCGGCGGGGCTGGGGCGTTGTATATAGACATCTTGAATATTTATTTATTTGTACAAAATAAAACTTAACTATAATGTAGTCTCATATATAACGATTCTTTCCACGTTTTTCTTGGGTTCGTGAAAGCCTTCGTTTTTCAGGAATCGCTCAGCATCCTTGAAACCGTGCTTGTAATATAGACTCATTTGGTCCTTTTTTGGCGGGGCGAGGGCATGATACCCCCGTATGAGGTTCGCAACGTTCACCTGGAAATCCTGGTTCTGGTGGGTTACGTAAAGTCCGCGACCCGTCTTGTCCAACGGGCAGATGTGCTGGCGCCCGCAAAAGGGAGAAACGAAAATCATGCGCCCATCCTCAAATACCGGTAAGTTGTCCGTCATTCCTCCGTCATAGTACTTCTGTAACGATAAGAATGAACAAAAATTGATCAGTGATGGGTAGAATGCAACAACACAGGGTAACAATATACAAATATGACATCCCTGTGGGGTGGCTAACATGATTGTCTACCCTGAGTGAGGAATTGAGTTCTACAACAGATTTGGGCCATCTCTCGAAACCAAGAAGAATACAGTACCTTCAAGTGAGGTGTAATAATTGAAATTTGACCATTGTTGAATAGAAAGGCACAACACCCTATTTCAAATAATTATGATTGGTCAAAAATATTTATAACGTGTATCCTTTTCTTCAAATTGAAAATATAAAAGATCAATTCAAAACGTGACTCTAGGTGCCCCTTGTTTATGATTGCTAGTTCCCCAAATTTCATGAAGTCAAAATTTAAGTTTGAAAAAGATAAAAGTGGGTATAAATGTGAAACAAGATAGACGCCAGTGGCGTCAAGAGGTTGATTCCTTGTATGTCTTTTTGTAGTTAATAATTTGCAATTTTTTGTTTTTTTAATATTTTGCTATTTTGAAATTTTTCTGATTTTTGTGTTTTTTCGTTAGTGGTTACAGACTGATACACACTTGTAATGCTGCTGATGATACTTACAGACTTTTTAATCAAAAACCAAGTTTGTGAATAGACATTAATATCAGTTTGGAGCACTATAAAACATTTTCCTTTTTTATGAAATTCTGTATCTTTTTATCATACCTAATAGTGCCAAAAAATACATCTGAAACACATATCTTTCAAATTTTTCATAAGATTTCTATCTAAAACCCTCCCTCAAATATTTTCCAAAACTATAACCCACTTCTAGCTATCCAGAAACTTTGACAAACTCACCACCCACCATCACCTATCCAGTAGATCACCAAACATGAACGGGAAAAGCCCACATCCTGCACTGCAAATGACAGTCAACAAAACCCCACCAATAGCATGCTTGCCACAACTTACTTAATGCTGCCTGAAGAACTTTAGTCCGTGACTTACCCTTACATGAAAATGGCCAAACACTGCCAGAATGCAAACATGCACAGGGATCAACCTTATGGTCCCTTAAAGGGCATATGCCCCTGAACCATGTGATTTTGCTACCAGATGATGAATTATAGGAGCCAAGTTTGTGAACGGACATTAAATATCAGCTTAAAGCATTTTAAAAACTTTTCCTTTTTTTGAAATTCTTTATCTTTTCATCATACCTAATAGTGCCAAAAAATACAGCTGAAACACAAACCTTTCAAACTTTTCCCTGGGAGCATGCCCCAAGATCCCCAAACCTGGACAATGCACCCCTGGCAAAACCATACCGTCGTGGTGGCCGCACAGGAATTTAATAGCCCCTAAACTTAAAATCCTGGGAGCCAAATCTGCTCCTGTCTGAAAATGTTAAAGTCAATCACTGATGCATGTAACAAACTGACTGGCTGCCTGCAAATAACACCACATCAAAATCAAACATGTTGCCAACAGCCAAAAATCCACTCCCCCTTAACAGAGGCTTGTGACTCTCCCCCACAACACAAAATGTTAACACATAAGCTAAGTATATACAACAAAGCCCATGCATTAAAATAAGTGCCGGCTCTCAAATATTAAAAAAGACCAACAGTTAAACAGCGAATAAAAAATTTCATCATAACCTAAAATTCAGCACGCATAAATAAAATGCAACTTTTGACAAACTAAACTAATCACTAAGCCTATCCGCCAAATATAAACATGAACATTTTAACACACATACTTCAGAAAAAGAGAGCGATGGGGGGCGGGGTTAAAAATTTGACATCTGACATATCATCAAAGTAACACAAAACATTTACATGAAGATGGCCAAACACTGCCTAAAAGCAAACATGAACAGGGATCAACCTTATGTACCCTTTAGGGGCATATGCCCCTGGTTCATGTGATATTGCAACCAGATGAAAAAATATACGAGCCAACTTTGTGAAAGGACATTAAATATATGTTTGGAGCATTTTAAAACATTTTCCTTTTTCCTTAAATTCTTTATCTTTCTATCATACCTAATAGTGCCAAAAAATACATCTGAAACACATATCCTACAATTTTTTCATAAGAATTCTATCTAAAACCCTCCCCCAAATATTTCCCAAAATTATAACCCACTTCTAGCTATCCAAGAAACTATGACAAACCCACCATCACTCATCCAGTAGATCACCAAACATGAATGGGAAAAGCCCACATCCTGCACTGCAAATGAGAGTCAACAAAACCCCACCAATAGCATGCTTGCCACAACTTACCTGCTGCTGCCTGAAGAACATTAGTCCGTGACTTACCTTTACATGAAAATGACCAAACACTGCCTGAGTGCAAACATGCACAAGGATCAACCTTATGGTCCCTTAAGGGGCATATGTTCCTGGATTATGTGATTTTGCTACCTGATGATGAACTATAAGAGCCAAGCTTGTGAATGGACATTAAATATCAGCTTAGAACATTTTAAAAAAAATTCAACTTTCTTGAACTTCTTTATCTTTTTATCATACCTAATAGTGCCAAAAAATACATCAGAAACACAAACTATTCAATTTTTTCCCTGGAAAAATGCTCCAAAACCCCCAAACCTGGACAGTTAAAACATTTCCCTTCCACTGAAATTCTTTATCTTTTTATCATACCTAATAGTGCCAAAAAATACAACTGAAACACATATCCCTCAATTTTTTCAAAAGAATTCTATCTAAAACCCTCCCTCAAATATTTTCGAAAACTATAACCCACTCCTAGCTATCCAAGAAACTATGGCAAACTCACCACCACTAATCCAGTAGATCACCAAACATGAATGGGAAAAGCCTACAACCAGCACTGCAAATGACAGCCAACAAAACCCCACCAGCAGCATGCTTGCCACAACTAACATGCTGCTGCCTGAAGAACTTTAGTCCGTGACTTACCTTTACATGAAAATGGCCAAACACTGCCTGAATGCAAACATGCACAAATATCAACCATATGGCCCCTTAAGGGACATATGCCCCTGGCCATGATCTTCCGCCACTAAAGCAGGTCCAGCACTACCAGAAACCCAATATGCATGCAATAACTTTGTACTTAAACCTAAAATAGACTGATACACACTTGTAATGCTGCTGATGATACTTACAGACTTTTTAATCAAAAACCAAGTTTGTGAATAGACATTAATATCAGTTTGGAGCAATTTAAAACAATTTCCTTTTATTTGAACTTCTTTATCTTTTTATCACACCTAATAGTGCCAAAAAATACATCTGAAACACATATCTTCCAAACTTTTCATAAGATTTCTATCTAAATCCGCACTTAAAAAAACTTCCCTATTTTTGAATTTCTTTATCTTTTTATCACACCTAATAGTGCCAAGAAATACAACTATAAGAGCCAGTTTGTGAATGTACATTAAATATCAGTCTAGAACAATTTCAAAAAAAATTCCCATTCTTTGAACTTCTTTATCTTTCTATCATACCTAATAGTGTTAAAAAATACATCAGAAACACAAACTTTGTAATTTTCCCTTTATTTTGATCAGTATTTTCGTTTGTTTTGCATCTTGGGCGATACAAATGCAGGGAGATGCTGCCTGGGCCCGAGCACTGGGTTGAAGGGGTATGGGACCGGCATCGGCATCAAAGGGTAGAAGCCTGCATACTTCAGGTCTGCTACTTCACTCATGTTGAGAAGAGTTTCTAGGGACAGAACTGCAGGCAGCACTAAACATCAGGTAGACTGAAGGTACATCAGAGAAATTCAATACACCATGCAACCTGAAAAAATAATCATACATACCATCAAAGCAACACAAAAATATCAACACAAAACATATCTCACCAAATGCAATCTTATATTATCACACTGACACAATATCTTCTTTAAACAGTAATTGTTTTGTTTGAGGGACAGTGAAGATTTGCATGGTTTCTATATTTTGTGGATGTGTTTTTATAAAATTGTATATTGAGTGATAGTTTTGTATTGATACTTTTGTATTTATTTCAATTTAATGTATGCTTACTATTTTGGGTTGTCAGGTGAATCAAGTTCCTATGATGCTCTTTGGTGTAGATGCAGTATGATGTCGAAGCCAGTTTCTATGAGTGCTGCCTGCAGTTATGTCCCTTGACACCCTTCTCACCATGAGTGAAAATGCAATCCTGAAGTATGCAGACCATTAACCCTGCCATCCCATGCATTCGCATTACATGCTCTTTGGGCTTATAAGTTTGTGACCAATAAATTATAACAGTACACACTTTTCCTGTCACCCAAAACAATTAAAATCATATCTTTATCTAAAATACAACAACAGTGAGAACGGAAGGGATGGCAGGGTTAAAGGTCTGCTAACTTCAGGACTGCATACTACACTCATGGTGAGAAGGGTATATATACTGACTGCTGAAATCGCGATAAAAATATTTACTACTTCCGTTTTTTTCAAAGTTGTTTTCTTACGATTGTGGGGATCAAAAAAAATCCACAAATGGGCAGGATGGATTATTTAGAGTCTGTTTTCTTGAAGTTGAAACTTTTTTTCCGGTTTTAGTGGCGAAATTAATAAGTAAATTTAGAATTTCGCCAGGGTTCCTAAAGCAACATTCCAAAAAGCCGTTTTTGCCGTTTTTTTCCGAAGTCGCCATTTTTTTTCAAAAATTACAAATATAACCAACAAGTTATGATAATAGGGTAAAAGCCCTATTTGTTGCGAACACTTTGATGGGCCATTTGTAAATTTTGACCCAGAAACGGCGACGTGACAATTTATTGAAAAAAGTATGTTTTTTGTGTGAAATGCACACAATGCATATCAATGCCCTAATCTCGCTATATCAAAAAAATCAACTTCCGGTTGTAGCGAAAAGCTATTTTTTCGCTTCCAACCTGAAGTTGAATTAAAAAAATGATTGAATCAGATAGATGAGGATCTCATCTATCCAGGTAGGTAGTCATATTGTGATCGGGGGGAGATAGCTTGATGAAATTGACAGGAATCGGCGAGGTACCATTGAGAATGTACTAATCGCCATGGTCAACACGCCACCATCGATGCGTGTTGACAAATATCTCAAAATATTTTCGATTTTCCGAAACCAAAAGAATTAATCTTAATAATATAGATACTTGGCTTGTTAATTCTTTTGGTTTCAGAATTTTAGAGTTAGAGATGGCCACAAACGAAAGCTTTGAAATCGGGGTGCAAATTTCGTCAAACCCGATATTCAAAATGGCGGAGGGTAACCTAGCCAATGTAAAAAATACGTGAATGAACACGTAAGTAAAATAGTACAAAGAGAGATACAAATAGCCGCTCATTGGTTAATAAACCGCGGGAAAGAGTACCACGTGGTGTGACGGTGAGGCAGTGAGACCGCTCATTGGATAATTCACTATATCAAAAAAATCAACTTCCGGTTGTAGCGAAAAGCTATTTTTTCGCTTCCAACCTGAAGTTGAATTTAAAAAATGATTGAATCAGATAGATGAGGATCTCATCTATCCAGGTAGGTAGTCATATTGTGATCGGGGGGAGATAGCTTGATGAAATTGACAGGAATCGGCGAGGTACCATTGAGAATGTACTAATCGCCATGGTCAACACGCCACCATCGATGCGTGTTGACAAATATCTCAAAATATTTTCGATTTTCCGAAACCAAAAGAATTAATCTTAATAATATAGATACTTGGCTTGTTAATTCTTTTGGTTTCAGAATTTTAGAGTTATAGATGGCCACAAACGAAAGCTTTGAAATCGGGGTGCAAATTTCGTCAAACCCGATATTCAAAATGGCGGAGGGTAACCTAGCCAATGTAAAAAATACGTGAATGAACACGTAAGTAAAATAGTACAAAGAGGGATACAAATAGCCGCTCATTGGTTAATAAACCGCGGGAAAGAGTACCACGTGGTGTGACGGTGAGACCGCTCATTGGATAATTCACCAGAGACAAACCACGTGGTGCTGGGAAACCCAATCACGCACCGTCACGTGATTAGCCGATCGCATTAAATATGCAGAAAACCCACGCATGCGCATCCACCCACGCATGCGCATCCAACGGCCGCCCCACCAGACCAGACGCGCTACAGAATCGTATTGGAGTGAAGAAAACGTAAAGTATAAACACGTAAAAATCCACAAAAAAAAAACTAGGCAACCCACAGAAACAATGAAACAAACATTATAAACTACACACCCAATTCTAACAGAAACAATAAACAAAACGACCCCACCACACCCCACTCTCCAGATCATGCGGCTAGAATTTTCCAAAAATGCCATGTAAGACAACATAGGGAAAATGCATCAACCAGCTCCCAGGACCCTCCCCGGGAATGCAAGACAACAAAAGCGAACTGAATAAAGGTTGTTGTACAACAACCTCTAAAAAGTAAGAACTTAAGAAGTATATTTTGAATAATTGAAAGGAAGCTCATTTGTTAAAATATTATCATATTCATCTTTATTCTGCATTTTCTACACTTTTGTAAGAGCATTCAGGAATACTGTGTACTTATAGGGTATCATACATGCAATGTTACAGAAAATACTTCTATGCCACTTTTCATCAAACCAATACTTATCACCATACAAAAAAACACAAAGAGAATATGCGCCCTGTACTAAAAAGTAGAGCTGCACTCACAGGAGATCAACTCATGAGCTCACCACCATTTTGACTCATGAGCTCATGAGCTCATGGATGCGCGGTTTTCTAAATAAATATTCATTATTCAGCCCACCAATTAAGAAAGAAATACTTACTGATGGAGAATTGCTAACATTTACATTGTTATTTCATTTTCAAATGTGCCTCCATAGAAGAATACATATCTATATTTACATATTGCTTTCTATCGAGCGGTACAAAGGTCAGTATAACGCTCAACACTGCCTTTATACATTGGGGATTGTAAACAAAACATGCAGTAATAAGAAAGTCTGTGTGAGATGCTCTGTGTTACGTTTGTGTTCCAAACATAGACGAGTTCGCGAGTTGACGACTTCAACTCGAGCTCAGCTCGCCTGCCCTAATTGTCGATCGAGCCACTCGAGTTCGTGAGTGGTGAGTGCACCTCTACTAAAAAGTAAAAACCCAATAATGCTTCCAGTTAATTACCAGAAGCAGACTGACAATTTTGGCGAAGTCTTTCAGAGGAAAATTTATCTGATAAAATATTTGAAAGAGAAATGATAACCTACAACTCTCTTTTAAATATTCTGTAAAATTATTCTGTATTCCCAAGATATTGTCCAAAGTGTCATAAATACAGACAACATTTTTTAGAGGATCTCTTAACCCTTCCAATGCTGAGGCAACTTTTGTCCGAAGCACAAGGATGCAAATATTTTTGAAAAACACCTACACCCTGTCATGTTGGTATTCATCGGATAGCTCTCTTCGAGTACCCTCCGATGAGTACCCATATGCCAGGGTTTCAGTCATTTTGCAGGTTTTTTGACATTTTACCAGAATCTTCCATCAAACCTTCCAATGCTGAGACTACTCTCGTCCAAACCACAAGAATGCAAAGATGTTTGAAGACCATTTCAACCCTGTCATGTAGGTATTCATTGGATAGCTCTTGCTGAGTACTCTCAGATGAGTACCCATGTGCCAGGGTTTCAATCATTTTTCAGGTTTTTTGCATCATGTTGCATTGGCTAAATTAACCACCAGCAGCATAATGGTTAAGCACGAATGAGATGATAGGACACCTGTAATGTGTTGGGTGCTTCAGGCACGAATAGGTTAATAATAACCTACTAATATAGCATGAATTCCAAAATCCTTTTTAAGAGAATTGTTTATCTATTTCCCCTTCAAATATTTTAAAAGGATTCCTTAATCAGAAAAAAATCAGGTATGTTTAGGGAGCAACTGGCATCACTGGGTTGACCCATCAAATCTTACTAAATCCAAATGTAACTAAAATTACATTGAAAAGAGGTGAAAAGATTATAAAAGTGCAACAACAAAATATTTCCCTTTGAAAATATTGCAGAGTATCATTTCAACAATTACCAAAGTTTAGAATATTGTTAATCCATGTTGAGCGTTTTTGTGACCAAGCAACCTTACCCTATTCATGCTTAGAGTGTATATATAAACAAAATACGAGGAAAAAAACATAATGAAAGTGCACCAAAATCAAATTCCCTTCGAAAATCATGAATTGTGTCATTTTTCAAAAAATGCTAATTCATGCGAATAAGCGCCAAGTGCTAGTTCTGATCCATTAACCATGATGTAAAGGTGTGACGATCTTACAACATGATACTGAAAGCCTGCACCATAAAATTAAACTGCCGCATCCAGCCATTACGCAGGTCACATAAAATAATACTTAACCCTTCCAATGCTGAGGCTACTTTCATCCAAAGCACAAGGACGCAAAGACATTTTGAAAACCATCTAAACCCTTTCATGTTGGTATTCATTGGAGAGCGATGAGTACCCATATGCCATGGTTTCACTTATTTCTCAGGATTTTTGCATCATTTTGTATTGTCCAAATTAACTACTAACAGCCTAAGGGTTAAAATATGATACTTCAACACTAAACCAAAAAATTAAAATGCCGCATCCATCCATTAAGCAGGTCACATAAAAAGCTACTTTAACCATTCCAATGCTGAGGCTACTTTTGTCCAAAGCACAAGGACACAAAGATTTCTAAAAACAATCTAAGCACTGTCATGTTGGTATTCATTGTAGAGCTCTTGCTGAGTACTCTCAGATGAGTGCCCATGTGCCAGGGTTTCAGTCATTTTAAAGTTTTTTTTCAGGTTTTTCTGCATAATTTTGTATTAGCAAAATAAGCCACCAGCAGCATAAGGGTTTACATATCAGAATACAAAATAATGCAAAAAACCTGAAAAATTACTGAAACCCTGACAAATGGGTACTCATCTGAGAGTACCCAGCGAGAGCTTTCTAATGAGTACCAACATGAGAGGGTTTAGATGGTTTTTTAAAATCTTTCCATCTTTGTGCCTTGGACGAAAGTAGCCTCAGCATTGGAAGGGTTAAGCACAGCATTTCTGAAACCTAACAAGGTTGGCGTATGCATAACACTCAACTCTAACTAGAGCATGGAAGAGCTTGCAAAAAGGGGAGAATGAAATCCATAAGAAAACCTGATTTTCCCATTATCTGCATTTTTCTATGCACCTGAATAACCCCCAACAGGGACCTAGCCAGGACCTATCTAGCGAAATATCCCCCAACAGGGACCTAGCCAGGACCTGTCTAGCTTGTCTTTTGGACAGACAGTTTCCTGAAAACCTACTTTTTAGACAGGCAAAAATTTCTAAGAAGAATTTTTGATTGTGACTTTTTTGGGGATAATAATCAATTTTTCCAAACAAACCATCTTCTAAGAGATGGCTGAAGTGTAAATAGCCCTTTTAGACACAATAGACTTATAATGTAGTTTGTAAAAGATTTTAAAGTAGATGAGTAGCTGAATCTGGACCGGCAGAAAGTTCGTGATTTCTGTTTCAGGCAGACATTTTAAAATTCCTGGCTAAGACACTGCACCCAAAACCACCATGTTACTGCACCATTCTGTACCCGAACCCAAATCCACCCTAATTCTCCATCTTGTAAACCAATGTTCTCACCTAAGCCCTTTTGATGACAAACCTTAATGTCTCACTAACCCCTCTCGGTAGCCAACTCCCTTTGTGTGACGACAAAAAAAGCTTAACTCCTTTTGGTCTCTAATCCCCATTTTACCCTTAATACCCCCATAGTTCTCTAAACCGCATTTCCTTGCCTTCCGACACCCTATTGTAGCCATTTCCAAGCACTTAACCCACTATTAATGCTTTAAACAGATTAATGCTCAAGAGTTTGCCAAGAAACTCGCGTCTGGATCTATGATGCTTATGACAATAACTTCCAAATAGAGAATGATCATACAAAACATTTGAAGGAGAGTAGATAGAAGTGTTCTTATTAACATTTCTCCCTCAATCATTTTCCCAAATTTGATTTTTGCCTGAAAGATTTCGTCAAAATGTCAGGCTCCTTTTGGCAACTGTGAGCATTAATGGGTTAAACTGGTAATAGTTATGAAAGGTGACTGAATTTCAACAGTCTATTGAGCAACATCAAAAGTTAGGCTCCATGCAAACTGCCCTACACACCAAGTGACTTTTTTTACCTCCCTTCCTTAACCTACATCCATTTAGGAGTCCCTCTAGAAATTGTCGTCTGGATCTATCAAACTTTTGCTGATAACTTAAGAATTAAGAATGATTTTCAAAATATTTGAAGGGGAGTTGTTGGTAGTGTTTTGATGAACATTTCCCCTTCAAATATTTTTCTAAGTATGCTTCCACCTCAGAGATTATACCAAAATTGTCAAACTGCTTTTGGACACAGCAAGGGCTGACAATCTTCTGCTACGCTCATAATTTTGAAAATAACTTTGGAATGAAGCAAAATTTCACAAAATATTTGAATAAGAGTTGTTGTTTGGCTTCTGATCAATACTCTCCTTCAAATATTTCCAGAAAAGGCTTCTGTAAGTAAAATATTTCCAAAATCATCAGGCCTGTTTTGGTCACCGTAGGTGTAAATGGGTTAACATTTCCAATGCTGAGGCTACTTCAGTCTGCAGCACAAGGACGCAAAGATTTTTGAAAACAATCCAAACGCTGTCAAGTTGGTATTCATCGGATAGCTCTCGCTGAGTACTCTCAGATGAGTAGCCATGTACCAGGGTTCCTATAATTTTTCAGGGTTTTTGCATCATTTTGTATTGGCCAAATTATCCACCAGCAGGTGCTGATCGAGTCACTGGGGTATAATATTGCATCAACCTCACTCTTACGGTGTGGTGATCACAGGTGAGAAAGCTGACAAGGGTTCCTTTCCGAGAACTGGCAAAAAACAAGTCTTTCCAAGAACCCAAACATATTGTAACTTTTCTGCCTTACTTCTTTGTACTGGGTCCTGACAAATGGTTCCTTTCAGGTCATTGCATGGCAAAAGAGACATATGTCTATCCAAGAACCCAAACTTATTGTGAATTTTTTGCCTTTCTTCCGTGTACTAGGTCTTAACAAAAGATCCCTTTCAGAGAACTGGAAAAAGCATTTCTTTCCACGAACCCAAACTTATTGCGACTTTTCTGTTCTGGAGTTCACTGGTTTTTAAATACAAATTTGTATAAGAAATTATTGAAGCAAAATATCTGATACGCTCAATTGGTCATGTTTTGTGAAGATTTCCCAGTTAGACAGTGCTTTAAGTTTTTTGTTTGCTGCACGTTTTGAAGCCCCTGCCGCACACTGATGCAGCAATGAGACAGTTAGAAACCCCTGGCTCAGGTTCATGATTATATCGCTCCATTCTCAATGAGAGTATAGAAAGGGTCATTCCAAACTCACAAAAAAGATGGGGCTGACCCAAGATTTCTGTGAAGGGGGTTTGTTCAGTAGGGGGAATGGAAGATCTACCTTATAATAAGTTTCAAGCAAATTAATTGAGAAAAGTGACAATTCGTAGCAAAAAAATCAACATTTTGAATTGTCAGGGGTTTGTAACCCCCCATGCATCCACTAGTGGCATAATAACAATTTATGTCAGGAATTCCCATTGTAAAATGTTATCTGAACCTATCCTACTTTTTAAAATACCTTTGGAATAAAGCACAAATTAAAATGTCTAAGGAGAGTTATAGGATGGGTTCTGACGAATGTTTTCCTGCTGGCATATTAGTTCATACATTTGTAGGTTAGGTTTTGGATAACAATTTCCCTTCAATCTTTTTAGAGATGTACTTTCATTAGGGAGGTTGAACTTGATAAAAAATTGTATCTTTTTGAGGCTCATTGATCAGGGAATGTACTCTGTTGCACACTCATACATTTGCATGTTAGGTTTTGGTTAATAATTTCCCTTATATTATTTTAGAGACTTGCTTTTGTTATGGAGGTTGATCTAGATAAAATGTGTATCTTTGTTGTTGGGTGAATGGTGGAAAAATACTGAAAATGCGCATAAAATATATATTTTATTTCATCAAAAGAGAGATCCTTTACATGCCCAGCTCATAAAAAATCTCATGAAATCCAAAAACCCAATCAAAATTACCATTTTCTCTAATGCTTGATATAAAACTTCTGACTACCACCAGTATCTTCTAGATGTACTCCAAACCAAAGCTCTAGGCAGGATATTAAAACTGGCCATCAAAAAATAAAGGATAGATAGAATTTTGGTGTTGTACTTTTAGGGGATTGCAATACATATTAAGATATCAATCACAAACATGAATAAGGGTAGAGTATAAAGTCTTTGAATAACGTATTGACATTCATGAGGTATAGCGTGATAAACAATAGATATGTACGAGTGTTTTTCTATAACATTTGTCATGATATTCACATCTCCTCAAACAAGAATGAATGCAAGTATGCTATATTTCTTTTATCAAGTCCAATTTTAGTGTGAATGGCCGTGGTTAACATTTTGATAACCATGATAAAATAATAAATAATTAATAATCAATTGCCTCTTAATTAGAATAATAACAATTAACCCTACCATTTAAATATATACATGGAACAAAACCAAATACCAATACAATAAAAATATCAATCAAAATATAACAAACTGCCATGGTTTAAATTTAAAAAACTTGTTTCACCCATTCATGCCTGAATGGAGCTCCTAAAAGTGACCTAAATATTTTGGAAATATCTTTCTAATCAAATCAAATATCAGAACATATTTGAAAAGGAAATGCTAATCAATCTCAATCAACAATAATCCTTCAAATAGTTTTCAGTGTCTTATTACCACAAATGTCGATCACCAGATACGCAACCAGCAGATCTCACTCAACAGCCTCAGCACGACTCCTAGCCCGGGTGTTGACGAGAACCACTCAAAAGGTGTGTTCCGCTTATGTGCATGAGCAACCTTCCCTATAACATTTCTCTTTCAAATATTTCCCAAAAACTGCTCGGGTCCCAGAGATATCACAAAGATATCACAAAGATATCACCATGATATCACAAAGATAGTCAGGGTGTTTTAGGGCGCTACAGGCATGAATGGGTTAAATTAAGTTATGACAATAAATATCTAAGAATTTGGAATTTCAGGTTTTCGGCTAAATAGTGACTAGCCAGTAGTAGGTAGTATAGGAAACCAGAAACCGGAGTACCCGCACAAAAAAAAACACTGCCAAACCCCAAGTCACTGGCAACTTTCTTACATGCCCCGGCAAATAAATGTCTAAATAACAATAGTACTATAATGCCATGATGAAGTCAGCCATCCAATTTTTTTTTTCTTAAGAGGAGTGCGGACATACGAACGGAGCGACCTCTAATGACTATGCATTGCGTCATTATAGCCGCTCTTCACGCGCGCGGTGGAGGCACATTTTAGACAGTGGCGCGAGCGTTCCTTTGATGTAGCAGTCAGGCACAGAGAGGGGGGGGGGGCGCACCCGTGTTACGTATTTCGCAGAAGAAGGGTCATTTTTGAGACCCCCGCATGTCCTCGCTTTGTAAAAGAAGGGTATGTTTTTGTACCCAGGTACGAATTTGAGTAGTGAAAATCCTATTACAATCCACGTAGTATCCGCGGTTCTGACGCCGAGTGACTACTGAAGTGACTGGACTTCCGAGTCTGCTGCTGCTAAACAGGCAGAGAATTTTAAAATCAAAAGTAAAAAATGCGTGTTCCCGTTCATCTAATGTCAGTGTTTTGATGAAAGAAGGGGTGATTTTTTTACTGGAAAAAGTCAGCGTTTTTCGAAAATAAGGTTGCTTTTTTGGGATGAAATCGGTGCTCTAGGTGGTATTTTTAAATTTCGATAACGAGCGTATGCACGAGATAGTGGCAGACCCAAATCACTTTTTAATTCCCTGGATAACAAGTAATACTAATGATGATTATAATGATAATAATAATAAAAATAGTAATAATAATGATAATAATGATGAAAATAATAGTAAATATAAAATGATAATGACATAACAGTGATACTGATAATGAATATATATGCATATATATATATATATATATATATATATATATATATATATATATATATATATATATATATATATATATATATATATATATATATATATATATATATATATATCCTGTCTCAACTCGACCAAACAGGGTGAGGGGAGTCGGGGAGGGGGGGGGGGTAGCGTGTTTTTCAGCCAGTGGGATGTTAATTTACAAGGGGTGTGGTTATTCAGGTTACAAGCCTATAGACTCGCACTGTCTAGATAGAACCTCTGATTTGGGGAGGGGGGTGGGGCGGGGGGGGGGGGGGGGGGGGGGGTGATTGTGATATTGGTGATTGTGATATTAGAGCTAAGCAAAACACTTCACAAAAGACAATTCCAACAGCTGAAGATACGTTCATAACTGAAAATATAAATCCTTACTTTAGTGTTCTGCATGAATTGACGGTAATATGGCGCCCCCTAGCTTAAAAACAAGACGGTTGACCCTATTTTTTTTAATTTGTTGTATGAAAAAATAGAGTCCTAAGAAAATTTCAACAAGTTTAAGAAAAATCTGAATGTGGAGATTTTTCTTATAGCCTCACCAACTTACTGCATTATTTAAGTGTTCTGTATGAAATGCCGGTAATGTGGCGCCCCCTAGCTTGAAAACAAAACGGTTGACCCCCAGTTTTTAGATTGTTTTACAAAATTATATGGTTCTAAGAACAATATCAGCAAGTTTAAGAAAAATCTGAATGTGGAGATTTTTTTTATAACCTCCCCAACTTCCTGCAATATTTAAGTGTTCTGTATGAAATGCCGGTAATGTGGCACCCCCTAGCTTGAAAACAAAACGATTGACCCCCAGTTTTTAGATTGTTTTATGAGTTTATATGGTCCTAAGAACAGGTTCAACAAGTTTAAGAAAAATCTGAATGTGGAGATTTTTTCTATAGCTTCACCAACTTCCTGCAATATTGAAGAGTTCTGTATAAAATGTTGGTAATGTGGCGCCCCCTAGCTTGGAAACAAGACGGTTGACCCCCATTTTTTAATTTGTTTTATGAAAATACTTGGTCCAAAGAACAATTACAGCAAGTTTAAGAAAAATCTGAATGTGGAGATTTTTTCTATAACTTCATCAATTTCCCACAATACGGAGGTACCATGGGTGAACTTGCCAGAGTAGCGCCCCCTAAATTGACAACAAAACAATGGTACCATATTTTTGGAAATGAGAATGAAATATATATATACTAAAGAATATTCGTACAGCATTATCGTTTTTTTCTGTCATTCTACTTCTATGTAATTACTACACGAAAATCTGTGAATTTTGAACAGTTGTCTAAATTGCCCTGAAGGAGGCGCCCTGTTGGGGGAGAATGAAACACCTCATCCCTTAAATTTTCAGGATTTCGGGAGAGGGTGGTCCGAGGAATCTCTGTACCAAATTTCGTGGAAATCCGTGACTTGAGCGAATTGTCCTGTATGTCCTTAAATGGTTTTATCTGCCATCTGGTGACAGAAAAGTGAATCACACTTGCGTTTCCTTTCTATGTTTCGAAAAGTCCGGCACGATAGTCGCGTCAAAAAGCTGCCTCTCTCTGAGGTAGCACTCCATATCGCCAAAACCTTGGTGATAATATGCATCCATATCCCGACGCGAAGAAGGCGGAAAAAGGGCGTGAATGCCTCGTTTTATGTTCTTAAAATTCACTTGGAAGTCCTGCCTCAGGTGCGTATAATAACGAGGTCGCTTGGAGGTGTCTTTGGGACATATGTCCTGTTTGCCGGCGAAGGGCGAGACGAAGAGTGTCCTCCCATCTCCCAGCTCCGGTAAATTATTGGAGAGTCCGCCGTCGTAAACTCTCTGCAAATAGGCACGGAGGACTATGGATATTAGCCAACTATGTGTGCTAAGTAGTAGGTAAAGTGAACCAGTCCGTGTCTAAGACCTCCACCTTGTGGGAAGCACAAAAAGTGATAGAAATCCTCCTGTGCTATTATAATACAAGCACCGGTCTACCACTCAAGAAAATAATAAAGCTGGCCACAGAGGCACAAAAAGTGATAACAATCTTCCTGTGCTAATTATAATATAAGCAACAGTCCTGCGAAGTCCTCCACTCAAGAAATAAATAAGGCAGACATGGGGGCACAAAAAGTGATAGAAATCCTCATGTTCTAATTAAGCATCATGCAGTTCTGTGAAGTCCTCCACTCAAGAACGAAATACGCAGACCTAGCAAGCACAGAGGGTATTTTCTACAAAAAGCTGTGTGCTTGAGCAATAGTTTTTTGAAGTCCTCCACTCAAGAAAGAAATAACTAGGTGGACCTAGGAAGCAGTACCGGAGGTAACCAAAAGCCATCAGTTCAGTGAAGTCTCCCAATATAGAAAGAAATAAGGCAGACCTAGAAAGCACAGAAGGTATTTTTATAAAAAAAGTCTTATGTGCTTAGCATCAGTTCTGTGAAGTCCTCCACTTAACCCTAACAATGCTGAGGCAACTTTCGTCCAAATCACAAGGAGGCAAAGATTTTTGATAACCATCAAAACCCTGTCATGTTGGTATTCATCAGAAAGCTCTCGCTGAGTACTCTCAGATGAGTACCCATTTGCCAGGGTTTCGGGCATTATTAACCCATTAACACTCAGAGCAGCCAAAAGAGGCCTGACGATTTTGGAAATATTTAACTTACAAACACATTTTCTTGAAAACATTTGAAGGAGAAATGTTGATCATAAGCCAGACAAGAACTCTCCTTCAAATATTTTGTGAATTTTTGCTTCATTCAAAAAATATTTTCAAAAGTATGAGAGTAGAAGACGTCACTTTCTAGAGAAACTCTAAGTGTAAATGGGATAAGCTTTTTTGCATTTTTTGTATTAGCAAAATCAGCCATCAGCAGCATAAGGGTTAAGAAAGAAACCAGAGTAGCACCAGAGAGATAGATACACAGAGAGAGTGGAAGCAAGTGCAGTTTTCCTGCATCTTCTATTAAAGCAGCATTTTTGTGAAGTCCTCCACAGAAGAAAGGAAGGCAGACCAGAGTAGTACCAGAGAGATGGATACAGAGAGAGTGGAAGCAAGTGCAGTTTTCCTGCATCTTCTTCTAAAGCAGCAGTTTTGTGAAGTCCTCCACACAAGAAAGAAAGGCAGACCAGAGTAGTACCAGAGAGATGAATACAGAGTGGAAGCAAGTGGATTTTCCTGCTTCTTCCTCTCCATGTGCAGTACATTTTCCAAAGCAAGACAACCCAGCTCAAAAACGTGGCTCTTCTCAAGGTTGCAGAATGAGCCGTCAAGGTCAATACCAACCACCAGTGATATAAAAAGGTGGTAAACTCAAAAGGTCCTTAAAAATCCTTCCACCATCCTTCGAAAAAAATTCCAATCAAGATCGAGACCACGAGAAAAGAGCAAACATGCTTAAACCATAGAATTATCAAAAAGAAAAAATAACTACCGATACCAGACAAAAAGAATGTACGACCTCCACTCAACTATTAAGATCAAGGAGCAATTCACACACTAAATAGCCAAGGCAAAGAAACTATCAGACCAAATTTTAGAAAAGTATACAGCCTATTTTTTTAAATAACTATTTTGTGCTCAAGAATCCAATAAGGCATGGCATAACAAATGACAAAAGAGTGCATTCAAGCTCGTAGCGATCGTGGGGTACGACTAATTGGAAGATTGCCAATACTCCTTCTAGCGAAATCTTTCCTAACCTGTGACCCGCGAGTGCGCTAATTTGAAGGAATACGGTATATAACTTTGTTCTATAAGCTGGGAGGGAGGGGATTGGTTTTGATGTCGCTTTCAACAGCTTAGGTCATATCCCGACGAGATAGAAACTGGGACGGCCAGACCTGTAAAGAATTTTTCCAGTTCGAATACTTCCAAGTCTTTCACTTGTGACCTCCTGCTTAGAAGCCGGGCATCGCTAGGCTACTCTTTACAAATAGTTCCAAGGGGTTTTTCAGTTGCGACCTAATGCTTGGGAGCCAGCTGGCATCTTACCCACTAGGCCACAATGGATCCCTTCTATAAGCTGCCTTGGGTAAGAGTGCTCTGTCAAACTTTCTTGGCCTCTGTGTGATTGAAGGAATGCTAACGGCTCTGGTAAGGTAGGAAGGATTGGGGTTTTAGGTCGCTTTCAACAGGTTAGGTCATATCTCGATGAACTAAGAATTTCCCTGCTCTTTGGAAATAGTTCCAAATGGTCTTTCAGTTGTGACCTCATGCTTGGGAGCAAGACATCATAAGCACTATAGCTAGGCCACAATGGATCCTTTCTATAATCTGCCCATACTGTGAGTATCTTATGTAATAAGACATTCGGTAAAAGTGTTCAGCTAAACTTTCTTGGCCTCTATGTGATTGATGGATAGCTACATGTACCACCTCTGGTAAGGAAGGAAGGATTGGGGTTTTAAGTCGCTTTCAACAGCTTAGGTCATACCCCGGCAAGATAGAAACCCGGAACCGGAAAAAAATTATAAATAGTTCCAAGGGGTCTTTGAGCTGTGACCTCATAACTGGGAGCCGGACATCTTACCCACTAGGCCACAATGGATCCCTTCTATAAGCTGCCTATACTGTGAGTATGTTATGTAATAAGGCCTCCGGTAAGAATGCTCTGCCAAACTTTCTCGTCCTCCATGTGATTGATGGATAGCTACCAGCTCTGGTGGTAAGAAAAGAAGAATTGGGGTTTTGCGGCGCTTTCAACAGCTTAAGGTCATATCGTGATGAGATAGAAACCCGGAACCAGAAAGAATTTCCCTACTCTTTACAAATATTTCCGACCTCAGTTCTCACTTGTGACCTCACGCTTGGGAGCCAGCTGGCATTGGAATCATTAGGCCACAATGGATCCTTTCTGTAAGCTGCCTATACTGTGAGTATGTTATGTAACGTAACAAGGCCTTGGGTAAGAGTGTTCAGCTAAACTTTCTTGGCCTCTGTGTGATTGATGGATAGCTACAAGTACCACCTCTGGTAAGGAAGGAAGGATTGGGGTTTTACGTCACTTACAACAGCTTAGGTCATATCGCGAAAACTGGTAGTAACCCTGGAACCAGTACGAAATTTCCTTCTTTTCACGAATGGTTCTTACGGGGTCTTTCAGACGCAAAAGGACTCCACAATGCCACACGTGTATAAAGCGACCAGGCCAAACCGCTTTTTGTAGACCCAGCGGAGACTCAAACCTGTGAGCTCACACTTGGTAGTCAGGCATCGTAGCCACTCGGCCATGTTGGATACCCCCCCCCCCAGACTCTGGTTGTTGTTCGACTGATGGTTTATACTACTTGCATATGTCTATGCAGCACCTTTCTATATTACACAGACAGGGATTTACTGTACATGGTAGGCCATTCATTGCAACATTCCACTGAGAACATAGTTACCTTTTATGGCATTGGGAACCTAGCGTGTGTCGAATTATGATTAACGATTCTCCTTAAATTATTTCACAGAAAATACTGTGGGTGAAGTAATGAGGATGGAGAAAGGCAGGCCTTTTTAACCCTTAAGCTGGTGATGGCTAATTTTGCCATTACAAAATGATGCAAAAAACCTCAAAAATTACTGAAACACTGGCATTTGGGTGCTCATCCGAAAGTACTCAGCAAGAGCTTACCAATGAATACCAACATGACAGGGTTTAGATAATCATCAAATATTTTTGCGACATTGTGCTTTGGACAAAAGTAGACTCAGTATCGAAAGGATTAAGGCACTAAATGCTTGCAGTAATTAACCCGTTCATGCCTGGAGATCTTCTTGACATGGTTCCTCTGGATGAATAATGTTTATGATAATGACTTTTGAATTAAGCATAAATTGGAAAAATATTTGAAGGAGAATTGTTACTTGGTTTGCGATTAACATTTCTCCTTCAAATATTTTCTAAAAATTGCTTTCGTTTAAGAGATATCGCCTAAATAGTCAGGCAGTACCGGCATGAAAGTGTTAATGCAGTGAGGTCTGGAGGCCAATCAGCCAATGAATAAACACGACACCCAAGCGAATCCCTCAGCCAACATGTGACATGCAGACAGCATGTAGAAATACTGAACAACACTAGTTATACTCAATGCCAGTGAATTAGCCAGCAGGGTGTCTGGGTGTCATTTGGACACCCAAATCCTCAAAAATCCCACATTTAAGGACACCCATTTTTTTTGGAGATGAATTTCTAGAAATGCCAATTTCCAGGAAATGATTTTTGTAATGTTCACTTTAATGTGAATGCTAGGACATTACTTAAAGGTATTACCCAGTTTCTTAATAAGAAAATGTATCCTTTTAAAAAGTTGTAAATTGAAGATATCATTGACTCCCTTAGAATATTGGACGCCCAATATTTTTATGATACCAATTTTGGGCACCCACTTTCAAAATCCTGGCTAAGACTATGCCCCATGCTCACTGCTATACTAGTAACATACACTTTATTTAGTAACCAAATCATAACTCTAGGATAAGTATTCCAGTCTAAAGCATGCTTATTTACCCAATAATGCACCTAAAACCGCCTGACTATTTTGATAATGTCTCTCTAACAAAATTATTTTCCAGAAAATATTTGTAGGAGAAATATGCATTGAAACATAATAAACAACTCTCCTTGAAGTTTTTTCCAACTTGTGATTAATTTTCAAAGTTATCTGCAAAAAATATCATAAGTCCAGATGACACTTGTCATGGAAATCCTCTGGCACAAATGGGATAACCCTTCTAATGCTGAGGCTACTTTCGTCCAAAGCACAATGACGCACTGCTTTTTGGAAACCATCTAAACCCTGTCATGTTGGTATTCATTAGATAGCTCTAGCTGAGTACTCTCAGATGAGTACCCATATGCCAGGGTTTTAGTCAATTTTCAGTTTTTTTGCATCATTTTGTATTGGCCAAATTAGCCACCAGCAGAATAAGGGTTAAGAGGTGTGCATTTAAATGAAGCCTTAACTAACCTTATCCTTGACCAGTCCTGGTTTCTTGCCAGATTCCGTCACGTAGGGAATACAGCTACTCCCTAAAAGGCACTGCAAAGAAAGGAAAAAGCATCATCACAGGGTTGCATATCACAAAAAGGTACCGATACTGGTACCAGTATCATTTCAAAAAGTACCATATCGTATCATTTCTAATTTGGCCAATACAAAATGATGCAAAAATCCTGAAAAATGACTGAAACCATGACATGGTACTCATGTGAGAGGTATCGCTATCCAATGAATACCAACATGACAGGGATTAGATGGTTTTCAAAATTATATTTGCATCCTTATACTTTGGACGAGATCTGTTCCTCAAAGGCACTCTGAATAATACTAATCACTGTGAAGTTATAATTCATTAGGGATTGTCCAGGATCCTAAACATGGCCATTCACGACAAAATACAGAAGGTAATGATGCAATAAAGTACCGTTAATATCTCTCCTTCAAGTCTTTTTTTTAAATTACATGCTTTGATATAGGTTGCTTTCAAAAGTTTCCTGACATCTGAATACAATGTCCAGAAGAACTGAGCCTGCCCTGATAGCTGAGTGGTCTAAGGTAATGCCACTAACTGCTCAATATCTCCCACCACTGGCCGGCTCAAAGTCCCAGTTGGGATATGTGAGAAAATTGCCAGTGACTTGGAGTTAGGCGGTGGTTTTTGTGGGTACTCCAGTTTCCACCACCACATATAGCTCGCGGGTCACAAGCAATAGTCGCAATATGGCAGAAAAATCGATGATATCAGAGATACCATATTCCAGGATAATTCGCCTCAGGAATGTTGATTATCATCACATTTTCTGCCATATTTAGGCTAAATCTTAACTAGCCAGTTGAGGAGGAAACAGGAGTACTACCCCTCAAAGACCACCACCTAACCCCTAGTAACTGGGAACTTTCTCATATTCCTCAGCCAGGGTTCTAACCCAGGCAGTGGTATGAAACAGAGGAACTCCTTTCATTGCAAGTTTTCAGTAAGTTAGGACAATTTTTAATAACTACAATTTTTATGGGTTGAGGCCACTTGAGGGTGGCCCATGTTTTCTGAAAATACATTGCTGTTGTATCTGCAGGGTTTATAGGTCCATATTTTGTGAAATGGCAATAGATGGAGGATGGCCCAAATTTCGCATTAGATATTTTGCAAAATAATTATAGTAGTCAAAATACCTAGGGCTGTCCCATTAAATATTTTGCAAAACAATTAAAGTGGCCCAAATTCCTAGGGCTGTCCCATTAAATATTTTGCCAAAAAAATTATAGTGACCCAATTTCCTAGTGTCCCAAATTCCTAGGGTGGTCCCATTAAACATTTTGCAAAATAATTATAGTGTCCAAAATTCCTAGGGTGGTTCCATTACATATTTTGCAAAATAATTATAGTGTCCCAAATTCCTAGGCCAGGGTGTTCCAAATTCCCTAGAATTTACGGTAGACATGCGTTACCTGTATCAGCTCATCTTTGGTGTCAAACTCAGAGATGAGCTCGTTTTTCTTGGTGTCTACGTTTGTGACGGAGACGTAGAGGCGGCCGGTGGCCATCTTGTGGGCGTCGGCGGGCAGGGCTGTCCGGAGGAACTCCTCCAGCGGGCCCAGCAGGCTGTGCTTGGGAGTCATCGTACCAAAGATCTTCTTGTCCGTCGCCGCGGCCAGGTCATACGTGAACTCGATGCACTCCTGAAAAATAAAAAATAAAATAAATAAATAAAATAAATGAAAATTAAATGAAAATCATTACAATGTTATGCTGCGTTAACATAACACAGATCAGTGAGACCTGACATAAAGGAAAAAATGATATACAACGAAAATCATTACAATGTTATTAATATACAAAATACAATGTTACATGAATAATATACAATTATACAAGAAAATCAATACAATGTTATGCTGTGTAAACATAATACAGATCAGTGAGACCTAACATAAACCCCGAAGCACTCCTGAAAAATATTAACCCATAAATCAATGTTATATTCAATTATTGAGCAAAAATCAGTACATCATTTGGCACTGAAAATTATACCATGTAAAATAAAATCAATGTTATATTGAGCAAATATCAGTAGATCAGTAGATCATTGAGACCAAACATGAACTCTATGCAGTACTAAAAATAATACCATGTAAATCAATGTTATGTTGAATAAATATTGATGGATCAATGAGACGAAACATGAACTCTTAATGCAGTACTGAAAAATAATACCATGTAATTCAATGTTAAATTGAGTAAATACAAATCCAGTAGATTGTTGGCACAAAATATGAACTCTATGCAGTACTGAAAAATAATGCCATGTAAATCAATATCATGCTAAGTAAATATCAAGTAGATCATTAAGGTCAAAAGTGAACTCTATTATGCACTTGCGAAAAATACAATACAATTTGTAAATGAATGTCATATTTCAAGTAAACATAAAACAGATCATTTAAGGCCCATACATAAACTCAATACACTCATAAGAAATAGGATATAATGAAAATTGTAATTGCATAATGTTGATGCTACTTCCCGCTGAACAATCCTCAATTTGGTACCCTCTCTCCTTAACCTTGTTTGTACCCTTGCCTGTTGTCATGACAACCGCATGACAGAAACATTTGGAAAATGGTCTGATCATATGATTTAACCCTTCCAATGCTTAAGGTTACTTTCGTCTGAAGAACAAGGATGTAAAGATTTTTTGAAAACTATATAAACCCTGTCATGCTGGTATTATATAGCTCTCACTGAGTACTCTCAGATGAGTACCCATGCGCTAGGGTTTCAGTAATTTGTCAGATTTTTTTGCATCATTTTGTATTGGCACAATTAGCCAACACCAGCATAAGGGTCAATGGCACATATCCCAAAAATTAAACTGAAACATACTCTTCTTTATGCTATAACAGGCATAAAAACTCGCCAGGTAGCTGAGTTTGAAAACCCATGCACCGCGATTCTGCTTCATCTCACAGCCTAGATGGCCTGCAGCCCTCTACTGTGAGACGTATCAGACCTCCTTGTCTGCCTATAGTTTTCAAGCACAGCGCCTGGCTTGAACTCAACCCCTATAGTACTGTTTTGAGTGCATACAAAATAGGTTATTTAATGTTTTTTAAATCAATTTTGAGATTATGATTCTTGTCTCTGCAGGAATCAATATGCTATTAATCAAAAAAATTTGAAAACCATAAATTAACTGCTGACATACTGTCAATAAATCAGTCAATAACTGCAAAGAATTAATCTCAAACAATATGGCTGAATATTGTTCAAAAATTGCTGTGTTACATGTCAACCGAAACATATTACATATATCCAAGCATTTCAAAGGGCTTTGAAAATTAAAAATTCTTGCAGGCACATAGAAAAATGATTAAAAAGTGCCCGTCCCAGTTTTTCCTTTTTATTTAGGGTCTTTCATCATAACAGATTAAGGAAGAAATGGCATAGAAATTCATAATTATCATACATGACCTACACTTGTAATAAAAACTGATACTCTTTCTATGAAAAAAACATGGTAGAAAAAATAGAAATATCAGGATATATTTTCATACTGGTTCAGACACAACCATTATAAAGTTCCAATTTAACAGATTAATAGACTTGGTTGATAAACTGTAATTTGGCAAAGTTTTCTCTCTCTTTAAATGAAGTATATGAAGATTGCAATATCATCAAAGTTGTATATATTGATACTATTCAAGTATGAAAGATATCAATATGGGATCATTTTGAGAAATTCCGAAAAGTACTCATCACTATATATGATATAACACATATTTTGTATATATATATATATATATATATATATATATATATGCATTAATATACAACATTTTTCATCAGATATACCTAGCAAACATGGCAGTTGCAACAACTGAAAAATGAAGCATTAATGGACAATGAAAAATTGACATGTATTACACACATAAATAGGAATTTGATCATTTGTATGAATTTCAGTGGATACTATACTCAAATATGTGCTTTTGTGCAAGAATCTCTCAATATAATACACTGATCATTGAGGATTTTGTGAAAGTAAAAATGGATCTCAATGAAATCAAGTGAATTTCCTACCACTACAAAATGTGCAGCTAACTATTTCCTGAAATCTTCAATAGCTGAAGGAGTTATCTTTGGACGGTAGTGCTGGGAATCGTCGGAAAATTTCAGCTTAATCATTCAAATTTACGATCGATTAATCAATTAAAATCGATTATCATAAAGGGTAATATCCCTACCTGCCAGTGTCCAATATATAGCTGATTGCCCCTAAATTGTGAATGATAAATGGTCATGAACTCTTAGTTCATGGTTATTACACAAATCTTTTACTTAAATGCATGGTAAATAATAAGGACCCTTTAGAATTGAAACTTTGATCATGTAAGCAGAGGACATAATTCAAAATAAGCGATCTTTTGTTTTAGTGATCGATTAATCAGTAGTCATGGCAAAATGATCGATTAATCAATTATACCGATTAATCGTTCCAGCACTATTGGAAAGGCTCAGCAAATCACTTGCCTTCGGATCATTTTGTTTCAACCTCTGCCTGCCACCAATGACGGGTTGCACAACATACACTGGTCAACTAGGATCTATTCCTATAAAAAGACCAGCTCCTGTTAGCCAATCAGAAACCTGTTAACAAATTGCTCTTGGAATGATATATATACTAGCTGAACAGTCTTTGTTGCGTTACTTGTGTTACCCGCCATGGGTGTTTGGTGAAGAGCAAAGTCAAACCACAATACAAAGGTTATGGTTTGACTATTTGAAATGAGTTGTGAACTATATTCTGATTTACATTTCTCCTTTAAAACATTGTTTTAAAGGTTGCTTTTATTTAAGGATATGAGAAAAATAGCCATATCAATTTTGCTGCTACAGAGTGGGATGAGGTAGATGAAGCCTGTCTAATACAACAACTGTAAAAATGAGAAGAAACCCAAGGTAATACAATTACTGTGTGCATATACTGCATGGGTTACTTATGCCATGTCAGGCCTATTTATTTGTGGAGCATCTCTAAGCATCTACCCTCCCAGCAGTTGACAGAATTATAGAAGTGAATTTGAGACTGTCTAAATAACCTTTGCAATTATAATATGAAAATTCTGTTTACATGATAAAATAACAATATTGATTTTGTCTTGGCATTTCTTAGCAGAGCCGTCTGAGTGACTACAGGAGTCAGGTCTAACCTATAAAAATACCTGTCCTGTAGGATATGTGAACTGATATTTCAACTTGCCCTACAGAATTTTATTTCTTGACCTTTGAAATGTGCTGCTTGCCATTTCAATTGCATACATTTGTCCTTAACTTGTCTACATGCCTTGTATGGCAAGCAGGGTCTTAGCCAGGATTTCAAAACAGCCTGTCCATGCAAAACAGCAATTTCAAAACGTGTACCCGTCCAGATTATGTCAATGGCTGGCTGGCTTTGGTGTCAAGCCCAGTGCAATATATGAACATTTGCAATAGGACTGTGATGGAACTGATAACCTTTTGAAATCAATGCAATTGCACCTAGGGCACAAAGGGCTATAGATTATACATATATTATAATTGCTTCCTAGAGCTAGTAGTCATGGACTGATAAATCAATTATGCAATATAGCATATACATCCTTTAAGGCACGTCTATCAGCCTTCAGGCCTATGACAAATAACATATCGCCCTTTGCAACAGTCAATAAGGCTGTGATATTGCATACTATCCAAATCCACATTGTGCTAAAAAGGTATATAAAGCGTCTAGGGTAAGTGAATCAATTGGGTTGGTGTAAGATCCCCGATGTGCCAAAAGGTATATATAAAGCGTCTAGGGCAAGTGAATCAATTGGGTTGGTGTAAGTTCCCCGATGTGCCAAAAGGTATATAAAGCGTCTAGGGCAAGTAGATCAATTGGAGTTGGTGTAAAATCCAGCAGGTGCCAAAAGGTACGTAAAGCATCTACTAGGGCCAGTGGATCAACTGGAGTTGATGTAAAATCCACCATGTGCCAGAAAGTAAGTAAAGCGTCTAGGACAAGTGGATTAACTGCAGTTGGTGTAAAATACACCATGTGCTAAAAGGTATATAAAGCATTTAGGGCAAATGGATCAACTAGAGTTGGTGTAAAATTCACAATGTGCCAAAAGGTACGTAAAGCATCTAGGGCCAGTGGATCAACTGGAGTTGGTGTAAAATCCACCAGGTGCTAAAAGGTATATAACGCATCTAGGGCAAGTGGATCAACTGCAGCTGGTGTAAAATCCACCATGTGCTAAAAGGTATGTAAAGCATCTAGGGCAAGTGGATCAACTGCAATTGATGTAAAATCCACCATGTGCCAAAAGGTATATAAAGCATCTAGGGCAAGTGGATCAACTTGAGATGGTGTAAAATTGACCCTGTGCAAAAAGGTTCCGAGAAGCATTGTCAACCTAGTATGAGATAAACCCATTTTAAACCCTTCGAATGCTAAGGTGTTTTTCATCCGAGGCACAAGGATGCACAGATTTTTGAAATACATCTTTAACCCGTCATGTTGGTACTCTCGCTGAGTACTCTCAGTACCCATTTGTCAGGGTGTCCATCATTTTTCAGCTTTTTTGCATCATTTTGTATTGGCAAAGTTAGCCACCAGCAGCAGCATAAAGGCTAAAGCACACATGACCTACCCTCGATCAATTCAACATTTTCCACTTTTTTCCACAACCTACGTACACTGCCACCTTTTCTGTCACCATGGCAACAAGCAGATCGGCCTATTGAAAGCTTTGGAGCCTTCGCTTCCCGTGTGACTGTCTGTCTGTGTGTCCGTGCACAGTCAGTGTTGGGTAATTCTTCCGATGGGATTTAGGGAGCCGCTCACAATATGTCAGGTACCCTTGGGGCTATGATGTGATTACAGTGGAGCTTGTCACAGGGTGGGTAGCTTGCCGCACCACGCCGACATATTGATCACACAAATGGCCATTTCATGATTTATAGCATTAGAGCCTGGTAAAGGGCACTGCAATTCCCTTTACTTGCCCGAAACGAATAACACTTCCACACTAAACCCATCATGAAGTGAAAGGTTCTACAGTAATCTCATATTAAGGCTGTTCCATTTTAAAAATAGTGGTGGTGGGGGGGGGGGGGGGGGGGGGAAGGAGCGGAAAACAAATTAGAATTAAGGGGGGGAGCTGGGTATTCAGACTTTGGTGGAAGAGGTAGTCGTAAAAAAGAAAAGAAAAATTGAGTTCTGAATGAGGAGTGGCCCAAATGTTTAGGGTGGTCTAGATTTCGGAGAATTTACGGTATTGGTTTTTGGAATTCATTCAATCATACTATCTATTATCATACAACCAGAACCATAATGGGATATTAATTTGTCTCTTGAGTTTTTCTCATGACATTTGATCTAGAAATAAGTACTTCTATATGATGCAATTTAAAAATAGAGAAGCACTTAATTCTCCCCTACCCAAAAAAAAGAAAAGAGAAAAAAAAGAAAAAAAGGAAAAAATAAAAAATAAATTTAAAAAAATAAAAAAATAAAAAAGAGAAAAAGAAAAAAAGTATTTAAAAATAAAGAAAAAAAGAATATATATATATATTATTATTATTATATATTATTATATATATAAACGAATAAAACATCCTCAATTTGTCAGTATTTGTTTTCATTTATCTGTAGACTGTGCACCAGAGGGACTTCAGGTCTGGGTGCAGTATGCGTTGTGACCTCAGCCAGTTCTCTGAGTTGGTAATATGTTATATATACACAGTGGCGCAGAAGCCATATTGGTTTAGACCAGAAACGTCAATAGTGGGAGTGTGAATGGGACAACAAATCTCCCAGCTGTAGAGCCCACTTCCAAACACTGCTCCCTTAACCTTTTCCAGCCTGTTTGGCAAGTGTCGTCTGGATATGTCAAGATTTTGAAAATAACTTTGGAACAAAGCATACATTCGCAAAATATTTGAAGGAGAGTTGTAAATAGAGTTCTGATGAACAACTCTCCTTCAAATATCTTTTGAATATTGCTTTTGTTAGAACGATATAACCAAAATAGTCAGGTCGTATTGGCTGCCAC
>OZ012698.1:12384194-12411694 GCA_963942565.1 Maea johnstoni
CATCCTACAATTCGTTACAGAGAGGTGCGGTGGCCTCTATTTTCTTTGAAGGGCTGGCATAAAATCCTCCTTTCCATTGCTATGTGAGAGGGGTTAGCCGATACCTGACATCCAAGTGTTGCTGAGTGCATTAGAAACACATGGCAGGATAAATATATTGCAGGATAAATTTATTGCAGGATAATTATATTGCAGGAGACAACCTAGGGAGGCACACACAGGAACAGCGGAGTAGCCATAGTCAAAGTCGATCCTCAAAGTGTCATGATATCTAACAGTAAGAACGTAATATTGATGTTACAAACTGCTAGCAGTCAATATAAAATGCTCTACGACTTGGCTTCCAGGGCAACCATCACTTAAGATTCCATATTAATAAGAACATAATATTGATATAACAGAGAGTGGGCAGTCAAAGTGAAATGCTCTACCACTCAGCTACCAGGGCAGCCCTGAGTTGAGGTTTAACCAGAATCTTCCATTAAGAACATAATATTGAATTAAAAGAGAGTGGCCAGTCAAAGTAAAAATGCTCTACCACTCAGCTACCGGGGCAGCCCTGAGTTGAGGTTTAACCAGAATCTTCCATTGAGAACATAATATTGATGTAACAGAGAGTGGGCAGTCAAATTAAAAATGCTCTACCACTCAGCTACCGGGGCAGCTGTGAGTTGAGGTTTAACCAGAATCTTCAATTAAGAACATAATATTAAAATGACATAGAGTGGGCAGTCAAAGTGAAATGTTCTACCACTCAGCTACCGGGGCAGCCCTGAGTTGAGGTTTAACCAGAATCTTCCATTGAGAACATAATATTAAAATGACATAGAGTGGGCAGTCAAAGTAAAATGTTCTACCACTCAGCTACCGGGGCAGCCCTGAGTTGAGGTTTAACCAGAATCTTCCATTAAGAACATAATATTGAAATAACAGAGCGTGGGCAGTCAAAGTGAAATATTCTACCACTCAGCTACCGGGGCAGCCCTGAGTTGAGGTTTAACCAGAATCTTCCATTAAGAACATAATATTAAAATAGCAGAGAGTGGGCAGTCAAAGTGAAATGTTCTACCACTCAGCTACCGGGGCAGCCCTGAGTTGAGGTTTAACCAGAATCTTCCATTAAGAACATAATATTAAAATAGCAGAGAGTGGCAGTCAAAGTGAAATGTTCTACCACTCAGCTACCGGGGCAGCCCTGAGTTGAGGTTTAACCAGAATCTTCCATTAAGAACATAATATTGAAATAACAGAGTGTGGGCAGTCAAAGTGAAATGCTCTGACCATACAGCTATCAGAATGTTTTGAAAAGTTATTGTATCTAACAGTAAGAACATAATATTGATATAACAAAGAGGTGGCAGTCAAAGTGCAAAGCTCTAACTATTCCACTATCGGGGCAACCCTTCACTTGACATTGAATAAGATTGTAAATTATCAATATCTAACAGCAAGAACATAATATTGATATAACCAGGGAAAATCTATTTGAGTTATAAGTCACTGATTTAACCTTTCATGTCTTCCCAGAAATAATCACCCTCACATGATTAGAAATGAGATTAAATTAATTGTCCATCATACATGTAAGAGCAAAGGCTAAAAGATTATATAAGTTATTTCAATATCAAAGGCCAAAGGCTAAGAAACTCTGTTAAGACATTCATGTTAAGAGATTTGACTTGATTGAAATTCAGTACAATTGTGTGCATTGGAATTTACCACTGTAAGGGGGGAAAAGCTAAATATTTGGGATGATGAGACATAACATGTTAATGGTTTATGGTATGAGAAACCTAGCTAATTGTGGAGAAACTTTCAATATAATCTAGTGAAAATCCTATATATTTATATATATATATATATATATATATATATATATATATATATATATATATATATATATATATATATATATATATATATATATATATATATATATATATCTAATATATATATATATATATATATATATATATATATATATATATATATATATATATATATATATATATACATATATATATATATATATGTATTTATGTATATTTGAAGCTAGATGTGAAAAATACTTATCCTAGTCTAGAAACAAAACATAGTGAAAGATAATCATTATAAAGACCATTATGTCATTTAATAATGTGCCCATAAAATACAACACATTCAGAGGAGCAAAACAACTTATCGATAGGTATCAGTACATTTGAATGTTTTCTAGCTTGTGATAATTGTGCCTAGGGGTGAATACATACATATCTATACACATAACTACTGAAATGTTCCTTACATCACCTGTTTTACCTGTATGTGTTTTTTGCTTCCTTAAAGGTAGGTAATAGGTACAAGCACAACATACACCTGATAAGTTAACATCAGTGCGTTAAGGTTACTATGCACAACTACTCACAATACTCTGTACCATTACAACACATTATACACTATATATAAATAGATCTTTGTATTTTTTTCTTGTTTTTCATGAGCTTCTTGCTGTCAAGTAACATGCAGAAATCAAAAATATCGAAAATATTTGAAATTTTAGAAATCTAAATCGATTTACAATATCACCTGTTAAAAATATCCTGACTACCAATTGAAGTATAAAAACTTAGAATATGTCCAAAAGTTGAAATTTGACATTTTATAAAACAGAATATGTAGAAATTATATTTGTTCATTGACAATTTTAAGAGCAGGGATTCACTGAAATCTTCCACGTTTTCACAGTTGGAAATTTAGAAATCCTGTCAGAAATTATATTTGTTCATTGCCAAATTTCTGTGCAGAGATTTAAACCCTCTGTAAATATTATTCCTCTTTTTCACAGTTGCAAACTTAGAAATCCTGTAAAAAAAAAAGAACACGACAATGATTAATAAAGAGATATTAAAAACAAAATTTGTGACTTACCTCAATTTTACCGGGGTCAATAGCCATGACCGCTGCAACAAGGGAGCCGGCAGAGGCGCCACCGTATCGCTTTACGTTTTTTAACATTCTCTGTCCGTGCTCCCGTAAACAATGACAGACCCCTAGATGATAGAGTCCGAGGAAGCCGCAGCCGCAGAATGAGAGATTAAGGGATTCGGGCGTCGTCGTAAAAAAACTTCCGCTTGTAGTCGACGTTTCTGCCGATGGGCTGCTACCGCTCGCTGTCGATGCTTCCGCAGAACTGGAGACTCCGTTTGAGGAAGTCGCCATCCTTACTACCGCCCGTAAAAACTGTCTTCTCATTTGGCACCGAGGGAGCAGTCGTTATTTCCTTAATGCCCTTGGAGCGACAACCAAGCGTGTATGTGTGTATGCTAGACCTCGCTTGGCTTTAATGGATAATGATCTCCGATAATCAAGCTAAACTTGTTTGTACAGGGGGTGGTTGTCTTTAATTAACACCTCTGGTATAGATCCTGTACTTCAGGCTCGGCTATCGCGACTATTCTTTAGATTACGCACTGCTACTTCCGAAATCAATGTTCCATTAACACTGGCGCTGTTGTTGTTGTTTTTGTGGTATAAATTAATTATCACTATGTTATACATATAAATATGTGTTATAAATTAATTGTCACTATGAATACCACCGTGATGACAGTCCTCAAATTTACTAAAAAAAATTCTACTACGTAGATGCACCAGATATCCTACTTGTGCAAGGGCAAGCTATGAGGGTTCAACTGACGCCACTCCTAAAAACTTGTCTATTCTATAGCACGGCTACCATAAACATCTAAATGTCACGTAAGTCCTCTACTTATCTAGCTACAAAGGGTTAAGGTCTAGGTATGAATGCACTTAAGAACACCCAGTGGTCCCATAACAAAATATACTTTAAGATTAAAGCTTTCTTTAGGGTTTAACTAATGTCCCTCTTAAAATTGTCTTATTTCATGGCACAACTATATGACTAGGATAGGTGACACTGATTTGTTTGCGTTCTACAGATCACTCTTAAAATCAGTATTATTCTTAACCACAAGTGTTCAACTAGGATGGGTGAAATAAAATTGTATGTTTTCTGCAAGTTGAACTTAGGTCCATTTCATGACACTTCTTAATCTATGGCACAACTATACGACTAGAAAAGGTGAAACTTACGTGGTAACTAACTAAGGAGTGCAGATTGTGGGTGGTACTCTAATTACTGTACTAAGTGGAACATGCACTGCAGTCTCTACGCTACCTACGATACTATTGTGCTGTACGCACTGCGCACAGTTCTTACGCTGCAAAGAACTGTCCAGTTGCCTGTATGGCCTCAGCAACATTGAGTGATATCGTGCAAGATTTTAATCTTCAGTGCAATATTCATTAAGGTGTATAAAGATCAAAGTATCTATCTGATTGTGAGGACCATAATTACATGGTTGTGCAGGATAGATCTTAATCTCTACATGCCTCTAGTAGTAGATGCGTCTACGCGCAAATTCATTCCTTTGCCGATGTACGTCCTTGATGCCTCTACCAATGATGATGAAGATGATGATGTAGTCCTCATCACCGCTATCATTGTTATGACGATGATTATGTCCTCATCCCTTGCTGAGGTTGTCGTGGCGATGATGACCTTGTTGTCGTGACGATGATGCTGCCAGCTGCCCTACCCTTGGCTGCCGAGTTTACAACTCCTAAATCCCTTGACGACACACCTCTGTCTGTTACAGGTTACCGTGACAACAGCGTACCATCCTCATTGTCCTCCAATCATTACGCGGCTGCTACTGCTACGGCAAGTGCATACCGCCACAGCTCTACTCGACATCCAGGCAGCGAGCGAGCGACCTATGAGGCTGAAAGATAAGATAAATAGTGAGGCTTGAATCAGCTGAGGCAACAGAGGTGCGAGCAGGAGCGGCATGCAGGGATAATGAATGTATCTAGGTGCTGTGCACACACCCACAGTGTCTACATGGTCGTATTGTCATGTGTGCATGTGTGCAGTTCCTCACATAGTATTAACCCATTTCCACCTTGAGTCTGGACGTGCAGGGTTATACTGCATTGTATAGATGCTGTGCACACACCCACAGTATGTGTATATGGTCCTATATATGCATGCAACATCAGGCACCTGTAGCCTGCACATGCAGGGTTAGTGCATACAGGTGCAGTGCACACACCCACAATGTGTACATGGGCGTATACACATGCAACATCAGGAAATATTAACCCTTCCCACCTAATTGATATGCATGGATAATGAATGTATCTAGATGCTGTGCACACCCACAGTGTCTACATGGTCGTATTGTCATGTATGCATGCATGCAGTTCCTCACATAATAATAACCTGTATGCTTCTGGTGACTAATTCGTCACATAATTTTAACACATTTCCACCTGTACGCCTATGTATATGGTCATATAGACATGCAGCATCGGGCAATATTAACCCTTCCTACCTGTATCCTGCACATGCAGTGTTAGTGTATATAGATACTGTGTACACACACACAATGCCTACATGGTTGTATTGTCATGTATGCATGCATGCAGTTCCTCACATAATATTAACCCTTATGCTGCTGGTGACTAATTTGGCCAATACAAGGCAATTGCAAAAAACCTGAAAAACAACTGAAACCTTGGCACATGGGTACTCATCTGAGAGTACTCAGGTAGAGCTATCCAATGAATACTATAATGACAGGGTTAAATATTCTTTTCAAAAATCTTTGGGTCCTTGTGCTTTGGATGAAAATAGCCTTGATATTGGAAAGGTTGACCCATTTCAACCTGTAGCCTGCACATGCTGGATTAGTGCATACAGGTGCACACAATGTGTATAAGGTCATATACACATGCATCATCAGGCAATATTAACCCTTCCTAGCTGAAGCCTGCACATGCAGATTTAGTGTGCATAGATGCTGTGCCCACATCCATAAAGTGTGTATTGTTGCATACACATGCAACATTATACAAATATGACATCCCTGCGGGGTTGCTAACATGGTTGTCTACCCCGAGTGAGCATTGTCAAAAAATTGAAACAAAAAAAATTGAAAATAAATATTTTTTTATTTTTTTATTTTTTTAAATATATTTTTTTTAATTTTAAAAAGAAACTGATGATAAATTCGTTATCCTCCTTGTAAAAAAGGGATACGGCCTGGTATCTGCGTTCAGCCAGCTGTATCGCACTCGGCCTCCGGCCTCGTGCGTTACGGCTGGCTTCTCGTAGATACCAGGCCGTATCCCTTTTTTACAAGGAGGATAACTAATAATACACACATATGCAACATCAGGTAATATTAACCCATTCACAGCTAAAGCCTGCAAATGTATGCAATAATACAAACAATTTCTGATGACCAAGTGACTCAACGGGCTATCAACATATGATTTTCGCCTATTGGTTTACTCGCACTTGCGTTTGCTGATTTAAGATTTTGGAAAGCATTTTGTTATACATACAGTGTGATATATTGTGTTAACACATTAATGCTTGCAATAATGGCCAAAAGCGGCCTGACTATCTTTGGGAAATCTTTCAGGCAAACGAAGTTCAGAACACTACCAGCAACTGTCCTTTAAAAAAAATCATTAATAATTTCCAAGTTATTGTAAAAAGTATCATAGATCCAGAGTCACTCTTAAGCATTAATGTATGAAGTTGTTATCCATTTAGTCCTGTACTAAGTAGGGCTGTGCTCACCAAAATTTTTCAGCTCACGAGCATCACCAAAAACCTAAACGATGCTCACGAGCTGCTCACGAGCATGAAAATGGTGGCCATTTTGTTTTTCAGTGTAGATTGCTGTCATTGGATCGAAGTGTCGATACCGCTAGCTAGCGCCATATCAAGCTAGCGGTATAAACATGCAACTACACCTCATGATTCTGAACCCGTTAGAGAGTGAAGTACGCTCTAACAGGTTAGCGTATATCGAACTTACGCATTTTGCGTAGTTCCGCTGTGAATCGCGACATCGATGTCGCCAACACGACGCCGGATTTTATAGCTTCTCAAGCCTATTTAAAAAGGTAGTTGAAGTTTTTATTTTTTTGCGATGCTCATGAGTTTCATGTCATGCTCGATAATCGTAGCATGGCATGAAAATTGCGATCCATCGAGCATCGCGAGCGGTGAGCACAGCCCTAGTACTAAGTAGTATCCAATTTCAATTGCAAAATTATCTTTATTATTTTTATACATGGTCTGACACAAATGAAATTATTTTTGCTAATTATGCAATATCATGAGAAAGGATGGACTGAGATAGCTGTTGGGGTTAATCTTCCAATGCTGAGGCTACTTTCGTCCAAAACACAGGGACACAAAGATTTTTGAAAACCATCTAAACACGGTCATGTTGGTATTCATTGGAAAGCTCTGGCTTTTCAGTGGCAGGGTTTCAGACATTTTTCTGGGATTTTTTTCCATCATATTGTAATGGCTAAAATAGCCACCAGCAGCATAAGGGTTAATAATTATGACTACAAATAGTATTCAAATATTACTGATATTAAATGATTACTATCTGATGAATTACGCTCAAAGTTATCAAACCAATTGTGCACTTCAGAGGGAAATGGGTTAGTAGGGCAAATTATTACACTAATGAACCCTAGTCAGCTTACTGAAATGTAAAACTGATAAGTTATTCCTTAACACTTTAAGTTTATTTTATTCTTATCAGTACTTACTATAAATCACTCATAAGAAATTAACTTAGAAATAAGGAATCATAAAAATGAAATTTGGCAATTGCACAAGAATTGATGTCTTGATGACAATCATTGAGTTTCTAATATGTCAAATAACATAAGTACAATTTTTAATTCTGTCGATTTTCTGCATATAGGCTTTGTTTCTGAGAGGTTTATTTCTTTAGAGTTCACAAACCTATATATAAGGCCTAAAAAAGAAATTGTTTGTTTCCCGTAACCAAAAAAAATAGGGTAGGTAGGTTGGTAAGTTGTGTTTTTTTTGGATATTTTTTTTGTTCAAAAATGTGTGTTTTATGCATGTTTTAAGCTGATTGGGAATTGGAAAGGCAGAAAAAAACTTTAGGGTAGGATTTTTTTCAGTAAAAACTTGTTAGGAGAGGGTTACAGGAAACAAACATCTTTTATTTAGGCCTATAAAGTAATGCCTAGATGTGTATATAAAATCAGTTCATAAAGGTCAAGTAACTAAATTACTAGATAAGAATGTTGATATTTTACAAAGTCCTGGAGATTTCCGATTAGAAATCAAGAAGATATGAGTAAAGGAAACCTCCTTTTTGGGCAGGCAAAAATTTCCATGAAGAATTTAAAATTTGGACTTTTTGGGGTAATAACCAAATATTTTCCTAACAAACCATCTTCCGGGCTTAAGGGTAAATTCACTAATTGCCCTTTTTGACACAGGCTTTTAATACTAGTTGGTATAACTATTTGAAGTAGCTGAGTAGCTAAATCAGGAGGGGCAGAAAGTTTTGAATTGCTGTTTTTGGATGGACATTTTTAAATTCTGACTAGAATCAGTGTTCACTCATCAGCGAACTCACTTGTCCCAACCAGTATCAAAAAGCCATATAGTGGAGAGAAATGGCTTGTACCACCTTATATCACTCAAATCAAAGGCAGCTACCTAACAATTTTTAACAGTTGCCTCAGTTCTACAGGCAACACTCCTATTTCTCCTGCATGCGCATTAGGCCTAAAAGAAAGTTGTTTGTTTCCTGTAACCCTACCATAACAAGTTTTTATTCAAAAAAATCCCTACCCTAAAGATTTTATCACCCTCCCAACTCCCAATCAACGTAAAACATGCATAAAACACACATTTTTGACCAAAAAAATAATGCAAAAATATTTTTTTTACCGACCCACCTACCCTATTTTTTTCCAGACCGTTACAGGAAACAAACTATATTTTTTTCTTGGCTTTAGAGCTCATTGACAAAACCTGCATGCAAAAAAAACAGCTGGGCCAATAAATTATCACAATAATTGCGACGGAGAACTTTAAAAATTAATTCCATTTTACCGATATGAAGTGAAGATGTACTGAAAATAGACATTCTTAAGTGTACAAAAATGAAAAAAATCATAACCTTAACTCCTCCACCTCACATAAAATTGACTTTTTACCTTAAAAATTCTTTTTTTAGTGTTGCGGACGGAAAAGTGATTAAAATCATTTTATTTTGATAGGGTTGTCAGAAATACACTTATTTGGTGTCTTTTTGTAGGTGTGAGTCTGAAGAACATTACCAATGAACATATTTGATTTGGTGATCATTGATCAATGAGGTATTGAACTGGTTTGATAGCCATTTTCCCGTCCGCAACAAAAAACTTTGAAAAGTTTCTATAAAAAATTCATTTTAAATGATAATGTAACCATTTTTGGAATCCTCTTACTTCATTATAATGCATATCTATTAATATAAAAAAATACAGAAAATAAATCACACAGTTTGTAAAAATGGAGTTTGAAAATTTTTCGTCCGCAACAGTTAGTGCTGTTACGGATGGGAAAGTGATTGGGACAGGAAGTATGGCTGGCAGGCAAAAAGGTGATCAATGGCAGCTATGGATTTTCATCTCAATAAAGGATTCAAGGCACATACACTTTCACTCTATGTGTGGGGAATTTTCTAAAGAGATCCCTGTTGTTTTAATGGTATAATGTACAGAAAAGAGAATTACAATTAGGTAATGGGCCTTGGAAGCATGAGCAAAATTTGAGTACTACTCTGTTTCTTACATACATACTCAGCATAATAGTTCCAACTGATTTAGTTGTGATGCCTCCTTTAGATCATTAAACAGAGAAAGTTGTGAAAAGCATAATTTAGTTTGTTTTCTCAGAGGTAGATGATTTCACTCACCACCTGGTCAGTTTGAATCACTTCCAGTACAAATCAAGGTTGCTGGTATAGCCCAGACAATGTGGATTCTGTTTTACCTCCACTTCCCCCTCTCATCAACACCTCTGATTCTCCAGTCTGGGGAGAAGAATAGGGTAGGGGGGAAATTGCATTTACCTCTGATTCTCCAGTCATCGGAGGGAGGAAATAGTTGGGGGAAAATTGCATTTACCCCGATTGACTGAATAGGTGGCTTTAGGATTAAGGATGTAGGGGTGCAGACTGATTGCATTTGCAGACAGGATGAAGGTTCACGTCTAGTAGACAGTGCTGAACGTGTACACCTGTACATTGACTTGGTCACTTATTATTAGACCTATGCTAGAACCAATGAGAACTCATTATGAAAATTAATTAGCTAAATCAGCAAATTAGATGCTCAAGCCGGTTGAGAGCTAAATCATTTCTCCTCATTGCATCATCAACATGGCATCAGGTACAGAGCGTTCCAGAAAAAGTAGAGAAAAACAGAGAAAGGATCCTGAGAAAGTTGCTTCAAATGATAGCAAAGTATCTGTATTCTGAATGATTTATGAATATGTGTAGTTACTGAGTGTCCAGTTTCCTAAATACTTTAAAATACCTATGAGATATCGTTATTCATACATATTTGATCTTAGTGACAGTTGGCTATTTTTTGGTCTCAGATCTAACATGTCTATTGGGTGTATGGAGAATTTATGTAGGTGTTCATTAATATCCAGTACTGGATATGAACTGAACTGGTATTCCTAACCAAACATAAATATCATGAAAATCAGTGGTACATGTATATTCAAACTTGTATTAGCAGTATCATTAATCAGTACTAAGATCTGGGTATATAGCCCTATTGCAATTTGGAGCACCAGCATAACTCCACAACCTGATTATAAAATCCTCTCTTAACTTGCATTGCTGTATATAGTTATCTTTTCTAATAGAAAGAATGTAGAGCATAGCGTTTTTGTTCTGAGTGTTTTCAAGGTTTAAGCCACAATAATTTAAGAACCTAGAATTGAGAGTATCGGTCTCTGAGCTAAATCTGATGAAATTTAGTTTCTGGTATCATTTTGTCTGTAATTCAGCATTTAGACTACTGATCTATGAATAATTTTGTATTAAACATTCTTATCCGAGTCTTCCATATGACTATTTTCTATTTTTGAGTGATATGATAAAATTTTGACCTCTTACAAATATTTTATTACTGTATCCTACCTCTACAGTACTTGCGACGAAACTTTCCCGTCCGCAACGGTATACATTTTCCGTCCGCAACACTGAATAAATCCTCTAAAATTTGAGTGGGATGATCAAAATTTAAAATACATGCAGAAATAGAGAGTTGAGGACCTTGGCTACATTGCACATATGCAAAACTTTAATTTTCTTCAGTATTTGAAGAAGGATTTCTGTTTTTGTGAAGGTATCTTAAACCTCTGTCGCAGAGTTTCCCGTCCGCAACAGCAATAAATTCATTAAAATCTACTATTTCGTCAAAAAAAAATTAACAAACTTATTTGATAATAGTGTTTTAGAATGATATATCTATAAGATAGAACAGCCAAATTAGGAAGTTTACATGAATTTAAAGAAATATATTGAATTAAAGTCTCTAAAATTCCCATCCGCAACGATTTGAATAGCTTGATAAGGCCCAGCTGTGTAAATGTGTGCGGGAAGATGTTATTTTCATTTTATTCTGCCCATGCAAGCCTCACCTGGCAGCCTGCCAATTCTATAAAAGTGCCTAGCAGCAGCATACTACAGAAGCTGAGCTTGTTCAGCCCTCAAAGGAATTCTGATCTCAAATTTCTTTTATTTTCATGCCATATTGATGCTTAAACAGGAATAGCGAGTTGTATTTGGACTTAATTCATTGTAATTTTTTCAGCAATATCAGGCTAAGTCTTGAATAGACAATTGCAAGTGCTGGTAGAAACTGGAGTACTTGGGAATTTTTAACCACTGACAATTCTCAAGTCACTGCCAACATTTTTCTCATGCCTAAGCCATAATTTAAATACAGGCAGTGAGATGCACACACAATATATATATATATAAATAAATATAATTATATAAATATATATATATACATATAAATAAATATATATATATATATATATATATATATATATATATATATATATATATATATATATATATATATATATATATATATATATATATATGTGTGTGTGTGTGTGTGTGTGTGTGTGTGTGTGTGTGTGTGTGTGTGTGTGTGTATGTATAGTTCATATGTGGGTGGAGAGTAGGACACATCTGGTGCGCTAGCTATTCATAATAGAGCTCTGTGTGCAGGTGGCAATAATTGGCTATAGTACACTTAGTACTCTACACAAAGTAACTGCAGCATGAATAATATAGTACATGTCTACCCTCCCATGGGCTTAGTCTAGAGAGTTTGAATGTAGGGATGACAGCTTGATATCTACATATATGATATTCAATTTAATTTGTTCGCCCATTATATATATAAAAGTTATATATAATCATATATATATATATATATATATATACATATATATATATATATATATATATATATATATATATATATATATATATATATATATATAATATATATATATATATATATATATATATATATATATATATATATATATATATATATATATATATATATATATATATATATATATTATATATATATCAGGGTTCATACTGGTTGACCACAATAAAATTCAAGCACTTTCAAGGACATTTTCAAGGACCATATTCTACTTTTCAAGGACCATATTTTACTTTTCAAGGAATACACGGGATCAATAGATACTGATAATTGAGAAAAAAATGAATGTCAGAGGAGAGAATAATGAAGAAAGACAGTAATATATTTATAGTTGCGTTTAGGTGATCCTTTTAAGAGGGGTAAACATATGCGTCAAAAACAACTAAGTTTTTTTACATGAAAAAAAAATTGGGCAGAACTCCGGTGTGTGTGACAGTAATCTCGTTCGTAAGAATGAGATCCCATCACTTGTTTTAATCATCCCCCATTCCCGGCCACCTTGGTAGGACAGGGGTTAAAAACATGCATTAATTTTAACTATTTAAGAGCCCATGTTATGTATGACAATTCTAAAAGACCCCCCTGGTGGCATCCCAGGTTAGTGATGTATTAAATAAACTTACCTTCTGACTCTGATGCAGATGACTGGGGTAGACTTGACAGTCAAGTGCCTGTTGATTGTTGTCTTAGTATCAATTCGTTGTTTTGCATGATAGCATGAACACTTACCTTTTACGATGTCCAAGGAACAAATAACACTAGGGGTGTGTAAATAGGCCAATAAATATTCTTAACAACTATTGACTCAGCACTCATGGCAACTCCCGGCCTCTCATGCCGGCAGCAGAAGCAGACTACATCAACGATCTATTAAATAATATATCCATGTGTATGGGCCAGTTCAGGTTTGCAGAAAACCTGAACATGTATATGATTTGAGGTTCCGTGTTTGTTGAGCTCAATTAATTCTTTTGTCTCATGTCAGCCAGGCTTCGTCTACGCTGATCGCAATCGCACAGTTCTGTTCATCTTGTTGATTTCCCGGTTTTTCAAGGACCTATCGTAAAATTCAAGCACTTTCCAGGTCAAAATGAGAGGTAAACAAAATTCAAGGACTTTCAAGGTTTTTCAAGGACCGTACGAACCCTGATATATATATATATATATATATATATATATATATATATATATATAAATATATATATACAATAAGGGTGTCCATATACAGTCAAACCTCTATTAAGCGACCGCTCAAGGGAAATGTCAAAAGTGGTCTTTTAAAGAGGTGGTCTCTTAAGAAGGGGTTGAGGGTCTGAGCGAGGTTATGAAAAAACAAAGAATTTCCAACAATGACCTGGAATTATTGAGGTTGTTATGTTAAGCTGCGTTTGTTGAAATTTCTCCATTAATATTTTTAAAATAAACAATTCAGAAAAATATAATTTGAACTATATCATTAATTGAGGACCCTCAGAGATGATATACTTTCAAATTTTTACCGATCATTTTATTATTTTATTGTGCCCTTTCCAATATACAAGGCGTCTAGGCATTTAGGTGGCCGTTCAATGAAGGACCATTAACTCATAGAGATAAGATTTCATGGTCGTTGGTCGCGTCAAGCAAGTGGTCGCTTAATCAAGGTAAAATATACAGGGAATAGCCTTGGGGGGATTTGAAACGGTCGTTCAAGGCAAGTGGTCGTTTAAGAGAAGTGGTCGTTGAGGCAAGTTTGGCTGTATAATCACACTAGTTATCTGTGTGATAGCGGCAGATGCTGCCATACACTCCTCTATATGTACTACATGTAATAACTATTGTCAATTACCCTTACATCCTCATTCTACCATTGCCTTCCTAGTAGGGCCTTGCTGGGCACCATGAACTATTGTTACCAAGGGTGGATCCAGGATTTCCATGTAGGGGTTTCGTTTTGTATGAGGGCGCTCATTTTAATAAAAATGCACTAGTTCTATTTTAACCTTTATGCTGCTGGTGGCTAAATTTGGCCAATACAAAATGATGCAAAAAAAACCTGAAAGATGATTGAAACCCTGGCACATGGGTACTGATCTAAGACTACTCCGCAAGAGCTATCCAATGAATACCAATATGTTAGGGTTTAAATGGTTTTCAAAAGGATTTGAGTCCTTGTGCTTTGAACGAAAGTAGCCTCATAATTAATTGAAAGGGTTAAGCAAAACTAGAGATAAGTGACAATTCTAAGCAAGAAAATCAATGTTTTGAATTGTATAGGTGTATGCGGGGGAGGGGGGGGGGCGTTGTCGAACCCCTCAATCCTGCTCCCAGTGCTCTGTATCTGAAACTGACATCAGAGAGACAATGCCTATTAACATTGACATAAACTGATAGAAATCAGATTAGCCCTCTGGGGCTAGTTAAGGTAGGAATAAGTAGACCATACTAAATGACCACTCAACGGTCGCTATGCTATGGAAGATAAATGGCTGAATCCACAGAACTCACAATGCTGAAGATATATTGTAGCAGGATTTGACAATAATGCAGGTTTAGGGGCTTTCGTAAGAAAAAAATGATCTGGGGCCCCAGTTTTATCATATTATGGGCATGGTTGGCTACCAGGCATAGGCTTAATAACTTATTTATAGGAATAGTAAATTATTGGCTTATGATCTGCAGAGCAAATGAAACAATATATTATAAGGAGCATTTAGGAGCATTAAAACATTCATATTATGGAGCATTTTATGTCATGATCATTTCAATGCTGGCAAAGAAAAGACATGCAGGGCTAGCAAAATTTTGGCCAACTAGTAGCCCTACTACACTTGTAAATGTTTGTGGGTATTGTCACGAATGTCGATCCACAGGATACGCAACCAGCATGTCTCCCTGAACATTCTGGCTGCGGCAAATAGCCCAAAAGTTGCAGGGTTTGACTTAGGTGGGTGTCCGGGCGGTATTCACGCCCTGAAATTTGTCCGGCCGACCCAAGACTGACTATCATTTATCATATGAGATCGCCCGAAAACCGACCAGAAAAAATTTCTTAAGTCAATCCCTGAAGTTGCATTCTGCACATGTTGGTGCGCAACTTTCTCTATAATGTTAACGCCACGAGAGCCCTCATTGGTCTTTGTCTCACAGTGACATCACACTGGGACAAGATTCAAAACCCCAGGGATAGTCAGGTCTTCACTATAGCGCATATATATATGGTAATTGGTCTCTCGCTACCTATCTATTGTTTTATTCATCTATGGTATTGTTCAGCCCTATTATCCTTGGAAATGGTGAACTATGATAACAGCAGAATTACATGTATTAGCTATAGATATAATTCCCAGGAAAACCTGCCCTTCATGATTCATCTCACCAAATTGGATAATGTATCATATAGATCTAAATAAACCACAATGAGATATTTAGCTAATCTGGAAAATTGGATGAATTATTCAATCAGCCTTCCAATCGATACCCATTATCTGTCGGGGAAATTAAGTGTACTGCTCGGAAACCAAAGCCTCAGCACATATTGACACGATGATTCAGGCCATTAGACAAAGCTAATAGTGTGGAATGCACATTTGGATCAGTCTAAAGTTACAGCAACATGCAGTATGTATGGTCTCAGGGTCTTTGCCAGGATTTAGAAACTGGGTGCCCAAAATTAGCAATTGTCAAATTTTGGGGCGTCCAAATTTTAAAGGGGGACCATAATATACAAGATTTCAACCATAAACTTGTATGAATTTATTGAAATAAGACATAATATCCTTATACAGTGTCATGGAGATGAACAAATTCAATTATATGCTTGAGATTGACATTTTAAGAAGTTCTTTATGTAGGATTTTGGGTGTCCTGAGGGGTTGCTCTTTAAAGGTTTGGGTGTCCAAAAGATGCCCAGATGCCCTGCTGGCTAAACCTATGCAGTGTGTATATAGTCTGGTAGAGTGCTGAACGATATACTACATAATTTACATATATACCCACATACTGTAAATCCTGTTAATTTACCAATGATTTTAATAAGTCTCTGTATATTACCGATCAGATGCTATTGGAAAATTCTAAAAGCTTCAGATCGGCAAAATTACGATATTATGGGTAAACCAGGTGTCTGTCCTGTGTGTGCAAAACTATGACAAATAAACAGGATACAATTACATTTTGAATGAGGGATTGCAAGGGTAAATTGTAATTGATACTGTCAAGTAGTGAGACAATGACAAATAAACAGGACACAGTTATTACATTTTGAATGAGGGATTGCAAGGGTAAATTGTAATTGCATGATACTGTCAAGTAGTGAGACAATGACAAATATACAGGACACAGATTTTGAATGAGTGATTGCAAGGGTAAATTGTAATTGATACTGTCAAGTAGTGAGACAATGACAAATAAACAGGACACAGTTATTACATTTTGAATGAGGGATTGCAAGGGTAAATTGTAATTGATACTGTCAAGTAGTGAGACAACATTGACAAATAAACAGGACACAGTTATTACATTTTGAATGGGGGATTGCAAGGGTAAATTGTAATTGATACTGTCAAGTAGTGAGACAACATTGACAAATAAACAGGACACAGTTATTACATTTTGAATGAGGGATTGCAAGGGTAAATTGTAATTGATACTGTCAAGTAGTGAGACAATGACGAATAAACAGGACACAGTTATTACATTTTGAATGAGGGATTGCAGTGGTAAATTGTAATTGATACTGTCAAGTAGTGAGACAATGACGAATAAACAGGACACAGTTATTACATTTTGAATGAGGGATTGCAGTGGTAAATTGTAATTGATACTGTCAAGTAGTGAGACAATGACGAATAAACAGGACACAGTTATTACATTTTGAATGAGGGATTGCAGTGGTAAATTGTAATTGATACTGTCAAGTAGTGAGACAATGACGAATAAACAGGACACAGTTATTACATTTTGAATGAGGGATTGCAGTGGTAAATTGTAATTGATACTGTCAAGTATAAATGAGACAATGACGAATAAACAGGACAGTTATATTTTGAATGAGGGATTTCAAGGATAAATTGTAATTGATACTGTCAAGTAGTGAGACAATGACGAATAAACAGGACACAGTTATTACATTTTGAATGAGGGATTGCAAGGGTAAATTGTAATTGATACTGTCAAGTGGCAATTGGCTGGCTGTTGATTCCACTCATCAAGAGCCTAAATGAGGTCAGACACCAACTGGTGTATACCTAATATAGTGCCAACTTGTCACCCATGGCTTATTATTATTCATTTTAATTCACTTTCCCTAACCCCACTAATAGCGTAAACTTTTATAATGTGATTAAACTCCAGGAAGGTGTGCGCACTGTCCTCTGTCACTCCTCCCACATACCGTAATATTTAGTATTGTAACTGCTGCTTTTAATTTGGCCTTCACATATGTCATCATGATTTGTAAATAAAGATTCGGAAAATTCAGATATTTAAAGGCTAGATCGGCAAATTTTGGAAGTTTAGCTAATTAACCAGATCTACAATAGTCCCTGCCCTTGAGACAGAATCAGTGTCTTTTGGAAACCAAAACCTTCAAAAAATCCCACAATTGGGGTCCAATATTTTTGTGATGGAATGTTAGAAAAGCCAATTTCAAGCAAAAGAATTTTCAAGCAATGCAAGGACATTACTAAATAGGTATTAGTTAGTTTCCTAATATCCATCAATAACTAAGTCGACATTGAAGTTTAAGATTTTCCTAGGACCTTGGTACAAGATGGCCAATTACATGATCAATGGCCATTGGACAAATGGCCAATCGTAATAACATTTTCATCTGATTCTAAATACATATTTTCCCCTGTATATTAGTTTAAACATTTCAAATGACTTGACAAGCCAAATAAAAAATGATTTGATTATTATTCAATAATATGTAAGGAAATATACCTGATGAAAACTTTGAGTGATAATGCATGCTGGGCATAAAACCTGAGATAGGGTACGAGTTGGCACAACAGTATTAGAGTCATGCAATGGAGACTGGTATATAAAGCACTTAAGTAACACAATAAAAGTCATTTGCATAGCGTTATAATACTATTCAAAATCGTTCAAAATATTCAGAAGTTCTATAGAAACTAACAGAAAATCCTGGTGTTATGTTATACATCCTATGAATTCATGTCCATGGCTATCTTTATACAAGTCAATTAATATTTACATTTTTAGAGCATTTGAGAAAAATTCACTCTTCAAAATATTCTGCATAATGTTAGGCCTTTCGTAACAACTCTTGCTTCATAATTTTCAAGAAAAAATATTTAATAAACCGAAGTTATTATTTCAGCTAAATTTGCGAAAGAAAAATTTAAAATCAATAAAATAAACAATTAAGTATATCATTTGACAGAATTTTGTGATTCTTTCTTTATTTGGAACAATCTCAACCACCAGCCATTATATGTATTGGCCGCCTTGCAATAGGCCACCCTGATTGCAACAGATAGTTGTAAGGGGGGGGGGGAGACATTTAACAACAAGTATATGATATACAAAATAGATTTTTTCTCATTTAGAAATAAAAATATTTCACTTACAGCAATGTCTCAAAATTTGAATCATCTGCAAATTTCTGCTTTGATTTTAGAGTCAGTATCTTTAAAGTTTTAGCTAAGAAAAGTTATGAACTCGACTCAATGACAGAACCGACCCCTGAAGGGAGGGTCGTTCAAGACCACATCTGTTGAATGAAGACAGGCAGCAGAAGTTCATCAGTAAACATTGATTTCTAAGGTTTACTTCCATGATATTTACTCGCGTAAACATTACACCATGCCTTGATTCAGATACTCACCCATCTCAGCGGTCAGCATTAAATCCATTCAAAGTTCACTTGGCACCAAATTCACAAAATTATATCATACAAAATTCATGTTCGGTTCTTGTTGCTGTCAATTTTTAGGTATGACTCAATCATGAAAGCGCTGGCTTTAATGTTTGAGTTTTTCAGAAACCAACCAATCACAAATGCAGAAAAGAGCGAGCGATAGCACTAACCTTGTGTCTTTTCACTTCCGGTGCGAAGGGAGAAGTTTGTTATTGTGTCTCCAGAATATATGTGAAACTAGAAATGTAATAATTTCGCAACAGGATGTTATTATTTGTAATTTTATCTGTATAATCATTTGAGTGTCGTTTTAAAATTATACAGAACATAGTTTTATTTGAATTAAATTTCATTTAAATATCTAACAAAAAAACATGCTCCCTCAGAGAGTACGCTGTAGCAAAATAACAAGAACCTACATCTGGCATATGATTGGACGAAATTGACCTATATCTCTGTTCAGCTAATAAATATAAGCATTGGTTTTCTTGTTCTTTTACTGTAACAGTACGTCAAAATGGCCGGTGAAACGATGCTGAACGTGTTTTAGATGCAATCTTACCTGTTACCTGGTTGTTTATTGTCATTTGGAGTATTTAGTAAGGACTCAAGAACTCATTTCTAGATGAAAACTGTAATGACTTAAGGGGACTAATGGAAAATTATTTGTCATTTTGTACATCTTGTTTTTGAAACAAATAGTTCCTCAGTACCTGTTTACAGTTTTATTTACATTGTTGCCTGTATGTTTACTGATATCATGATCCATGTCTCATGAACTGAAAAATGTTTTCTTAAATTTATTTTAAAATAAGACATAACTTATTTAGGACATAGTATATATCGGGTACCCCATAGTCTCAAAAAGGCGTATAAAGCGTTCTTTACTATGTCCATGTATATCATTTTAGCAACTCTTACTCTGGATAGTCTAGATACATAGTAGGGTGACAGGACCTTATACCCACCTACCCGAACGGCCACCTGCCAGTATGGCCAATTTTCGGGTCTTTATGGCCACCTTCAGTGAGTCATTATGGCCAACTCCACAAAAAGGTGATACAAGGCAAGTTATTATTAATAAAGATTTAGGAGGAAGATATGTCAAACTCCCATGAATTAAGTCACTTGATGAGTGCTTTTAGGACTAGTGATAGAGGTTTTAGGAAGGAAAATGGGTCACCATTGTTTGGCCTACTCACAATTGTCAAGAACCTCTATTACTGAGAAGTGTACACTTTGAATTAGAAGTTAAGGGTATAACTAATAATGATTTTATTATATAAGGAACTGAATCTGAAATAAATACATTGATTGACTGATATAAAATATGTTTTGTTGGTATTTATTAACAAAGAGGAGTTGAGGGGAATCCAATACATTGTGGGATACTGATGGGGTAATGTTTGCACAACTCATAATTGCAAACATTACTCCTTACTGAATTGTGTAAACATTTGACTGAAAGTTCAGGGTTATAACATAATACAGGTATCATATTTGAAAGATCCATTCAAAATGAAAATATTTGTGTGATAAGGAATTTGTGTTACTATCATGAATCAATAAAGGGTTAAGGAATGAGATATTTTGTGCATATATAGTTTATGGATTTATTCAAGGCCTCGTTTTTTTCATATATTTCACTAGATTTTAAGAAATTTGGAATAGATATATGGTTTCTTTTCCTGGTCTTAAAAACAAACAATAGTGACCTTCTCTCTGTCTGGCATGTAACCTCCTACATTGGACATAAAATACTGCATAAACAAAATAAATCATAAGTATTATTATTTGACTTCATGATATAATATGTATATTTTAACATATCTACACTTCTCATGGTTCAAATGTGTTTTTTCTATGCAATTGAGAAAACATGAATTCAGAACATGTATCAATGTGTACCATCAGTATCCCACAATGTATTGGATTCCCCTCAACTCCTCTTTGTTAATAAATACCAACAAAACATATTTTATATCAGTCAATCATATGTATTTATTTCAGATTCAGTTCCTTATATAATAAAATCATTATTAGTTATACCCTAAACTTCTAATTCAAAGTGTACACTACTCAGTAATGGAGGTTCTTGACAATTGTGAGTAGGCCAAACAATGGTGACCCATTTTCCTTCCTAAAACCTCTATCACTAGTCCTAAAAGCACTCAATAAGTGACTTAATTCATGGGAGTTTGACATATCTTCCTCCTAAATCTTTATTAATAATAACTTGCCTTGTATCACCTTTTTGTGGAGTTGGCCATAATGACTCACTGAAGGTGGCCATAAAGACCCGAAAATTGGCCATACTGGCAGGTGGCCGTTCGGGTAGGTGGGTATAATGACCCTGAACCCATAGTAGACCCGGTTTGTGTCTCTATCCAGGCCAGCTGTTCTTGATACTGACGTCTATATGGCCTTCAGAGACACGGTACCACTGCATTGTAAAAACCTGGCATCCACTACGGTGAATTCACCGTAGTGGATTTCTCGCGTGATAAGGCGAGTGTCACGGCCAGACTTATACCAATGAATTAAGTACATCTTTGACTAGAGTATTTGCCCTAAGTCGGCAGGTGACAATGGTTGGAATGTTTTATAATCTTAGAAAGAAGTTCTGAAGCGGCAATTTCCGCCATTTTAAAATTCTGATGTATGCTTAGGCCTGACTAATCGAGCACCTGCCAAGACATTAGGAGCGTCTGTTATATGCGAAGTGGTACCGTGTCTCTGAAGGCCATATAGACGTCAGTATCAAGAACAGCTGGCCTGGATAGAGACACAAACCGGGTCTAGATACATAGATCTATATATTATATATAGATATGACTGTTGTTTACAGCTTAACGAGTCTTACTGCTAACATAATTTAAAAGTGGAGTCACAGTTTTGTGACTGAGAAATAGGGACCTGCGAAAGGGGACCAGTGGCAGCTGACCTGTGACCCAAAGCAGTGGCAGATCCTTTCTTACCTAGTACCTAGATGATGTTTGCTGGCCTCAGCTTCATTAGGTGTGATGTTATGAGCAATTTCTGAGGAGCTTGCTCTTCTTCCAGTATACAAATTTACTGGGGACTCTGACAAGGTTGAGATTAGTGCGATGCGCGACTCGGATGCAAATTAAAACTGTGCTCAATAAGGTTTTACCTTTTACTATGTTTCTATTTCAGTTTGTGAAGCACATTATTGAAACAGTTATATAAATCTATGAAATTCTTCTGATTTGGTAGGTAGACCCACAATGTCCCTGGTCCCAGGGGATAGGTTCTCCCATATTGGGGTCTAGCATGACAAGGGTTAAAGGTCATTCAAAGACACCTTTCTTTTCCAGGTTGAGTCGTTGAAGTTGAGCAGTCATGGGTGGCTATTCAAGCAGTGATGATGAACGACACAGTCGTCGGAAGAAGAAAAAGAGAGCCAAGTCACGCTCAAGGTAACTCAAATGTTCAAATTGTAGTAGAAGTTTCTTTTAGTTTCAAGTCTGTGTGTCATTTAGACACCAAAACCTTCAAAAATAACCCCTAAGGACACCCACATTTTTTTGTGAGTAATTTCTGAAATTGTCAATTTCAAGCATATGATTGGATTTTTCAAGCTCAATACAATTCCTATGACATTGTATAAGGATATTATGCCTTATTTCAAAAAGTAAATACATGTTTATGGTTGTAATCCAAGTATATTGTGGCCTCCCTTGAAAAATAGGATGCCCAAAAATTTTACAATTTTTTTTTTGACAATTTGGGGCATCCAATTTCAAGATCCTGGCTAAAACCCTTTCCAATTATTTCTTTGTACATAGCTCTACAGTTAAACTACACATTTGCAGTTAGGAAAACCAAGTGTTTAGAAATAGAATATTTTTGCAAGTTTTGAGGGCAAATCTGGTAAGAGACCTTGCACAGGTCTACATCAGGGTCTTAGCCGGGATTTAGGTACTGGGTGCCTGAAATTGGCAATTTCAGAATTTTGGGGCATCCAAATTTTTAAGGAGGACCACAATATACTCAGATTTCAACCATAAACATGTTTAAATTTATCATGATAGCATGATATCCTTATACAATGTCATTGGAACTATATGGAGATGGAAAAGTTCAAATATATGCTTGAGATTGACATTTTAAGAAATTCCTCACAAAGAAATATGGGTGTCCTGACTCCTGAGGGGTGCTTTTTAAGGGTTTGGGTGTCCAAAAAGACACCCAGGCGGCCTGCTGGCTAAGACCATGGTCTACATGAAACTATGCCTGCCAGCCTGGTTTGGGCTACCACAATTGTGGAACACTGCATAATAGCCCCAAAATGAACGTTGAGACCTGGATATTGAAATGTTGTGCATAACACATATCTGTACATGTATATTTTATTTTCCCCTATCTCTTTGCAGGTCCAAGAGTTTAAGCAGCGACTCCTCCTACAGCACAAGTAGTAAACACTCCAAACACAAAAAATCCAAGAAGTCAAAAAGAAAACATGACAGAAGATCAAGGTCAAGGTCGCGATCCAGAAGGTCAGTCAAAAAAAACTTTCGAACTTTCATAAATAATTTTTTCAGTCAAATGGTCAGTAAAACTTTCTGAATAAAGGCAAGTTCTAGATATGTTATTTTGTCTCACTGTGGCTGTGCCTATCAAAATATTAATTTTTCTTACTGGTGGACAGTGAAAATAATTCTTGCCCTGCCTGCCTTGGTCAAGTGAAAATAACTGTATGTGAATGGGTGTGAATTCCCACTCATACTTTCCATATCAACAGCTGGCTTTTTTTTTCACACATGATTTTAGAAAAATGCTTGTCTTGAATAGCAATCACAAAAATTCTCACTATCCATGTTTAGCCACTAGGCTACTACAAATCCTTTTACCAACTATAGTTACTAGCCTTTTGTATCAAAAAATGCAATTTAGTTTATCTTTTAGATATTGTAAAGATTTATTAATGATAATCTACCAAGAAATGTACAGAAAATGTTCACATTTAGCAAGCAATAAATGAGACAGATTCTTGTCGAATATGATAAGTGACACCTGGTATTTTCTACAAAGGTCAAGATCTCCAAGGTCGCGAAGGTCATCCAGGGAGAGATCTCGGAAGTCATCAAGAGATCGGTCACGCTCAAGAGATCGCTCAAGAAGATCTTCACGGGATCGCTCAAGATCGAAAGAGAGATCGCGGAGAAAGTCAAGGTCAAGGTCTAGAGATCGGTATAGAAGGTCATCAAGAGAGAGGTCAAGGTCACTGGAAAGAGGTCATTCAAAAAGGTCATCTAGGAGCCCCTCTCGGAGTTCAAAGAGAAAAGATGAAGATAATTCCAAAGAATCTGACAGCGCTAAAGAAGTCAGGTAATGATAATATCACTCTAGAAAATAATTCATCCATCCATGCTTTTGAGTTTCTTTCTTCTGGTAATACACCATGTCCTAATGATTACGATGCCTGGATCCACTGGATTCCCAATAAGGGGGTTGACCTGGTCGCTATAAAAATGTGTGGCATTGTGGAGGGCTGTCTATGGTACTTCAGCAACTTAAAGACCCCTTATAACTATTCAATAGAGTTGGGAATTTCTTCCTGGTTTCAGGTTTCAATCTAATCCAACATGACATAAGCTGTTGAAAGTGACATAAAAACCAATTCCCTCCCTCCCCCTTTAGAGTTCCTCTAATAATTGCTGTCTGGATCTAAGATACTTTTGACAATTGCTTAGGAATTAAGAATGATTTTTAAAAAGAAAAACTGAAAGAGAGTTGTCAGTGGTTTTCTGAGTAACATTCCTTCTTCAAATATTTACCTAACTATGCGTTTGCCATAAGATTTTTTCAAAATAATCAGGCTTTTTTTAAGCTGCTGCAAGCACTATATATATAAAGGATTAGATACTAAGATGCTTCTACAAAGTGTATGTTCAAATTTATTTGGCAGGTTTCCAAATTCTTATACTCACTACTCAATTTCAAATTTTGATCCATGTTATTGTCATTGGTATTCATATTGGTGAATAGTTACATTTGAGTATCTAGTTGTTTATCCAGTGATTTGTACATTTTATGGGTAACTTTTCACCAAATTTTCTTCAAAGCGGACAAACACTCAAATTCTTTGAATGGATTTCAATTATTTTAAAGTTCATTTTATGTTGTATTGATTTCAGAGATCTATGTGCAGACATCCCTGGCTTTGAGGATATGGTGAGTTTTCTGGTCAAATTTCCTGGGAATCGTCATAAATCATACCGTAAATTCTCAGTAATTTGGGACACTTTTTGATAATTCTAATTTTTATGGGTTAAGGGTGGCCCATGTTTTCTGAAAATACCTTGATGTTGTATCAGCAAGATTTATAGCTAGGTCCATATTTTGTGAAATGGCAACTGGTGATAGATGGAGGATTGCCCTGATTTCCAATTAATTATTTTGTGAAATAATTAAAGTGGCCCTAAGTCCTAGAGTGCTCTAAATGTCCGAGAATTTACTGTAGCTTCCAATGAATTGATCATCGAAAATTACCATCTCATGCTTTCTGAGTCTTGGAGAAGATCACACACTTAGATAGGGAAATTGTTGAACTTTGGTTTATTTGCAAAATAATATCAACATGATTACCCACACTCATCTGCAGAGTTCCCATTTGATGCTGGACTGTCTTTAATTCTGATGTCTTTGAAAGTAACTTAAGGTGGCTGTAAACGTTTCCCGTGGAGAGCAGACTTTCCCTCAAATAATGGCTGATTTCTCATTATTTGTACACTAAACCCCTAGCAAACTATATATTTTTAGAAAGCTGAGATTCTAAGGAATACATAGGATATGGATAGGTTGTATGTGCTCCAAATATTTTAAAGAAATTGGGGTCAAAACTTTGACTAATCAATTTTCAGTACATATGTCGCGGCTGACGCAAATCTAAGAGCAGGATCTAAGATAATAACCTGATTTTTTAAAACATTGAAAAAAACCTTTGTCTCTTCAAAACTAGACAAGGGTTTTGTAAAATATGGCCCCTAACTTTTTTTATGGCCATTTATCTAACAACATTTTAGGAAAAAAATGCTTTTTTGGTTTCTTGATTTTTGACTCACTATAAAAAATTAACCAGATAAGATATTGCAATATCCCCGTCTAGATTTGTAGAGAACATGTTTTAGAATCTATATACAAAGTTTGAAGCTAATTGATTAAGATTTGTGTCTAAATTCACGTCAGCCGTGAGAGTAAAACTATAGAAAACTAAGCTGAGAAAATGGCAGTTTTGTGTATTTCACAGTTAAAGTTACTGTGCAACTTTTTGCTACTACTTTAATGTATTTATTTTTGTCCAAGTGGAAAGATAAAGTAACCTTCCATTGTATTTCACAACTGTCAACATTTTTTCTTCTCAATTACCTCAAAAAAAAGTATAAATGAGTACATTTCTGCAACCTGCCTAACATCCCTGTCAACTGGATTCCATATATGGGCATATGACATCACCCAAGCCCCGCCTACTTAGTAGTCTGGCATCTTGTTTGCATGCTAATGTATATGTATTATAGCTCTTGAATTCTTAATAATTCAAAGAACTTTGCCATCAAAATCAATTTTCAGCTATCTAGTGTGTTATGCTGGCAGACTCTTTGACTGCAAGTATATTGATTTGGCAAATAAAAGCTTGTAATGCTCTATATGGGGTTTTTAGCTTCATTTATCTAAGACAAACATGTTGCAGGGCCAATTCTGAAGCTATCCAAACTTCCAAAGCATAGCTTTCTGACAAGGTGGCTTTTAGATTCTGGGCCTTGAAAGAAAGATAATTTCACAAACCTCTATTGCTGTATCTCCACTCCAGTGATCCAAGTTACATAATCCAGAATGAGTAATCCATACATATTTTGCAGCAGAAATGGCAACTTTCCCTGAGGTCTGACACAGAATTCCTTTGTCTAGTGAATCCCATAGGAGTAGACTGTCCACATTAACTACTACACTGCTTGAAACGCTTAGAGGAAGTGATCTTCCTAATACCCATAGCAAATCTTATTTTTAGACATTGGTTCCTGACTCCCATAATCCTTGAGGGGATTATGAGTGACACCACACTCATTGTTCTAGAATGGGGAGTCCTGAGGGGATTATGACACCACACATACCTGTATCTATTTCCTCAGAACTGAAGCCACAGTGCTAATCTATCAATAAACCCAATTATTCACCTGCAATTTCAATCTCCTTTGTGTCTCCAACTGAATTGACG
>OZ012698.1:12414194-12431694 GCA_963942565.1 Maea johnstoni
ACAGTAATACAGGCTCCTTATGTGGCCCCCTGGTGAGTATGCAAAGAACTAAATTGTTAGCAGTACAATATGTTGACTGATAGGAACTTGATATTCTAGAACATTTATGCAACTTGTGCCAATTTGAATCAAGCCTCTTATTTCATGTCTTTATTTTGAAAAAATAATCAGTGAAGTGCACTAGTGTGCTCAAAAAGGTTGACCCAAACTATATCATCAATTCAACTCACACTTTCCAAAAATAGGAACAACAAAGCATGAAAACCTCATGAAACAAGTTATTATTTTGCATAATAAATTCTATTCTTATGAATTGGTTATTCTAATTGATTGTGAGTTAAAGTTAGCAATGCACCATATTTATGTTTGTGTCATTCATGCAACTGTATTCATTCTTTGATTTCAAGTTTCTCATAGTTTTATTGCAATTCATTTTTCAGCTGTTTGTGAGTGCTGAGGAGAAGATGGATAAATGGATCGCCCGCCTCGCTCAGATGAGAAAACAGAAACTCGAAGGTGAAGCCATGAACTAGACGGCTCCACTTCTACGTCTGATGCTACAACAGAGACATACTAAAACTATCAATGCTGAACTCTTCCAATGCTGAGACTACTTTCTTCCAAAGCACAAGGATGCAAAAAATTTTGAAACCCATCTAAACCCTTATATGTTTGTACTCATTAGAAAGCTCTTGCTGAGTACTCTCAGATGAGTACCCATTATGCCAGGGTTTCAGTAATTCTTCACATTTTTTGCATCATTTTGTATTGGCAAAATTAGCTGCCAGCAGCATATAAGGGTTAAAAGTTCATCCAGTTGGTCTACCAGGAGGGTTAGAAGTAGACATGTTTAACTAAACCCTTCCAATGCTGAGGCTACTTTCGCCCAAAGCACAAGGATGCAAAGATTTTAGAAAACCATTTGAACCCTGTCATGTTGGTATTCATTGAATAGCTCTCCCTGAGTACTCTCAGATGAGTATCCACGTTGCCAGGGTTTCAATTAATTTTTCATGTTTATTGCATCATTTTGTGTTGGCCAAATTAGCCACCAGCGACATAAGTGTTAAGCACATTTTTTCTGGTCCTTGGATTTGTATCCATAACTCAATAAAAAAAATTCTTGAGACAAGAAGTTATCAATTTTTCAACCTTTCGATTTACAACTTAACTCGAGGAATAGACATGATTAAAAGCCAAGAATTTGCTACATCCAAATTCCAAGAAAAAAAACCTGGTTAAGCCAAGTATTTGTTATCTTTGGGTTTTCACCTGAAACCAACAAATACGAATAGACAGATTTTAAACCATTCACATCTAGAGCTTATACTAAAGTCTAACATGTAAGAAAATACCTGATTGAAAGTTGTTCTCAGTGAGTTAAACAAACTCTCTTCATATATTACTCTATTTTGATAAGTTATATTCAAAATTGTCAGGATTTGCATGTCCTTCGGATTCAGATGGGTTGAATTTTAGAATGAACTTATTATTTAATTTGATGACCTAATACTATACATTTGTATGTAATGTAATAAAAAAGGGTGTCATCAAAGTTGACTTTTACATTCTTGAATTATGTATAAAAATCAACTGTACCACAGTTGAATGAATTGTGGTATAGCAATCTGCATTATAAACAATAAATCATACGTTCACAATATAATGCCTTGTGTTGTTATTGATTGAGAGGCATTGATTACTGTACACAGCTTTAATTTTCGCTTTACATCCCTGCTGGAGGGTATGTGTGCAAATTTAAATTTGTGCATACAAGCACCCAAACTAAGCCATATATAAGCAGGATGTTTATTTGAAGGATGTAATTTTGGTGCTATCATGGGGAGCGCGAAAATTAAATGCCTGTGAAAAATACCAGCTATGTAGTACAAACATTCAGTTTCTGATAGCGCTGCACTCACGGAGCGGGATCAACTTATGAGCCCACCATCATTTTGACTCGTGAGATCATTGCTCGAAAATCAGAATGTTATGCTTGATTCAAGGTTCATTTTGAAATATTACATGATGTGTTGGAGCAAAATCTTCTAAGCTCGTCAAACATGAACAACCTGGCACTGGATTTTGGCAAATAATCGCCATTGCAATTTAGCATCAGACATTGATGGGGAAAATTAGATTTCAAACTCACAAGGGTTAAACACGAATCTGTGTGTTGTCTAATAGACCAACCGAAAACAAAGTCATCAAGACACTCAAATGTACAGTGAGCTGTTAAGGGGTTATCTTTGGAAGACCCGTTTCTGTTTTCCATTTGTGTGTATCAAGAATGTCGATCCACCGTATATGCAAACGGCAGGTCCTCCCTGAACAACCTGGCTGCAGCGAATAGCCCAAAAGTTGCGTCATGCACAAACTTTCTCTGTAATGTAAAGGTTCGAGAGCCCTCATTGGTCTCCTAGTGACGTCACACTGAGATGAGGTTCGGGAAGCCAGATCTTCACTAAAGTGCATATGGTAATTGGTCTCTCGCTACTAACTACTCGCTACCTATCCAATGTTTTATTCATCTAAGTGTGTATTACGGTAAAGATCTAATTTTTGGTCTAAAATGTAGAGTGCTGACGGACAAAAAATGACAGCTAACAAAACAAAAATAGACCAATATGTTACAGTAAATTCACTTCCAATGTTACTTAATATATTACCAGTCCTCACAATCATAAGCACAGTCTACAGGAAAATGTATTAGGTATTCTTTTATCTTTTTTCAATTTAAAAGATTTCTGTTAGAAGGCCTTACATGGGCAGGGGGAAATTTTGAAGCAACACAATAGTCCTCAGGACTGACAAACTCCCTGCAACAAAATCCATCTACAACAAAAAAAAATGATAGCCATCAACCAAACATTAAACACTCAAAGACCACATATACACCAACACATCAAGCCCAACAAAATGCGGGGTCCTAAAAACGTACTTCTCCAAACATGACCGAGTCTTTATCAACTACCAAAACCAAAAATATTCGGTTTATAGTCTTGTATCCACCGAAGCGCTCACACGACCTTCCTCCCCTAGCAGGCCTGTACACACGGAAACTGTTTCAATCCCCCGGGGGATATTCCAGAGCAACTGGCAGCATATAGCGCACACGCTCTAGGCACTGCCTTATTCATGCTAGGTACCCATTTTACAGCTGGGTAGACTGAGACAATATGGAATAAACTGTCTTGTCCAAGGACAGACCCAAGTGCCCTGGCCGGGAATTGAACCAGCGACCCTCTGATTACTAGTCCGACACCTAACCAACTGAGCTACTTTGTCACCATATATTAGAAGAGAATTTATTGTAAAGTCCATTAAGAAGCAAAAACGAAAAAAAAAAACACTCCTAAAAGCAGAAAAAACGGCAAACAAAACATCAACAAAAGAAATCATATTGTGCCTTACTCCTATAAGTTCATACTTTCCCAGAAGGGTTGAAAGACCTAACTGATATTGTATATATCTGAGATCCGAATAACATGAAAAGGTTCATTTGTCAATCCGAAATTGTGAATAGTATAATTGCATATACATAAAACTGAACATTGTAGGTGGAAAGGACGCTTTATCAAATATCAATTATATTTATTATTATTATTATTATTATTATTATTATTATTATTATTATTATTATTATCATGGTTATCATCATGGTTACTATTATTATTACTATTATCATTATTATCATTATTATTATTATTATTATTATTTTTATTATCATCATTATTATTTACTATATTAATAATAGTATCATTATTATTATTATTTTTAATGTATTAGTATTATCATTATTATTACTATTGTTATTAATATTATTATCATTATAATCATTATTATCATTATTATTATTTTTTAAATTATTATTATTATCATTATTATTATCATTATTATTATTATTATTATTATTATTATTATTATCAAATCTATAGATATAAACGAATGAGTTCAAAAATCGTTCTCTTTATGATAAAATGTACATTACAACTATGATAATGTAACTGTGCAATACGTGTCAGTTCTTACGAGAACGGTTTTAGAATAATTTTGTATAGGTTAATCTTAACCCAAGTTACATTCCGGAGACAAACCTTAAACACGTGATTGAGATTGACTGGCAATATAAAAGAATATATTTTCAATTTTTAGGGCCAGAGTTTTTCTTTCATTTTTCAGGAGCAGAATATTTTTCGTAATATTCATGTGCTTTCTTTCTAATAAAAGGATAGCCCCCCCCCCCCCTTTTTTTAAATGTTATCTTGCATGCATATACGTGTGCATGGTAGATAGATAGATAATCTTTATTTCAAGTCGGTAATAATTTTACATAGTGAACACGAGCTGCCAGGGCTCTTGGCCGACTACAAAATAACAATTCAAAATATAACATACAGGGTTTAACAGCAATATAAATGATAAGTAGAGGGGAAGTAAGTTGGCACACATTAATTGACAATGAGTAATAACTTCAGTCTTTCAGGACATGTGTTTATGATTATTGAGTAAAATAGCAATTACTTTTGCTCATTTTCTGGTATTACTTATAGCAGCAGAGAGAGTAGGTACAGTTAGTTCCAGATCAGGTTGAGATTAGGTTTTTGAACTCTTTTAGTGATGTTGTTTGTCTTAAGTTGTTAGGTAGGGAGTTCCATACTTTAGGTCCAGTATATCTAATTGATTGCTTTCCAAAGGAGATGGTGTTATATGGAGGTAATATTAGAGAGTGGTTCCTTCTAAGGCTGTTTCAGATTCTCTCTCTGTGAAAAGAGAGCTGACATAGGGAGGGGCCCCTCCATGGATAGCTTTGTGAATCTCTGTAGCTAGGGACCTCAGTCTACCTAGATGTAAGATTTGTAGTTTAGCCTGGTCTAGTAGCTTCTCATAGCTGCTTTTGTAATCCCTGTAAACAAAGCGTAGGGCTCGTTCCTGTATCCTCTCTAGCTTGGAGAGATTTTTCTTGGAGCAGAAGTGCCATACAAGGGGGCAGTAGTTGAAATTTGACATTATGTAGGCGCGAAAAATTGTCAGTCTGCTGGATTGGTCTAAGAGGTGACCAATTCTCTTAAGAGCATTAAGTTGTTTTGCAGCCTTCTTACACATTGAGGATACTTGAATGTCAAATTTCAGTTTGTCATCCAATTCTACACCTAGACTAGAAGTTTTACAGATTTTTCAAGTTTGATGTTGATGTTGTCAATGGAGAAGTCTGTTTGCACCTTTTTGTGACCAGGGGCAAGAAAAATTGCCTGAAATTTTTCAGGGTTTGCTTGCATGCAGTTTCTTTCGAACCAGTCAATGGCAATTTTAGTCATACTTACTAGGTGTGACTTGACATTTTCAATATTCTCATCACTGTTGCAGATTGTATTATCATCTGCGTAGTTATAAAGAGTTGTTTCATTTAAAGATGCCAAAATGTCATTTAGGAAAATGTCGAATAGAATTGGGCCGAGTATAGATCCCTGGGGTACACCTTTGGTGATGTTTTGCCACTCACTACAGTTATTTCCAATCTTAATCCTTTGCTTTCTGTTTGAAAGGTAATTTCTCAGCAAATTAATTGAGTGATCAGTTAGGCCATAAGCTTTTAATTTAGCCAGAAGTAGATTGTGAGGGAGGCAGTCAAAAGCTTTCGACAGGTCCATCAGGATAGCTCCAACATATTTGTTCTGATCAAGAGCCTGTTTCCAGTCCTCAATAATTTTAATCAAAACTGACTGACAGCTATGTTGTTTTCTGAAAGCTGCTGTAAATGGATTATACACGGTTTCTAAGAAGATGGAGAGTTGATCTGCCAGTATGCTCTCAAATATTTTGGATATAGTAGGTAGTACACTGACAGGCCTGTAGTTTCCATTTGACATGTTGTCGTTTTTCTTATAAACAGGGCTAACATTAGCCATCTTGAGACTTGAAGGGAAATTGGATGTGGTAATGCCATAATTTATCACCTTGGTAATAATAGGAGCGAGTACTGGTGAACCCAGCTTTACAAGCTTTGGTGGAAAATCATCAGGACCAGTTGCTTTTTTGGGGTTAATTTCTTTAAGTTTTTTATAGACTTGGACTTCATCGACAACATCAAATTGAAAGGTATCTTGTGGGTATTTATTAGCAATATATTCAACATCCTGTTGCTGTGCAATATCATCCTCTTCATTTTCAATGCCAATATTCTTTGCAATGTTAACATAATAATCATTGAGAATTTCGCATACATTCCCTTCATCAGTAATGAATTTTGTGATTTTGTACCCCCATCGCAGCGTTCACCGAAAAACTTTTTGATAGAGATTTTCTTTAACCTAGTGCAGTAGTTGCGCTGCTTTCTATAGGCTTCCCAGTATGATTGTGATTTGAATTTAAAGAAATTGTTCTTTAGCATGTTTTTCTTGTAAATAGCCCTTCTCCATTCACCATTCATGGCTGGGGAGGAGTGGTTTCTAATCTTCCTGGTCTTTATAGGGGCATGATGGTCAATAACATTTTTGATAGTATTACTCAGGGTTGAGCAGTTTTTCTCATAGTCAGAGAGGGTAATATCAACTGTAGCTAAATCATTGTTAAGATCATATAGAAATTTGGTTTCATCAAATTTTTTGTAACTGCGAGAAGTTTGATACTTCTGTGATGGTTTTTGGTTTGAGCCCTTCATCACAGTGATAATCATGTGGTGAAAATCACTAATACCTGTCTCAACTGATGTTGATTTATAGAATTTCTTTGGTCTATTTGTTAGAAAAACATCAAGCAGAGTGCCTTGATCACCTTTAAAACATGTTGGCTTAGAAAGCAGACAGGACATATCAAATATGTCATTTATATCTGATAGTGTTCTGCCATGCCTATGATTATCTAGTAAATTATAATTGAGATCGCCCAACACCAGTATGTTGTCGGTTTTGACTGAAGATTTATCCAGGATAGTGGTTATATTCTCTGTAAAGACAGAGTCAGGAAGGTTTGGTGGTCTATAACAAGATATTAATATCAAGTTTTCAGTTTTTAGTTTTAGTTCCACAACAATGGTTTCTAAAGATTTAGACTCTAGTTGGGTTAGACGTCTGCATGGGATATCAGACCTGATATAAACTATCAGGCCTCCTCCATGCCCATTTCTGTCACGTCTAAAGAGTCGATAATTTGGTATAGCAAATTGGGGGTCAGGAAATGATTCATTAAGTTTTGTTTCCGAAAGAACCAGTATATCAATATAGTTGTTTTGGAGTAGGTCATGAATTTCACATGACTTGTTTCTTAGACTGTTGATATTCAAATGAGTGATGATCAACTTATGTGGACAATTTATACGCATTTCCCTTAATTTCTTATAATATTCAGGGAAAGCATTTTCATCCGATAGGCTGTCATCACTGTCTAGATAATTAGAGAAACTTTCACCTAGACTGATATTTTGTTCTAAAGAGAAAGGCAGAGCGCAATTTTTACAAAGCCATAGGTGTGATGAGTTTGCTAGGGAGATGTACTCCTCTGTTGTGATGTCGTGGCATTTGCTATGAAACCATATGTCACATCCATCACACCAGAGAGCCTGTTGGTTTGATTTAACAGGTTTATAGCATTCCCCGCATGGATTCTTATAGTTAGGGCCTGGGTTACTTTGAATATCACCAGCTAATAACATTGCAATAATAAACAAAAGTTTCGTCAGTGAGGTCTGATTGCTACCAGCCTTGCCCTTCTTTAATGCTATGTCTCTGCCTATTCCCAGGCTGAATAGCAGGGTATGTTTACCGTAAGGTATACTTTGCCCTGTATAGCTTCTCTGAATATAAGCATCAACATTTTTGCTAATGTGTGTATTCAGATGATTTTCTGATGTACTGCCTGGAAGATTGTTGGCAAGGCTGACCACAATGAGAAAACTCAGTGATATAGAACATAGTGAGAAAGGCATTATAGAGTCCAAATTGTAAATGATAAAAATAAAGTTCAGGATAGGGTCTTAGAATGACTAAGAGTCCTTGGTGCCAGTGTTGACAAGCAAATGTCCATGTGAATGTCCAGTTGAGAGATATATGATGGCTCCAGCCAGAGTAGATGAAGAAATGTTCAAGTAGTCAGGAAAGGATCCAGGAATGGAGATAGTATCCGAGTGGAGAACTATTGAAGTACAGGATGAGTTGAAGGAATGTTCAAATAGTCAGGAAAGCATCCAGGAACGGAGGTAATATCCGAGTGGAGAACTACCGAAGTACAGAATGAGTTGAGTGAAAGGGTTAATATGTCTGTGTGTAGAGAAAGTCCGTGTGAGATGGTATAAGCAGGGATGGAGATAATGTCTCCCAGCGGGCAAATGTACGTACAATGTACGTACATTGTACGTACAAGCCCGTACATACGGATTAGGTACGGATAACATTCGGAATGAAAGTTTTTTGGACGTACGGGTCCGTACGTACAATGTACGTACATAACCGTACGTACAATGTACGTACATTGTACGTACAGTCCAATACCAAAACTGAATTAAAGTAGGAGTTTTTACATTACATATAAGGAAATTCTGAAGTGAATCTCACATAGGATTTCCCTATCATCATTTGTAATAAGTACAAATAAGTAGGAATTCCTTGATCAGTGTTCCCCTTGAAAGAGTATTCTGTTCAAATATATACCATGTCTGAATCTGAAGTTAACTTATACCATTTGATTCTGCACTAAATCATGCCATGTGACCTACATTCAGTTTCTAGGCTTTTTTATCAATTCTCTTGCTCAAACATGGTTATTGGTATTGTAGACACTTAGGGAATAAATTTTATAGAATTCTCATACAATTTGAAATGGAGATTGCCATAACTATCTACCCGCTTTTCTCAAAAAAAGGTAATTTACTGTATTAACTGTAATTAGTTCGTTTACGTACAATATACGTACGGACATGTACGTACATTGTACGTACGGACCCGTGTACACATACATTGTACGTACAGACCCGTATTACATTCAGGTAAAAAACCAGAACCATACGCACATTGATTTCTGATAGTTAGGGGAAAATCTATCTGAACCTAAACCGTACGTAATCCGAATGTTCCGTTTTGATACAGGGTGCGAACCTAAACCGTACATACAATGTACGTACATTGTACGTCCATGAGTGCGAACCTAAACTGTACGTACATTGTACGTACAGTGCCTGCTGGGCTGCTTTGAGAATTATTGAAGTATAGGTTGAGTTGAAGGAAGGGGTTAATATGTCTGTGTACAGAGGAGTCCTTATCAGATGGTATAAGCAGAGGTGGTCAGGCCGGCGCTGTGGATGTTTTTATGGCCAGAAGGTTGTTGACATCTTTTATGTCTGTGGCCTGGTGGTGATAGCATCCAGCTCCTTGAGTGTTTTATGGCTAACGGTTCTATAGGTTAAATAGCCGCAAACGCATATAATGGCTGGCGTGGCATTGAAAGGGTTACGTGGGCCAGCCGTTCTAAATTAGGAATCAGAAAAGGTGAATAGGAGAGAATATCTCAGTTATATATAACGACGATTTCTTTGTAAATGCACATTTGCATCTAGTTCAACAATGTTGAACCTTACAGTGAATCTGATGTTGTTACTGGCGATGTCTACATGTATTTCATGCAGGGGGATCCGCCATGTCCTAGTGGTTTCAATGCCTGGCTCCCATGCGTGAGTTTGCAGGTTCGAGATTGCGCGGGATCCCACCAAGCGGGTTTGCCTGGTCGCTATATAAATGTGCGGCGTTGTGGAGGGCTGGCTATGGCCCCTCCGCAACAGGAAGACCCCTTGGATCTATTCGTGAAGAGAAGGGAATTTCTTCCCTGTTCCGGGTTTCTATCTCGTCGCGATATGACCAAAGCTGTTGAAAGCGACGTAAAACAGAAATGAGAAAATAGGTAGGTTTTACGTAAATTTGTGTGTTATATGTTCCATTTTTTGTTTGTTTTTGTTTTTATGTTTGTTGTTTTAAAAAAAACATGTTTATAGCGGAAATAAAAACAAAATGATGGTGGTTATGTGCATATCATGCAGGGTCTGGCCTTAGGGCATACATTCTACAGGAAAACGTGGGCTAAGTAGTTGCTACCTAATGCTCGCTGACTCTAACTTCTGCCTGGGTTTGAATCCAGACCGAGACACGTGAGTGAGAAAGTTGCCAGTGACTTGAGGTTTGGCGGTAATTTCGCCGGGTATTCCGCTTCCTCCACCACTCACAACTGTCACGATTTAGTCTGAATTTGGCAGAAAAAGTGACGATGATCGAAATTGGTTTCACCTAGAAGATAAACGAAAACGTTTCGATGTAAACTTATGTAACTACCTCAAATATTGTTTTCCAAAACAATCATAATTATATCACACCTTCTATATCACAACATCTGCATGTATTATCAGTCACCTTTTTGCATTGCTCATACCTAATGAAACAAAACAAGAAGGTAACTTAACCCATTAATCCATTGACAGCCAAAAGAGGCTTTACAATTTAGAAAATATTTCAATTTCAAAAGCATTTCCTTGAGAATTTATATTAATATTTTAAATATTTGTTAATCAGAAGCCAAACAACAACTATCCTTGAAATATTTTATGAACTTTCGCTTCATTCACAAATTATTTTCAAAAGTATGAGAGAAGCAGACGATCCATCTCCAGGAACTCTAGTTCAATAATACTGAACGTTACTATATGCAACGATATCTTATTGCTACAGTCCATATTATATCAGAAACGGGAAAATAGGTAGCGTTTATGTCTGAACTACAGGAACTCTTGAGCGTTAATGGGTTTAATTCAACCACAGAGCTAACTCTCTTGCGAGCTAGGCATTTGCTTCATTTAGAGCCCCATAACCCGACTTGGCCTAAAATCAGGATTTTTTAAACCAAAACTGACCATACGCATACCGGTAATTTGAAAAAATACATAGCAGAAATAAAATAAGATTTATATAGAAAATTAATTTACAATGATTTTAAGGTAGTTGGTTGAATTTGATAGAACATTGGCTAGTAATGAAAAGGGTATTACAATTTTCTTGCAGCAACATTGTAGCTTTATGGTCTAAATAGTTCATATCTGAGTTTTTCACCTACTGGATTGGTAAAGCTAACAGATCATATGTCTATGTTTGTTGTTGATGTCTGTGTGTTTGCTCTCAATTGTATGCATACTTCCTTTTTAAAAATGAAAATCGCTTTCACACATAGTGCAATATTCTAATTATAAAAATCACACCTAGTAAATCAATATGGCGTCTCGTGGGAATTTACTACTGCACGCTTCTCACACTGTCTGGCTGTGGACAAATAACGGCCCTCGGTTTTGCCAGGATGCCTTCAGGCGCACATTTAATACACATACTACCCTGGTGAACAGTTATTAAGGTTTTTATTATTGCTTCCCTGCATAAGACGTTTCTTGTGGTCTAATTATTAGCATCTTGTGATATATATGGTTGACTGACCTAGTTAGCTCTGGAGGGCATTATGAGGTGTAGGAATTGATCACGGGAGGTAGGTGATTGTGGCAATACCAGTGCCCGGCCCAGTCAGCAGCCAAAACCGAGCTTGGCAGCAGCATTTCAATATGTAAGTTGGGTGTAATTTATTCAATTTGTTAATGAATTTCCTTTTTTTTTGGCAAGTGGTAGAATGGGAATTGATCACGGGTGGTAGGTGATTGTGTCACAGGGCATTATGGGGATTTAATGACCGGTAACATGGTACAAATCCTGATTGCAAAATCCAAAGCAAGCAATAATAATGATCTTTGAAGGGTTCCTCATACCATACGTTTGGCGAATTATAGACTTGTCATGATTATTTTAGAGACATGTCAGGTCCTATCCAATTTTGGACGAGGAATAAAAAAAAGTAAGTCCCCAAACTTTTTGACATTTTCAAGATCAAAGTAGAAACCATTGAAAAATGCCTATTTAGAACTGAAATAGGCTGTGATAGAGGTATATATTATTAAAATATAACTTTTAGGTTATAATACACTCATTTGATAAGATTTGACATATAATATGACATAAGATATGCTACATTCTACGTTCATTTGTGTTATATTCGGGTTAATCTTTATATGACATGAATGAATTTACAAAATACGATTATCGCTTCATTCATGGCCATTGTTTTCAGGGTTTATATTCATATTTCATATTCATTTATCTATAATGTAATTACAAATTGTAATGGTGGAACACTTTACATACTTCATTCAGTTTTGATATGTATTTTTTCTAACATGTATGCATATGTGATCATGCAGCTACCCATTACATACATACAACTCAAAATAAAATATTCAATCATATCAGTTCAGTGACTTAAGTACAGACACAATGATAAAAATGTCACCAGCCCCCCCCCCCCCCAAAAAAGATAGAAGATGATGATGATAATTATATATATATATATATATATATATATATATATATATATATATATATATATATATATATATACACATTATTATCATCTTTATTTATCTAAAAAAAATTAAATGATAATAATAATAATAATGATAATGATAATAACAATAATAATAATAATGATAATCAGGAGGCTAGGATCGCGAATTGTTTGTGAAAGGAAATGTGGTTTCATTATATGTGGAAATATGACAAGACACCATCCAGTGAAAATACAATAAGTCTTTATTTTCTCAAATATCATCATTTTTCGGACCAGTAAGTCCTGTCTAAACTTTTAACTCACACTTTGCTAATTTACTGGCAATTTTTCGTTGCGTTGTTACGCACCGAAAAATGGGTCAGTGATATTGCAGGTTACCATGGAAACGACCTCCTTTTATAAGGTTAGCCAATAACAGGCTACATTGGATAACTCGACATTGCCAGGTGAACAGATACATGTCTAATATATATACACATATACATACATACATATATATATATGTATATATATATATATATATATATATATATATATATATATACATATATATATATATATATATATATATATATATATATATATACATATATATATATATATACATATATATATATATATATATATATATACATATATATATATATACATACATATATACATTATATTATATACATGTATTATATATATATATATATATATATATATATATATATATATATGTATATATATATATATATATATATATATATATATATATATATGTATATATATATATATATATATATATATATATATATATATAAATATATATATAGGAGGACCTGGGGGGAAGGTATAAAAGCACGCTTTGTGCTCAAACTAAACGTGGCTTTAAACTAAAATTTTCCCCTCTAATTTGAGACGGTAATACCACTTCCTAAACGCCACTTGTTTTATTTCTTATGTAAAACAAACAAAGTTTGTACTCTGCTTACTTAAGTTATACATAATACTTAAAATTATTTGTACAATACTTTCTCTGACTATATACATCATCTATAATTCTACTTAAACATACAAGACACATATGTCTAAGTCGTATCAAAATGTCCCGTCCCCATAAAAGAACCGACTTATCCAAGGTTGCCTTTATTTAAATAACTGCACCACATGTCACAAGCAAGAAGTCACTTTCATCTTCCAATTTGCCTTGTGACAATGCCTTACTTTTAAAGGTTACTTTGTACACCAATGATCTAACTATGACACCGAGTATTTTCACTTACTTGACTTTAAAAAGAATGTCTAATTCCTAGTCTAATTTACGCTGGCAAAGTCTAAAACGATCGCATTTATTTTCTGAACGCATACATTGTCAATACAGACATTTCCTATTATGCTTGGTGCATGGAAAGTATTACGAGGGAGTTAAATACTACTTGATTTATTTATTTTGCTGCAACATTTATTTTCATACTGATATTCTGAGGTACCCTTTACCAATATAACTATCTAATTAATCATGCGCTAAGATAGCATTCACCTCAACTCGATCAGCAAAACGGTGTGACTTAAGTGCATATTTGGACATCATTGTCTACACAACAAAGTTTCTAGAGCGCACTTTCCATCACTATATAAATATATATATATATATATATATATATATATATATATATATATATATATATATATATATATATATATATATATATATATATATATATATATATATATATATATATATCGTTATATCAGTTCAAAACAGTTCATATACATTCTATTACCCGGCCTTTTATTCTTTCAAACTGTCTTCTTTCCTGAGTGAAAGTCGAACCGTTTCCATATATTTACACAATGGTTTTGTCATCAGGTACGGCTCACGGCAAATAAATATCTAGATTGTGTTCTGAGGTGTGAATATTTATTCCATTTACGACTGCGATCAATTTGAGAGTGTAACCTATTTGGTACAAAATCGTTCATAAGTCAATGGCACTTAAAGTGGATGATGTAATGACATGCCATGATGCAATGCAAAACATCCTCATAAAATAATTTTCTTATAATTTGATATCTTACCCAAATAGTCTTTGAAATGGCAAATGGTTAAAGACCTCCTCCAATACCAATACCTAATTATTTAGTGTAGAATGAACACCATTAGTATGTATACATCCTTATCCCATAGAGAGTTGCCATTTTAATGAATTTCTCCTTAAACCATGTTGACCTTCTCATCAGCTGCTAATGTTCACCTATGCGATCTTGCAGGTGATTTCGTTTACTTTAACCCTCATGCTACTGGTGACTAATTGAAAATCTAATACAAAATGATGCCAAAAACCTAAAAGAAAAGACCGAAACCCTGGCACAAATGATACTCATCGAGAGCTATCCGATGAATACCAACATGACATGGATTAGATGGTTTTCAAATATTTTTGTTCTTGTTTTTGGACGAAAGTAGCCTAAGTATTGGAAGGGTTAAACACATATGTCATTGATTCATATACAATTATTGACATATATACACCGGTAACAAAGAAATACTCGTTTGATTGTCTTACGAATCAGCCAATTTGTTGATGGGCATTTTCAGGAGCATTGGGAACATTAAATCGATAGAATTCCAAAGAATCGTGAAAATTATTTTCCAAACGATATGCTGCTTTGATCGCAATTTCCAAATTAAGACAATAAGAAAATAATCTTAAATAGTATATTATGTATGTGTAAGGTTTTGTTCAAAGGATATCTTTGGCAAAACATCTGAATTATATCTAAACAATGTATGCCAAAACCAATCGATCCCAGTTATCATAGATGTCCCTCAAATAATACCTTACGATGAAAAGGATCTAACCGAAATATACCCACTGCCATGAGGTGGTAGGACATATATGCAAATATTATGCTGGTAAAGCATTTTTGTTGAACAAATTGAAATTAAAGCTTTACTTTGTGCTCCATTAAGCTAGATTTCCATACATATTTTGGCACTTTTATTTTTGCTACGAAAGTAAGCCTACGTGCATTAGACCATGTGCTGTAGTACCGACATTTGATTCCTGCACTAAATGCGTTGGCAGCCCGGGAATAATGCACGACCACAATCCTGATTGCCACCCAGTTTCCTGGGCATGGATGCATGGATGACCCCACAACTGAACGTAGCATTGGTTCCTAAGCTACATGGGTCATTGCTTTAATTGGCTTATTATTTTACGTTATCTATGCGTGGTTGTACGACCAGGAATTGTCAGACGCCCGGTCGACTAGTGCAGGAATTTAATGTCTGCACTGTACTGTGGATTTAAATGAGATTCACCTGATAACTGACATATCTTAATGAGATCAACACACTTTGTTGCAATATGCTTCTTGCACAAAGGCATACACCAAAAAGAGAACATAAATTAGGGAGAATGATATTCCTATGTATTTGTTGAGTCTAAACCTGGCTACTATGAATATAGTTATGGCTATGAAGAGGATCATCAGAAGGATGAACCCGAACTTGACATGTGGAACTATGTTGCCATAGGGAAGTGCGCCAGCCATCCACAAAGCCTGAAATTAGAATGAAAATCGAATGAAATTAAAGTAATTGAGTAAATGATATCTACGATGGTGCAGGTGTGAACGGCAGAAAAAATTCCGCTGTTTTTCTGGAAAGCGACAGAAAAGGAATAATTTTTCCACTGTTTTTCCAAAAAAAAAAACAGCAGATTTTTTTTCTGCCGTTCACGCCTGCACCATCGAAGTTATCAAATCATAGCGTAACATACATCTGGTCATACATACATCCAAGGTCACACTTACTCCTAATAATTGCAAAAATTACCATATATTATATTTTATGTCACCTACGAAAGAAATCTCATACACCTGAAGCAGAAAACTGTAAAATTTGGTGCTAAACGACTTTTTAGTTGTGCATATCTAATTTGGATTTGAATTCAACATTGGATATACCTAGTGTAGAGTCTGGCCTAAAGCGTTATTGAATGCGCATAGTCTCCACTCTCAAAACCAAAGGAAATACAGCTATTGGTAGCATTTAACATTTTTTTTCATTGCCAGCCAAGCGAAATGTATACAAAGACTTTCTCACTTTACTAGGACGTGAGTGATAATACAGAATGTATCATGATATTGGTACATCCCCGGTGTAGCGCAACATTTTCATTATATCATGGAAGTTATTGTACACTGTATACTTTAGTATATATATATATATATATATATATATATATATATATATATATATATATATATATATATATATATATATATATATATATATATATATATATATATATATATATATATATATAGAGAGAGAGAGAGAGAGAGAGAGAGAGAGAGAGAGAGAGAGAGAGAGAGTTTAAGTGCAATACTATTGTTCATTTTTTACTGCATCCCATGCCTTTAACTTGCAAGATATGTGTAACAAAACATATCTCTACCACTATATAAAGCTTGTTTTTAATATATATATATATATATATATATATATATATATATATATATATATATATATATATATATATATATATATACACACATAAACTCTTTATACTTATAAATACTTTTTTATAATTCTATGTAAAGCAGATGTTTTATAGCCTCTCAACATCAACTTATTCCAAAAGTTCCATTAATAAAATTTAGAAAGATAATCAATATAATAATCGATAATAACTATCGAGCATGCACATAGTTATAAATACTTACTGTTTCCTCAGAATCCATAAGGGTGATAGCTTTGCCCTTGTCAATCAAACTACGGATGACGAAGGGGAAACCAATACCGAGGTCAATGTCAAACACATTGGAGCCAATTGCATTCGATACTGCCATGTCACCGTACCCGTCACGGGCAACCAAAATAGAGCTAAGGGCATCCTAAAAGAGATGAGATGGGTCAGTTTTTTTTCATGTCAAATTGTACAAGTGTACAACATGATGATTTTTATATAACTCTGTGTATAAACAAATTAGAACATGAGAAAACAGTATACACCAGGATGATTTTTATATAATTTTGTGTATAAACAAATTAGAACATGAAAAAACAGTATACAACAGGATGACT
>OZ012698.1:12436694-12444194 GCA_963942565.1 Maea johnstoni
AAACCAAGCAATTTAATGTCTATATAGCAAAATGGTCAAATCGTTCAATACGCATGCTTTTGTTGTATTAGGAAATAAGGAGAGAAATACGCGTTCGGAGATATTTTGAAGATACATGCATCAAGCCAAACTATGTCTGGGTTTTCAAAAAAGAATCGAGGCATAGGTGCGCAAATTAGAATATTGGTTGTTTTAAAAAGACACATCAAGACATACCATGGGGTTGGGGGGTTGGGGGGGATGGGTTATGTGCACAATGGGGTTAAGGAATTAACGTGGTAGTTGGAGGAAAAGTTATCACATATTAGTATATGTATTAACTTCAAATTTACCTTTTTCGAACCTACATGGTTTTATCTTATCATATTAAACTTATGTGTTCCTATTTTATCCAGTTTGATCTGTTTAATTTAATTCAATTTGTATTTTATATGTGCAAAATGATATCAGTATAATTGATATGTCCACAATACCCATTTGGAAACTCTGACAATTGTCATCACGATTTCAATACTTGTCTGTATGCAGGTAGTAAATCCACAGGCATTTAGATAGTTCATTAGGTTCATTAACAATACCAATAACAAATCGATATGTTAAGCAGTTAGACATTCAATAGATGTATGGATTACACTCTTCAACCCCAGCAATACTAAATTTAACCGTAATTAACACAATGTATTCATTTAATTTTTTCATTCGGAGGGGATAGTGGGGGTTCAAAGGCCAATAAATCCCCTTAACCATGGGTTTTAAAAACTGAAAGCGTGTTTAGCAATTGCTGATGTGAAATATAGAATTGAAGTATTAAAGATTAAAGATTAAGACAAAATAAAACTCAAACTCTTGTGTTTTATTTACCTCCTCCCACCAGCGAATTTGAAGCGGAAGTGACACAGTTTTCGCTAACTCTGCCTGTGTATAATACATAAATTATGTATTTGATCATAAGGTAAGTTTAGATATTCATGCAAATGTTAGTCACTTTATAACAATGCACTCCAAACAGATAAAAAGATCCAACTTCAATTCAAATTCTCGCAATCAATCCAGATTCAAACACTCGTCTAGTGTGAAAAACTGCTCGAAATGTTAAGTCAAGTCACGTGCAAAGTTGTGAAAAAGTTGTCAAAAGTGTTTTAATAAGAAAGGGATGGAGGTTTGAAATGGTTAGTTTTCAAATAGCGCTCACATAGGGCTAGATTGTTTTCCCGAATTACACCTGTAGCGGAGGAAACATGGCTGGTCATTTTTATGATGTTTTTTCAGATACTAGTATATATATCTTTGGAAAATATTTCGATGAAAATTTTATTCATAACCCAAACAATAAACTCTCCCTCAGTGTTTTAGAAATTTATGTTTTATAATTTATTGTTATTCTATCATTAAATCAAGCTGACAATTTTATCGGGATTTCGTGGGCATGAATTAGATTTTAAAGCATCCCTATGGTGTATATTGGGGAAAGTTGGAGGATTACCAAGTGTATTGATAATCAAATAGTATAGTAAGGGTCTGGAACTAAGAAAAAAAATACGTTAATTGATAATCGATCCATGTATAGATGACACAATCTCCTGTGTATGATACAACCATTTCCCAATCGGCATGTTAAGATCTAGGGAATACTACTCCAATAAAACGATATTTTATTACATTTCCTTGAAATTTTCGACATTTCAAAGGGTAAGAAGGCTTTAGAAACAATGCGGCTTCCAAACCCCTGATATGAACAAATCCAAGTGATTGAGAGGGCCGTTAGTGTGATTGATAAGTGTAATCTTAGATGAATAAAACAATGGATCGACATTCGTGGTGTAATCGATGATAGGTTGCGATGTGAGTCCATGAGGTATCATTGGTGACGTAGGTTTGGCATGCGCAGAGGTTACCTTTGGAATGTTGATGTTTACTTTGGCCGCTAGGTGGTGTACTATCCCAACAATGGCGAGGAAGCATGCAGATAGGTTACGCATGCTTGCAAGGATCATGCTAGAGATGGATGGAGTAAGGAGGAGGTGAGGTGACGTGTGCAGCAAAAAGGGTGCAAGACGGAGGAGGCAGTCGAAGAGGAAGGCTCACAGAACGGGTTAGCAGAAGAGAGCGTTGTCTATATAAACGTGCAGCGAGGTGAGGGAAATGGTTTTCAGGTGCGGTGAGATTAAACAGAAGATAGATCAAAGGTAAAAGTGGACGAAAACTACATTGAAAGGATGCAGAAAAAATAATCACACATGCATGGCACACAAATCACACATAAACCAAGTCAATATTCATTAACTCTAGGCTATGGTTAAGCATATACGGATTGTACATGTTCTATGAGCGACACAAGTTCACAATTAATTTTTCCAAATCTGACAATAGTAGAATATCACATATTCTATCGAAATATAAATGAAAAACATAGCTTTCACTAAAAATTTCTCGATTATAAAGTGTCAAAAGATATTCATTCATTGTCAAAAAGTTTGGAGTACATGTATCCATTAAAAATGTTTAATATAATGAAATAAGCAGTCACAAGGACAGGTTATAGCCATTATATATATATATATATATATATATATATATATATATATATATATTTATATATATATATATATATATATATATATATATATATATATATATATATATATATATATATATATATATATATATATATACATATATATATATATATATATATATATATATATCATGCCTATACACTATCGATTAGAACATTTTTCATAGAAAAAAATCATTTCATGTAACACTGAAAATTAAGAGCAAATTTTTGTTAACAAGATATGCGGTTTTATTCGTAATGAAACTACAATTTCCGAGTGAAAAGGAATTCAGAAGCTAATTAAACGATCAAAAGATTCCACGAGAAAAAAAAATCCACTCATCTTGTCATAATTTATGAGAAGCTCTTTATGGCGTGCCAAATTCAAAGCTCTTAAATTGCCTGTTAAACGACAACTACATTTCATTGGCGATGAAAGAGCAATAGTTCGTCTGCAGAAGCTATTGGGTCGTGGCATTCAAATCTAAACGTCAAAACAATACCTTCTAACATTTTTTTGCTTTCACACATCAGTAGGTCAACATGGCTTTGATTTTAGAGTAAATGTCAAAGGCTTAAGTCTAAGTGGTTTAACAATCAGTGCTGCGAGATTTTTTCCGCTTATTAGAATCAATGTCAGTGACACAGACCAATCAATCATTCGCCCCAACGATTTTTCTATATCAGACATATGATAAGAAAAATAGCATGGCAATATCGGACTATAAATAAACGCACGCTCTTCAAATGATAGTGATCATCTCATGATTTCTTTTGAAAACATAGAACTTTTTTTTCAAATCTTTATAATTTTATAATATTGTTCCTTATATAGGTATGAAACATAATTATATACCATAATTGAATTCAAAATTGTGGTCATTTGAATAGCCTTTTGTGCTATCTTCTATTTAAGCTACAATTACTGTTAGAATATCGAGAACATTATATGTATTACAATTAAACAAATTGTGGGGGAAAACTACTACTACAACTACAACTACTACTACTACTACTACTACTACTACTACTACTACTACTACTACTACTACTACTACTACTACAGCTGCTGCTGCTACTATTGATAATTCCAGAGCCAATACTACTACAACTACTACTACTACTACTACTACTACTACTACTACTACTACTACTACTACTACTACTACTACTACTACTACTACTATTGATAATTCTAGATCCAATACAAGTACTGTATTCCATTCAATCTCCTGCATCTGTTATCCCTGGCTAAACAAGGTTCATATATAAGTATTTGACTTACCAGCACTCCGACGACAGATCCTCGATGAACGTGGTGGAAAATGTGCTTCTCTTCGTTGTTGGTATCGGACGCAGATCTCTGGGAGAGGATAGAGAGCCGACGGGCATGCCCGCCTGTTAATGACGGCTAAGAAGAGCAAACAAAACCAACAACACGGTGTTAGTAAACGTAGGTGCGCTATACAGTGAATCTTGGAAGACCTCTAGGGGAGGGGAAGGGAGGGGAGGGTCGAATTCAAAAAATATTTTGTAATCCATTTGAATGTTTGGTTTTGGGGTCTACTGTCTGGGTTCGAATCCCATCCCGGGCGTGTGAGAAAGTTGCCAGTGACTTGGGGTTAGGCGGTGGTTTTCACCGGGTACTCCGGTTTCCTCCACCAGTTATAACTGACTAGTCGCGACTTAGCCGCAATATGGCGAGGTTGGATAGTGTCCAATTAAAGAGATTTGTACTGAATCGATGCCAAGTTATTTTTAATGACGCGTCTATTATTTGCAAACGTCATCTTTAGTATTTTGATAAAATGAAAAAGAAACTGAATAAATATCATGATCCCCAAATTTTGATTAAACAACCTAATAGATAGCACCTCTTTTGAAATTAAGTTGTCAAGCCGGAAAATGAAATGATCCATGTTAACGTCATATACTAAATGTTATTTGAGGGCAAGCTATCTGTCTAACTTAAGCCCTACCTATTACATGTAGCATTAAATACTATGAAATTCATATAGTTGAGAATTTAGTTAAAACTAGCTTTTGCTAGGAGGGGACTAAGCTAAATATTAGACCACTGCTCCTTGCGAATTCTAATCCTACCCAAAAGACTTCAAGATTAACTTAGGTGTGGAAAGAGTGACGTCATAGGAAATTCAAGAGGGAGAAATGACAGATTCATCTTCTAAAAAAATAAAACGCAACGTCACATGACAAAAAGTGGGTTAGTGTACAGATATGGGACACAATACATATCACATTTCTAAAATATTTTAAGATCATTAATTGAAGTGACATATCATGAAATAAGTTTTTGTAATGATATATTTCTTTATGATTAACCGTTTCAAGCTCAGCGATATTTGCGTATTGTGTATTATATCGACCTTTTTTTAACCTATTAATACTCACAGTGGCCAAACGCAGCCAGACAATTCTGATGATATTTTTCAAGCAAAAGCACAGTTTGGGAAATATTTGAAGTAGAAATGTTAATTAAAGCATTGCAAACAACTCTCCTTCAAATACACTGTCAAACAATTCCTAATTTTCAAGTTATCAAAATATCGTAGATTCAGACAACAATTCAAGAGAAACTCTGGAGAATTAACGGGTTAAAGGTGAAATGCTTAGATTTGTAAGTTTGCTAAATGTTTGAAAGAGAATTCTAACGATCTGATTCGGTTAGAAATATATAACTATAATTATTAGACACTTGGACATATTAAAGAGTTAAAGAAGACAATACATCACTTCTATTGTAATTGAAAAAAATCGATAAAGAAATACACTTGGGCATAAAAGAGTTGAAAACAATACATCACTTCTATTGTAATTGAAAAAAATCCTCCATGAAACCTGAAAAAGAAATATTTTGAATTGTATACATACCTTCCTACCCTCAAGCTTGACCTTCGAGTTCTTGTCACCGGTTTCGACCACAGTCGTATTCGTCTGCTCGTTCGAGGAATCGGGAGATGGAGAGTCGGACTCCAGTGGTTCAACTGCAGCGTTAAAACTGAAATACACACATACGATTATCATAATACAGGCAACTCTGCTTAATCCGGACATGTGTACTCCGGAATTTCGTCTAAAACGGACAGATTGGAAGGTCCCACTCCATTCCTATACCTATAATTCTTATATGCATAATCCGGATTTTGCCTAATCCGGACAGAAATTTAGGGTCCACATCAGTCCGGAATAAGTAGAGTTGCTTGTATGTATAAAAACCTTAGTACCAAAAATCAAATCCATGGGGCGCTGCGCGAGTTTGAGTCGTAACTTACAGAAATTCAAAACCCTTCCATTGCTAAGGCTACTTTCGTCCAAAGCAGGATGCAAATAATTTTGAAAACCATCCAAATCCTGTCATGTTGGTATTCATTAAAAAGCTCTCGCTGAGTGCTCTAAGATGAGTACCCATATGCCAGGGTTTCAGTAATTTTTCTGATTTTTTGTGTGACAATGGATATCTAAGTGACAATGGAGCATCATTATTTTTTGATTTTTCGATTTTCGATTTTCCAATGGCTCTAGAGAATGCTAATTGCGAATTCACTAACCGATGAAGCATCATCATATTTTGAATTTTTAATTTTAGATTACGAAATAACTCTAGATAATGCTAATTGCGAATCTATGTTAAGGATATACCGGTATGTCAATCCTGAGTGAGAGTGACTGAGAAACAGTTGGTCATTATACTGACAAAGAAACATCCATTGTAGACAAATTAAGAAAACAAGAAATAAGATATTGCTTCATCTATATGGCGCTTATTTAAACAAAATCCAAGTAATTTTTGAAAACCTCTGAAGTAAGGATGGTGACTCTACGTCAAACCAACCACTTTTCTTGAAAACGTACGTAAATCACGTATTTTGTGTCGAAATCATACCATAAAGTATGCAAAACACGTCATCACAATAAAGGTCAATTTCAACTTAACCTTTATGATGCTGATGGCTAATTTTGCCAATACAAAATGATGCAAACAAGGTGAAAAATGATTGAAACCCTGGCACATGGGTTCACATCTGAGAGTACCCAGCAAGGGCTATCCAATATATACCAACATGACAGGGATGGGCAGGGTTTAGACGGATTTCGAATATCTTTGTATCCTTGTGCTTTGGACAAAAGTAGCCTCATTATTGGAAAGATTAAGAAAAAAGAATCAAGCTTTTACTTCATCGAAATGTTGATCTATATGGCATTGTTGTGAACAAATTCCAATTACTAGTATATCAAATCAATTTGGAAACCAGAGAAGTGAGGACGGATACTACCATAATAACCATCTAAACCCGGTCATGTTGGTATTCATTGTATAGCTCTCTCTCTCTCTCTCTCTCTCTCTCTCTCTCTCTCTCTCTCTCTCTCTCTCTCTCTCTCTCTCTCTCTCTCTCTCTCTCAGATGAGTACCCATGCGTCAGGGTTTCAGTAATTTTATCAGCTTTTTTGGCATCATTTTGTATTGGCAAAAATAGCCACCAGCAGCATAAGGGTTAATCACACACAAAGGTACTTCGGGCTGACTCTACATGGAGGAGCATTCGTTGCAAACTATTACTCTCGCCTCGCCCAGGACAACAGAAGACATACACGTGTGCGTGCCTATTAGTTCTATAGGCTTGCATGACCAGACACATTTATTGTGCGCAATGCCTTGCCATGGAAGTATCTCTCACGACCAAAAGGTCTACCTCATCAATTAGGATACCACGGTACTTAATGGCCTGCCACAACCCCTGTGTGTTGTTGCACGAACAAAGTCTCGCCCCTTGTACGAAAAAAGGTGTCTTTCTTGTACGAGAAAAGCTTGTACGAAAAGGTGTGTCTATTTAAAATCTCTATGCAATGCAATTGTATTCAAAAGGTTAAAATTGGATGCGTGTTGTTACGTGAACTAATACTGATGTGTGCTTGTACAGAAT
>OZ012698.1:12446694-12469194 GCA_963942565.1 Maea johnstoni
AGTCTCTGGCCATAGGTCTCCAATCCAGATGTAACACCTGTCAAATATAAAGATAATACTGTAGATTCACAAAAGATTGTGTAGAGTAAATTTTTGCGAATTTTCATAAAATCATTTTTTTTGCGTTTTTTTTATCTTTGCGAATTGCCAGTGCCAGCTATGCAATTAAAGTGGCAGCACTAATCATTGCGAATTTAAATTTTGCGTCCGAGGCTAAACGCTAAAATACGCAATAATTATACTAACGCAATCTTTTCCGAATTTACAGTACGTTATACATGCTGTATGCAGAATACGGTGAAACCTACCTCGCAAATGTGAACACCTTGTAAGCAGGGAAAAGGCGTTCACATTAGGGGGTATTCCAATTTTTAAATCTCCTCGAAAAGTCACTACACGATCAGAAGGCTCTTTAATACTTAAAACGACTACTTTTAAGCACCTTAAGTATGTATATATGAATATTTTTTGACTTGGATCTTAATTCCAAAATAATCATACATGGCAGATATGGAAAGGGACATAATTGATATAACAAAAAGAACAAGGAACTAATAATACTTAGAAATATCTTATATTAATACGATGACGTCTATTATATTCAATTTGAATATTTTTCTAAAAAGTCCGTGTTTTACACTAGTCATGATTGAGCCTTATACATAAATGCCAAAACATCTGCGATCAAACAGAATACCAGCTCCCAAATAAATCAGGTGAACAATTTATAATGAGGCCGCTACAGCTCGCTCTAATACACAGGGCGTCCCAGAAAAAATGCAATCATCCGCTTTTCCCAATATATTTTCAAAAACAGCTTCAGTAACATAAAAAATGGCGTCATGGTTACATAGAAGGATATCTCATAGATATCCTGTTGACGTTTCAAGCAAATCCGTTCATCCAAGTCAAAGTTGTGATGTAAAGTTTGACCCCCTTATTATTTCACTCCAACGCAATGTAAAACCTATGGTGAAGACTGGTTTCTCATGTCGCCTCACCAGGAGCCAGAGCAGAATGCTAAAAATAGCTTGGTCAGTATGCAGGTTTGCATTGAAAATTTATCTTGTGTTTGAGTGAAATGATAGAGGGGTCAAACTTTGCCTAATAGCTTTGACATGGATGATCGAATTTGCTCGAAACTGCAACAGGTTATCTCTAAGATATCCTTCTATCTAACCATGAAGTCATTATAGATGTTCTTAAGCTGTTTTGAAAAGTTATTGGGAAAAAGGGGAGGATTGCATTTTTTTGGGGGGGACGCCCTGTACACCTACCTGGCCACATAGTGCCGCTGTTAGTGCAATGATGACGAGAATGTTGAAGACTGCCGACCTGGAATACAAACGGTATGGTTAAAATGATACGGATGTTGCTGATCCTTATGATTGCAAAATTAAGAGTTCTCGAATTTGTACTATTATTTCTCTACTTTGTGTTACTTTCTGTCATTTGTATTGTATTTGTATGCTTTTGTAGCAAAATGTTACAGTCAATAAACGAACTACTACTACTTCATATAATGTCCATGGCATATCTTTAATACCATGAAAATTAAAACCTATTAATATATCCATTCGTATATCTTAACAAAATACAAAATAAATCTAAAATAAAACGATAAATAATGAAACAGAAAGCAACCATTTGCCATTCATTCATGTACCTCTCTGTTTCAAATAACCCCAAAAAAGGTCTAGACTTGCATCACAGTAATTTTGCACCTAATTGCTAGAAAAGAATAATATGGTTATTGTCTACTTTTATACTGATCTTCATAGTGCTATAAAATATGTATTCATGTTGCCTTTCTCTTGTTTGCAGTAGGATTGTTATCTTATCAGTTTTTGTTATGTTATTTTGTTTTTTCTTTGGTTTATCTAGATGTATTCTTCTGTTTTTATTATGTTCAGAAATGGTCAATACATTAAACTATACTATACAGCGAACAACTAGGCCAGTCTTGGATACCAATATTTTTGCTGTCGACGAAAAAACTTAATTTCTAACATTCATATTAGTGCTGACCGTTCTATAAAAGCAGAAACCTTGGCAACAAATGTTTCAAAGCAAACCAGGGGGATTATGCCTTAATAAATCATTGAGGGGGGGGGGGGGGGGGGAGGATCAGTAAAGGGCACAAATTGTTAAAGGGTTAAATGACACGTATCCCATTGTTATGGGGATTAACCATTGCAATGCTGAGGCTACTCTCGTCCAAAGCACAAGGACGAAAAGATTTTGAAAAGCATTCACTGGTATTCATTGGAGAGCGCTGGGTACTCTCAGATGAGTATCCATGTGCCAGGGTTTCATACATTTTTCAGGTTTTTGCATCATTTTGTAGGCAAAATTAGCCACTAGTAGCACAAGGGTTAAGATTGGAGAGATGGCCTTTTGTATAGCTGAGGCCTGAAAGTTCCTTGGTTGGGCTGAGACCACCAAGGACAAAGCCAACCTAAGGACATTCTAGATTAAGCTATAAATCAACACAAGGCCATCTGTCTAATCTTAACGACGATTATAGCAGGCCAGAATATATGAAGTGTATTGATATTCTTCAATAACGCCTGATTTGATTAGGTACAAGGAAAGCCCTTGTCAGCCATCTTGATGAATCGTCTGCTTCGAATCATGGCAAAGATCCATGGGAGCTTGATTTTAGGCATATTCTTTTTTTCTTTTATGGGCTCATTGTATGGAGCATTTAAACTACAAATAAGACCTCATTTTAGAAAAAAATATATTTATGGGCTTTTATTCAAATTTTCTGGATGAATGATTCGTTACTAGAGCAAAACCCATCGTATTCTATCTGTTCCTATGTACTGATATCTATGTTCCTATGCACTTATATAAAGTATCGATGTGAGTTGAATTCGTTAGTTCACAAGAAGCACGATGTATGTACAAAGTAGGTGCGCACGAACAACGGAAGGAATAACCTTGGCGATGTTCAAGGAACGAATTTATAATGTGCTGATCTATGTATATTGGATTGTTTACTAGCTCGCAGCATCCCTAAGACCTGACTTATTGCCTGCGGAGAGAAGTATGTGCGTCTAAAGCTGTAATCTAGTTGATTGCATCTAGCTTCTAACGCAGTAATTGACCTTTTTCTGCTCTACGCTATCCTGTCTGATGTACGAGACCGCTGAACTAAAGCGTCAGTTTGCTTTATAATCCATCATGTGTTACCTGTGTGCGGAGAGTAGATGAAGAAATAATCACACCAACATCTGCAGACCACCAAAGTTAGCCTTTTTGTTCTAAGAAAGGCTATGTACATGTAGGTGTCTCAATAAGTATAACCCATCCATGCTCAACAGTTCCATTCGAAATCATCGTCTGGATCTATGATAATTTTGACAATAACTTGTGAATTAAGAATCATTTTACGAAATATTCCAAGAAGAGTTGTTGGTAATTTACTAATTAACATTTCTCCATCAAATATTTTCTTTACTATGCTTTTGCCTGCAAGAATTGGTCAAAGCTGTCAGGCCATGAGTGTAAATAGGTGCAGGTGAGTTTCGTCAGGTAATGCTAATTATCTAGAAAAAACGTGTCAGGTTTCATCATTAGAAGAATGTGCTGAAATGTGTGAAACCGCAACAGACAACACTCTAAAAACTGTACAATAGTGGAAACTGTCTGTAAGGTTCTGGGGTTGGAATGGGAGAGCAGATAAAAGGAACACCGCAACATATATGGTCTCACATTCCTCATTATCGCCCGAAAATTGGTCTAAAGTCTCACGACAAGACGAAGGCGACATTTCTAGTCGTATAATGAGTATCGGGAGAGTTTTCTTGACTTGCCACCTATAATGATGAGGATATATCCGTCCATTGTATACCAGGGATTGACCTAATGGTCGTTTAGGGGCATTTGCATCATGAGCATGTGGTTCAATGCGACTAGATTAGGTTAGATTAGGTTAAAATATAGCAGCAAAGTTTGCAAATCCATATCAATCATCAACGGTAGCACTTTGAGAATGCATTGCTTTTTAAATTCATCTCCTCATTTTATCTCTTGTTGCTCCAAAATGCATCTCAGAACATATATTTTGTGGGGGAGCATGTCCCCAAATCCAATTAGCATACTTAACCCATTAACACTCAAAGAGGCCAGAACAGGCTTGAAAGTTTGGGAAATATTTTACTTCCGAAGAAAGCATTTTCTGGAGAACAATTGATGGATAAATGTTGATCAGATGCTAAACAATAACTCCCGTTCAAATATTTGGCAATGTTTTGCTCAATTCACAAGTTATTTTCAAAATTATGAGAGTAGCAGACTATTTTTTTACAGTAAATGCAGACTGTTACAAGCGTGCAGTACGCAGAGGGACTTATTGGCTCCTAAAATATTAGAACAAAGGAGCCAAACCTGCTCCTGCCTGAAAATGTTTAGGTCATTTCCTCAACATTGTACACCTTATCTGAAGCTCCCTTGTAAGCCACTGGCCTTTTCCTGGAGTATCAAGTCATGTGTTTTGTGTACATTCTAATCATGGTTCAGTGATGTTAAATTTGTTATCGTCTTCGTTGATAGTCCATTGTAATTTATGTTTCTTTTTGTTATTTATGCAACATATCATTAATTTTATTACTCTCAATGTTACAACTGATTGACCTGAATGATTGGAGACAACAGCTGTTTACAGGATAATATACTTTAGCGACCAACTACTTCACCCTTGTTTTATTTGTTCAATTGTTTATATTCTGTATGTCTACTTCCAAACTATCGTTTTTGAATATTCAACCATTCCCCTTGTCTTAGTTATTAAGTGTTTGGTGTGTGTTCTGATTCTTCTCTAACTTTGTTTTCTGCATTTATGTTTTGCTTAGGGCCGTTCCATTTAAAAGTGTGTGAGGGGGGGGGGGGGGTGGGGGAGGATGAACGGAAGATAATTAAGAATTCGACACGCCCCCCCCCCCTCTCCAGCAAGAAATCATATCTAATCTAATGGGGTAAAATAATTCAGAATTCGACCCCTCCCTCCCTCAAAAATCTTCCGTTCCTATCCCTCCACACTTTTATGGAACAGCCTTTACATGTTATTGATTTGTATATGCTATGATTTTATACTTCACCCGTACATTCAATAAAAATACAATACAGTTCAATTTCCTACTTACCCGACAATCGTTCCAACTCCTACATCGGTCTGAACTGCTACTCCCGCCACTGAGGTGAACAACTCCGGAGCAGACGAACCAGCCGCCATGAACGTAGCGCCCGCCACATCCTCGGACAGACGAAGTTTTTCGGAGATTGCTTCCAGTGACGGCACAAAGAAGTCATCACAGATAACTGCTATCGCTGTAATGTGTAACAGACAAGGCAATCAACAGTGTGTAAAAGACTACTTGGTCATGATAAGAAACACTTGTTAACCCATTAATGCCTAAGAGTTCCTCTAGAAAGTGTCGTCTGTATCTATGATACTTTTGACAATAACTTGGGAGTTTAGAATGATTTTACGAAATATTTGAAGAAGAGTTGTCAGTGGTGTTCTGATTAACATTTGGCCTTGATTATTTTCCTCTAATGCTTTCACCTAAACGATCTAACTAAGTAGTACCCATGTGCCAGGGTTTCAGACATTTTTCACATTTTTTTTCAAAGTAATACACAGTGTGTAAAGGACGTCTTGGTAATGATAAGAAACACCTGTAAACCCACTAATCCCTAAGAGTTCCTCTAAAAATTGTCGTCTGGATCTATGATACTTTTGACAATTTAACTTTCAAAGTAATAAACAGTACGTAAAGGACGACTAGATAATGATGCGAAACAATTGTCAATCCATAAATACTCAAGAGTTCCTCTGGAAATTGTCGTTTGGATCTATAATACTTTTGACAACAACTTCATAACTAAGGAGGATTTTACAAACTATTTGAATAAGAGTTGTTGATAGTGTTCTGCTCAACACGTCTCCTTCAAATATTTTACCAATTTGGCTTTATTCCAAAACATGTCATCAGAACTGTCAGGTTGCTTTTGATTTTGGCCGCTGTTAGCAATAATGGGTTGAACAGTATGGGACCAAGAGTAAAACAATAAGGAACCAACAGTAGTAATAACTAATAATACTTCTGTTTTTAAGAGTTTCAAAGTAAATTCTTTGTTTCTTTTATATTGGTGCAGTTATGATTTTGGTTAAGTTTATTTATTTGTAATAAGTTTGTGTTTATTTGGAAAAATCTTGAACAATGTATGATTTTGTGTATTACTCGCACAGTCAATAAACATACAATACAATAAAATACAATACAATACAATACAATACTAAACATCCTGGGGCGCTGTGCCAATTTTTGATAAACTTACAACGATTCTCACAACAATGATTAATGACTAATTACTTTTAATATATATATATATATATATATATATATATATATATATATATATATATATATATATATATATATATATATATATATATATATATATATATATATATCATTGTTTCTAACCATTACTATCCCCTGACTCACTCTTATTATTCGTGTTGTTTGTCAAACAGTGGCAACACTCCCAGTATTACTTTGCAAAAATGTTGAACATCCCCCCCAAAATAAACTTTTAAATATTTAAATAAGATAAAAAGAATAATTGACGATAATCAAAAACGACAAACAAAGTGTCTGTTATGTGTAAATAGTTCACTTAGAGAAACTTACCTATGAACAAAGTTAATATAAAACATGTGTGAGCAACTGCCCATCCGGCAGACGATGAGCTCTTCTCGAAATCACATCGTTCCCACACTGGGCCGTGGCCGCTATCGTGGCCATGAGTGTCATTAGTGACATTGACTGCCAGTAGATGGCGGGAAGCACCGAGTGGAACTGCAAGCAAACAAATAAAATACGTTCATTTCAACCATTAACACTTAAAACCCTAAAGTTTTAGAAAACCATTTCAACCCAATCATGTTGGTATTCATTAGACAACTCTTGCTGTGTACTCTCCAATGAGTACCCATGTGCCAGGGGTTAGGTCATTGTTCATGCTTTTTTGCATCATTTTTATTGACCAAATTAGCCACCAGCAGCACAAGGGTAAAGAGTTCTTCCAGAAATTGACGTCTGGACTTTTGGTACTTTAGACAAAAACCTTTTTACAAAACATTTGAAAGAAAGTTGCTTATTATGATCTGATTAACATTTTCCCATCAACTATTTTCCTATTCATGCTTTTGGCTGCAGGTTTTCATCAAAATTGCCAGGCTGCTTTTGGCAGCTGTGAACATTGAAAGATTAAGGTTATGGTAATGGTATATAGAAAGTTAACCCCTAAAATGCCTGCAGCGCTGCCACACGGTACCGTGAGTACGTCTGCTTTTGTGAAAACACGTGGTTTTCTTTTGCTATTCAAAGTTGGAGAAACGTTGGTCGGAAACCGACCATTTCTTTTTTTCGAAAATCGAACCATTATTCCACGGTAATTTGTGACATTATCACAAATTAAAACGATTCTTGTCAAGATCTCCAGGCATGAATAATTTGGTCAGAACCCAACTCTAATACATCCCCCCTTCCAATTTCTTTGTAAATCGATCTAAATTATCATAAATGCATACCATGCACACTATGTACTGAAGATACTTGGGAAAACGTTGGTTAGAACCCAACCCTTCCTTTTTTTCGTACATCGAAATCTTATTCCAAGGTTAAATTTGTAACATTGACAATGTCTCCAGACAGGAATGAATTGGTCAGAAACCAACTCAAATACCCCCCCCCCCCCGGCCTTCCAATTTGCTTTGTAAATCTAACCCATTTCAAAAGATATATTATATATGTACGCAAAATTATCATACATGCAGAAAACTCTTGTCAAGGATATGCACAGGTATGAATGGGTTCAGATTTTACATGCAGAGGAACCCTTGTGGACACCAATAGAATATGCCAAAACGTTCATATTACTGTGGTTCGTTATGTGATAAATATACATGTAGTGATGTCGAAAACGTATTTACTCCTGATGTAATTGTTTTGTTTTTTGGGCACTCAAAATTTCCAAATGGTGAAGTGAATTTGTATGCAATACAATATAGCGATTGGAAAATTCAATAATGCGCATTGCAAAAGGTTGTTTGTTTTGCAATTATAATTTTAATTATAATTATATTATAGATAAGCGTTTTTAAGAGTTTTCTGAGTTGATTTAGCGTAGAGATATGTATCTTTCGAAAAGGCTCAGTTCATAGAATTTATGCAGAAATATCCACAATGGCATGGCATTAATAATGCAATCCAACTGATACCATAATAATCGCCAAATAATACTTTTTAAAAATGGTTTGAAAGTTTTACTCATACATAAACAAAAGGGATCTGCAAAGTTATGCATAACAATTTTGCGTAAAGACAGAATTATATCTGTTATAGTTAAATTGATACACATACACGCATTCAAATGATTTATTTATAGGTTCAGCTATTCAAACAACCCACGTTTTCGAGGACTTTCAAATATACAGCATATTTATCGTACATCTTATATTTCAACTTGATAAGCCTACCAAGCATTTTTGTTAAATACAATTACAGTGATCATTTGTAACAACCATTTAAGAAAGAAACACGACAGTTTTATGTCTGTAAGTATTCTTTTAGCAGATAGATGAAATTAGTGTTTGATCCATTGAGGCACATAGAAATTAGAGACTGGAATATTTTCCCTTATATTTGGTATCACCAATTCTAAGTTTACATACGATATTGCCTGCCTTTATTGTAATTATCATGATGAGAATTGCTTGATTACCAGTGGTACAAATGCACAACGATAATGAATAGGTACTTTAAGAAAATCATCTCCTTGAGAATTAATAAGTACTGTCAACCCGCCATCATTGCATCAAGAGAGAAAAAGACTCACCTATATTATAAGGATCCTCAAAAGTTTGAGATCCACTTTTGATGTAAAAGAGTATACCAAATACTGCAAGGAATATACATAATCGTCCCACTGTTCTGAACTTCCTATACTGTGCAAGGTGTTCTTTTCTATGGCCTATTATTTCCATCCATCTTACCCGCCTCGCCCTCCTGAAAATTCCACGCATTCTACAAGAAATACCGTAAAAGAAATTCAGTTATGACACGACATGCAACAATAATATAGAAATAATTTGACATGCGTCTTAGAAGTTTGCAGCATAAATAAGGCAGTTGATCTTTAGAAATCACAAGCAACAAGATGATGACAGAATCAATATGACCATGCTCTCTTTCTCTCCATGCTTCATAAATTGTTCCCGCTCCGTTATGTCAAAAAAGCTCAGCAGCCGCGAGTTCTTTATTCTTATCCCGTAATATCGATCCAAGCGCAAACTTCAAATATTATCCCTGTCCGTCAAATCTGTTCCTAAATTGGTAAAAACAAGTTCACCTGAGATTAATCCATGTGCAGAAAAAGAGAAATGGGTTCCGCTTTTGTTCTAATTGTCGGTAACGCGTTGGGAACGTTTGGAACAATTAAGGAGAATTACGTTGACCATTATTGGGCGCGCGGCATTGTTGCGTCAAGAGCGTGCGTCATCAACAATATGTTTCACGTATCGTGTATAGCAGGTGCTTTGCGTGACGTCGTAAGTCGTGACGTTTAGGGCTACGCTTGACTCTAGCTTACAAAGTTAGTCCAAAAATGTGCTAAGGGAAAAAGGTGTTTTATTCCCACCTTTGCTACTGCTCTATTAACTACCCAAAAGCCATTCAATACATTTTTCTTTCCAAACATATCATTATAAACTTCAGATCATCCACACCATCGGTTGTTTTTCCTTTCGTAAACCAGGATATAGGTCAACGTTGAAGAAAAGCGAGCGTAAATGCAAGTAAACCACAGAAATGAGATCAGAGATAACGGCTGTTCGAAACCGTACCTGTCATCTTCTATTTCGATTCGGTTTTTGTCACTTTTTCTGCCACATTGCTGCTTGACTAGCAAGTTGTAAGTGACGGAGGATACCGAAATACCCGGCAAAAAACTACCGCCTCACCCCAAGTCACTGGCAAATTTCTCACTTTTTATAATTCATTATCCCAAAAACATAGTTTCAAAAATGGAAAACAGTTTTCTCAGATGAAAATTTTCATTTATTACAGATATTGTAACTACTAACTGTAAACGACCTTCTCACTTGCCCCGGCCGAGATTCGAAACCGGACAGAGGCGAGAGACGGCTAGCAGTCAATGGCTGACAAGACATGAAAATAAATGAACTTACAGACAAATAGACCCCCCAAAACGCCGCTAAGATAGGGTTATTTACGCTCTATGGAGATGTTACGCCATTTATTTTTTTGGAATCTACTTTTCTTCTCTAGCGCTAAAATGTTTTGCCGTTTTCTCCCGCGGGATACGGAAACCTTTCCGCCTATCTTTCGCTAACGAAAATAACCCCGAGTAGTTCACCTTAACATTTCCTAGTCTAACGTGACTCGCATTCGTATTGGCATTTCCACCTTGTTTGCGTTTTGTCTGACCGCTAACGTCATGGGCGTCAAAAATCCTACCTCCGTTGTTCGATAAAACGGGGAAATTTCGGTTAAGATGATTTGCATTGATCTAGAACCACTGGACGTTGAAAGGACTTGCAAATCACGCCTATTCATGTCAACTATCCAAACTGCATGTGTTTGTTCTTCGGCTTTTGAGATCTCACCAGATTTCTCTACTTGGGTTCCTATACGCCCCACTGGCTGAATACTTTCGCTGACCGTAGAAACTGTTTAAACCCTGTCATGTTGGTATTCATTAGATAGCTCGCGCTGAGAACTCTCATATTTGTACCCATTTGCCATGGTTTCAATCATTTTTAATTCTAATTTTTGTGTGTCATTCTGTATTGGCAAAATTAGCTTTCAGCAGCATAATGGTTAACATTCCTTTTGACATTGTCGTCAGGATCTATGATACTTTATGCAATAATTTGTAAATTAACAAATGATCTTCAAAACATTAAGAGGGATTTGTTGCTAATGTTCTGATTAACATTTCTCCTTCAAATATTTTCCCGATCATGCTTTTGCTTGATAGATTTTGCCAAAATTGTCTTTTGTTGCTTTTGGCTGCTGCGGGCACCAATAACTCGCCTTCCTATCAGTTTACAGAGCGGTGGCCGTAAACGGTCTATTTGATCCGACCAATGCTACCCTAGATGACCACGCGTTGGGGAGACTTCTTCTACAAACAACCTAAATTATGGCATTTTAGCCACGACGCAACTTAACCCTTCTATAATGCCGCATACTCATATACAGTACAGACGTTTAATTCCTGCACCAGTCGTTTGTCCATCAGTGCCTGGTTGTACAAACACCCATATAAGCCAAATATAGCCAAGCACATCAATGAAAAGTACGTTCGTTTATGCATGTAAAGGATGATCGGACATATAGCCCCATATTTTGCAATATCTCTCTCTCTCTCTCTCTCTCTCTCCCCGCTCTCTCTCTCTCTCTCTCTCTTCTCTCTCTCTCTCTCTCTCTCACACAAACATTTTCATCGCCCCGGTTCAGTGCCGATCAGTCCACGCCTATCAGTCAACGCGACATCTTTACTGAACTGTGCAGTGAAATAAACACAGCCTGGGTGACCCAAGCGTGTGGTGATTTCCATATAGTCTCTCTCTCTCTCTTCCCCCCCCCCCCTCTCTCTCTCTCTCGCCCCCCCCTCTCTCTCTCTCTCTCTCTCCCCCCCCCTCTCTCTCTCTCTCTCTCTCTCTCTCCCCCCCCCCTCTCTCTCTCTCTCTCTCTCTCTCTCAAAACACATTTACCTCGCTTAATTCGCCAGTGGTGTTTTCTGTAAGCTGTGCATTAAAATGAACGCATGCATGATGCCCTCTCTCAGTTTCCCACTCGCTCTATCCTCTCTCTCTCTCTCTCTCTCTCTCTCTCTCTCTCTCTCTCTCTCTCTCTCTCTCTAAACTGAACAGACAATACACTGTGAATAGCTTGGTGACCTAAGCTTGTTTTGTTTTCCAGCAGTATATCCGCACACAATGACGAGCAGGAAATCATGTTATCTCTCTCTCTATGACAATGTTGCGTGTATCACTCACTGCTAATGAAGGGAATTGTGGTTTCGTCTATAGATAGACTAGTCGCAACGAGGCGGAAGTATTAGGTTTCATACAGTAACTTAATTAGTCTAGTTAGGGTTCCCCCCACCCCTTTTAGAAGAACTGCCTCTTCTTTCCAGACAGACCGTTGTCATCGTTTCATGTCGTGTGTGCATTGCACTTTCGTTGTGCTTGAAACCTTAGATAAATAAAACAAGTGGATATGAAACCAATCGGTTACCCAAACAACCAGGCTACGGCGAATAGCCAAAAGTCGTGTTCTGCGCATGTTGGTCCACAAGTTTCTCTGTAATGTAAACGACAGGAGATCCCTCATTGGTCTTTGTCTCCTAGTGATGTAACACTGAGACCAGATTCTAGATCTGGGATAGCCAGGTCTTCATTATAGCGCATTTAGTAATTGGTCTCTCGCTACATATCCATTTTTTTATTCATCTAAGCTCGAACCAAGACTAAGTTATACGATCTTGATTTAAAGGTTGTAATTGCAATCTTGTCATTATAATTCAAGTAGATATTATCTGCCACCCTTATTAGTATATTTGATACTAGATCTAGGATACCCCAGGTATCACATGGCACAGCCTATACTCTACATATATCAGCCTCACAGCTGCTTGATATGGAACTGACTTTCAATTTTTAGTCACTTTTCTGCCATATTGCGGCTAAGTCGAGACTAGTCTGTTGTAAGTAGTGGAGAAAACCAGAGAACCAGGTTAAAACCACCGCATAGCCCCAAGTCACTGGCAACTTTCATACATGCCTGGCCGAACCTGGATTCGAACCCAGGCAGTGGTGAGAGACAGCTAGCAGTCAGTGGCAATGCCTTAGATCACTCGGCCATCAGGGCAAGCCCCTGCCTGATTTGGGGGGGGGGGGGGGGGGGGGGGGGGGGGGCATCTAGCAGCATCTCTACCAGGAATTCCGGAAGGGCACACTTTAACATGTTTATTAGAATTACTACTCCTATCAGCAGCCACGTGTACCTAGCAGCAGTAGCAGGAGCAGTAGCAGCAGCAACTGGCATCTGGGACAGGTCTGTCTTAATTCACAAGTGGCCATGGCCCCAATTCTCCGAAGCCCACAACTCACGCTCTCACAGTTCTCATTGGAGAGCCGCTAAAAAGAATGGGACGTATATCCTACTATTCCATTAACTTTTCCCCCGCAAACACCGCTTATCAATTCCAGCATTCGCAGCGCCGCTATTTCTGTCCCGCGGAGAGATAGCGCGGTCCGAGACTGCAGTGCGGACACGGCGTACTCGCGCGCCACTTTCCTTGACGACCGCCCCGGCCGCCATGATGAAAGGCTTTGAGGGCTGATGTACATACTACGCGTCGTAAGTGAGTTGGCGGCTGCTGATAAGAAAAGCACCCGTTTCTACTGAAGCAACGGAAACAGATAAAGTGTACTACATCCGACTGTTCCCAACGAAATAGGTCTAGAAATGAGGATGGGCAGGGGTAGAAATACTCTTGTTACAAACGTATAAACTTTTTTATTTATTTTTATATTTTTATAAAAGGTTTCGCCATCCCTTTTTAAGGGATGGCTCAGACATATATGAAGGAGAGTTTTTGTATATGCAGACGACACAGATAGCATGAACGATGATATGAAATGAATATGAAACTCTTCAAAGTAATCTCTCCCTTTTATTGGGCGACAGACAATAAAGAGTAAGAAATGAAGGGTTTCGGTGGTTGTCCCAATTTATAGAGGAATCGAACCCCTATTCGCCTCGGCCTGGGATTGAACTCTGGACCCCATGCCTCCCAGCACCTAGGCCGGCAATCTTGCCACTGCGCCAATGGGTCTGGTCTACGTCTAAACTTGGGCAATCATCTACCTTGGTTTGTATCTAAGAAAACACCATAGATTTCTTGGAATCAAACACTTTTTTTCACCAAAAATATCTTATAAATAGTTTATGATTGAGTTCTGATGAACATTTCTCCTTCAATTCTCTTCCAAAAAAAACTTTTGTGAAATATGATTTTACGTTGACATCCATTTTTTTCCGATTCGATTATTGACATTATAAATCTTTTGATTCCAATAATTTCGATTCGATATTATGATCCTGAGGTTCCTAAACAAAAAGACAAAATTTCCTCACCATTTTGATTGAAAACCCCGGGTGAAAACTTAAGTGAGTTTCTATTCAAAATTCTTATCACTGTCAGTGTTGGCTAAAATGGTAAACAAATTATGGCAAAGCCCAAAAGACTGGTAATTCTTTTATCGATTAATTGACATAATAATTGACACGATATTATAAAAAATAACTCGGCCTTTTAGGCGCCAAAACATAGTTGCCATCATTAGAGTCAGATGCACGTGCCGTAGCGCAATGCATTATGGGACTGTGATACGTCACGAGCAATTTTGATATAGGGATTGATAATAATAGTGGGCTGACGCTTATATACGGCTGAGGATATTATGGACGGAGAATAAAACAACACAAAGCATTCTCATCGACTTACTCAATACTATAGCACCCCCAGAACGTTCACCTTTAATGTCGGATTTTGAAACTCCATTTATTGTCACTCAACGCAATTTTCAGGCTAAAACGTGACTAGCCAGTATTAAATAGCAATGTAACGGAAGTAATATTCGTTAAGTCACTGGCTACTTTCTTACATCCCTTGCGCCAGATTCGAACACTAAAGGTGGAGAGAGACAGCCAGCAGTCAGTGACAACGTCTCAAAGTAATTGAAACTTAAATACCAGTATTTGCCTGTCATCTTGCATAGTTAAGGAAATGCAGGATGGAAATATTTTGGCTCATTTATGACTAAAATTCTCATTCCCTCTCGACTGTTATGCATTCTACACATAAAGGTATTGAAGTATAGAAAGGATACATGTTTATCAGAACAACATCAACAACTCTCCTTCAAATATCTTTTGAAATAATGCTTAATTTCACAAGTTATTGCGAAGAGTTTCAAAGATCCAGACGAAAAATTCGAGCTGTAACTCGAATAGTAGACAAATACCAAGCACTCTTTACGACCTCATCTCGCACTGCATAAGCCTTACAATACATGGAGACAATAGAATAATAGAAACAAATATTGATTCACTTTTCACTGATTGTTTCGATTAGGTCACAATTGTAGCTGAGAATCTTGGTAACCAGATTAAGACTTGGCTCACCCCCGAATGACAGAAATGCTTTAAAATCGATATCTTTCTTCTGTAACTTAGGACTGCTTGATTTCTTATAAGAGATAGCTTCCCCAGAGCTTTGCGGCTCTGGTTTCTTGCAAGCTTGGGGTTGAGGTAGTCTTGATCTTATCACAAATGTCGAGTGGATAGATTTAGACCAATACTATCAAAAAGCCAATATCTTCAGCGTGTAACCTTTAAAAACCTTCCTCCCTCCCTTATAAACTATCCACGAAGATTTTCACGAGTATCGGGCATACAGGATTGTGTGTGTGTGTGTGTGTGTGTGTGTGTAAGAGAGAGAGAGAGAGAGAGAGAGAGAGAGAGAGAGAGAGAGAGAGAGAGAGAGAGAGAGAGAGAGATTTGTTACAAGGATGTACTGAATGGTCAGGACCAACATCATTTTTCATTCACCATGCACAGATGGAATTAAATAGTCCGATTGTCCTCGCTTTTTCTGCCATATTTAGGGTTAACGTGACTAGCCATCTGTAAGTGGTGGAGCAAACCGGAGTAGACTGCAAAAATACCACCTAACCTGTAGTCACTTAACGTTCTCACACGCTCAAGGATCTGAACCCAAGCAGTGATAACACATTCAAAGACAACTCGGCCATCAGGGCAGCACACAGGCAATTTCCGGCGGTAATGAGTTAAATTGTTTGGTGGATAACTAATCCAATTTAATATAAATATATCATGTATTTCCTAATGTCAGGGGCTGCGCCAATTGCTGAGTTATGTAAGATATTGCGCATCGATTGGCCGCTGTTTCTCAACACTGCAAAATGTCTCGAGTTCGAATCCAGCGAGAGGCATGTGAGAATGCTACTGGTGACTTGTGTGGTTAGTCAGTTTCCTTCGTAATAGACAACTGATTATGTGAGAGTTAGCGCTTTTTCCCACTGTTTTGGTTGTACTTTCCTTAGTATGCTCTTTATTATGATTTGTTCATTTTTTCGGTTATCTTATGTATGAGTATGTATTTTGTAATGCTATATTACACAAATAAATAAGTATACTACTACTACTACTACTACTACTACTACTACTACTACTACTACTACTACTACTACTACTACTACGTTGGTCTCTCGTAGGTCAAAGTTGACCGTCCATTGTTTTATCATGTCATGTGAGTATTATTTAACTATGGGCGAGACCTTAATAAAAATCTTCTTATCTTTTCTTATCTTATCTCACTACTACTACTACTAACATGAAGGAACTGTGATCAACGAAATGACAAAATACTCCATGTGTAATCCGGATTTTCGTCTAAACCGGACAGATTGGAAGGTCCCAGTCCCTTCCAATACATATAATTCCTATACGAATAATCCGGATTTTGCCTAACCCGGACAGACTTTTAGGGTCCACACCAGTCCGGTTTAAGCAGCCTGTACTAGTATTTAAGTTAGCAAGACTCACCTAATGCCGTGCTTGGTCCGTTTTACAGCTCATGATGTGGCACTTCTGAAAAAATAACAAAAGGTTGGTAAAAACACTGTGGATAATATACAAACAGAGGGAAATATCATATAACAAGTTGGTTGAAGTTCACATACTGTTAATCCTGCTAATGTCCCGATGTTTTTAATTTGCCGATCAGACATGATCGGAAAAATAAGATTCGGAAAATTCTGAAATGATTCAGATCCGCAAATTTACAACATTCGTAGGCGAACTGTTCTTTAAAACAGGGAGGAGATACTATGGTTCAAATGGAAGGGACACATGTATTATGCCCTGCTTATGGGCGTGTGTGTAGGGGGTGGGGGGGGGGATAAATTGTAATTGATGCTGACTTGTGCCCGTCCGTTGACTTCACTCGTCAACACCCGTGGTCAGAGCAGACGCAAACCTGTGCCAACTCAACTCTCACTGCTTGTCACTATTGATTTCAATTGACCCTCCCTTGGCCCCTTAATCTCTTGGATTATAACGTAATCAAAATCCAAGTAGATATGCCACCCTGTTCTCCTGGGGGCTACTGTGACTCCTTGCATACAAGACTCACTATAAGATGTTAATGATTGACCAGATAATATATCGTACAATGCATATGATGAATGTCGTTTTGATAATATTCATAAGTATATTTATGATTGTATGTGGTCCATTATAAGCCTTCGTGGCTGGCCGAATTTTTAACACTTGTGTATTGCATGTAATAAATGTCATTATCTGGATTGGACAATAAACTATTTATCAACAGTAACACCTGTAATAGTGTCAATGTGAGAACAGCTAACTGCTGTTTTTTTTAATTTACTGATCACATGTGACCACGATAGGTAAATTGAGATTTGGCAAAAATCTGAACAACGCAAGAGCGCCAAATTTCAGACACTGCAAATTAACCAGATTTACAGTATATAAGTTCGAATTTGTATGTTTTACACTCATAATTGCTGCCTTAAATACCCATCGTTCTATCCATATGTAAATTAGAAAAATACACCATTAAGTCTCATTGATAGAAAATGTGACCACAAACAAACTTTCGAATCTAAATGCAAAGCGACTTAGCGATGACAAACAAAATACATTCCCAATCTTAATCCAAATTCTTGATCGCAACTTTTCCAAATACTTTTTACGGCGACTTTATTTGAGGTAGAACTTATCAGTCCAACTTCGAAATCCCCCACTTCAATATATGGACTAATTTCTACTAGAAATATTTCAAGTTGAAAGCTTTCAAGTAGAAATTAGGCCGTATATTATAAGGTCAGGTAGGTCATTTTGACTGTCCAGCCAGCAGTGACCAGTATAGCTGGAAGGAGTGTATTATGACAGAGATTGATTTATACTAAGCGCTGCTGGTAGATAAAGGTCTATACCTGCAGGCGACAGACGGTGATAGACGGTGATAGACACGCCAGGTTAAAGTCAATGTAGGCATTACATGGTCGCCAACTCGCCAGGGGCGACCATATGTTAATAGGACTCTTATGTAAATGTGTCAGAATGTAAATGTATGTATATATATATATATATATATATATATATATATATATATATATATATATATATATATATATATATATATATATATATATATATATATATATATATATACTGTAATTTGCATTACCAAAAATTGCATACATATAATATAGTTTTCAAAATCAAAGTAATACATAAGAAAAAAAGAAAAAAAGACCGCTGAAGTTACATCACTGAGGTCCTGTTTGAGGAAACATATACATTCATCAAATACAAATCATCCTAAACTATCATCTTCGAATAGCTAAAATATGAAATGTTTCTATCCCTGAAGCAAATGAAATATTTGCTTTCGATGTTTCGTTATATAGTGCATGCGTATAAGTTGAAGGTCAAAATGAGGTATTTTATAAAACGATATCCAAATTACAATAGTTCTCATATAATACTTAAAATTACATGATATAATATATTACATTATATTATTATATAAAACTAAAAATGTGGCCTACACAAACGTGTCTATCGTATGAATGTGTTCATTACAAGAGTTTTTTTATCGGCAGATTCCACTGTTCATTTCATCAAGCAGGCACTAGACCGGAGGATGGCCATTTCCCATGTGTTTCTGCATTCAATTCCGCAATACTCTCGCGAGAGTTGCAAACATATCACACCAGATCACGTGCTACTCTCGCGAGAGTTGTACTAATATCACATACGCGTCACGTACGTCATAATATATTGCTCAATACCTTAGTATAAAAGTCGATAATTCATCGCGATTTCTTCTTGAACACACAAGATCTCGCGTAATCTCGCGAGAGTTGCGCTCAGATCACATGTGCGTCACGTTCGATGAAAACACAAGCTTCATAATCTATTGCTCAAGACCTTTGTATAAAAGTCAATAATTCATCGTGAGTTCTTCTTGAACACACAGGATCTCGCGTAATCTCGCGATAAATCAATCTTCTTCCTGTTATCATGGATGATTTGACAGCGCAGTGTCGAGATGAAGGTGCGAAGATATTACGTTTAACTCCAAAATTGATTTTGTTTTCTCATTAATATTGCAGCGCCGGCTGCGGAGATTTAATGTTAAGAGGCTGCGAGAAAAAAAAACCCAGTATAGAAGATTGATAAGAAATAAATTGTATCTTGACGAACCACAATAGATCCTTATAGAGTGTATTGATAAGATTCAGAAAGAAATAGGATTTTTAGAGATAAAGTGGGATTTTGTCCATATTTGCAATTCACCAGAAAGAAAGGACAATGCATTTTCACAGTTAAAAGCGACCCATTAATGCTTAAGAGTTCCTCTGAAAATTGTCGTCTGGTTCAATAATGCTTTTGACAAGAACTGTGGAAATGAGATCATAAAAAATGTTTGAAGGAGAGTTGTTGGCAGTCTTCTATGTACCATTTCTCCATGACATATTTTCCCAATCATGCTTTTGCTCAAAATATTTCATCAAAATTGCAAGGTTTCTTTTGACTATTCTGAGCATTACTGGGTTAAATTGTAACAAGCCAGGAGAGGTAGGGTCAGAAGCAATGACCAGGCACCACTAGACCTAGGACGACCCCCTCTACCATGAATCAGTCTTCTATTTTTCTTCCTACTTCTCCCCTCCTCCATATCCTCCTTATATTGGGTGATAATTCACGGGTGGAAAGCAGTGTATTTTACTGTATAATTGTTTAACACGATTTTTGTGTTTGTACGTACATTACATGTCGTTATGGTTAATAAATAATACAATACAATACTCCAATCTTATCTCAGTTCCACCATAACCACTAGACCTAGGAGGACCCCACCTACTCTTGTTCCTCATTTTCCCCTCCCTTTCTTCCCCCTCTTGCACATCCTCCTCCTCCTCCTTTTCTTTATACTCCTCACCGAGTGGTAACGGGTGACCCCTCTGCCGCTAATCAGCCTTCTCCCACTTTCCCCTCATTCTCCTCCTCCTTTCCCCCTCTTTCACACCCTCCTCCTATTCCTCACACTCCTTATACTCCTCACGGAGAGGCACGGGTACAATACATTGGGCAATACTCATAGCTTATCTTAGTTGTACCTCAACCACTAGACCTCGATCGACACCCTCTGCCACGATTCTGCCTCCTATTCCTCCTCCCTATTCCCCCCTCCTTTCCTCCCCCTCTGCCACATCCTCCTTCTCCTTATACTTCTAATGGAGTGGAAACGGGTGCAATACAGCGGGCAATACTCCAATCTTATCTCAGTCCTACTCCACGAACCCCACTTAGGCCGTAAAAAGATAAGACAATCTCTTAGTCCAAAATGAAGTTCCTGCTAACGGTGCAGTCTTCTCGTCTCAACTCATCACTTTTTCCAAGACAATAAAAGAGATATGCTGGAGCATCGATATCACACCAATGCAACCGACTTAAACCCAATGCCATTAGCTTCAACCCATACCGGCTCTTAATGCTGATAATAAGGTACTATAATTATGCAATCCTCAACGGAAAAAATGCATTTTTCTGTTTTCGGTAATTATGTTACATCCCCTTCTATTTATGTCTGTGTTTTTAGTACGACAAATTCACAACACATACATATACACACGTTCGTACGTACGTACGTACGTACATACACACACTACTGTTCGAGAAAACCAGTTGTACGGGAGCACCAATCAAACCAACATTTTCTTTATCCGACCCAGTCACTATTTTTCTTGGTGTTACTACTACTACTACTACTACTACTACTACTACTACTATTACTACTACTACTACTACTACTACTACTACTGCTGCTGCTACTACTACTACTACTACTACTACTACTACTACTACTACTACTACTACTTCTATTACTACTACTACTACTACTACTACTACTACTACTACTACTACTACTACTACTACTACTACTACTACTACTACTACTACTACTTTGGTCGAGAAAACCAGTTATACTGGAGCACCGATTAAACCAACATCTTCTTTATCCGACCCAGTCACTATTTTTCTTGGTGTTAAAAATCAATACCAACGCAACATTACTCCATGAGAAAACGCTCTTTCCTAGTTGCCTTCGAGGCCTTGACAGCTCAAATGGCAAACCGGTGTCTTCAGTAACTCGGTTAATGAGGAAAGGTGAGGGCTGGATAGGTTCACTGCTTTTCACACTTTAAATGAGGAGAAGCATGGTGTAGGTCTTATTTCAACTATATCATACACTATCTCATATCCCAGCCCATATTAGACATGCTATGGTCAGTAGGGTGGTTATGTAGAAGTCACACGGGGCCTACCTTGGGGGCAGCGTGGTCTAAGTTGTTGCAACTGGATAGGTGATATACTTTTCACACTTTAAATAGGGATAAACAAGGTGTAGGAATCATTTCAGCTATAGCTTACCCCACTCATATCCCAACCCATATCAGACATGTTATGGTGGTTATGTACACAATGCACACGGGGCATACCATGGCGGTCGAGTGGTCTAGGGTGTTGCAACTGGTTACTTGCAGTGCTTTTTACACTTTAAATAAGGAGAAGCAATGATTAGGTTTTATTTCGACCATATCATACACTCATATCCCAAACCATATCATATATGGTATGGCTGTTATGAGAAAAGGACACGGGGCATACCTCGGTAGCCGAGTGACCTAAGGTGTTGCAACTGGATAGGTGCAGTGCTTTCACACTTTAAATGAGGATAAGCAAGGTGTAGGTCTTTTTTCAACTATATCATACACGTTCTCATTTCCCAGCCCATATCAGACATGTTATGACGGTCATGAACAAGACACACGGGGCCTACCTCGGCGGCCGAGTGGTCTAAGGTGAGGTGCAGTGCTTTTCACACTTCAGAAGAGGAGAAGCAAGTTTTAGATATTATTTCAACTATATCATACACTCATTTTAGGTATTATTTCAACTATACCATACACTCATTTTAGGTATTATTTCAACTTTATGATACACTCATATCCCAAACCATATCAGAAATGATATGGCTGTTATGAGAAAAGGACACGGGGCATACCTCGGCAGCCGAGTGGTCTTAGGTGTTGCAACTGGATAGGTGCAGTGCTTTTCACACTTTAAATGAGGAGAAGCAATGTGTAGGTCTTATTTCAACTGTATCATACACTCTCTCATCATATCTCAACCCATATAAAACATGCTATGATGGTTATGTGCAATGCACACGGGGCATACCTCGGCGGCCAAGTGGTCTAAGGTGTTG
>OZ012698.1:12474194-12476807 GCA_963942565.1 Maea johnstoni
CCATGTGGCATGGCGCGGACAGAGCAGCACTGCCAATATCCGAAAATCTATCAATTTTGGCAAAATGATTCAGACAAATGATAACTTGGAAAAATATCCTGAATATGAAATGTTAATAAGAACATTACCTACAACTCTCCTTCAATTATTTTGCAAAACCATTCCCGATTTCCATGGCATTGTCAAAAGTATCATAGCTCCTGACGACAATTTCTCGACGAACTCTGAGGTATGGACCGGTTAACCCCTCTGTGCACCCTTCAGTGCACACATGACCTGAAAACCTTTACCTTCACTCATCAATTAGCGAAATATATGAAACTTTTTTGAAGAGGAGTTAATGTCATACCCAACATAAAGAACACCTTTCACTGAACTATTTCTCCAAATAATTATTTGTTATGTAGATATGATTTCATGTGTCAGATCATATGTACACCACACATTCTAACCAATTCAAATCTGGGGGTATTAGCATGTACGTTGGTATAGGTTTAGTGTCCTCGAAAACAAATATTTTGAAAACTATTTCACTGAGAGTTTACGTTCATGCTAGGCTCCGGTACGAAAAGTCTCAATCTGTTATAAGCATACACGTTGTCATACGTTTAGTGTCTTGGAAGCATCACTCTTTTAGGAACTATTTCTCTAAGAGTCGGTTCCGGTACAAAATGTTTCATGCATGAAAACATCGTGGCATGAGAAATTCATACATAAAAATTTACATTTTCATGCATGGAAATGAAAAAATTCCCCCAATAAAAAGTCTTTGGGGCAGAAATTATCATTCTCATGTTATTTAGCAACTACGTTTAAGGTAATGGAAATAAAAATACTTACAAAAATGCATGTATTTATCATTTTCATACATGAATATGTCATATTCGTACATTAAATGTAAATTTCCATGCATAAAACTTTTCGTGCGGGCTGAATAATATCTTACAAAATATTTTTTCACTTGTGATCAATTTCATGAGTCATGCCAAAAAGTTGTGAGACCACGTGTGCACTACAGATGCAAGTAGACTAAGCGTTTAGTTTTTTTTCGCCACTTAGGCGAAGCACCGGACGTGAAATACAGCTTCCGGTTTGAGTAACATGGAGACGCACGTGTTCGGGATCAGGCGGACCTCAGGAAAGACCTTAATTGACCATACACCGACAGGAATGATTGGGGAATTATGAGCGTTAAGGTGGAAATGTTTCTTTAAGCAGGTTTTGGCTGGTCCGGGTGAGCAATTTTATGCGCACGTGGGTTTTAGAGGCTGTTTGGTATGGCAAGGCATAGAAGAAATGTTGCGGGATCTAATTTGCACGTGTCGGAACATATAGTTAGCACACAGAGCTTCATTTTTTCCTATCTTAATCGAGTTTCCTTACTTTGGAATATGATCAAAAATGAATATATCAGGGGGGGGGGGTAGTAGTAGTAGTAGTAGTAGTAGTAGTAGTAGTAGTAGTAGTAGTAGTAGTAGTAGTAGTAGTAGTAGTAATATAGTAGTAGTAGTAGTAGTAGTAGTAGTAGTAGTAGTGGTGGTGGTGGTGGTGGTGGTGGTGCGGGAGGTAGTAGTACATGTAGTAGTAGTAGTAGTAGTGGTGGTGGTGGTGGTGATGGGTGGTGGTGGTAGTAGTAGTAGTAGTAGTAGTAGTAGTAGTAGTAGTAGTAGTAGTAGTAGTAGTAGAATAATAATCGTACGTTAAATCGCAACTTTTATATCATAAAATCATGGTATGTCAATTTTATACCTATACATTGATACATTTCCTACTAGTATGCGGTACTGTGAATGTAAAAAACATACACAGGTATACAAAGTACACAGGCACCCCCAGTAGTGTCCATATCAATTGCTGTTCTAACTGGTATTTTCGACAGGCATTTCATTTTCTCTATTTTCGCGCTCTCCACGGTAGCGCCGAAGTAACATCCTTCAAATAAATATCCTGCTTTGTGTTGTTATGTAGTTTGAGTGCTTGAATGCGCGAATTTAAAGTAACACAAATACTAAGCAGGGCTGTAAGCAAAATTCCCAGCACTCCAAATTAAACGCGTATACGGCTTAAATTTGGAGTGCTAAAAATTTCGCTTTACAGCCCTGCTGGAGGGTAATTGTGCTACTTTAAATTCGCGCATTCAAGCACCCACCTATACATTAATTACTATATAGATATTTATCTGAAGAATGTTATTTTGGCGTAATCGTGGGAGCGGAAAAAATAGCAAAAAATAAATGCCTGTAAAAATACCAGTTATACAGTATACAGACAGCATTCACCGCCTTGCCTATAGTCTGTCTGACTCGAGTTTGGCAATCACTATTCGCACTTTTTTTGTGACAAAACGTACGAGTTTGCCATCCAAACTTGGCAAACCTCTTTGGAGCACTACTACGTGTATGTACAAGCATATTTTTGTTTCAGCTCCGCTAAATGGTGATTTTGCTCATTAGTTCCTATTGTAAAATGTGCACAGTTGAGACAAAAAATATGTTTACACATATACGTTGTAGTGCTCCTAACATGTTTGCCAAGTTTGGATGGAAAACTCAAACGTTTTGTCACAAAAAAAGTGGCAAAAGTGATTGCCAAAGTCGAGTCAGACAGACTATA
>OZ012698.1:12477007-12492007 GCA_963942565.1 Maea johnstoni
CAGTCAAACTTCTATTAAGCGACCGCTCAAGGGAAATGTCAAAAGTGGTCTTTTAACGAGGTGGTCTCTTAAGAAGGGGTTGAGGGTTTGAGCGAGGTAATGAAAAAACAAAGAATTGCCAACAATGACCTGGGACTTATTGAGGTGGTTGTTTAGCTGCGTTTGTGAAATTTCTTCATTAAAATTTTAAGAAACAAAAGAATAAACAATTCAGAAAAATAAAAGTTGAACTATATCATTAATTGAGGACCCTCAGAAATGATATACTTTCAAATTTTTACCGATTATTTCATTATTTTATTGTGCATTTTCCAATAGACAAGGCGTCTAGGCATTGAAGTGGCCGTTGAATAAAGGACCATTTACTCATATGGATAGGATTTCATGGTCGTTGGTCGCGTCAAGCAAGTGGGTCGCTTAATCAAGTAAAATATACAGGGAATAGTCTTGGGGGGATTTGAAACGGGCTACTTGGTTTAGTTCTTTTTTGTTGCAAGGAGTGGGTCGTTTAAGAGAAGTGGTCGTTGAGGCAAGTTTGACTGTATATATATATATATATATATATATAATAATATATATATATACTATACTATATATATATATATATATATAATATATACTCTATATATATATATATAGTATATATATATATATATCTATATATTTATATATATATATATATATATATGAATTCGCCGATGGCAATCACTTCAACTGCTTCAACTCTCTCCAAGTGCCTCGTGTTATCATAATGGATATTGGTTCTACCCGTTGTCCTGCCATGACATATCACTTGTGTTTTATATTACACGCACGTCAGACCATAATGTAGGGTGACTGCTGTCAATATCTAGCCCATGGTATTCAGACATTTATCTCTTCTCACCTGGAATTATAAACATACTGCTGGGTGCAAGGACAATTATGTGAAACAGATTAACCTTTTGGTGATCACGTTTTTGTCGTTCTTTTTTAAATTCTCATAGAAATGAATTTTATTGCACCTGTAAATACATTTAATCAATTTAATTTTCATTTTCAAAACTACTACGGGATGTACATTCAAACTAGCTTTTTTTACATGATCATTTCTCTCGTACTTTGACCGTATGCATTTGCAATGTACGACGTGGGCGTTTATTTAAGGACCTCAGAACATTAAATTGGAGATGCGTTTGCGAGGATCAACGTTGGAGGCTGCCCCGATAACCAATCGGTTCCACCATTGTGGGCTCGCTGTTTCCTACCAATACGGCTCGAGACGCGTGAAAAGGTTGTCAGTGACTTGTTTTTGATTGTTGTACTCTAGTTTTCCTATTTATCATCAGCTGACTAGTTAGAAGTTGGCATAATTATAGCAGAAAGCTGACGATATACGAAGGTTCAAATTTCATGCATTGCTTATCTATCATCTGACTTTGGAAACGGCTTACATCAGCAGCTATTAGGTCAGGCACGGTATAAACTCTTCCTATGAGGTTATGATGTAACGTATAAGGCTATAAAGCAGGATGTTACCAGCGAATCACTAGGACATGACACTAAAACATGAATCCCATCCACCTTTTGTTATGTGAAAGATACACATATCTGCAGTTCCGGCATTTTACTCCTGCACTAAATGCGTGGCTGCACGGACAAAAATACACGACTGCACGCCCGCTTGCCACCCAGTTTCCTGGAATGGAATGAAACCACATGTCCCTGACTTTACAACTGAAACTAAGCTTTGATTCGCAAGCTTCGTTGGTCATTGATATGGCTAACGTATTTCGTTGGCATATTATCTATGGACGTTTGTACAACCAGGCATTGACAGACGTCCGGTCGACTTGTGCAGGAATTAAATGTCTGTTCTGTACACCTGGCCTAATCATCGTCATTCACTGATATTACCTTCAACTAAGATTCTGCTCCTGTGCTTTCAAATTCATGCACGGATGTGCCTCTCTATACGTGAGGATAGTGTTAGCCAAATAAACCTACGGACCTTAAGATCAAAGACGAAGAACTTATTACAGATACCAAACACTAATCTGAAAAGGTTTGATGACTGGGCATCCTGTGTCTATGGACCACGTTCTTGCAAATAAGCTTCCCTACAACATCAGGGCTGCGGAGTGTGTGCAAAACTTCAAAGACACAGCTGAAAACATAACATTGCTTTTTCAAAAGGAGTGTGTGGACTATTAACATGTCCATGGACTACTTTTTATAAAGCGCTTTTGAACATAGGGGAAAGGGTGCTATGTCAAATACAAATTATGGTTGTAGTAGTAGTAGTAGTAGTAGTAGTAGTAGTAGTAGTAGTAGTAGTTATATGCTTATTATTGTTTATTATCGTGTTTATTATTATTATCATTATTTACTAACGAATTACATATGTAACACTCTCATTAAAGGATTGTCTCAATGTGATGTCAGGGATTCAAGCCTCCATCAGGAGCTTGCCAAGACACCTCTCAGTCAGGTAGATGATTAATGACTTGTCGTGTGATATTTGACCGAATTTTAGTGGGTGTTTTTGTTAATTAAAGCAACGGCACTCCTTTTATGAAATACTAATTTTGTTTTATTTTACAATTTCTACAAGATATAAGATGATTGTCTCAATTTCCGAGACATTACAGTTAGTCATAGATTAGTGAGAGTAACACATACATAGACATACACAACACCTACCTGCTAGGAGAAGGGTATGTGAAACAGATTAGCTGTTTTGCAATCAATGGCCCTCGTATATCTATCCATTCACATCTGGAGCCTACCCATAGTCTGACACAAATAGAACGAAGATGTATAATTAGGAAATAATTGATTGCAAGTTATTTTTGTTCGTTCTAAGGATAGCCGCATCTTTTTTTCGATTGTTGAGGTTGCCAATCGATGCACACCTGAGGTGTATTGATATCATAATATATATATATATATATATATATATATATATATATATATATATATATATATATATATATATATATATATATATATATATATATATATATATATATATATATATGTATATATATATATATATATGTATATATATATATATATATGTATATATATATATATATATATATATATATATATATATATATATATATATATATATATATATATATATATATATATATATGTATATATGTATATATATATATATATATATATATATATATATATATATATATATATATATATATATATATATATATATATATATATATATATATCATAAATATAAAAAGGTTGGAAGTAGATTTTTTTCACAATTCCATATAGTTGATTATTAGCCCCATATTTGCAGCGCTTGCAAGCGTCTATTTTCAAATAGATTTCGATTATACAGCGGATATATGTTTTTAAACTACATGCAAAGCTACATTTTCGCATAATGAGAATTAATAGGTGCAGAACGTGAAGGCCTCTAATACACCAAATTGGCCACTTTTAGAAAATCATAAACTGGTGCCTGGCGAAAAAATCCTGCGTAACACTCAACATTTATTTTACATTTTCTTTGGGTTTTTCCCATAAGGTATAACGTCCAAAAATAAAAATAAAAGGTGCGGGCATCCTTAACAATCTGTGTCCTACCACGACATTCCACCTGTCTTTAAGTTCAACAGTTTTAACTAACAGGGCTTCTGGAGCACACACATGGTTTGACAGAAATGAAAAATATCTCCACTACGAAGCAATGTTTAGATATTTCAGAAACATATAGCTTAAAGTAAGTACTGTTTTTTCAACTTCCTCTCCTTAAATATTCATCACATTTTACGCTTTAACTTAAAAAAAATGAGTTGTTAACAGACAGTGTTGACACTGACTGCTCCCTGTCTCTCACCACTGCCAGGGTTCGAATCCCGCTCGAAGCAAGGGAGGAGTAAGTTACCAATGACTTTGGGTTAGGCATTTATATTCTCCGGCATACCGTTTCCCCCACCATTTTACAGGTGGGAGGACACAATTTAGCTCTACACTGGCAGGAAAAGCGACGATAATGACATTTTCCAAAATCTAATCAAATATGTCATTTCATATAGTGTTTGGAGACATAGAGTAAGATAAATGACAATATTCCTAATCCATATACGGCTATGAGGTGGCAGTCAATGGCCTAGCATATTGGATTAAATAACCCATTTTTCCTAGATAAATTCTACGTCGTCAAACAAATGAATTAAGGGATGAAGACAAAAGGATAGGCCTCCATTTTCTGGGAACAATTTATCTTGCTGGAATTGTTGGCATGCAGATCAATAAAGTATTCTCCATCCCTAATCAAAGTGATTGAAATATAGGTCAGAGTTCGATTAGTTGGGGACTAATTGAAGAAACTGGAAAGTAATCGCGTAATAGCTGCCTACTTGATGAGCGGCCATCTTAACTCACTCACTTCCGGAATGATCACGTGATCTGACAACTTCGAAGATAATTCATCAAATTGGGTTGAATTCGCAAAATGATTGAAGAGTGAGTATTGAACCCATCAGAAACTGAAGGTTTCAGTGGAATATTTCTAAAAGTATTGTTGTTTAGCCAAGGTATTTCCAGACCACGTGTACGCTCCAGATGTGCGTAGGTTAATCAATCTGCTACATTGTATTCCCTTCAACAATTGCATTGAGATGGTGCTGTCCAATAATTAGCTGGTTGAGGAACCAGCAGGGCCGAGTAAAGACTCACAATTAGATTATGTGCGCAGCAGCTGTGGGTAGAGAATGGGGAGCTGATGATGAGACAGACGTCCAGATTTTGCAACTGCAAACCGCAACCCGTTCGTACTTGAAGTAATGGAGTATATATATATATATATATATATATATATATATATATATATATATATATATATATATATATATATATATATATATATATATATATATATATATATAGCATATAGGATTAGATAAATCCAATATATATATATATATATATATATATATATATATATATATATATATATATATATATATTTATATATATATATATATATATATATATATATATATATATATATATATATGGTCCGTGGTACGCTTAATAATTCAAACTTTCAAATATTCAAATTTTCAAATATCTGTATTTTCAAACTTTCAAACTTCCATATATCCAAACTTCCGTACTTTCAAACGGGTTTGAATATATGAGATTACAGCCGTATTTCCATACTTTCAAACTTCCAAAAGTCTTTACACATTTATACTATTGCATGTTTAGAAAAGCCGCAGAGTGGCACACTTAATAAATCAAATTTCCAAACCTTTCCTAGCGGTACGCAAGTAGTTCTGTTACAATGTTATGTTGATATATTATACATTGTATAATATCAATAATATCAAAACAATATCAAATGTTACTTTTCAAAGGAAATTGCCAATTATAAGAAAAAAGGATAATTTTCGCAAAGCAGCAAGAATGGTGGAGTGACCTACTTGTCTAATCTATTATTAGAACGGCAGCTTCTAAAATGCGGAACTGGAATTATGTAAAACTCGTGTCGATATGATGGACCAAGTGTGAAAGAGCAAATAAAGAACTTTAATTTCAAGACCTTCTTTTGGGGAGGGTAATAATAATAATAATAATAATATAATAATATTGTCATTTGATATTGCGCCCTTTCCATATAAACATGCTTAAAGGCGCATTACATTCATTGTCAGAGGATAGATGTTGATATCCACATAGTTATTTGATAAATACATCTTTGAACAGATGTGTTTTCAATTGTCGTTTGAAGATTGCCACACTCCCAGCTGCCCGAATATTATTTGGGAGCTGATTCCATAGTTTTGGGGCACAGGCACTAAATGATCTGTCACCGTAGGTTTTCATGTTGGTTCTCGGCTCGCAGAGTAAGTTCTTGGATGTTGATCTCAGTGTCCGTGGTGGAACATACTCTTTCAGCATTTCCCTCAGGTAAGAGGGTGCAGTTCCATGCAAACACTTGTACGCCAGGAGAAGAATCTTGAATTCAATTCTCTTCCTGACTGGTAACCAGTGAAGTTCCTTTAGTACTGGAGTGATATGGTCATACTTCTTTGTGAGTGTGATCACCCTGGCGGCATTATTTTGTACTCTCTGGAGCTTACATATTAGCTCTTCAGGTATTCCACAGAGAAGTCCATTGCAGTAGTCGAATCTTGAGGTTACCAGGGATATGACAGCACCTTTAGTTGATTCTGCAGTCAAGTATTTTCTGATCCTTCCAATGTTTCGAAGGTGATAGTTTGCAGATTTGACTGCCTTTGACACATGTGCGGCCATATTCATGCTTGGATCAAAAACAGAGCCCAGATTGCCGATAGGTATATTGAGAATCTTAACAATCTCACCATTTACGGAGATGCTAGGCACAGATATTTTGGCTCGCTGCTTAGGGGTACCTAGCACTAGGACTTCCGTTTTGTCTGCATTCAGTTTTAGCTTGTTCTGTGACATCCATGTATATATGTCAGTGAGGCAGCCTTCCAGCCTAGCAACTCCTATGTCCACAGCTTGTTGAGTGATAGGTTTTATTGCCAGATAGAGCTGTGTGTCGTCTGCATATATGTGAAGCTCTAAACCATGCTTTCTGATGAGTTTTCCAAGGGGTAGGAGGTAGATCAGGAACAACAATGGTCCTAACACTGATCCCTGTGGTACGGACCACAGAATGTCCTGTAACTCAGAGAATGACTTGTCAATCTTGATGCGGAGTGTGCGTCCTGACAGGTAAGACTTAAACCAAGCAAGTGCTTGACCCGTAATACCTAATGTATTTTCCATTCTGCTGAATAGAATATCATGGTCGATGGTGTCGAAAGCCGCACTCAGATCTAACATGACCAGTATAACTACTCCATGCTGGTCAATGCTGGTTAGAATGTCATTCTGTACTTAACTAGGGCAGTCTCAGTGCTGTGACCAGGCTTGTAAGCAGATTGTAAATGTTCATGCAAGTTGTTCTCAGTCATGTAGTCAGTGAGTCGCCCCGCCACCACCCTCTCCAACAGTTTTGAGATGTAAGAAAGGTTACTGACAGGACGGTAGTTCTTTAGAATATCTGGATCTAGGGTAGATTTCTTAAGTAGCGGTGTTACTATAGCCGTCTTCATGGATTTCGGTACCTGGCTAGATCTGAGAGAAGAATTTATGATGTTAGTCATTACTGGAAGTAATTCGCTTCTACTTTCTTTGATGAGCCAAGTTGGGATTGGATCAAGCATGCAGCTTTTCGCAGGAGACTTGCAAATTATCTTCCATACTTCCTCCTCTGTAGTATTCCGCAGAACATTCAGAGTGGAAACAGGTGGTGACTGTGCTATTTCCAGGTTGATGTCAGAGCAGTCAGGGAGGTTATCCCTGATTTTATCAATCTTTTCCTTGAAAAAGCATGAGAACCTATTTGCAAGTTCTTCTGCAGAGCTGTGTTCTGGGAGTTTTGACACTTTCTGCCTGAAGAGGAGTTCATTCATTGTCTGGGACATCGCTTTTGATAGAACTTTATTTGTTCCCAACTAACCCATAGGCAGGATAAAAAAACTTTATTTGTTCCCGACTTACCCGACAACTCTAGTGAATAGGTATCTATCAATATATATCATCTATCTAACCTGTCTGTCTGTATTTCTGTCTATCTATATATCTATCTACTATCTAGCAATCAATCTTTCTATCTATTCATGTGTGAGAGCCTTATATAAATAAAATGTTGTTCTTCATCTAAAGTGAGAACATCCAAACACACACACATAGACATATATGTATGTATGTTATGTGTGTGCGTGCGTATGTGTTTTATTTACCCTTCCTCTGGAGTGGTCTGGAAGAAATAAAGTTTTATTTACCCTACCGGTAAAACAGTGTTATTTTCCTCCCCCTAGAGTATGCGGGAACATATCAGTTAGATCTTATGTGCGTGGGGCGTGGGGGTGGGGGGGGGGGGAGTGGTATATAAATGACTGTGCGCGGGCGTGCATGCATGCGTGTGTGTGCGTTCATGAATTGGTTCATAAACTACGTTATGATGGAATCAATGAAGTATATAATCATATCTGCCTGTCTTTCCGTATTTCTCTCTCTACCTATCTATATACGCACACATACGCACACACACACATACATACATTTATGTGTGTGTGTGTGTTTGGATGCTCTCACATTAGACGAAGAAAATAATTTTATTTATCTAAGGCTCTCACACATAAAAAGATAGATAGATTGATAGATAGTAGATATATATATATATATATATACAGATAGACAGTAATACAGACAGACAGACCAAAAGGTAGATAGATAATGTATATTGATCGATATTCATCCACTAGAATGGTCGGTTAAGTCGGGAACAAGTTCTATTTACCCTCCCAAAAAGACGGTCTTGAAAATAAATTTCATTGTTCCCTCCGTCACTCATGGTCCATCATATGGGCACGAGTTTTACATACATTCCGGTTCCGCAATTTAGAAGCTGCCGTTTCTAATAATAGAACAGACAATTGGGTCACTCCACTTTTCATGTTCATTAGCGTCAATGACAGTTTCATAATCAATATCCACAATTGCAATATTTGAAGATATAGGAAATTAAGAAATGCGTATTTCATAGCCTTAATGAGAACAGCGTCGTGATGATAAATAATAACAATGACGAAATGCGGGTCGTGTTTGCAACTTAAGGCAGCTTCTATTAGCAGCCCGATCACCGTATATTTGAAAGTTTCACATTTTACATTATTAAACGTTCCATGTCAAACTTTCAAACTTCCAACACGTTTTGGAAGTTTGAAAGTTTGGATATTTGAAAGTATGGAAGTTTGAAACTTTGAAACTTTAACCATAGTTTCAAATTTCCAACACGGTTTGGAAGTTTGAAACTTTGGATATTTGAAAGTATGGAAGTTTGAAACTTTGAAACTTTAACCAAAGTTTCAAATTTTTAATACGGTTTCGAAGTTTGAAACTTTGAAAATATACCCATAATTCCAAATATCCAATACGATTTGAAACTACAGAAATTTGAATTATTAAGTGTACCACTGACCATATATGTATGTATGTATGTATGTATGTATGTATGTATGTATGTATGTATGTATATATATATATATATATATATATATATATATATATATATATATATATATATATATATATATGTAATTTCCAGGCGCCACCTCTGGCCAAAATAAAAACCATACGAAGCAACATTTAATAGTAAAGCCATACACAAATCAAAGAGTCACATACTTATCTTTATTACTGAAATGAGAAACCCTCATGTGTAAATCGTAAAACATACCTAAGTGCCTTAATTTATTAGATCAGATCGTGTGCGTAGCAGCGGTGAGTATATAATGGGGAGTTGATGATGAGACAAACGTCCAGATTTTCCGATATTATTACATACTGCAAACCATTCGTACTTGGAGTTTTCAGTGAATTAAAATCGTCTGTACCTATGATGCTTTTTCCAAATGACATTGCATTAAAGCATGCTTTTACAAGTACGCTATGAAGGATTGATATTTAGGTTTTTAATGAATATGTTTATCTAAATAGAGATATTTTCTAAATAGTCGAATATTTTTAGCACTTAAAGCATGAATGTTCGTCACCTGCTTCGTTGTGATTGCTTTACGAATGGAGTGAGATGAGCATATATGTTAAGTAATGATATTTTTCATTGAAAATGAATGTCTCTAGAATATGCAATGAGGAGTATTATTATGTGATTGTGTGTTGGAAAATGCCATACACAGAGGAAAAGAAAAGCAAATTGGGCGCTTCTGGGATGAGGATAAACAGGTAGTCGTATTTATCTTCATTTCTTAAAAGGAGAAACGTCCATGTGAATATCATAAAACTTGATTTACTTGCCAAAGTGCATCAATTTAGTTGAGTATGTTAATACTACTTTAATATAATGTTTTGCCTTGTCCTATGGGTAATACACAGTTGATAACGACATTGATTAATCAGATTTGTTTACCAATATCCAATTGCACACATGGGATTCATTCTCTTCAAATGTATTGGTGTTTCTGATTAGGAAACAAGTTGTGTAATCTTCTACCGGTGTAACAGTTCAGTGTCACCCATTGTTTAGCGTCTCTGATATCCAGCTGCCACTTTCCTTAATATCAATACTAAGCCATAACTAACAAGTTCTTTAGCTGGCAATGTAGGTAGGGCCTCGGTTTGTCCTTATAAAGGCAAATGCACCATCAAAATGGTTTAAATTAAAATGAGCTTATATATGTCCCCTTTCTAATAGGACATTCATCAAATGTGTCCTCTTCAGCACTGCTCAGTTATGGCTTACAGAAATGAGAAAGTAACAGGCCCGAGTCAGCCACACCAGGGCATCCATCTTCCCAAGGCTCATGCAGGTTTGTGGCATTGCCTGAATACCTGCTGTGCCATGAGAGGACACGAGAGTAGGAGTCACTGACAGCAACTTGTTACGATCCCTAACCAACCTGCCAGTGATCCCGGGTCACAAGAGAGTTGGAGTCACTGACAGCAACTTGTTACGATCCCTAACCAACCTGCCAGTGATCCCGGGTCACAAGAGAGTTGGAGTCACTGACAGCAACTTGTTACGATCCCTAACCAACCTGCCAGTGATCCCGGGTCACAAGAGAGTAGGAGTCACTGACAGCAACTTGTATTGAACCCTAATCCACTTGCCAGGGATTACGGGTCACAAGAAGACGGGCACTGAAAATATCACACCGGGTCACTTACAGCAAGTTCTTATGACAGCACATGTGTCTCTTGGTGATCATGGATCACATGAGAGGGGGGGGGTCACTGAGTTCTAATCACACCGGCAGTAATGACACGATTCACCAGCCAGTGATCCCAGGTTACAAAAAAGGGGGCACTGAGAAATAGCACACCAGGTCACTGACAGCTAGTTCTTATGACACCACATCTGTCTACCCTTGATCTCGGGTCACAAAGGAAGGGTCACTGAGTTCTTATCACAACGGTAGTAACGAAACTATCTTCTAAATCACGAGGCGTGTGATTCACTTGGTGTGACAGGCAATTAAGGGATTGTTGCCGGCTAGAGAGTGAGGGGAGGGGAGCGGTGGCAATTTTCTAGCCTAATGCAATATTAGCTGGTGCTGCTAATTACTTTTGACAGAAGAAGAGCTCCCTCGGTTGCTTAGTGATCAGGAACATTGCACAACTCGGTGATCACGGGTCACAAGAGAGGCAGGTCACAGACAGCCAGCTGTAAGGACCCCCTAATCCATCTGTCAGTTATCCCGGGTTACAAGAAGAAGGGGGCACTGAGAAATAGCACACCGGGTCATTTACAGCAAGTTCTTATGACAGCACATGTGTCTCTTGGTGATCATGGATCACATGAGAGGGGGGTCACTTAGTTCTAATCACACCGGTAGTAATAAAATGATCCACCAGCCAGTGATCTCGGGTTACAAAAAAGGGGGCACTGAGAAATATCACACCGGGTCACTGACAGCAAATTCTTATGACACTGCTTCTGTCTGTACGTGATCCCAGGTCACAAGAGGCGGGATCACTGAGTTCTTACCACACCGGCAGTAACGAAGCCATCTTCTAAATCACGAGGCGTGTGATCCACTTGGTGTGACAGGCAATTAAGGGACGTGATTGTTGTCGGTTAGAGAGTGAGGGGAGCGGAGCGGTGGCAATTTTCTAGCCTAATGAAATATTAGCTGGTGTTGCTTATTTCTTCTGGCAGAAGAAGAGATCCCTCGTTGGCTGGGGGGTTAGAAACATTGCACAACTCGGTGGTCCCCGGTCGTAAGAGAGGAGGGTCACAGACAGCAAGTTGTAAGGACCCCTTAATCCATCTGCCAGTTATCCTGGGTTACAAGAACGGGATCACTGAGAAGAATCAAACTAGGTCACTTACAGCAAGTTCTCATGACACCACTTCTGTCTGCCCTTGATCTCGGGTCACAAGAGGGGAGGTCACTGAGTACTAATCACACCGGTAGTAAAGAACGATCCGCATGCCAGTGATCCCAGTTGACAAGAAGGGGTCACTGAGAAATAGCACCCCTCACTGACATCATGCCACCACATCTGTCTACCCTTGATCTTGGATCACAAGAGGGAAGGGTCACTGAGTTCTAACCATATATGCACTAACGAAACGATCCACATGCCAGTGACTCCAGGTTACAAGGAGGGGGGGTGACAGAGAAATAGCACACCGGGTCACTGGCAGCTAGCTCTTATGACACCACATCTGTCTACCCGTGACCCCGGGTCACAAAAGGAGGATCTCTGAGTTCTTATCACACCGATGGTAACGAAACTATCTTCTAAATCACGAGGCGTGTGATTCACTTGGTGCGACAGGCAATTAAGGGACGTGATTGTTGCCGGTTAGAGAGTGAAGGGAGGGGAGTGGAGGCAATTTTCTAGCCTAATGCAATATTAGCTGGTGCTGCTAATTTCCTTTGACAGAAGAAGAGCTCCCTCGTTGGCCGGTCGGTCGGAAAATTGCACAATTCGGTGCTCACTTAAACCATTTATACTCAACCCTTATGCTGGTGGTGGATAAATTGTCCAATACAAAAAAGATGCAAACAACCTGAAAAATGACTGATACCCTGGCACATGGGCACTCATCTGAGAGTGCTATGCGAGAGCTATCCAATGAATATCAACACGACAGGGTTTGGATTGGTTTCGAAAATCTTTGCGTCCTTGTGCTTTGGGCGACAGTAGCCTAAGCATTGTAAGGGTTAACTGAGTTCCCATAGGAATTGCCGTCTGGATCTATGATACATTTGGCATTAACTTTGTACATACAGTGCCGACATTTAATTCTTGCGCTGAACGTGTGGGCAGCCCGCACGACCGATAGCCACCCAGTTACCTGGGCATGGATGCATGGATGGCTTCACAACTGCACTGAACATTGACTTGCAAGCTACGTGAGTCATTGATATGCTTGGCCCCTCGTTTGACATGTTATGCATGGGTGTTTGTACGACCGGGCACTGGCAGACGTCCGGTCGACTGGTGCAGGAATTAAATGTCTGTACTGTAAGAGTGCTTTTACAAAATATTTCAAGGAGAGTTTTTGCTTATGTTCTGAAAAACATTTCTTCTTCAAATATTTTTCTATTTATGCTTTTGCCTGGAAGAATTCATCAGAATTGCCAGGCTGCTTTTGGCCGCTTCAAGCATTAATCAGTTAATAATGTAGGTCACGTGGTTCGAACACCTTGTTGTGCAGATTTCACAAACTGGAAACTGGGGAGATAAAAAAAAAAGTCGACATCTCTCCTGAAATGTTCGGTAATATTCATTAGATAATAGTATGACCTAATGATTATCACAAATCTTCTTCATTCACAGTATATCCATCATACGAAATTAAAAATAATGGAAGGGATGTTAAAATTAAAATAAGAAATCATTAGAAATATTCATGATAGAAAAAAATCATTGCGTGTGGGGTCTAAAAATCTAAAAAAAAACGTTCCTGCCAATCCCCACACCCTTCATTATTAGAATAGCACTAAGTATGAGAGCAGGTGATCTTATGCCCATTATATCATATATTACGCAACGCAACCTACCACAGTAGACCAATCTACTTTTATTCCTATAGGAAATTGTAACAGATGCTCAAGCTATTGCAATCCAAACATCCGTCCTTATTGTCTTATGAAACCCCCCTCAAAGGGGACCATTGTACAGTATTTAGAACAAATGCACTATAGAAGGACCATCTAGAAGGGAAATGAGTTTATAGCACACTAGAATAGCCTGAGAGATTATCAACAATATGTTATCGTCAGACAACACCAGCTGAACCAGGTGCTCTGAATTAACCCATTAATGCCCACAGCGGCCAAAAGCCCGACAAATTTGGCCAAATCGTTCAGGAGAAAGCATTGGTAGAAAATATTTGAAGGAGAAATGTTAATCAGAACAGAACCAACAACTTTCCTTCAAATATATTTTGAAATCCGCATTCTTTTCTAAGTTATTGTCAGAAGCATCAAGGATCCAGACGACAATTGCAAGAGTAACTATTAAGCATTAATGGGTTAACAACATCAGCAGCCTTCACAATCTAGAAAAACACCTGGCTTTCCAGTACTGTCAAAGATAACACATAATGCCTTTTGCATGTCTGTAAGTCTACCTACAAAATAAAATGTCATACGTTTTTGCGAACTGTGTACCGTATGTTGTTGCATCTCTGGTACAGCGTATACTGTTGTTGTTTTTTTGTTTTTGTTGTTGTTGTTTTTTTGTTGTTTTTTTAATTTTAGCTTTTTTGGGCTGATTTAGTCCTCTAGATGTTTTCTGTTGCAGAAGGACCATAGGCAGTCCTCTACAACGCCGCACATTTATATAGCGACCAGGCCAACCGTGCCAATCGATCTCAGTGGGACAATATATTCGCGTTATATATGGAACGCTGTTTTCGGAACACGAAAAGCGTAAAATTAAATTTGCTGCAGTTAATACTAGGAATACAGTTATAGTTGAAGCAGACACTATTTGATTTTCGCTACCTTATATCTGGATCAGGTGAAGATGCTTTGATTTTCACTATTTTAGTTGTGTGCATGCAACCAACAACTTAGAAAACGGTAATACAAAGATACCGAGTACGATATCGGAGCAACCTAACAACAGACAACAGGAGTCGATGAATACTAAGAGGTTGGTTGGGTTAGTATTATCGACATTTTCTCTAATCCATTAGTAACATAATGGAATGACTTATTAACCCATTGATGCTTAGGAATTCCCTCATAAATTGTCGTCTGGATTATCTAAGATAGATATTTTTTTTGACAATAACTTGAAAATCCAGAATTATTTTTCAAGATATATCAATGAGCGGTGTTGGTAGTGTTCTGATTAACATTTCTCCTTCAAATATTTTCCCAACTTTGCTTTCCCCTTCAAGATTTCATCAACATTATCAGGCTGATTTGCGCCGCTGCGAGCGTTAAAGGGTTAATCCTT
>OZ012698.1:12494507-12508966 GCA_963942565.1 Maea johnstoni
CCCTGGCATAGCCAGGTCTTCACTTTAGCGTATATAATAATTGGTCTCTCGCTACATATCCATTGTTTTATTCATCCAATGTGATAGGAGTGATATACGGAGTGGAATGTAATTTTAAGATAGTGGCGAGCAAAGGCAAATATGGCAGAGGCTGGATCCGCGCGCCAAAATTTGAGGGATGCCGACACACGGACCCATGTCCCAAGGTATAGCTATTGCTATGTAATAGCCAATTGAACTGTGATTTCAATATCAGCGCTGACTACGAGTCTGACTGTCTAATCTGAAACGTGACAAGATGAAAGGTCGTGACCTCTGCCGTAAGTTGGTTTGACCTGTAACGACATGGGCTGGTGCGAAAACATCCAAATAAGTTTCCCTTACACAATGTTAATGCATGATTTCTATATCTCATCTGACTTTGTTTTTTTGGCCTGTTTCGCTCTGTTTTATATATCAACTCGCTTCAAAAAGCCAGTTATTTACGACAACGCTAAAACAAAAACACAGGTCAATAGGAAATTGGTCCAAGTATGACAAATTCAAGATATTGCAATTTTTTCTTTAAATATAAACATAATATCACATGGCTAAAAAATACACTCATTGTACCTGAGAAGTTGCCAGTGACTTGGAGTAAGACGGTGGTTTTGGCAGGGTACGCCGGTTTCCTTCACCACTTACAGATGACTAGTCATGACCAAGACGGACAATGCCAGAAAAAGTGACGATAATGTAAATTCAAAAATAAAAATTTTAGACATAAGGTCACCTACTTTACTAGTTGTAAAGAGCTGGATAAAACTAATAAATTCGATGAAATGTTTTAAAAATGAAATTATGCAAAACAAGATGGAAATGATTAGTAAAAGACAAAAATGCAAATAATGCCGAACAGGAAGTCAAGATGAGCCTCACTTAATATGCGATTCTTCTGGGTCTGTTACAAGAAACAAATTATTTTCATTCTGAATAAGTCTATAAGATATTTGATTTCACGCAAGTTAGGTATCTGATGATGCAATTAATTCGAAGGTTGTTAACTTTTCAGAGAAAGTGAGGCAAGAAATTCTAATTACATTTTATATCGATTTCTTTTACACGTTGATGAAGTTGACATCCCAGGGACGTACCTGGATTTCGATTTTTAATTGCAATGCATCTCTCTCATGAATAGTCATAGACAGGCCTGTCCTTGATTTAAAGCACACTTGAGAAGCTTATATTTGGTTATGATAAGATTACCTGAAGAAAAATTATATTTCCAATAAATGTAAATTATGTACTACTACTACTACTACTACTACACTACTACTACTACTACTACTACTACTACTACTACTGCTACTCCTTCTACTACTACTACTACTACTACTACTACTACTACTACTACTACTACTACTACTACTACTACTACTACTACTTCCTCTACTACTACTACTTACTGTTGCTGCTGCTGCGGCTGTTACTGCTACTACACTACTACTACTACTACTACTACTACTACTACTACTACTACTACTACTACTACTAATATGTCAAATATATATTATACAGATAATAAATTAATAATATAAATTATATTTTTATTTGCTTAAACATTTTATATTGAATTGAAATTCTTTGCCCCCCCCCCCCCCCCCCCTTGCCTGGACTTTCTCCATCTTCAAAGTATACTTATTTCCTAAATTAGGACGCTGGTTTAACGTCACTTTTTCTGCCATATTGAGCGAAGTTTCTACCAGCCAGTTACACGTGGGGAAGTTACCTGCAGTAACCGGGGAAATACTCCTCCTTCCTTCAAGTGACTGGAAACTTTCTCGCATGCACCGGAACGCATTCGAACCCGTGCAGTAGCGAGAGATAGCGAGCAGTGAACAGCAACGTCCCAGACAATTCGGCTAGGGGGGACGGTCCTTGATATTCCATGATTTTTTCAATTTTCGTCATGTGCTTGCCATATTGCAGCTTCGTTGTGACTAGCCAGTTGCAAGTGGTATAGGAAACCGAAGTACCCTGCGAAAACCACCGCATATACCCAAGTCACTGGCAACTCTCTCACATGCCGAACTCAATAGGCTATAATACTTTCTATAAGCGGTACATTGAAATGCATTCAGGAGTTACTTTTCCCACGCAGAGGCCTATACTATGTGAAGATAACCATAAAGATATTGTTATCTCATCAAATGGTTCGTTTTTTATGTAATTGCTAATGGATTTTAAAGTGGGTGTACCAATCCGTATCTTGGAGAGGAATTGAATTCCCCAACCATTGGTGAATATTACTGGAAATGTATTCAAGTCAACGCGTAATTTAAGCTTGCGTCCTTCTCACTCCATTTCTCTTGCTATACCATATGCCTGTCGTGTCTGTTTTCTATTAGGCTTAATTGGTAGCTTTACAGAGTCCCTGGGCTGATCAAAGTTGTATTCACATCCTCACGACTCTGCCCTTTCACTGGCTCTTTTAACCCATTCAAGCATGGAGCTCTTTTTCACCAAATGTCGTCCGGTCCTATCAAACTTTTGTCGATAACTTTTGAATGAAGCACAAATTTACAAGATATTCGAAGGAGAGTTGAAGATAAAGTTAAGATGAACAATTCTCCTTCAAATATGTTCTAAATATCGCTTTTGTTAGAAAGATATCACAACAAATTGTCAGGCAGTTTTGGCTGCTGCTAGCAAGAATGGGTTGACAGACACGATTAGTCTTATCTTCACATTTACATCCCACAGTAGCACCTCAAGCTGTTCTCCACAATCCAATAACAAATCTAGAGACGAGATAGAAACCCAGTAAAAATGATTTAAGCCCTTGACAGTGCCTGGCTACAAAGCATGAGGTCGTAGGTTCGAGTCTCCGCTGGATCCCCAAATGACGTGTTAGATAGGTCGCTATATAAATGTGCGGCGTTGTGGAGGGTTATCTTTGGTTCTTCTGCAACAGATAGACCTTTTGATTAGTAAAGAGAAGGGAATTTATTAACGTTTCCTGGTTTCTATCTCGTCGTGATATGACGTTAGCTGTTGAAAGGGAGGTAAAGACCAATTGGTAAAAGAACCATTCCTTTGGTTATAATCCATTTATGACAAGCAAGCGTTTATTTGATAGTGTGGTGGGTTGATACTTACATCACTTTCAATAATTAAGATCACATCGAGACCAGATAGAAATAGAGGTTCTTGGACGCGGGTGCTAGGCAACGAACGTGGTGCATTGTTCCATATATGGCAATCGTTACCAAATATGGTAATACAATCATTCCGAATGCTCATTGGGAATGACCATTGGGATGGAATTTCTTCAATGGGTTTTTCAGCCCCATAGTGGTAGAAAACTAGAATCCAGATGAAATTCCCGTCTCCTTTCGAAGGGTCCAAAGGAGGAACTTGAAATTTAGAATTTCGATTTACGTCACTTATTCTGCCACAATGCGGCTAATTCTTGATTAGCCAGTTCTACACGGTGGTGAAACCGGAGTACCTGACGAAAACACCGTTTAACCCCATCCAAAGCAGGAGTACAGGTGTTATTGTATTCCACTTTCTTTAACCACATCACAAATATATGAAAGTGAAAAGCAGTAAATAGTAAAACACAAATCTCCAACAAAAGCGAAAGTAGATAAATGAATAAAGGCGAAAGTCAACAACCCTTAACCCAAGTACAAGAACAGCACATAAACAAAGTAAAAAAATCATCACCCTCGGGTATACTATCATAACGAAGAGTAGACTCTGGCTTACATTAAATGCGGTCTAGTAGCATATGTACTTCAAAGAACGCCCACGCGCTTTTAGCACATATATAATGTGTCTATTATTCAATATCTGGGATTGGACCAACATTTATGCAAGATCATACATGACAGACAGAAAAAGATGTCTGGCATTTTCCAAGAAAGTGTTGAAAGAAAATACTTTGTTTTGCCTGTCACGTATGCTCTTTCGTAAATGATACTGATCACATGTAAGAGAGAAATACAATTAATGCTCACAGCAGCTAAAAGCAGCCTGACAATTTTGTTGAAATCTTTCAGGCGAAAGCATAATTGGGAAAATATTTGATGGAGAAATATTGATCAGAACACTACCATCAACTCTCCTTCGACGTTTTTGCTAAATCAATCTTAATCTGGAAGTTATTGTTAAAAGTATTGAAGATCCAAACGCCAATTTGAAAAGTAACTCTTAAGCATTAATGGGTTGAACAAGGTATGAATATTCATTACGAAAATCCTTCAGGAATCTTCAGGAATCAGGAAATAAGTTAATAAGGCTTGAATGTTGCATAGGAAACTTACAGCTCTAATTAGTGTGAGTGGTCGATATGTTTTTTCCTTTTTTCCTTATTGAAGCAGAGCACCTGTTTTTATGCTTAGCAACTGGTTCCCTTGTGCAATTCGCTGTTTCGTACATGTTATTCATTTCATGTGAAATGGTACATATTGACTCTTATGCTGCTGGTGACTCATTTGGCCAATACAAAATGATACACAAAAACCTGAAAATGACTGAAACTCATATGGGTACCCATATGAAAGTACTCAGTGAGAGCTATCCAATGAAATCCAACATGACAGGGTTTAAATGGTTTTTAATAAACTGTGCGTCCTTCCTTCTACGAAAGTAGCCTCAGCATTGGAAGGGCTTAACCATTTAATTCTTATGATTTACTATAGATATTGTCGTCTGAGTCTGTGATTCTTTTGATATTAACTTTGGAATTAAGAATGAATTTACAGAATATTGAAAGAAAAGTTGTTGGTAATGTTCCAAATAACATTTCTCCTTCAAATACTTCCCTCATCTTAACTTTTGCCTGCGAGATTTCATCAGTATTGGAGGTCTTGGTTTGGCGCTCTAGGAACAAAGGGCTTAACTTCCTGTGCTTTGTTATCTGGATAATGCTTATGTCATAATGAATATTCCGGCATAAAGACATACGTACCATCGTCAGTTTTCTCTTTCTGAAAAAGACTTTGATAGTGACAATGTCAAAAAATAGTTTTGTTTGTTATATTGGGTTCTTATAGAACACGACTTATTCATGACTTACTCATTCGTTCATTCATGATTTATTTATTTATTCATTATATTTTCATGAACAGTTTTTCAGTTGGTTAACGGACAGGTGCTGTTACAAAACAGCGATGTTAACCCATTGATGCTCGCAGCGGCAAAAAAGGGCCTGCCAATTTTGATGAAATCTTGCAGACAAAAGCATAAGTAGGAAAATATTTGAAGGAGAAATGTTAATCGAAACATTACCAACAACTTTCCTTCAAATATTTTGGAAAATTATTCTCAATTCCGAAGTTATTGTCTTAAGTATCATAGATGCAGACGACAATTTCTGGAGGAACTCTTAAGTGTTAATGGATTAATGGAGTGATGATTGATGATTAAGTGCATGTGATTACATGCACGATTGCTAAAAAACACTTGGCGTTTTTGATTTGAGCAATTTAAATTTTAAAATGGCATGACGTTGCGATATAGTGAAAACATCTGCTTTGCAGATGTTTTTACTTTGCAGATGATTTGCAGATGTTTATATGGACGTATGCTCGTCTGTGATAGAAAAAGCAGGAGTAAGCTTTTGAACAAATATCGAATCAGTTGGATCCATGCAATAATATATGTAGTTTAGAAATACTCAGGTAAGAGACTATAACCACATAGTCTTGTGCGTTACAGTTGTCATTATTTGTATTATTCATTTCTAACTTGCTATTATTTCACGGTATCTCGATGTATTTTTTATGTCCTTTGGATATAGTCAATAAATACTATACTATACTATACTATTAGCATCTTTTCATTGTTTCATCTGATTACGTCGAAATGTATAAATAAGTACAAGGAAGCGCATTTTAGTTCCATGCTTTACCGGTGTATCCACGGGAACACCATAATGTGACAAATAGCCTTGTTTCTGAGTATCTGAGTAAATTCCCCCATACCTATAGCTAAAATTAATTTCGTGATTGATAGACTTTTTTCATACAAATTTTCACATTACTACAAAGGCAGGTACTATCAGGGTCAATATCATGCTATATTGCATTAGAGTTATCCACGTACTATTACATTCACTGAAATAGTTAAACCTGAAATAATTAACCGTTTAAGTCCTACCAGGGTCAATATCATGCAACTTCACATTAGAGATATACATGTACTATTACATACACTGAAATAGTTAAGCCTGAAATAGTTAACCGTTTAAGTCCTACCAGGGTCAATATCATGCAACTTCACATTAGAGATATACATGTACTATTACATACACTGAAATAGTTAAACCTGAAATAATTAACCGTTTAAGTCCTACCAGGGTCAATATCATGCAACTTCACATTAGAGATATACATGTACTATTACATACACTGAAATAGTTAAACCTGAAATAATTAACCGTTTAAGTCCTACCAGGGTCAATATCATGCAACTTCACACTAGAGATATACATGTACTATTACATACACTGAAATAGTTAAGCCTGAAATAGTTAACCGTTTAAGTCCTACCAGGGTCAATATCATGCAACTTCACATTAGAGATATACATGTACTCTTACATACACTGAAATAGTTAAACCGGAAATAGTTAACCGTTTAAGTCCTACCGGGGTCAATATCATGCTACTTCATATTAAAGCTATCCATTAATAATTATATGCACTGAAATAGCATTAGAGCTATCCATGTACTGCATGTACTAGTATCACATACACTGAAATAGTCGCATCTAAATAATCAACCATTTAGGTCCTACCATGGTCAATATCAAGCTACTTCACAATAAAGCTATCCATGTACAATTACGTGACTCGGAATATTTGGGATATGTGCGCATCATTTACGTAACATCTCTCATCCAGGTCAGCTTTGATTCTCAGCTTAGCTTACAGTATGTGGGCGGCCAACTCTTAATAGGTCCTTAATACCATATGTCACCGCATAAGTCGCGTTACAAATACATTAATAACAGCTCGAACAGTCGGATGAACAGGAATGCTATCATAGTGGCCATGTCATTCCTAAAAGCATTAAGTCCTAGACAAGGCGATTAAGCATGTCGAGATAAGAGACGCAATACTTGGTTCGCTACTCGCGCATGCGCAAAACGCTCAGGGAAGAGATGGGTAATCGGATGATTTGTGAATATTATGTCAGATGCTTATAGAAGCAGTCAACTGATAGAAAAAGTCTTTTCCGATTCATCTGCTAGTGATATTGCCGGGTTTTGTTTTTTTTTGGTTTGACTTATTACTTTATTTTTATTTTTATTTTGACCATCCAGCCTTCACAAAGTATATACCGTCTAAAAGGTCTGATGAGAAATATCTGAGCATAAAAAGTACCCTCCGAGCTGGCGCATTTAGTTAGGTATCAACATTTCCAATGCTGACGCTACTTTCGTCTAGAGCACAGGAAAGGCAAAAGCAAAAACCACATAAACCCTGTCATACTTTCATGATGTTACAGATTATAACGATATGTGTTCTATTATAAGGCGGAATGCCAAACTGTGTGCGCTAAATTTAGCACACCATTATACGCGACTTCCGACGACGGTGATAAGTCTATTATACCAAACCCGTCCTTTACATGAATTAAGGTGCCTCCACACTAAGGACATGAATGACTTATACTCAATAGAAACAATTACTATCATAAATGACGTTGTAGATATAATGTCGATACATCTGTGCGACGTTACGTTGTTGCTCGTACACCGGAGGCTTACTATAACGGAACAATGTATAAGACTCATGAGTCGATATATACTAATAGATTTATGTGTTTTGAATTTATATATGTTATCTTATGTTCTACTTTTTATCTATATGTCCTATATGCACCGAATAACTGAAATAACACCCCGATGCGACGTTTTGGGCAATCTACACTGTCTAAGCTCCCACAACAACAGCCCAGGCGAAACGTGCACAGGCCCTGCGCCCAGCAATAGCATTATTTCCAAATATACTGTGCTATCCCGCCCAGAAATCCCAGAAGGTAACCTTATTGAAAATACAGTAATGAGTATCCGCAGAGATACCGCCCTGGGCTGGTGTTGTGCGAACAGTAACATGATCAATCAAGATGCTACTTACCTGTTAGCCTCTCAGGCGAGCAAGAGACAGCATAGAGAGTCTTTGTGCAATTTTAGATCAGAATATGAAACAGTTGATGGTATTTAAACTACTGGTATTAATCCTATTAAGCACCTGCGAGTGCTTCAGAAATTTATGTATAAAGATGGACCAGGATAATCAGCCTAATATCTACAATCAACAGGTTTCACTGGTATGTTGGAATTCACGGGGCCTCGTTACCTCACTGCCATATTTACATAAACTCTTGGGGTCTAATGACATAATTGCCATAAGTGAACATTGGCTGCATGCCAACAAATTGAACTTACTTACCGAAATATCTCCAGAATTTAATGTCATTGCCCGGGCAAGCAAACACCTAGACGGTAGTGAATATGGATACAAACGAGGCCAAGGGGGAGTGGCGCTTTTTTGGCGTAAAACTCTGGGTGGTATAACCCCTATGACTGCATTAAAACATGACAGGTATTGTGGCATACGTTTTCAGAATGAAGCAGGGAGAGTGCTTAACATTTTATCCATATACCTGCCAGCACCAGGCTCGGCTGATGACTTTAATGAGGTAATAGACACCCTTTCCGAAAACATAGAAAATATGGAGGCTGGGTCTCTAACACTAGTCTGCGGAGATTTTAATGGCGACGTTGGCCACCTGGGGGGACCTAGGTCCACTAGGAAACCCACTAACTACGGGAAAAAGGCTTTTAAATTCCTAGATGAATTCTCGCTATGCCCAATTAATTTATGCAATATAACAACAGGCCCGCTTAACACTTTCAAAGGGGGAGTGGGAAGCTCCACAATAGATTACATAGCAGTCCCATCATGTCTGGTCCAAGATGTAGTATCCTGTGAGGTATTAGTTGACGAAATACTTAACACTTCGGACCACTACCCAGTGCAGATGATCATGAGTGTTATGGGAGTCAAAAGCGCTTATATAGAAACCGATAACTCCATGAACATCAAATGGAGTAAAATTAAGGGACCAACCTTACATGCTGAGTATACTGTTCCATGTGAATATTTCTGTGAAGATTTACTAGGATGTCAGGACATAGACAAAATGTCTCCAAGTGAAATCGACAGTCTAATTAATGAAGTAACTGACAGCCTGGTGAATCTAGGTAGAAAACTACCAAAAGCCAAACGCAAAAAACACGCTCGGCCCTATTGGAACAGTACACTTACTGTCTTAAAAAAGGCCAAAGTCCGTGCCTATCACATCTGGATTAATGAAGGTCGCCCTAGAGATACTCAATTCGCATCTTGGGTAAACCACAAAAAGGCTAAAAAGGAATTTAGACTTGAGCTTAAAAAAGTGCAAAAAGATTTCGAGCAAGCACAACTCAATGAGTTAATACAATCAGCAGAATGTGATAGGAACAGATTTTGGAGGTTGGTAAAAAACGTCCGACAAACCAAACAGTCTAATACCCTGTCCATCAAAAATAGACAGGGAAAAGTTGTACATGACATCTCTGAGGTTGTTGAAGCATGGAGAGATCATTTTAACCACTTGAGTAGCAAAAAATCTGATCCCAAATACGATGATGCGCATTATAATTTGGTCACCCAGAAAGTGAAGGAGTGGTTTGGTGAGAGTCACGGAGTGAAATTCATTGAAACGCCCTTCAATTTTGAGGAGGTTAAAAAGGCAGTCCAGCAGTTAAATAAGGGTAAGGCAACAGGCTGCGATGCCATTAGCGCCGAACACTTGCAATACGGTGGGAGAAACTTACTGTTACTACTAGTTAAAGTATTCAATAGAATAGCTGACCTAGAGTATGTACCTATAAATTTCAGGTTAGGCACTCAGATACCCTTGTACAAGGGAAAGAACACCTGCACCCTAGATCAAAATAACTATAGAGGGATCACCCTCCTTACCAGTCTTAACAAAGTCTTCGAACTACTTCTGTGGGGAAGAATGAAAGACTGGTGGGAGGGTGAGCAGGTGATCTCTCCCTTGCAGGGGGCATGCTGCGCTGGTAAGTCATGTCTCCACTCAGCACTGACCCTTCAGGAGACGATAGCCGTCGGTCTGGACACCAAAAAGAAAGTCTTGGTTACCTATCTAGACGTATCCAAGGCTTTTGATGGTGTCTGGATCGACGGACTGTTCTATCAACTGCATCAGATGGGACTTGTAGGAAAATTCTGGCGACTTTTATACTCAACATATCAGGGCTTTAAATGCAAAGTCAGAATAGCCAATGTTTACTCTGATTGGTATACAATGGAATGCGGCATACATCAGGGGGGGATTCTCTCCCTCCTGAAGTATGTCGCATTCATCGACCCCCTGCTGAGAAATCTAGAGAACTCTGGTCTTGGATCGCAGATTGTCGATATTAGAACAAACCCGGTGGGATATGCTGATGACATGGCCTCAGCATGTCCCTCCAAAGCTAACATAGATAAATCTCTCGACATCATTGATAAGCACGCAAAAAAGTGGCGTTACTCATACAACGCGAAGAAAAGCGCGGTAATGGTGTATGGCGAGACAAGACGGGAGTTCGAAAAAGGCTCTAAATATAGAAATTTTGTCTTAAATGGTGAAAAAGTACCAGAAAAGAAGGAGTATGACCATGTGGGTGTCAGAAACTGTTTATTTCAGAATTTCATGCCTAGAACTGAAGACAGAATCAGCAGGGGGCGGAGAGCTTTCAATGCAGTTTCTAGCATAGGAATAAGAAAAAAGGGTATCACTATGGCTACATGTTCCATCTTATATTGGTCCATTCTAGTCCCAATAGTAACGTATGGCTCGGAGCTTTGGGTTATGAGTAGCGTTGAAATAAATGAACTGAGGAAGTTCCAACGCTACATAGGCCGCAGGTGTCAGCGCTTCCCAAAAAGAACTCCCAACTATAGCGCATACACCCCTTTGGGGTGGATGAGCATAGACAGAGTAATTCAAGTAAAAAAACTGCTATTCTTAAGAACGATCCTAGTAATGGAAGAACAAGATATCTGTAAAAGAATCCTCAAAGTCAGAGCAAATGACTATGCTAATAACACTGTAAAGGGCAGATTAAATGAAAATTCAAGCCCTATATATGAGATCTTGAATACCAGTGTACAAGCAGGAATGTATGACATTTGCATGAGAATGATTAATAACGGGTGTTACCTATCCAAACTTGAATGGAAAAAGCTAGTTTGGGAAAGAGTATGGTCAATGGAGGATGACGATTGTAACGTCATTTACAAACAACCCCACCAGAAATACCTTTTATTCGAAATCGCAGATAGACCTTACTATCTTATATGGTGGATTTTGGCAGACCTGTTCCCAAGAAAAATGCAAATGTGCGAAATAATGGCCAAACTTGTATGTGACTCAGGTCTGCTAAAATCCACTGACTATAGATTGAAAGGAAAGTCCTTCAGTAACAAGATATGCTGCAAGTGCGAAATGGGCACTATTGAAGATATACATCACTTACTGATGCAGTGCCCATTTTACAGTAATGAGCAGTCAAACCTACATCAGTCATTGACCACACTAGGAACAAATATGGCAACAAGGATAGTAAATGATCCTGCAATTTATTTTCATACAATCATGGGAAAGCAGCCTGAAAACGCTGAGTTTCAGGACATGATAGAAATATGGCTGTTAACAGGCGATCATATAAGCAGCCTATATAGAAAAGCTGTCAAAGGCCGCAAATAGCAATACAACTGTACAGAATAAGTTAATTTGAAAGAGTAACATGATCTTTTTCTCTATATAACTTTAAAAGTACAAGATCAGAGTGACCGCCTGTCTGATCACCAGGCCAGACAACCCATGCAAGACTAGCATCTGTAGGGGTGTAGTTTTTTCAAAATAATGTAATAATATATGTAACGATGTATCACTGTAAAAACTATATTATCTATTATAAGGGCCCTGTATAATACAGAACTATATCCTGTCGCGTGCCCGATGTATGTCTGCAAATTTATGTGTATAATCTCTATTTATTTACATATATTCAGTTTCTTTCGTTTTCAACAGAAATATTTGTATACCGAGATGATTTTGTAAACACTATGGTGAACAGTCAATAAAGCATACAATACATACAATTGGTATTCTTTGGACAGCTCTTACTGAGTATCCTCCGATGATTACCATGTGCCAGACTTTCAGTAATTTCAAAGTTTTTTTGCGTCATTTTGTATAGGCCAAATTAGCCAACAGCAGCATAAGAGTTAAATACTATTAAAATCTTCATAGCGATGTCACAAGGAGGTCCTTTCCAATGCGACTTGTCATGACAATAGAAATTTACATAATTATGTGGATGTAGAGATGGTCAATAAGGAGGAAAACGTGTCTCAATTGATTAATCATTCTCAATTTTGTTCCATCAAAGTTTTCTTAGCAATTTATTTCGCATCGTTCGTTAAAAACCAGTAAAAATCATTTTTCGACTTCTCATTGCGAGGGCATGAAGTCAGAATTGAAAATAAAAAGTAACCCTTCCCGACGTGTTACTCAAAACTATGACTGTGCCAAATGTTGATTAAACCCGTTAACATTTGATACTGTTACATATACATCTAGATATGAATGTGTTGAGGCTGGATATATCTAGTCACTAGAATTTATAGCATTTTGCGCTTTAAATGTTATTCAATGCTCACGCCTACAAATGGATATGTGACTATTAATTGGTTGTTTAGATTTTTTGCCCATATGGTATGTTTTTATTCAAACTCGAGCTATCTATATGTGACTATTAATTAGTTGTTTAGATTTTTTGCCCGTATGGTATGTTTTTATTCAAACTTGAGCTATCTATATGTGACATTTAATTATTTGTTTAGATTTTTTGCCCATATGGTATGTTTTTATCAAACTTGAGCTATCTATATGTGACTATTAATTAGTTGTTTAGATTTTTCGCCCATATGGTATGTTTTTATTCAAACTTGAGCTATCTATATATGTTTAGAATTTTTGCCCATATGGTATGTTTTTATTCAAACTTGAGCTATCTATATGTGACTATTAATTAGTTGTTTAGATTTTTTGCCCATATGGTATGTTTTTATTCAAACTTGAGCTATCTCACAGCAATGAAGTTGGAGGCTGGGCTGAATATTACCTACTTGGTCATGCTTGTTTCGCATTGCGTAATGCTGTTTTTGTGCAAACAGAGCCCTGAGGGGGAGTAGAAATGGCGAGGTAGAGAGGTGAGTAGTATGTGGGAATATCTGGGGATGGTCGCCAGCTGTCATCCTATCCCCTGGCTCCTAATGAGCACCACGTGGTGTGTAGACACCGCTGCTGGTACTCCAGGAGAGCAAGTGCTTTGCAGTCATAGAAAAAACGTGTTTCGTGTAAACAAACTAGAAATGCGACCCGACGCGAGGGCACAGTGGCTTTAGTGGATGCTAAGTGCTGGGAGTGAAATTGTGAATCTTTGAAATATTGCCCCACTCCTACACCTTCCCCCTCTCAGTAGGGTAATGGCTATATAGTTATGAACTGAGTGCTGGGAGGAAAAGTGTGAATAGTTGACCCCCTCGACCCCCCCCCCCCCCCCACTCCCCCAAAAGGGGAAAAGCTATGGTGCTGGTATAAGTGCAGGGAGGAACATTGTGAAATCTTGCCCCCCCCCCCCCCCCCCCCCCCCCCCCAATGGCTCTGGTGCAAGCTGGGTGCTGGGAGTAAAATTGCGAAACCTTGCCCCCCCCCCCCCCCCCCCCGTAGGGTATGGCTATAGCGCTGAGCTGAGTGCAGGGGGGGGGGGATTTTTGAAAGATTGGAGCCCCCCCCCCCCCCTCAGTTGAGCAATGATAATAGTTATCAATGGAGTTGTATAATTTGATCATTTAACACTACTGGTGAAGGCTTCATGGCCAAAACGTCTAATAAAAAGATGGAACACTAAGCATCTCACTTTGACTTATTCTCTGACGGCTCTAGTCTCGACCTAAGCTCTGGGAGCAGTGTTGGAAGCAGTTTCTGCAAGAGTTATATCCCTTCAGTACGGTAGGATGTTGTGCCTAAACAGGTTGGGGAGTGTAGAGTACAGAATTCACTCTCAAACCGGGACAGTAGGGATAAAGAACTAAGACCGTCATCCCTTGTTCATTATGATTTTTTCCCTTTTCTGGTATATCGAATACCACTATATTATTTGTATTTTGACTGTTTGATTATCTCGATGTATATGTATGATTTTGCGACTAGAACTCGCAGCAAATAAACATACTACTACTACTACTACTACTACTACTACTACTACTACTGCTGCTGCTACTACTACTACTACTACTACTACTACTACTACTACTACTACTACTACTACTACTACTA
>OZ012698.1:12509166-12530504 GCA_963942565.1 Maea johnstoni
GTACAATCAGGCACTGGCAGACGTCCAATCGACTGGTACAGGAACATGTAAGTTCTGTTTCTAGTGATGAAAGAAATGTCGATAAACAAGATCAAAATTCTCTATTTATACGTTATGATTAGATATTGATATTTGCCAATAGTTCTGTTTTGGCATTCTTGTGAAACCTAAATCATCTTATGTCATGCATACCAATAACAATATGATAATAATCGGAAATCTACAACTTAACTGCGCAAAGTTTACGCAAGAGTTCGGTTCGATTTTCCCCACAAACGTTAATGCATTTATATCGGTTGTTTAACCATATCACCGCGCTTATCACAAAAGCGTATCTATGCCACCGGCGGAACAGTACGCATACTGTTTGCTACCATCTACAATTTTTGTACCTCTTCAGCCAACTCTTTGAATAAGCATGTTTGATCTGCCTGTACTGTATGTATGTATAAGTGCATGTATGTATTATACGTATGTATGTATGTATGTATGTATGTATGTATGTATGTATGTATGTGTGTGCATGTATGTATGTATGTATGTATGTATGTATGTATGTGTGTATGTATGTGTGTATGTGTGTGCGTGTGTGTTGGTATTTGTACATATATGTGTATAAAACTATTGTTTTGCAATAGTAAGCAATGTGCATTTTACTTATAACCTGAATAATGCTTGTTATTTTTATACAAGTAAGGGGCCATGAGAAGAATTAATTACGAATTTGTATATATATATATATATATATATATATATATATATATATATATATATATATATATATATATATATATATATATATATATATATATATATATATATATATATATATATACATATATATATATATATATATATATATATATATATATATATATATATATATATATATATATATATATATATATATATATATATATATATATATATGTATATATATATATATATATATATATATATATATATATATATATATATATATATATATATATATATATATATATATATATATGCATACATACATACATACATACATACATACATACATACACACATATATATATATATATATATATATATATATATATATATATATATATATATATATATATATATATATATATATATATATATATATATATATATATATATATATATATATATATATATATATAAATATATGTATGTATGTATGTATGTATGTATGTATGTATGTATGTATGTATGTATGTATGTATATATATATATATATATATATATATATATATATATATATATATATATATATATATATATATATATATATATGTGTATATATGTATATATATATATATATATATATATAAATATATATATATATATATATATATATATATATATATATATATATATATATATATATATATATATATATATATATATATATATATATATATATATATATACATATATATATATATATATATATATATATATATATATATATATATATATATATATATATATATATATATATATATATATATATATATATATATATATATATATATATATATATATATATATATATATATATGTGTATATATGTATATATATATATATATATATATATATATATATATATATATATATATATATATATATATATATATATATATATATATATATATATATATACATATATATATATATATATATATATATATATATATATATATATATATATATATATATATATATATATATATATATATATATATATATATATATATATATATATATATATATTAATGTGTATGTGGGGACGTATTGACTCTCAGTACTTAGAGAGTATGACATTTCGGTCAAAGTAAGGATTACTAAAACATTATATCACTGTAATGAGTTTTTTTAAATTTCTTTTCATTAATGTTTGTAACCAGACACATACTCAACATGCATTTGATCAGAACTTGGTTTAATTTAATGGACTGTAGCAGGAAGACTTTAGGTTTACTTTAGGTAAATGCATTATCGACTAAGCCATTAGAACATACGTGTCAACGCCATTCCTGAAGGCTTTAGTCCGCAATCAAAGGCGTTTGTTAAGTGCAAAGGTTTCAGCACTGTAGGCCAACTACATGTGTGATTCTGTCTCTAGCGAATGTCAGTACTTGGCAGTCCTAAGCTTAAGAGCAACCTTAGCTAACCTGCTAATCCGGTATTAAGACTCCAGAATGTTCCAAAGTTCTATTACATACAATGTTGTCTATCAATATACACAACGTTGTCAGATTTCAGATGCATTGGAGTTAATTTGCCCATAGAGGAAAACAACCTTATTTAAGGTAATACTTATAGTACTATGAATTATGAGAATTGATTTGTGACTTTCTAGTTTTCCAATCGATGCCTATATCAAATATATAAGCCCTTTGTGCTGTTTTATTTCAGCTTATGTGCAAACGTTATCATATGTATTCCTTCCAACCATATGCACTCATTACTTGGCGACCTTCTCCTTTCGCTGAATTGTATTTGTCATATTGCAGACATAGGAAGAAAGAGTTTTTTGCGGACAGATACAGTCAGAATTAATGATGATATGAATTAGATACGAAATCCGTCATTACGATATAATCCCGTAAGATGCGATGTGTTGTTTAATTGCACACCTGCCTTCTTACATGGAACGAGACAATAAAAAACATATGCTCTTCAGAGAATTACAAAAATAGTCTTACAAGCATCGAGCCTGATTCTTCAAAAGACCATATGGTGTCCAGAAAAGTGTTGGAAAAATATTTGGAATATTTCCAACACCTTTCAAAAATGTTTTGGAAAATAGTTTATATGAATTGCTTTTTTCATACGTTTTCCAAAGAGTGTTGAAAAAAAAACTATACCTTTTTTCTGACGTTTTCGGAAAAGAAAATTTTCGTGTTGGAAAATATTCTTTTCTTCTGCCTGTCACGTGTACATGTATGCTCTTCGCTCGTAGGATTCAAGAACCGAACTTTAAATGTAGATGTACCTCAGCCTCCATGATCTAAGAGGCGATAGAGAAGCTAACTGAATATGCCATTATAAATGCCTTTAAGGACAACTGTCGCCAGTTGACTGAAACATGAAACTCATAAAACCGAGTAATGGGTTTAAGGGATATAATCTGAGCGTTATGGAGAGAAACATAGGCTCCGCTTGTCGTCGGATTGATTTTAATACAAGTGAGTGTTACTGTAGCAGAGGTATGGAATTGCATGCAGTGATTGGTTAACCCTTCTGCCACTCGAGACTAATTCCTTCAAAATGAACTAAATAACATAAATATTTAAGCACGCTGCGGTTTTTCAAATACAAATACCTGTTTAAGTTATCAAACGTAATTCTAATGAATAAGTAGGATGTCAAATGAAATGTATTATATTGTACTATTAGTATATTTCGAGTATATGTCTCGTCTATGTCATACATGTTTGTTCGCGAAAAAACACAGAAAAACACAAAATAAAAATCGCAAATGTGTAATTTCAAAAAAAAAAAAAAAACTAATTCTGAAACTGAAAAATTACTGTAGCCATGGATACTGTTTCTTAATGTTTCATTTGCGTCCTACTTCGTCAAACATCAATATAGTGTGATGTACAGAAAATGTTCATCATCGCAGGTGACTCTAGCCAGATATATAAGGGTCTCCTTCGAATAGTTCCACCACTATGGTGATTAATCGCGTGTTTCCAATTAAGGGGGGCCTGTTCTGATTTACTATACAAATTAAGTTTCATGAATTTACCCGAAACTTGTATAGTCATTAGTAGGCATGGAGGCAGCCATTTTGTTTAAGGTCATATGTCAAGGTGACTACATTGACAATTTCAGATTGTCATCAACAACCATAAGTACAGCCTTCTATGAAATGTCATTACTGTATCTCCTCCAACATCCCATAGTATACCCATGACATAGGTTTTCGATCAACTGTGTAAAGTTATAGCTGCAGTATGAGTCAATGCAAACATGCTGACATATGTCATTTCAGAGTGGTCATATGCAATATCCAGGGCGAGGGTTGGGGAATATGTTAGCAATTATGAACCAGCAACACCTCAGCTACATGATCATACGAGTTTCATGAAATTCATGAAACTTGAAAAAATTGGGTAATTTGTGTAGTAAATCAGAACAGGTCCTTTCTTTTTTTGTCTTTTTTCGTTGCTGCATACCACTAACGAAGTTATATTTATCATTTCTCTGTTACAAAATGTAGATACGTTATATATTTTGTATCATAGTTATACCTTCTAAGTATGATTTTGTAATGTGAAAATTACAGTCATCAGCAATAACTTTCAAGTACCGGTAGATACCAACATTGCATGTTAAAGACAGTTAAAACATTTTTGCAGTGTTGTGAATTGTACAAAGTCAGCCTCAGCAACGAAAGGGTTAAGAATGGTAATTGTGAGATTGGAAATGTACTCCATTTGTTCGATAAAACGATTATTAAATCGACTTATTTCTCCAATAAAGCGATATTACATTGCCATGTTGTCAACCTTTATGAAATGATGCATGATGAAATTGTGTTCTCAGATAATTGTTATACAAAATGATTATTAGATCTTATTATTTCTCTGATAGAGTGGGTGTGATACGCGTTACATAGACATGCACTCAGGCTTGAGATTTGTACGTGTTAATTTGCAGACAGTACTGATAAGGGAACACGTTATACATTGCAAAGTTTTCTTACCATAACATGCAATTTTGTTAAAGGGTGAAAAAAAAAAGAAAAAAAATACAAACACATACTCAACAGATACACACACATACACACACACACACACACACACACACACACACACACACACTTACAATGGCAAAATGCTATAATCCAATTTCATTTGTTCCGATAGAGCTTCTTGTGAAAAACGGTTTATAGTGTTAAGTGGTGCGAGAGTGGGTTCGAATTCTATTGTATCCAAAACGGTGTGCTTTATGGCTGCTTTACAAAAGCGTGGCGTATGAAGTGCTTTATATGGTAACTCTGCAACTGAAAGACGGGTCAATTGAGATTGTTTCTCACGAGAAGCGAGATTTCTTCTCGATTGCAGTTTTCTATTTAGTCCCAATACGCCCTTAGCCATTGAATTCTAGTAAATCATAAAATTCAAACACAAACTACAAATAGATAGATACAAAACACCGAAAAACGAACACGGACAAATTGAATAAATGCATACTGTAAATCACTTACGTATAGCGGGAACAATAAGATAGCGATAATAGCGCTCTTTCCATATGCGCTATTGTAAAATCCCTGTCTTTATTAAATTCTTAATTGAACTTGCTGCTGCTGTTGCCGTTCACCGCTATACTTAGATCACGCTATCCAGGGCAGTACCGTTATTACGCCATATAATGTTCACGCCATATTTAAGTGATTTACTATACAGGGTCTATCTCGTCTGAGTTTATCTATTTTTACACACCTTTTGATGTTTTCACTCGTCAATAAGTTCTTAGATGTGATCTCATACATCTGTCCAAACAGAATCTACCTTTCATCTATTTTTAGATCATATCGTCACTATCGACAATTCGATTTTTTCGTTTGATGTACAATTTAATCCAGTGGGATTATTTTTTAAGCCTGATTTAATCAGTGCAGACAGTTTACTTTTGCACATCTGCATCAATTACATGGCAGTCTTCAAACACACCTACATGATGTAGTTGCCAGCAGCATTCGAGAATCGGACTTTCAAACCACATTACCCTTAACGTACGAAAAGTTTCATGCATGAAAAAATCGTGGCATGAAAACTTCATTTTCGCCAAAAAATGTTCATGGGTGAGAATTCCATGCATGAAGTTGTGTAATAGATAAATAATAAAACGCGTGTACTAGAGAATGATATTTCTTACACGAGTTCCAAAATGAAAAATGGCCATCTTTACCAAATATGGTAATAAAATGATTCCAAATGACCGTTGAGAATGGCCATTGGGAATATAATTTCTTCAATGGGTATTTCAGTCCCATGGTGTTAAAAATCCTTATTCCTACTTAACAATTTCCTTACAGTGCATTAGGAGCATGTATGCACTATTAACGGGTTAATCCATTAATGCATAATGACTGAGAATTGTCGTCTGGATATTTGATGACTTTGACAATAACTCGGAAATAAAGCGTGCTTTTACAAGATATTTGCTGGAGTTGTATTGGTAATATCCCGATTAAGATTTATCCTTCGATGTATTTTCACAACTACATGAATGCGTTCACCTAAAATATTCAATTATTTGCAGGCTGCTTTTTGCCGATGTTAGCATTGATGCATTAAAAGCCTCCTCGCTCCACGACGTCACTTTACTTTTCGAAGAGTAAAACTTTCTTTAAATATTTTGTGAATTTTCACTTTATTTCAAATATAGAAGAGTAGCAGACTTTACTTTCAGTCCTGTACATTTTTTCATGTGGATTTAAAAATCACGCCTAGTCCTACCAGTGATCAGTGAGGACTACAGTGGCAAAGCCATACAAGTACGGTTGTAGATGCAAAGCATCAATAGTCAAAAGGCGGGGCCAAGTTATTTATGAACTTGTGAGGGAACCGGATGTATAAAGAACATTAACATTATAGAGGAAAATAATTTATAATGACTAGATTTGTATCAGTTTTGTAGAAATGAAACAAATATCGGAATTCTAGGCGCAAGCTGGGGACTTCGAAATCTCTTGGGTGCGAAGCTACTTGGGTACGCATCAGTTTGGTTACGAACCAGTTTGGTTACGAAGTCTCCTGAATTCATTCTATACACATAGTGATTTATTTCTTTAGTAATTTTCCTTCCTACACTGAAAAATATACTTTATGTCCGCTTAAAATATTTTATATATTTGAAAACTTCATGCTAAATCAAAATAAGGAAGGCACGATTTTCCGCGGCAAAGGTAATGTACCGGGCCAACATTTATATTATAACCAATCAGAATAGAGAATTATATTCAGTCCGGCCTCAGTATTTCCAACATGGCCGTCCGGACTATGAACATTTCAAAACAGCTTCTCATATAGGCGTGGCCTGAGGGCCCCGCCAATAATTGTGTTAACGGGAACGAAAGGATACAATTTGCAGCACCTAGTGCGCAGGCGCAGTGTAGTTTTTGGTTTATCATCACATCCGGTCATATCAAGGTTAAATAGCATTAGGCCTGCAAGAAATCCCCAAATCGAATCACTATTGATATTCTTTGATTTTTCTCCGGATAAGAATAGATGCTTAGTGAAAATCCGCAGCCTAAGGACCAAGCACCTTATCCCACATCAAAAGGGCTTAATGGCCTATAGCGCAAAGTGGCACTTAGTTCATAGTTGCCTTTACGACCTTTTTGCAGCATAGTTCCTTAACATAATACTATTAGGTATAAAGGCATCATCACCACTTCTCGCTAACAATGTGGTAATAAGATAATGGTGTAATGACGTATTTGATTCGAGTCCATGGAGGATTTTCAGATATTTCTCGTCTTGGCGGAATACCCAAACTGATGTGTTCGTCGCTGATTGCATTGCACCTAGCCGTCATGATTTGCGTCACTGAGTGGACGATTTACGGCATTCCAATTACCGACATTCAGTTCAAAAATCGAAAGTTATTATGGCATGTCTGAGAATGTGAGTTTTTTTTCTCTTTCTCTTTATATATATATATATATATATATATATATATATATATATATAATATATATATATAAATATATATATATATATATATATATATATATATATATATATATATATATATATATATATATATATATATATATATATATATATATATATATATATATATATATATATTCACACATTCTATTTATTCATAAATTGATAGATAGATTGATAAATAGATAATACATGTCTGCACCCTAAACCTACATTGAAAACGTTGAAATATAAACCTCTCACCCGAACAATAATTCCAGAAACCATACCCTTCATTGTGTATATTCATCAAACGCAGCAGGCCAGTACATCCCCTTATATCCTTTAAGGGGGGCCCCCTCTACCCTCGCCCAACCATGCATGATGTACTTACTACTTACCCTCGTGGCCCTGCCAGATAACGAACAGCTAAGAAGCCGAACGCCAAGGGGGTTATAACTAATGCTATTTGAAACCACGATAAAGGGAGCGCTATTAGCCAATCAAAACGCCTGGAAAATGAACACAGATTGCACCAAGGCCTCGATTGCTTTTTTCGAGACTGCCACAAATGTATACTAAAGACTTAGTCAAGCAAAGGCACAGCTCTGGTAAATGATGTCAGGTCGTTAAAAGGTGTATCACTATGGAACGGGGAAGACTGCCCTGGATGCGGAAAGAACGACCTTATACAATTCTGTAAATTTAACCGCCCAGTCTCTCTGCATGTATAATGTGTATGTATGTATGTATGTATGTATGTATGTATGTATGTATGTATGTATGTATGTATGTATGTATGTATGTATGCATGCATGCATGCATGCATGCATACATGTATGTATGCATGTATGTATGTATGCATGTATGTATGTATGTATGTATGTATGTATGTATGTATGTATCTATGTATGTATGTATGTATGTATGTATGCATGGATGTATACATGCATGCATGCATGTATGTATGTATGTATGTATGAATACGTGTATGTATGTAAGGTTGCGCGCAGTTACATGCGTATGTTCGTACGTATGTATGTATGTATGTATGTATGTATGTATGAATGAATTTATGTATGTATGTATATATGTATGTATGTAAGCATGTATGTGTGAGTATTCACGTATGTATGTTTGCATGTATATATGATTTAGTATTTGTATGTATGTATATATACATGCATGTATGTATATATGTATGAATGAATGAATGTATGTATGTATGTATGCATGCATATATGTATCTATCAAATGCGACCTCTTCAAGAAAAGGCTTCAGAAATATGATGAGATGAACTTCAGCATTGTTGAATAAGATAACAGTTCACATTTCCTAACCTCCAGAAGCAGCAAGTCAGCCGGAGAAGCATGGCTGAGTCAATTACGATTGGGGGATTGGAACAACTCCAAAATCTAATCAGAAGAGTACCGCGGCGTGGGCTGAAATAGAGGAGGCCTCAAACTCCTAGATTACCTACTACGAGTCTGAGATAGGCTGCAATGACTTCTGTTGCTCTCAGCTATTCAGAAAATAGCGAGTAAACTCTCTCTCTCTACCCATCGCTACTTCTGACCACCTTTGTTAACCCTTGCTGGTGGCTAATTTCGCCAGTACACAATGCTGCAAAAAATCTGAAATATGTCTGAAACCCTGGCATATGGGTACGCATCTCAGAGTACTCAAAGAGAGAGAGAGAGAGAGAGAGAGAGAGAGAGAGAGAGAGAGAGAGAGAGAGAGAGAGAGAGAGCGAGAGTGAGAGCTATCCTATGAATACCAACATGACAGGGTTTACATGGTTTTCAAAAATCGTTCCGTCCTTGTGCGTTGGAAGAAAGTAGCCTAAGCATCAGGAGAGCTAGATTACATACGAGTCTTCGATAGCCTGTAGTGACGTTTATTCCTCTCAGCTACTCAGAAAATAACGACTTAACTCTTTCTCTACCCATCGCTATTTCGGGTGATTGGGACTGACTACCGTTGTTAAAAGACCAATTCAAGAAAGGTACAATGTCCAAGATTACCTACTAGTCTGCGATAGCTAGCAATGACCGCTGTTGCTCTCAGCTATTCAGAAAGTAACAAGGAAGCTCTCTCTCTGCCCATCGCTACTTCTGACCACCTTTGGTAACCCTTGCTGGTGGCTAATTTGGCAAATACACAATTGAAATATGACTAAAACTGTGGTACACGACTAATCAACTGAGTACTCAGAGGGCGAGCTACATGTATCCTATGAATACCAACATGACAGGATTAAGATGGTTTTCAAAAAACAGCCTGCAATGACTTTTGCTTCTCTAGGCTATTCAAAAAAATAACGAGGAAATAATTATAGGTAGTCAATGGGAATCTCTCTCTCTCTCTCTCTCTCTCTCTCTCTCTCTCTCTCTCTCTCTCTCTCTCTCTCTCTCTCTCTCTGTCCGCCTATCGCTACTTTGACTGAATGGATCTGACCACCTTTTATCAAAGAACCACTTCGAGCAAGTACAATGGTTTCTGTAAAGGGGGTCGAGTCAACAGGGATTTTGTGGATTTGAAATTTGAGTTTCATCTCTCTCTCTCTCTCTCTCTCTCTCTCTCTCTCTCTCTCTCTCTCTCTCTCTCTCTCAATGTAAGTATGTATGTATGTATGTATGTATACATATACATATATATTATATATATATATATATATATATATATATATATATATATATATATATATATATATATATATATATATATATATATATATATATATATATATTACCCTATATAAATATATATATATATATATATATATATATATATATATATATATATATATATATATATATATATATATATATATATATATATAGATATATATATTACCCTATATAAATATATATATATATATATATATATATATATATATATATATATATATATATATATATATATATATATATATATATATATATATATATATATATATATATATATATATATATATATATATATATATATATATATATATATATATATATATATATATATATTATATATATATATATACATAGGGTAAATCTTCTAAATCACTTTCTTTTCACAAGAAGAAAATATTTGCTTTTCCCATGAGATCGTCTACACTTCACGACTTCACCGATCGCTCAGAAAACCTAAGCCATTTAAGAGGAGAACAACTCCTCCTTCTCCTCTGTTCCTCTTGTCGGCTAAGCTGCCAACATCTGACCGCGAGCTGCAGCGGTCTGAGGAGGAGGAAAACGGACTATTTATAGCAGCAATTGCTGTAGACTGAAAAGCCGATATCGATAAAATATTCATCGAACAATCGTCTTAAATTAATCTATTTCTAGTATTTGCCCGAGTCTGACCAGAAGGAATTAAATACCTTTTTATTGGCCAACCCACTCACACCCTATAGAAGTCTTTGATTCTAGTATAAATGCGTTGAATGCTTTTATGATACGGTTTATATACTGTCATCACGTTGCTTGTGGTTTTGGTTATTGAGGAGGTGTCTATAAAGGTGAATGAGAAGCTAACCTGTTATGCTATTGATGTGTTTTTGTGGACTGTTGGCAACATGAATCGATTGACGTCAATGGCCATCGTAAGATTGACCAACAGGATGGCAGTCGTCACATAAACGCATTTCACATCATACCTCTATATCTCTCTTTCACACACAAAGACGGACACAGACAGATAAAAATATATATGTATGTATGTATACATGTATGTATGTATGTAGACACACACACGGACACAGACACACACACACACACACGCACACACAGACACATATATATATATATATATATATATATATATATATATATATATATATATATATATATATATATATATATATATATATATATATATGTGTGTGTTTGTGTGTGTGTATACATGTCTATGTATGAGTGTGAGTGTGTTATTTATTTTGTCTATTCAATGACATAAATCATAACAAATACGTGGTGTGCTAGGTTATTTGTAGGTCATATGTTACATAGTATTGATTTGACAAGTTCATTGTAAAATGCCGCAAGCTCTCTACCCTGAATCTCACAGAATCAATAGCTGAAGGAACTTTAGACTATAGATTTGACCTAAATAAATAAACGGCATGTTGAAATCTTGAAAGGACGTCCTTGTCAATGTATACCGGTGGCTACCGAAACATATTCTTTGCAATGCATGACGTCATTAACGAATATATCTATACAAGTTCATTGTTTCCCTTTTTATGATTCCTATGACTCTGAGTAGATGAAAATTCTTTGACAATACGGAATTTCTATTTCAATAACAAATACACTTAATTTTGATATATTTGCACTGGTTTATTGCATGTTCATTATTTATTTACTTATAGCAGTTTGTCAATTGCAATTATAGCAATTAGTATTGAGCTTTAACCATTTGAATCTGAAATGCACGAAGTAAGAGACAGCGTTGAACATATCTCTAAACAGGAGAGAAGTAATTGAAATGGTATTCAAGTTTGACGTTTGACTATCAAAGCAAAAGCATTCACTGGTACAGTGGCAAGATTGACGGCCTGAGTACTGGGAGGCATGGGGTCCAGAGTTCAATCCCAGGCCGGGCGAGTAGGGGTTCGATTCGGATATAAATTGTGAAAACCACCGAAAACCTTTATGTCTTACTCTTTATTGTATGTCGCCCAATTATTGGGAGAGATTACTTTGAAGAGTTTCACATTCATTTGATATCATCGTTCATGCTATCTGTGTCGTCTGCATATACAAAAAGCTCTCCTTCTTACATGTCTGAGCCACCCTTTAAAAAAGGGTGGCGAACCCTTTGAAAAAAGAAAAAAAAACATTCAGTCATAGATTTCTCTCATTGTATCGTATTGTCATGAGAATGTTTATGCGTTACACTCCCCGTGTGCGTACTCCCCGCACCTGTGAAGGTTAAACCAATCCTTCTACAATACTGTACTCTTTTGAAAACGATATATGGTTAGCAGTTTAGGCAATCACTAGCAGTTGACCCACGATATCATGCGATTGCCAGAATCCCAGCACTACATATTCCCAACGTTAAAAGCAACAGGTGAAACTGTGTATGCTTTGCCCTTATATCCATCAACCGGTGCTCCGCGTTCTTTTTCATAGTGTCTTGAAAGGTCAAGTTATACACTATACGCAAAGGTAGGAAGTGAAACATGTTTGCCAATTAAATTGGTCAATATCCGTCAATATGTCCTGTTTAGGGATGGCCTACCCCACTAGCCGAGTGATCTATGACATTGCCACTGACTTCCCCACATCTGCCCAGGCTCAAATCCGGCTTGAGGAATATAAACATAGCAGCGGCTAGGCTGTGATTTAACATGATTCTCGGGTTTGTTTCAGCGTTTACTACTGGTTAATCACGATTGATGCCTAGAACGGGCAGAAAAAGTGACGATAGACGAAGAGTTCAAAATTTGTGTAAAGAGTTTTTAACTGGGCAGGCTTCTCTGTATTCTATCTTATAATGAACTTATTCTGAGGTTATTCACTCTTAAAAATAGCAGCGGTTAGATTGTAGTTTAACATGGTTACCCGGGTGTATTCCAGCATTTACCTCTCGTTAGTCAAAATTCATGCCCAGAATGCCAGAAAAAGTGACAATATACATAGAGTTCGAAATCTGTGTTGAGTTCAAAATCTGTGTAATGAGTTTTGAACCGGACAGGTATCATTGTATTCTACTTCATACTAGAGGTATGCTGACGTTATAATCGCCTATACAAGAGTCGAATTCCAAATAATATAACCCATATACCATATGCTTTTAAACAGGTAATTAGGTTTCTCAACGGTTATTAATATACAGACTTGTTGCCTAGTTCTCACTAGACTTATGGTGCCTGAAGCAGCAAGTTTCTAATTGGCTGTTGTGAAGCAGGCCATTGGATTTCCCCTATGGCTCTGACTCAAGCAGAGACAGAATTCACCATACCTCAGAGAATCATAGAGAAAAGGAGAGATATTGAGACTTCCAATTAAATACTACATTCATCCCCCCATTGGGACTTTGTAAATAAAACGGGTTGTCAAATGGTGTACTTACGGCTCCGAGGACAAGACGGGCGTGAATTGGATTAATCCTTGGCTTGACACTATTTACTTGCAACTGATTCCAGGCAGAGCAGTCTCGAGACTCGAGCAAAACAAACACAACAGGTGTCAGAATATCGGAATAGCCCAAAGCATATCGATCGATCGCTGCTGCTGCACAAGGCCTCTTACCTCAATGATAAAATAATTTCGACCAATATCTAAGAATAGTAAAGCGCGTATTGCGTGTAAAGCGATGCAATTGTAATGTAATGTAATGGGGGATGTATATATACATTATATATATATATATATATATATATATATATATATATATATATATATATATATATATATATATATATATATATATATATATATATATATATATATATATATATATATATATACATATATACATACATACATACATACATACATACATACATGCATACATACAAACACACACACATACATACATACATACATCAATTCCATTTTGTTGTCACGACAACGGCAACGACATTTCCTCTAGAAAATAATATTGTAAACATAAAGAAGACCTAACTCCAACTGCAAATCATCAACAATGTCACAATTGCTATCAATACCATTATCCTCCTCCTCCTCCTCCTCCTCCTCCTCCTCATCATCATCATTGTCTGCCCTGTCTTCGACCACACCTTCGCCCGCTTTCTGTCTATATCTATATCTTTGAAACCCTGATCCGCCAGGTACAGTTCCATACGTAACCTAGGAAGCTTATTACTAGTAAATTGGCATGTACGTGTACGTGTACTAAGTGAAAGACGATGCGGGGTACTAGCTAGATGTAAGACTAATGATCCTTTTGAGTCTTGGAAGCGTCTCTCCATTTCAAAGAAACTGGTACCTGGTTTAAGATTGATCCTTAGAAAGAGCATGTGTGGGTGGATTCTCGCTGTTTAAACCTTTCCTTGTTGGGAATTCCTCAATTCGAGGCACAATATATATATATATATATATATATATATATATATATATATATATATATATATATATATATATATATATATATATATATATATATATATATATATATATATATATATATATATATATATATATATATATATATATATATATATATATATATATATATATATATATATATATATATATATAAATATATATATATATATATATGTATTTATATATCAAGACAGAAAATTTTAAAATAATCTTTACCCAGTCATGTTGGTTTTCATATATCGAAGCTTTTGCTAAGGATTATCACATGAATGCCAATATACCAGTATTCTCTCTTTGCTCGGGTTACCGTCGTCCAAGGCACACGACTACAAACACCAAGGAAACTTTCTTAACCATTTCATGTTTGCATTGATTAGAAAGCTTTTGCTAAGGACTATCTCACGATTCATGCAAGTCAGACTTTTAGCCTTTTCGCATTATTCGATATTGAATTTTGAACAAATTAGCCACCAATAGCCGTAGGATTATCACACTACATATATTTCATAAGAATATTTGTATACTTTCCTTGGGCTTATGTCCATTGCAAGGGGATAATACACCAATTATGTATAACAAATCAGCTTTAATTAAGAAAATTTAACGACGCATGGTCTCAGATGGGAGGTGGCGAATAGCAATAGCAAATCCGTAGACCGATTGGCTATAGGGGCAGGCCTTGTCCCTGATTGTGGTATTTGAATGTATGATGGTCTTTTAAGCTTGTTGGCGTACGTCCTCCATATAGCCTAGGGTCTGTGGGCACCTATACGTTCACATACAACATTTCGAGCCCAAAAGTACTGCACTCAAAATTCCAATAATTGAAATATCAATGCAGATTTCAGTACAGCAAGAAAGATGAAAGGCAATTATGATTATGGTCGATTTTATCGTTAATCCTTACGTGAAGAGGCACAAATGTATTAGGACTATTCCTATTATAGAACAGTTAGGTAGTCCAATAACTCAATATAATACTGCCACTTATTAGATCTATTTCTCGCTAATGAGGACATAATTGGTGGGAAATGGGAAAACTGTTTGCGTGCGCTGAATCAAGATGAGGCCAGATTCTCCATTCTCTCCAGCCTCAACCAAAAACAATTATACATGTATATATATATATACACACACACATATATATATATATATATATATATATATATATATATATATATATATATATATATATATATATATATATATATATATATATATATATATATATATATATATATATATATATATATATATATATATAAAAATACATATGTGTGTGTACGTATGTACCTTTGTGTGTGTACATGTCTTTATGTGCCAAATGGGTGACATATTTCAGTAAAAGAAGGACTAGAATATCACGTATTATATTTTATCCGTCTTGTCATTTAATTTTCTATTGTATTTCTTCATTTTCTCAGCTTCGCTCTATGTTACATTTGGCGGATTTCTCATTCTTCCCTTTAAAATTTCATTTAATTTCTTCTTTGATTTAAGAGCATCAAGTCATGATGCATCCAGTGATATATACTGCAATTTCTGATGTATCCATTACTAACAGTAAGTACTACTATATCAATAAATGATGCATTCATTGCAATTGATAAACTCTACTACATTTTCGGAAGGCTTCCATTCCAGTTAATCAGATAAATTATAAGTTCATTCGTGATGCATTCATTCCATTCATGAAACCTTACTTCACGTTACATTCAAGGGCACGGATTTAGCCACTGTTTAAATACATCAAAGTAGCCAGGTAACTCCAGGTTCCTGAGCTCTCCAGCCAGACTTCTCCTCCCCCCCCCCCCCGCCTGATGAATAATAGAATGTGATGGGAGGATGGACCTGGGTTATTTCTGGCCCTCACCTCCCTCTAGAATCCGCAGAGTCCCTGCCAATTACCTGCACCATTTAGCAGCACCTGCTCCTGCAAATGGTATATATAGGGATAACCGTATGCCTAGCTGTATTGGGCAATCAAAGAAATACAGGTGAAATGTTTGAGGTATAAAGTGGTATAAAGATTGAATCTATATCTATCTCTCTCTCTCTCTCTCTCTCTCTCTCTCTCTCTCTCTCTATATATATATCATAAATATATATATATATATATATATATATATATATATATATATATATATATATATATATATATATATATATATATATATATATATATATATATATATATATATATACATACATACATACATACATACATACATACATACATACATACATACATACATACATACATACATACATACATACATACATACATACATACATATATATATATATATATATATATATATATATATATATATATATATATATATATATATATATATATATATATATATATATATATATATATATATATATATATATATATATACCAGATAATTCGTAAATTCCTATATTTCTTGTATTGTTACATCATATTGAATACTGTAGAATAGGGTCAGTTCGATATAATGAAAGTCGGATGCTTTATTCCTGTCATCAAAATGTAAAACTTCAGTATTGATTTTTCGGAATAAAAAACTCCAAAATCACAAATTCGGTTAATTTGCACCTCGGAATAATTTTCTATTCTACAGTATTGTGAAGGCACTTGTCAAATGAATATCTCTGCTTTTTAACTATAACTGAGAGAGATAGGGGGAGGGGGGGGGGGGGGAAAGACCTATTAGTATTTCCATTATAGAAAACAGCATCATAAAGTACGTTTCCTTCAGAGTTTTCATAAGCTATCGACTTGTACAAATTTGGATGTGAATATTCGACGGTCGAAAATTTCTTTAGAAATCAAAACTTTGATTTTCTTGCTATGAATTGTAAAATATCTTTGTTTTTGCTTAAAACATCAAGTTAGAATTACCTCTTTGTTAAAACGAATACCTTTACAGAGAGAGGACCCCCTAAATAGTAATCCTGGATTCGTCCCTGGACTTGCACATTTATATGATAAAATGGCACAGAGCAGGATATGTGAAAATTCTTATGTAATTGTCTTTGACGGAATGATATGTATAATGGGCATAGCATATGCCCGATATGAAACTGAATACCATAATTGATAGTCCATCTACATGCCAAGAATTGAGTAATATCTCAGCCACGACGACTTCACAACGAGTTGGGTTTCTATTTGTTGTATATCGGACATATACGTACACCTGTGACTTACGAGGATGTCAAACTTTATCAGTCCTGTTAGAAATTTGAAACAAAGACCATCGACTTCACAAAGAGTTTGGTTTCTATGTGTTGTATAACAGACATATATGTACACGGTGACGTAGGAGGACAGCAAACTCTATCAGACCTGTTATAAATTTAAACCAAAGACACTACATGTGAAACAGACTGTACTAGACCTCCCTGTGGCGCTTTATCAGTTTGATTTTTGTAGCATTTTGTGAGAATTTCAGGCCAAGTAATCTTATATTTTGTCTAAAACGTTTTTATCAGCTATAACGAAACATTAGCATTTCGCAAATTTTAATGTGCTATCAAGCCGCTTTTTGTAAACAAGGAAGTGCAGCTGAACATCTCGTACAGCGCTTTTTTGTATATTTTTAGCAAAAATTTCAACTCAAAAATAATGTTCCATCTTATCTACTATATTAGATATGAAAACAAGACACCAACACTTATATTTGTCCATAAGTTTCACATAAAACGTACTTTTAGGAATTTGCTTTACTAATCCTTACCGGTATAGTGATTACGAAGATTTCCATCTACCTTTATTGTTCTCATCAAAACAATGTTCAAATAATTCCAAACTATGATTTATGAATCTCATAATTACTCTACAACTGGCATTTTTCAGAGGCATCTGATCTTCGCTTTTTTTCGCTATTTTCGCGCTCCCCGTGATACCGCCAAAATAACACCCTCCAAATAGATGTCCATATAATAATAAACATATAGTTTGAGTGCTTTATTGTGCAAATTTAAACTAGCACAAATACCCTCCAGCAGGGCTGTAAAGCGAATATTTCAGCACTCCAAATTAAAGCCGTATAGAGTATATATGGAAAGACCAGAAGCCTACTTTAGGTTTTTATAGCAAAATATATGATTTATGATCTGTAATATTCAAAACAAAATGATTGACGTGTGCATGTTGATTTTCCATAAGTCACACTAAGTTAAGACGAAGATTTATAGAGACATCACAAACCTTTGTCTAATCATTCATCAGAGCTTCGACAATAGATCCAGGAGTGCAATGTTAAAATAAGAAGGGTGTCGAACATGTTAAAGGTGTTAGCGATACATCACATGTAATTAAGCTGAAGGCATCCCGGAATTAATTAATTAATTTACTAATGAAGCTTCTCTGCTTTATTAGTGCAGTATCAGGCAATCTGCAACATTGGCAAATTAAATATGTTCTCATTATTTATACATCTCTCATCAACGGGACCGGAAGTGTGACTTTCGAAAAAGAGAGGCGTTAAAAGATATACATAATCCTATCCGATGAATCAAATGAGGATAAAATGATGATATCTAGAAATTGATTTGATTATATAATAACTATTCAGATTTGTTGTACATTTATTCACTGAGCCGACATTTAATTCCTGCACTTAATGCGTGGGCACCCCAGTGCATGTTACACGATTACTACGCAATTTCCTCAGGGCATGGATGCGTGTATGATATCAAAACTGAAAGTAGCTTTGATTCGCATGCTACGTAGGTCATTGGTGAGCTTGACGCATATCTTTTTGACGTCATCCATGGGTGTTTGTACAACCAGGCACTGGTAGACGTCTGGTCGAATGGTGCAGGAATGAAAAGCATGTACTGTATTAGTGTAGTTTCTTGGAATCTGTACCATTTCATAATTCAAAGAGTTTAGTTAATTTATATAACAAGATATTGCGGAACCGGATTTACTAAAATCCGGGGTGGGCACTCTGTCAGTTTGTAGAAAAGGTTGCAACCATATTTATTTTTTCTCAAAACGAAACATCTTTGATATATTTCCATTTTTCAAGTACATTAGTAGACTTCTTCTGCATGGCGAATCTTTTTCAATCATCGTTCTATGATGCTTTAATTTCCTGAAAATGTATAGACATTTTCCTTACAAGTCATTTGTGAATCATCATCAACGAACATGAATTGCATGGATATTATTAAACTGGCGTGAAGGCGTGATAATATAAATAGTGTATGACACATATAGTGTGATAGTATGACACGTCTGTGACATGCGCTTTACCCGTTGTTACAATACACATGTATAATGTGTACAGCCCCATCGTTTGTGACATACTTCCTTAACCCCTTCCATACAGAAGTGCAAACATAAGTAATACTAGTAATACTCTCTCTCTCTCTCTCTCTCTCTCTCTCTCTCTCTCTCTCTCTGTCTCTCTCTCTCTCTGTCTCTCTCTGTGTCTCTCTCTCTCTCTGTCTCTCTCTGTCTCTGTCTCTCTCTCTCTCTCTCTCTCTCTCTCTCTCTCTCTCTCTCTCTCTCTCTCTATATATATATATATATATATATATAACATATGTGCACATAATATATGATGACACCAGAATCCTTTCCCCCACTAGGCATTAGTTCTTAGATATTCTGCGCATTCATGCATGTCCCCAAATCCTGTCATCTTCGCACAAGGAGAAAACAACACAAACTCAAATCAATGAAACAACTCATCCGCCATACCTTCAAAGTAAGTAGTGAGAATACTTACATCTGCCGTCGACGACCTAGGTAAACCATACGCCTATTGATGTCCACTTATCTAATGCACCTGTATCAATGACCCGTGGAACTCCCATTGGATACCCTTGCGTCAGTGCAGTACATAGTTACTGTAATATAGGTGAATTATACAACACGCGATTCAATACCCGGGCTGACCACTCGAAGAAAATCTTTGCTTCTGTCGAACTTGCTGCCCTTGACGATGGAGGTATTTACTAGCTGGAAGTCAGGAATAATTAGTCGGTTGCCATGGAAACCGAGAAAATCCCTTTGTGTAAGTGAAGAGGCGATGGGTAAGTAAGGGGGGGATAGGGGAATATCGCGTGTTGTACTGTGATCTGGCTGCGCAGGTGAGGTGGTCTTGGTGCAACCTTGCTGGCACGCAATCAATGACCATTCCTATGGGGTGGCATGGGGGGAGGATGGATGATGCATTCATAAAAATGGCAGACGTCCTCGTTGCTTGCTCCAAGTATTCGCAGGGGTTATGTTTGGTTCTCGGTGGCTTCGCATTCAAATGAAAAAGGAAGTATTTTCATGTACAATTAGAAAGGAAGTAGTTTTATTCAGTGCTCTTGGTTTGTCTTTGATTTGTGGATTTTGGGATATTTCGAGTGCCCCCACTGGACGACCGATATAACCCCCCAATGTGAGCACAATGTCTATCTATCTATCTCTCTATCCATATCTATCTCTATCTATCTATATCTTTCTATCTCTCTATATCTTTCTATCTCTCTCTCTCTCTCTCTCTCTCTCTCTCTCTCTCTCTCTCTCTCTCTCTCTCTCTCTATATATATATACGTGTATATCTATCTATCTATCTA